>CM046661.1:110377425-110977425 GCA_025594165.1 Tamias sibiricus
GCCACCACTGCTTTCCTTCTCCTCTTATCCGTCACTAGTGTCTTCCCACTCCCACTCACACTGGAAACATCCATAGCTGTTGCTTGATTAATATGCAATTCATTCCTCAGCTTTAGACAACACGTTTCTGTGACTTGTTGTTTGAGAGTAACCAAGTAGATGAATGTGAAATCTGAACACAGGCAGGACCTGTGCTGAAGGGAAATCTCTGCTTCTCCTCTGCTTAACATTGACCCCTCTGCTCCCTCGGGGATGAGAATCTAAGCCTTGGGTGTCTGCTCCTGCCCTCCATCTGTTCTCTCCTATGTCACTCTGCTCCCCATCTTTCACATCTTTCCTTGGACTGAATCTACAGTTCAACACACTTTTAGGGCCCTCCTTCTGAAACTCTTCTATCTGATTTCTCCAAAAAGATGGCAGAAGGATGTGTATGAAAAGTGGCCTGGAAAAGGATGGAAAGGGTTAGTGCTGTCTAAAGGGAAGGGAAACTGAGGCAGGCATCTGTCTGGGGCTGGGAAGAATGTTAGTGAGTGTGGAGACTGGGAAGAAGCATTCTAAATGTAACGATAACTAAAAATAAATAATGTCATCCTTATCTCAGATGCAGGGACTTATTTGCATAAATTTACAATGGGATAGTTAAAACATAATTCTCCCCTCTTCCAGAAGAGTCTAGTTGTCTGGAAGCAGAGATTAGACTAAAATTCTCTGGGGAGAAGACTCCATCTCTTTGATGCCCCTGTCTCCAGAGTCTAGCTGGTCAGGATGTTTTCAGAAGATTTGGCCTAAATCCCTTCTGCTGCTACCTGCAGAATCTTACAGGACTAGTGATGCATACAATTCTTCTCGAATGTCCCCTTCTACCTTGGGAGCTTGTGATGGCACATCTCACCTGAAAAACCATTAGGCTCAGAAAGTGTTGGGACTGGTCCTAGCATGCCTTTACCCTTCTGTGCTGTCCTATCTCCGGATGACTTCAGAGAAGGGAGGGTGGTGTTCAGTGGGTGCTCCAGCCTCCCCCTTCACTGAATTGCCAATATATTTTCTCTGACAGTTTGCACAGATAGTTAAGATACCGTGTAATTACAGTTGCATTTGAAAGCCAAACATGATTTATTTCTGACAAGCTCAGTCATCTTTAAGATGACTTGGGGTGTGTGTGTGTGTGTGTGTGTGTGTGTGTGTGTGTGTTCATATGTTGGTTTTCTTTTTGTAGAGGCAGAGTGGATATTAGGCCTTTTACCTCTCTCCCACTCAGCTACTTTTCTGAATTAAGAAATATTGGAGTGGGCAGAAAACTGGAGAGGGAGACAAGAGTCTTTACCCTCACGAGACTCTCAGTGTGATGGGAATGATGTGACACACAGCAGGATAATGACAAACACACAGAAATAACAAGACAAGGACAGAGGTCTGGACAGTGGCGGGGGGTGGGGAGAGACGACTGGAAGCACTAGTGGCTTATCAACAAACTTTCATCAGGAGGAGGCTTTTGATGGAGTGGTTGAATGAAGAGATTTTAGGGTCAGAGAGAAAGGTAAGAAGAGGGTCTTTGATGAGAAAGAAGAACAACCTTTAATGTAAAGCAGAGAAATTTGCTTGGAAGGAAACTGTTTTGCCCAGCTGAAGCAAAGTGTTTGAATGAAGAAGTCATAGGAAATTAAAAAGGGGGAGAGGACTGTCCAATAGGCAGAATGGTCAAAGTGCTGGTCGGTGGTATCTTGTCAAACTGTTATTGGGATGCATTGAGTAGCGCCTTCAAAACACCAAATAGTGGGGGTCTTCCCACCTGCTGTGAGGGACTGGGAATGAGAAGGGCAAGGAAGATATGAGGGCAGCTGAAAGGAGGGCAGGTGTATGAAGACTGAAGAAGACACTACCAGGGCCTGTCTGATTGCTACTGAGCTTGCAACAATAATTGGTTAGAATAATTGGTTCTCTTCCAGTTCCCTTTTAATTCCAGGAGAAGAATTTAAGACAAGAGAATGGATTATATAATTTTCCAAAGTAAAATGCACCATTGCATTGTCTTCTATGCCCTAAAATAAGCTTGGGCTGTGAGTAGGGAACCTGGCTCTAAGGCAGAAAGATGCACAGGGATAGTGCTCACCTTCAGCCCCTGGGGTAGGAGAAGGGTGGGGGTAGTTGGTGTGCTTAAGTTTTGCTCTTGGCGTCTCTGGCTCAGGCTTCTGTCAGTACAGACCTGCATCCCAGCCCCGCCCCAACTGTTGATTATACCCCTTGGGATGCATCATTGCTAGGAAAGCAGATGTGCCAGATGTGACATGTTTGAAAGAAAAAAAAAAATCCCTTACCTCTGAGCCTTGGGGAGAGCTGCTAATCACTATCTTGCTTCTGTTTTGGGGAGGGCAGGGCTGAAGTTGGGTTTATGCCAGCTTCATACCCTCTTGGTCCCTCTGCAGAAGGGTCTCTAACACTTAAGAAACTGAATATAGGAGAAAGGGAGTGAGGAGAGAAAAAGAGAAACTGAGGCCCATGTCAAATGAAAGATTGTGGTTATATAGTGGTGGGTGGGCTGCCAGCTAATTCATCTTACTGGGTTGGGCTCCTATGTAAAGAGGTGCTGTGTGCATGTGTGTGTGCAGGTGTGTGTGTGGGGGGATGTATGTATGTGTGTGTAGTCTCTGCGGGTATCTAGGAAGTCATTTCAATGGTGTCACCTCAAATTATCCCCACCTTCTCCTGGAGGACCCCTGTGACTTCTAGGAAGCTCCTGCTTCACACCTCCCTGCTCTCCCTGCAGTCATTTCTAGTTTTATTTTCTTCCCATCTTCAGAAACAGAGCTCAGGACTTTCTATATGTCTATGTGTCCTTTGCCTGAGGGGGAGCCTCTTGAGCATTGCTGACAGATGTCTCAGTCTGGGAATCCCCAGCATGCTTTGCTTAGTGCTTCTCCGCCAAGACGGCGCCTGAGGTACCCAAATGTCAGGGTCTGGGTTCTTCAGCCTCTTCCTCAGTCCTTCTTCAAAACTGAAGGGATAGAGGAACATTTCCTTTGAGAAGACTAGGAGGGGTCAAGGGGAAAACTTCAAGAAAGATTCTTGGGTATACTAGAAAGTCCCAAGTCTGAGGTCAAGTTTAAGTCATATAATACTGTACAATGCCTGGGGGATGAATATAATGGTTCTTTAGTTTCTACAGCCTTTAGAAATGTAGTTGATTTCAAAAGAACCTCTGCTTAGAGTCCTAGGGGAGGATTCTTGATTATACCTTAAGGGTTGACACTTCCTATTTTCTAAACTGGATTCTAACACTTCAGATTCCAAGAAAAGTGGACCTATGACCAAGACTTCTCAGAAGCTTATCCTAAAGTGGGTACAGTGGTACACCCCTATAATCCCGGTGATTTGGGAGATTGAGGCAGGAGGATCACAAGTTTGAGGCCAGCCTCAGCAACTTAATGAGACCCTGTCTCAAAATAAAAAACAAAAAAGGGACTATGGATGTAGTTAAGTGGAAAAATGTCCCTGAATCCAATTCCCAGTACAAAAACAAAAACAAAATAAAACAAAACAAAAACCCCTCAAAAATGAAAAACCCTAACCCTAGGATTTTAATACCTGAAAGTTAGTAGAGTCCTGTTGTCTCTACCAGCTAAAATCCCACTAATAAAATTAGATCCCACAGTAGCTCTATCCCTAAATCTGTCTTTAATCCTGATCCTGAAATTAATCCTAGCACAAATCCCAGTTACAACCCTGCTTCTAGCTCCCCCACCTCACTGCCTAGAATAATTTGGGGGTAGGAGGAGCTGGGGAGGAGTGGGCAAGATGAGGAATGCCTCTGAGGAAAAGGAGGAGGAGGAGATCCAGCCAGAGCGACCTGGAGGAGCCAGTGTGGTATCTGGGAGCCCCGGGCATGATCCTGGCACTTGCCAATCTGTGAGTCACAACATTCTCCATGGCATTTGTTGGAGGTGTGTCTGGGCTGGCAGCTGGTAAACAGTCTTGCTTAGAATAATGTGCTCCCCTCTACCCCTTTTCCTAATTTGTGGAAGAAAAGAGAAAGTGTTTTCTTTCCTGAGGGTCCTTTCTTTCTTTGTTTCTTTAGATTTCACAAAACTCAGTTAAAGCAAAGGGAAATACTTAGCACTTACAAATTCCTTGTCATTGGTTGCAAAGAAATCATGGAGAGACTAAATCATGGAGAATGCAGAGTCCTGAAGCTTCCAAATGTGAGAGGTGACCTCGTCCAGTCCCCTAAGCGTCATCCCCCTCAGGGACGCTGAGTTGCCCCATTCTGCACTGTGCCCTCTCATGACAGGGCCCACACTCTACTCCATCCCCTCCCACTGCAGTCATTGCCAAAAGCCAGATAGGCATCCACTGTGGCTGGATAGAGATCTTTATAGGGGTAAACTTGTACTTGTGGATGAAATAGTAGCTGGAAATATTTGGAAAATTTTCCCAAGCCTGGTACCTATTTGCAGCAAACTTTAATCATGATACATCAATTTTCTATCTACAAAATGGGATCAGGCCTGACCCTTACTCCTAGGGAAGGGAGAGAAGGAGCAGGACACTGATGACTGTTTTCGGATATAGAGGGATGATTAGGGTTATTATTGTTTATTCCTTGGGGAAGCCAGACAACCATCAGCCTGACTCCAAACACACGTAGTTCAACATAGTTGCTATCCTTAGGGTTCATTGGACACTCCACTCCTTCCCTCCCTGTCCTTGGCTCACATCTACCAATCCAACTATAACTATGGTAGATAGGATTTGGGGGAAGGAGGGTGCCTGGTTCCTTGATATTCTCCCTTTATTTCTCATTTTCACAGCCTGGAGCAGAATTTGCTCTCTGATTACAAATGTAGCTCCTGTTCCACCATCCTCTATCAGGTTTTGGAGGCTAAAGGTCCTTTAAAACCAACTAGGCAGTGACAGTGCCAGGACCTCATGTATAGCATGTTATGAGAGGCCTCCAATACTCCAACCTTTGATACACAATGCTGTCTTCAACAAAGCTGTCTGCATTCCTGGCTGCTACTCATTTGGAAAACACCAGTGTTTCGGTTTGTTGGTGATTTCAAAAATACAGATTGATTTAGAAAAAAGTCAAAATATGAGAGTCAAAATGTGTAAGTCAAAGAGAATTGGGGTCAGAATTCCTGCCAGCTGCCTCTACTTTTCTCTCTCCATCTCTCTCCCCGCCCCACACTGTTGAAACATGGTAGTAATGATAAATCACTTTTAAATAGCATTTTATGGTTCCAAAATGTTTTCTTTTATAATTATAGAATAACCTGTATGCTTGGAATTCTCATCCTCATTTTTCACATGAGGAAACTGAGGCACAAAGTACCTGCATGATTTCCTCAAGGTCACAGAAAAGCGACAGAGTTGGATTTGATCCAAGTTCAGGAATTATTGCTGAAGATCTTTTTATTATCCAACTATGAAAGAAAAAGTTAGGGTTCTTTCTGAAGAATTTTCAGGATGGGGAATACAAAGCTTCTAATCACGGATGTGTTCTTGACTCATAGAGATGGGACAAGATGGTCTTGGCTAAAGATATGAGGTATAAAATAGAAAGTAAATCTAAAAAAAAGTAAATCTAACTGCAAGGTTGAGAAAATATTAAGAGAACTGGGAAAGAAGTGCTATCATCTATAGACTGAAATTCTGGATGTTCTAAGCAGTCTTAAGGTTTAGAAGGAAACTTCAGTGGCTACTCCTTCTAGGTCCCTACCACTAGGCCATCCTATCAACCTGGTTGGATTTCCATGTCTCAAAGAGATTAGGGGAACAAGAGCCCATTGCAGTATTTGATCCACCTGTCTTATTAATTTAATTTTAGAGCTAATTTAAGTCCTTTGTTGCTGTCCCACAACTTCTGTGTTAGTGAGAGAAGATGGGGGTGGGGGTGTAGGGGATAGATATTTGGAAATCTACCTGTAAGCTTTCAGTGTATCCATTAATGAATACACAAATGAAATATTTTTCAGGCTTCTTCTGCCTAAATAAAACCAACCCCCTTGGCCTTTTCTTCTCATGTTCAGCTTTTGAATTATCTGGTTGTTCCAGTTCTGTCTAGGAATTCGTCTCCAAGAATATGAAGGGCTATTGTTTCTTCTGCTTTGATGCAGAATGTTCTTGTGTTTTTGCTTTATTCACAGTTCAAGCTTCTTAACAGAACTCTTCTCTTTCAATTCTCTCCCTTACAGCCACCCCACACACTTGCAAGACTTGTCTTCCTAAAACATGGCTCTAATCATGCCACTTTTCTGCTTAGAAACTTTTTCTGGTTCCAATAGATACCTTCCTCAGTGCTTACCTGGTGTCAGGCACTAAATGTGCATTTCCTAATTTAACCACCACATCAACCCTGTGAGGTAGGGTCTGGTGTAGTCTCCATTTAAAGATGAGGAAAGAGACACAGAATAGTGAAATAATTTGTTTAGTGTCTCATAACTGGAAAGAGGCAGAGCTGAGATTTGAACCCAGATACCTGGGTCCTGAAGCCCTGCTCTCCAAAATGTGTTCTGTATATGTGAAAATGTACACGTCTTCTGATGGTAGGACCTGATTCTGTTCTACCAAACTCTGAGCACAGCATTCTCTTTAGCAATGTTTAACAAATGTTTGTTGATAAAAAAAAAAAAAATCAGTTCTACAGTTAATATCATTAGGAAGGAGAGATTTTAATTGTGATTATCCTATTTGTCAAAGAGAGTATGGACTTCTTGATCCTGTGGGCTTTGTCAACTGTTTCAAGAGCCCCTAGTGTGTGCAGAGCTCTCCATTCAGTAGAGGAATCCTCTAGAGGCAAGATCTGATTTTTGTCCTTAGGGACCTCCCAGGCTAATGACGGTGACTCCACTCAGATCTAAGACATACACTTTTTCCTGAATTTGCAGGGCTGTTGCAGGTTCTGACACTACCCAACAAGAGTTTGGAGGCTGTGGTTTGTTCTGATGCTAGGAGATGGTGACAGGAAGATCCCAGAGACACACTCTTGCTGTCTTCAGTTGTCTTTCAAGGTGCGTAGCCAGGTTGTGGCACAGATAATTTGGCTGCTGTGTGTGATGATATGCCTCCAATGGTGAGCAACTCCGTAAAGTAAGTGGGAGCCAGTGATAATTAACCCCAGAACAAGGTAAAGCAACTGATAGAACAGAAAAAACTCCTAAAGGCCACAGAGCAAGCAGCACAATTGGAACTCTGACCAAGGTTTCAGAGGACCCACCTGAATGGCTCAGCCTCACAGGGTAGAGGTGGAGAGGTGGCACCATTTCAATGTCAGAATGACTTGGTGCTCCAATTGCCTGGTTGTGCCTCCCCCCACCCCCGCCACTCACACTTTGCCTAAGCGCCCTGCCCCAAGGCAAGAGCTGAGATCTCAGTTTTTGGAGAAAGTGAGATGCAGCGTCCTCTGACAAATGGGTGGGTCCCCACCCCCCTCCCAGTTTACAAGCGCGGGGTGGCTCCCTCCTTCTAACACCCTACCTCTCTTTATGGCCCTGCGCAATCTTTGATGTCTTCTTCTCATGAAGGGGTGGTAGGGGAGAAAGAAGTCAACCTTAGCCAAAGAGAACCTTCCCATGGTAGTCTACAGGTGAGGGAAGGGGCTCCAGGGAGTAGGGCAGGGATTTAGCACAAGGAGTGGTGGGTGGGACAAGCTGGCACACCGAGCATCTTACAGATCTGTATCTCTTTGGAAGCATCAGCATTATAGCTGGTCTCTTTCACAGTGTTAGAAAGAATATGTATGGGCTTCGAAGTGAGCCAGACTCAGTTCAAGTCCTTGATCTTCAACATTCTAGCTTTTTGACCTCGGACAAGTTGCTTAACCCTTTGAGCTTCAGTTTCCCAATCTAAATTGAGTAATACACTATTCATTTCACGGAATGCCATGAGAACTTACTGAAACATGCGCATCAAGTGCCTACTAGTGTCTTACATCTAAATTTGCTCCCCTAATTAAAAGATAAGTTCCTTGACAGCAGTGACCTTCCTACCTGGCTCCCCTCTGTATCCTTCCACCATCTTCCATACCGAGTCTCATTTCCTCTTTTCTCTGCTTGGGTAGAGTTGGTGAAGCATCTTCCACTTCCCTTACAAATGCATAAAGACTAGGATCTATGCCAATCTTCTTTTCTATCATCTGCAGGCCCCCATCTCAAAAGTCACTGAAAGAAAAAGTGAACATAGGTTTCTCCTTTTCCAGTGAATCCCTGTAAACAACCCCCTCTTCACATTTGGCAATTTTCCGTATTCTCTGCTATGTTTCTCTCTCCTCCATTAAGATGATTTTATTTGCTTTGCTCCTATTCTTATCCATCTATAATTTTTATTTTATAGCTACTCCATTACGGTCTGGGGCCATCCCTACTGAATCACCAACTGGTCTTACTTTAGGATTTAATTTGGTTTTATTAAAATTACCAAAATTCTCCCTGGGCAGGTGTAGACCTGGGCAGGGCAAGGCTTTCTATGCTGTTGACTGTGAGGCCCCTCCCCACTGGTACATTTCCAGGCCTCCTCAGTTTTGGTTCAGCCACAGCAGAGGTGAATATTCCTGGTGCAGGTGCAGTGTGTGTGTGTGTGTGTGTGTGTGTGAGTGAGAGAGAGAGAGAGAGAGAGAGAGAGAGAGAGAGAGAAAGACCTTCTTTTTCTTTCTCTTTTTCTTTTTTCTTTTTTTAGTACCAGGGATTGAACCCTGGGGCACTTAACCACTGAGTCACATCCCCAACCCTTTTTATTTTTTGTTTTGAGACAGGGTCTTGCTAAGTTGCTTAGGACCTGACTAAGTTACTGAGGCTGGCCTTGAACTTGCGACCCTCCTGCCTCAACTTCCCGAGCCACTGGGATTACAGGCATGTGCCACTACACCTGCCATGTGTGTGACTTTCTTTGTCCTACTTTGCACTGTAAAATCTCAGAAAATGGATTTTTCATGCTCATTACCTTTACTTATTGACTTCTACAATCTTGCTGGGAGAAATTGCTGAATCACCTTCTTTTTGCCTTTTCTAAATTTATAAACAGTGGCCTAGAAAAATCTCAGGTAATTGGTTTAAATGCATCTGAGACCAGTGAATACATTGCTGTCAGATACCCACCACCTCAGAGAGGTATCTTACAGGGATATGAGGAGTGTGTGTGTGTGTGTGTGTGTGTGTGTGTGTCTAAATGTAGCTTGAAGTTGAGGTGGTTTTCAAGTGGCTAATGACACTAAGTTCTATGTTTTCCTAGAGATATGAGAACACAGATTGACACTGCCTTGGGAGAGAACTGAAGGGCATCTTAAGAGGTTAAAGAAGCTGCTTGCATGTAGTCACTGTATCTGCATTAGGGAGAATAGACACATCCTAACATGCAGACTCCATCAGAGGTAATTTTTGGTGTGAAGTCAACCACAGTAACAGGTTTTAGGCTGCTTTGTACTTTTACTCTTTCTTCCAAGTAAGTGGAGCAAGAAGAGCTTGGAGTAAAAAAAACAGATTTCCATTTGGATTTTCCAATATATTACTCCTTCCCTGAGTTTCCATTAGGATTCTGAAATCTTAGTATTAGAGGGGGTGGAACCCAGGCACAACAGAAGAAGAAATAGGATTCAAAGAAAAAGAAAACAGGAAATTTAAAAGGAAACCTCCTGAATGGAATTACTCGTATTTATCCTAGTGGTTGGTCACTGACTGTCCCCCAAGGCCGCCAATCCACATAGATCCTATTGAGAAGTAGAACTCAGGGCAAACTTCTCCCCAGGTTCTATGGACATCTTTGTTTTGTTCCCTTGCCTGAAGAGAGACATTTTCAATTAATCAGAGCTTATTTTTCCCTCTGCTTTCCCAAACCCCTCCATTATCTAAGATCCAGGTAAGTATTTTCCCACCTCTGTCTATCCACATCCCAAATATTTCCTAAGGAAGTAGGAAAGATCTCCTCAACAGAAACATGAACCATGCATTTCTTTACTACAGAATCCCATTAAATCCAGTCAATGAGCTGTTAAACTAGGAATCTGCTCAGGTGCCTAGACTTCTTTCACATTTGCTTGGCTAGAGTCAATTGACAATGAATCTGCCTGTTGCTTTTAAGAGAAATAGGAGTAAAGAAACTATTTTGTGTTGGAAATAATGCTGGGCCTCAAGTTCCCCTTTACAGATCTATTTTTGAATCTAGATCATTGAATGAGAAGTGAGTCCATTTGAGGCAGCCTGACACTGGATGTTTGTAAATGGACATTTCCTCACTATCCATCCTTTCCTTTAAAAGAAAAAAAAAAATGTAACTTGGAAGAATATGATTATCCTAAAACATTTTATTTTTTAATTAAAGAGGGTTCATTATGTTACCCGTCTCATCTCGTCCCAGAGAAGGGAAACCCTGTGTTCAGCAAGTTTGCTAAGAAATAATTATAGGTTCAGATCTTCCCCAGGCCCCGAAATTCAATTAAAATTTTTTTGTTTTAAGCTGCTTGCAGTCACATGGTATGTATGTGTATATACGTGTGTTTGTGTCTTGGGTGTGTGTCTTCTGGATTTCCTTGCAACTACTTTGGTCCTCAGATGTGACAATCATCTCCACACTCCCAGCCAATTTCTTTGACTATCTATATGAGCAGATAGAAACATGATGAAGAATACTCTCTGAAAGGAACCTTACCTTGTTTTTTGTTTGTTGCTTTGCTTTTTGGCTAGAGTAACTCCAATTGTCTACCAATGGGGATACTTCTCTGGCTTATATTGAATTAGGTCAGGGTAAAATCAGTAGCTGATCTCTACTGTGGATCTGAATTACCAGGGGAATTTTTTTTTTTTTTTTTTTGCACCAGGGAATGAACCCAGTGGTACTTAACCACTGAGCCACATCATCCCCAGTTCTTTTAATTTTTTATTTTATTTTTAAAAAATATTTTATTAAGCCGGGTGCAGTGGCGCACGCCTGTAATCCTAGCACTTGGGAGGCTGAGGCAGGAGGATCGCGAGTTCAAAGCCAGCCTCAGCCGTGGCGAGGCACTTAGCAACTCAGTGAGACCCTGTCTCTACTAAAATACAAGAAAAAAGGGCTGGGGATGTGGCCCAGTGGTCGAGTGCCCCTGAGTTCAATATATATATATATATATATATTTTTATATATATTTTATTATATATTTTATATATATATATATTTTATTAGTTGTAGGTGGACACAATACCTTTATTTTATTTATGTGGTGCTGAGGATTGAACCCAGGGCCTCACACATGCAAGATGAGTGCTCTACCACTGAGCCACAGCCCCAGCCTCTCTTTTTATTTTTTATTTTGAGACAGGGTCTTGCTAAGTTGCTAAGGCTGGCTTTAAACTTGTGATCCTCCTGCCTCAGCCTACTGAGTTGCTGGGATTACAGGCGTGTTGTCACTGTGCCTGGTACCTGGGGAATTTTTAAACAGTTAAGATGCCTGGGTCCCACTCCTAAATATATGGATTCAGCCAGTGTTGCATGGGGCTCAGGCATTAGTATTTTTTTTTTAAGCTCCTCAGGTGATTCTAAAATGCAGCCAGGTATGAGAGCCACTGAAGAGGTGGCAGCTGTGTTTGGATTTCACAGATGATGGAGGATTTGATGATTAGTAAAGATACCCAAACAGAAGCATGAGGCCCAATTTGACTGCCTCCGAGCTCAGCTCACTGTGTAGTTATTTTAAGTATGTAAGCATAGGGCCAGAGTGGTTTCCTGTTGCTTCTATCCAGACTCTGAGTTATATTTAAATACAGGGGGCAATAGTCACACATACAAAGTTGTCCCAACTACTGCCTCTTTCCCCATCCTCAGAGGGGGCAGTTCCATTATAGAACTGTCCCTATTTGCATGAAAAAGATTACTTGCAGAGGATTGTGGACCCTTATAGAGGACAGACCCTGTCTGAGCAGGCTGGCACACCTACAACACTCCAGGAGATGGGGCAATGTTTATGGGTTCATTTAAGCCATGGTTGACCTCACTCCATTTAAAGAAAAATAGCTAACTGCCCCCAGGCTCAGGGCACAAGCCCTCCTGGCAACCAGGACTATGGAAAAAAGGAGGCTAGGGCTGTGTGAAGCCAGATTTTTACCAGGTAATAAACCAAAAAAGTCACGTCTAATATAAATCTAATAAATGAATTAATAAATAACATAAATGTGCCTATGAATCCTCATTTAGCTTAGCACATAAACATATATAGGCTTATATATATATATGTATATATATATGTAGCTTATATAATGTGCATGCATGTGTATGGATTTAAAGACTGGTATATAAATTTATTTATATAACTATACTAGTCTTATAGGGCATGGAGGTAATTATGCAGATATCTCAAGCATACTTATTATTATTATTAGAGCTTAATAGATATACATAATAGTTGGGTTCATCTTGACAAACTCATACATGTGTGGAAATTGATTTCGGTTCATGATCCCCCCCTTTCCCTCCCCATCTACCCTCCCCTCTCCTATTCTCCTTCCTCTACTCTACTAGACTTCCTTTCCTTTATTAATTTGCATTTGATTGGTTCTTATCCTTCCCTCCCCTTTTCATTTATTTTACTCTAATTTCCACATATGAGAGAAAACATTCCACCTTCAAGTTTCTTAGTTTGGCCAATTTCACTTAGCATGATATTCTCCATTTTCACCCATTTATTGGCAAATGCCATAATTTCATTCTTTTTTTTATGGCTGAGTAGAACTCCATTGTATATATTCCAGTTTCTTATTCCATTCATCTATTGACAGGCATCTGGGTGGAGTCCATAACTTAGCTATTGTGAATTGTGCGCTATAAACATTGATGTGGCTGTGTCACTGTAGTATCAGACATACTTTTTGAAGATTATAGCCATTTTCATATTTTAACTGAAATTTTCACCAATATCCCAATGCTTCTGAGCAGTTATATTTATAAAGTATATGTATATTTTCCATTTTTATATGGATGTTTATTGATATCTGTTAGCTTTTTCAGAGGGAGAATACTGAATCTGTATAGCTAGTCAGAGAGGGCCATTCAGACTCAAATAATCTACACTGGGGTTTAGATAATTTATGTGAATCCAGTTCTAAAAACCTTTACTGATTTGATGCTATGTGGATATGGTCCCTAATAACTTGATTCAGTTGAATGCACTTCATCTTGCTTTTGAGGGTGCAGGTACATGGTGAAGAGCCCCTGGGTCCACTTTTCACTTATCTGCACTCTTGGGAGAAGGAAGAGTGGGAAAGTACCCAAGAAAAAGCTAAGAAAAATAATTTCAATTGGCTTTATGAAGAAATCAGAATTTCAGTCTCTTTCTGTACACTCCTCTCTCACAAACAGGCATGTACACACATGTGTATTTACACGTGCGTGCGCGCACACACACACACACACACACACACACACACACACACACACATATACACATACACTTTCATCAAACTAACCCTCATTCTTTCTGGGCTTGACTGGTAGTGGCTTGATGGCCTATGGAAGGGAGGAAATGAACCTCAGCAGTCTCCAGAGGCAATAGACTAATATACGTTATCCACAAATACAAATGCATGCTAACATATGCTATGTCCCAAAGGGACTTGACTGAGAAACTTACACACCGGTCTTTATCTGATTTCTATATTTCTGCTTATTTGGAAACACAATAGGATTCTGTAGCTGAGCCTGAAACAGACACTGGAACTGCATCTCCCCAAACTGTCTCCAAGAGTTGGAGCCCAGGGTTTACACAGTGAGCAAGTGAGAGTGGAAGGAAGCCATCCACTACCATCTTCCCATCCTCTGTGGGCAGTCTGGGCCAACTACGGGGGCTCTCGAGACTCTGCTTTGCAGGTCCACTTACGATGATTTTTTTATGAAAAGGAATATAGATGAGTTTTAATAAGATTCTTCTCTCTCTGGGATGGCTGTGCAACAACTTATCTTTAAATATGCATCTCATTCTCATAATTGCTTCTCTTAACTTGTTGGCAAAATCAAAATGAGGCACACGAAGAGACAAAAACAATCTATCCATGGAAGAAAACAACTCTTTTCAAGCCCACAATTGGCTTCTTGTGGATGTAATACAAGAAAAGAGACTTTCTGAATTGTTTAGACTCGGCCATTTTATTTTATTAAATGCATATAACATGAAACCAACTTTGTTGTTTTTCTTAAATCCACATCTCCAGTTTGGCATGGGTGTGGAGGAATAGAATCGTTCCATGAATTTCATGGATGTTGCTACTTCATCTTAACTTCTGGTGGGGCCACAAATCATTCTGTGGACATATCAGCTTTCTGGCTTTCACCTAGGAGATATATGGTCTCATGTCACCTATGCTTGTGCCAGCAGAAGGAAGTGGGACGAGGAGGATTAGATCCACTATTCATTTATTCATTCAGAAAAGGTTTATTAAGCCCTCACGTGTGGTAGGTATTTTCCTAGGTTCTGGGGTAGCAAAGAACAGTGGTCTACAAAGTACTCAAAGTATTGGTTGGATAAATTGACATATAAACAAGTAAGTCTAATATGTGTGAAGTGCAGTGATGGAAATAACATACAAAAGTGGGGCATCAACACCTGTACTCCTAGCAACCAGAGAGGCTGAGGCAGGAGAATTACAAGTTCAAGGCCAGTTTGGGCAACTTAAGGAAACTCTGTCTCAAAATTTAAAAATAGGGCTGGGGATGTATCTTAGTGGTACAGAACTCCCTGGGACTGAAAAAAAGAAAGAAAAGAAAAGAGAAAAGAAAGAAGAAGTACAAGATACTAAAAAAGTACAAAGGAGTAGAATCTAAGCCACTCTTTGAGTGGACAAGGAGTGGATTCTCAAGGAGAAACAAATGATGAGAGCTGGAACCTTGTTTCATTCAGTTTTGCATCTCCTAGTCCTGTGTTGTTTGTTGAATAAATTAATTGATCAAGGACTTAGAATTTAAGTGTCTTGCTAAAGCACTGTAATAGGAGCCAGGAGCTCTGGGTTCTGGTTTAGGGTCTCCCATTGTTTGGTCAGGTCACTATTTGTCAAGATGAAATTAGGGGACAGTCTTGGACCAACACTAGACCTGTACTTTCCTGTTTAAAAAAGCATACTGTCCCTATGTATAATATATAAGTAATGAAATAAAAGTTATCTTTCTAAAATCCATTCATAACATAGTTGTCGACTCTATATACAATCATGCCTTTTCCCAATTTCTGTGATAATTTTTTAAAGTATTTAAAAAAAAAAACTTTATTTGTTCTTTTTGGTTATACACAAGAGTAGAATCTATTGACATATTTCTACTAACATGGAATGTATCTTATTCTAATTAGGATTCCAGTCTTTTTTATTATTCTCATCTTAAAATTTGTTCTTTTTAGTTATACATGACAGTAGAGTCTATTTTGACATATTTATATACACATGGAGTATATCTTACTCTAATTAGGATCCCATATTCTTTTTTTATTTTTTAATTTGTTCTAACTAGTTATACATGACAGTAGCATGCATTTTGACACATTGTATACAAATGGAGCATAACTTCTCCTTCCTCTGAGTGAATATGGTACAGAGTCAAACCAGTAGTGTGATCATACATGTATATAGGGTAATAATGTCTGTCTCTTTCCACCGTCCTTCCCATCCCCACATCCCCTCCCCTCTCTCACTCCCCTCTGCACAATCAAGATCCCATCTCTCTCTTATGAATATGGTTGTGTGTATGTGTTTGTGTGTGTGTGTGTGTGTGTGAAAATTAATGCAGGAAGGGTAGCACTGAGGAGGCTGGAACCTGGGAAAAAGTGAAATACTACCAAAAAGCCCATTTGGCTTAGTTCTACCAATGCTGGAAAACAGTTTAAAACTGCCCAGTGCTTAGAGCAGTGGGGCAGTGTGCAGGGCTTGGGGACCACAGTGCATCCTCCTCCTGTGGACTCCTTTGTGCTTCTCTGTTTGAGCTCAGCAGAGAGACAGGCTAGTGGCCAAGTTGTCCTGACTTTGATGGAACAGGAAGACTTGCATCCCTCCCAAATGTGTTTTCACTGCTTTTTCCTTGGAGGAAATATTCTAGATCTAACAAGCAACTTGATGTTCAAGCTGAAGGCCTGACCCTTCTCATAGTATCCTTTACTCTCTGCCTTGAAAAGGCTCTCATTTATGTCAGACTTCTCTTCTGTAAAATGGGTAGGGTAATTCCTGCCCTACTTACTGTTTAACATGCTTTTTAAATAGTATTTGCCATAATTTGTTATTTATATTTGATTAATGTCTGTTGTCCTAACTAGACAGTAATTGCCATGGAGACAGGGATTACATTTGTTAACCTCTCTACTTATTCCCAGCATCTGAAGTAGTGCTTCCACATAGTAGTCATTTAATAAATACTTTTGAATAAATGATGTTATGAGAATCAAGTAAGATAAAGTATCTGAAATCCCTTCAAAAATTGTAAAAGGGCATCTATTTTTCTGTGCCTGGCTTATTTCACTTAGCATAATGTCCTCCAATTCCATCCTCTGCTTGACATGCTTCACACTAATTACAGTTTATCTTCATTATTAGTGGATTCCATGTTTGTGAGTTCACCTACTTGCTAAGATGTGAGTAACTCCCAAATTGACACAAGGAATAATGTGCGTAGAACTGAGGGAAAAAATCTTCTTTTTAACATATCTTTTAAATTTTTAAAAAGACAAATAGTAATTGTATATTCTTATATGCAGAATCTAAAACAATCCAACTCCAGGAAGCAGAAAGTAGAGTGGTGGTTGCCTGAGGCTGGGGAATAGAGAGGCTGGGGAAATGATGGTCAAAGGATATAAAACCTCAGATAGGAGGAATGTTTGTTTTGGGGGGGACTATATGCCACAGAATGGTGGCTATAGTAAATAGTAATGTTTTGTACATTTCAAAATTACAAAGAGGATAAATTTAAATGTTCTCACCACACACACACACACAAAAAAGTTGTAGGAGACTGGGGATGTAGCTCAGTGGTAGAACATGTGGCTAGCAGGAGCAAGGCCCTGAGTTCAATCCCCAGCACTGCCAAAAAAAAAAAAAAAGAGGTATTTGAGGTGGTTGATATGTTAATTATATTAATTTAATTTTTCCACATTATAGTCATAAATCAGCATCACTTTTTTAAAAATATATTTTTAGTTGTAGATGGACACAATACCTTTATTTTTTATTTCTTTATTTTTATGTGGTGCTGAGGATTGAACCCAGTGCCTCATACATGTGAGTCAAGTGCTCTACCACTGAGCTACAACCCCAGCCCCATAGCATCACTTTTTACTCCATAAATATATACAACTATAATTTGTCAATTTATAATTATAAAATAAAAATAAGTTGCAAACAAAAATGTGTAAAGCATTGTTTCTTATCACGTAGAATGTAAGTTCCTTGAGTTTTGGAACCAAATCTTTTTTTTTTTTTTTTTTTTTTTTTTTTTTAATATATTTTTATTTATTTGCCTTAGTTGTATACAATGCGTTTTATTCAATTCGTTTTATTTGTACGTGGTGCTGAGGATCGAACCCGGTCGCCCACGTGCTAGGCGAGCGCTCTACCACTGAGCCACATCCCCAGCCCGGAACCAAATCTTATACTCTTTATTCTCATTCAATCTAGCAGCACTTAGTACTTGCTATAGTTTGGATCCTGAATGTCCCCCAAAGACCCCTGTGCTAATAATGTCTTTGTCCCTAGTTAGGTGCTGTTGGAAAATGGTAGAAGTTTAAAGAGATGGGGCCTAGTGGGAAGTTTTAAGTCACCAGGGGTGTGCCCTCAAAGGGGACTGTGGTCTCCTATTCTTTCTCACTTTGCCTCCTGGCCACCAGGTGATGAGCTGTGCTCCACCACATGCTCCCTGCCATGATGTGCTGCCTCAGCAGAGGACCACAGCAGCGTGGCCAATTGATCATGGACTGGAGCCTCCAAAACCATGAGCCAAAATAACTTTTCCTCTTTAAAAGTTAATTATCTCAGGTATTTGTTACAAAAAGGGAAAGCTGACTAACACAGTTCTATAGTGTTTAAAAGAAAATGATAATGCTTGCAATAAATAACCTGAAAATGATTCTAGGAAAATAATTCTACTTACCATAGCATCAAAAGTAGTAAGATACTTAGAAATATATTTGACAAAGAAAGCATACAGTTCACAATCTGAAAACTAAAAAACACGTTTGAAGGAAAGGATTGCATGTGCCTGCCTGTAATACCAGCTACTCAGGAGGCTGATCAGGAGGATCACAAGTTTGAGGCCAGCCCTGGCAACTCAGTGAAACCCTGTCTCAAAATTTTAAAAAAAGGGCTGGGGATGTAGTTCATTGGTATAACACCCCCTGGGCTCAATCCCCAGTACTAGAGAAAGAAAGAAAGAAAGAAAGAAAGAAAGAAAGAAAGAAAGAAAGAAAGAAAGAAAGAAAGAAAGAAAGAGGAAAGGAAAGGAAAAGAAAAGAAGGAAAGAAAGAGGGAGGGAGGAAGGAAGGAAGAAACTAGAGCAAAACCTTAAGACATGTGAAAACATGGCAATACTTCCCAAATGGATCAACACAGTCACTATCAAATCCTACCTGGTTTGTTTGCAGAAATTGAGAACTGGATCCTAGAATTCATATTGAAATCAAGGGACCCAAAATTGCCCAGAAAATCTTGAAAACATAGAACAAGTTTGGAGGAATCATATTTTCTCATATCAAAACTTATTACAAAGCTGTTATAATCAAGGTAATATAGGACAGGCATAAGGATAGACATATCCTATTTAGTGGGAGATAATTCAGAGTCTAAGAATAAGCCCTTGCATTTTTTTAAACATTTATTTATTTGCTTTAATTGTATACAATGTGTTTATTTTTACGTGATGCTGAGGATCGAACCTGGGCCGTGCACGTGCTAGGCGAGCGCTCTACTGCTGAGCCACATGCCAGCCCCAAGCCCTTGCAATTTTGAATAATTAATTTTTTAGACAGGGATATCAAGATAATTCAATGGGGGAAAGAATAGTCTTTTCAAGGTGTGATGAGATAATTGGGTAGCCACATGCAAAAGAATTAAGTTGGATGTCTGCCCCGCATTACATACCAAAATTAACTCAAAATGAATCAAAGACAAATGAACTAATTAAAATGGGCAAGGGATCTGAATAGACATTGTCCAAAGATATACAAATGGCCAATAAACACATGGAAATATGCTCAACATTATTAACTATCAAGGAAATGCAAATTGAAACTACTTCATACCCACTAGGATGGCTGTAATAGGAATAATAATATAATAATAATGACAACAATATTGGTGAGGATATGAAAAAACTGGAGCCCTCTGGAACCCTCATACATTGCTCAGGGGAATATAAAATTATATGGCCCCTTTGTAAAACAGCCTGGAAGTTCCTCAAAAGTGTTAAATTTAGAGTTACTATATGACCCAGCAGTTCCACACCCAGGGGAAATGAAATATTAATCCACACAAAAACTTGTATATGAATATTCATAGAAGGATTATTCATAGTAATTAAACCATGGAAACAACTCAAAGGTCCATCAACTGATGATGAATACATAAAATATGAAATATCCTTGTAATGGAATATTGTTTGTCAATTAAAAATGAGATTTTTACACATGCTACAATATGGACAGATCTTGAGAACACTATACTAATTGAAAGAAGCCTATCATAAAAGACCACCTGTGCCGGGCGTGGTGGTGCACGCCTGTAATCCCAGCACTTGGGAGGCTGAGGCAGGAGGATCGCGAGTTCAAAGTCAGCCTCAGCAATGGCGAGGCACTTAGCGACTCAATGAGACCCTGTCTCTAATAAAACACAAAAAAAGGGCTGGGGATGTGGCTCAGTGGTCGAGTGCCCCTGAGTTCAATTCCCGTACCCCCCCCCAAAAAAAAAAAAGACCACCTGTTCAATGATTCCATTCATATGAAGTATTCAGAGTAGGTAAACCTATACAGGTAGTAGACTAGTGGTTGCCTAGGACTTGGGGTATTGAGGAGAAATGGGAAGTGACTGCTAACAGATACAAGGTTTTCACTGGGGTGATGAAATATTCTATAAATACATTAGAAAATATTGAATTGTATACTTTAGGTGAATCATATGGTATGTGAACTATGTCTCAAAAAGTTTTTTAAAAATTGTAACACAGATGGGTGTGGTGGCACACACCTGTAATCACAGTGGCTTGAGAGGCTGAGGCATGAGGATTGCAAGTTCAAAGCCATCCTCAGCAACATAGCAAGACCATGTCTCAAAATAAAAATTAAAAAGGATTGGGGATATAGCTCTGTGGGTAAGCATCCTTGGTATCAAATAAATAAATCAATTGATTTAATTAAATTAAAATAAAATTATGCTGGGCAGGGTGGTGCATGCCTGTAATCCCAGTGGCTTAGGAAGCTGAGGCAGCAGGATCTCGAGTTCAAAGCCAGCCTCAGCAACAGCGAGGCACTAAGCAAATCAGTGAGACCCTGTTTCTAAATAAAGTACAAAATAGGGCTGGGGATGTGGCTCAGTGGTCAAGTGCCCCTGAGTTCAAGTCCAAGTACTGCCCCCCCAAAATAATAATAAAATTATAATACAGTTCTTGCCCTAAGGGAAACTGTAAGATAATTAGAATTCATTTTGTTGTTGTTTTTAATCTTAAAACTCCTGGCTGCTCCATTTTGAAAATGCATTTATTTTTCCATTAGCTACTGTGGCTCAGTTCTTTGGAGTATAGGGTGCAAGTTGCAGGAAAGAGGAGAAAATTAGGCAGAGAACAAGGGCAAAAGGGAACTCAATAAATACATGTATGAAGACATGAATGGTGTGAATATACTTTGTAAATAACCAGAGATATGAAAAATTGTGCTCTATATGAATTGTAATGTATTCTGCTGTCATATATAACAACTTAGAATAAAAAATTTTTTAAAAAAAGGGAACTCAAGCAGTTTTGGGGAAAGGCCTGGGATGCCTATTCACTTTCCTAGGCAATGTGAGTAGGTAAGTACTGTGTTTTCAAGACTCCAAACATGAATATTTTAAAAAAAATTTTTTTTAGTTGTAGATGGACGCAATACCTTTATTTTATTTATTTATTTTCATGTGGTGCTGAGGATAGAACCCAGTGCCTCATACTTGCAAGGCAAGCGCTCTGCCACTGCGCCACAATCCCAGTCCCCAAACATGAATATTTTAATTGATATTTCTAGTTTTGTTTGTGGCATTTGGAACTGCTTTGGCCCCACCACCTTCTTGGGGTCCAGAGACACTAAAAATATGAAATATTGAGTTTCTGTCTTGTGAGCTTCCATGTTTGTCTGAAGAATTGGGTAATCTGTGGGTATGGAAAGAAGGCCATGAATAACTTGTGTCCATCTGTGGATTGGAAAGGTGACAGGAATTGAGTCAAAGACTCAAGAAGACTGGTTGTAGTCTAGGATCAAACCCTGCTTAGGTACACCATGGGAAGGAACTTGGACATCTTGACTTAATTGACTCCTATTATGCTGTAGCTTTGACCCTAATTTGGATTTATTTCCTTTCTTCAGAATTTAAATTTCAATGACCTGTCACACTCATTTGTTCTGAAGGGCCCCTTTAAATGGAGCCTTTCTCTTTTTTAAAATTAATTAATTTATTTGTTCTAATTAGTTATACATGACAACAGAATGCCTTTTGATTAAATGAAGCCTTTCTTGACAGAGAGGAGAATCTAAGTGTGAGAAGGGGAGAGATGTAGCAAACAATAAAAGAAGTTAGCTAGCCAAGCGCGGTGGCGCACGCCTGTAATCCCAGCACTTTGGGAGGCTGAGGCAGGAGGATTGCGAGTTCAAAGCCAGCCTCAGCAATGGCGAGGCACTTAGCAACTCAGTGAAACCCTGTCTCTAAATAAAATACAAAAAAGGGCTGGGGATGTGGCCCAGTGGTCGAGTGCCCCTGAGTTCAATCCCCAGTACCACACAAAAAAAAAAAAAAAAAAAAAAAAAAAAAAAAAAAAAATTAGCTCTAGTCATTAGAAATTCTTAGTTGGATGGGGTAAACAATACTCGGATGTAAGAACTAAAGCATCAACAAATAGGAAGACTTTATTTGAAAAAAGTTTCCTGGATGAGAAAATGTTGAGCTAGATTTAAAAGGAAGTTCAGAATGCACGCTCTTGCAGAGAGAAGGAATTCCACCTCAGGTAGTCCACATAAAGGTGGCCGGAGAAGCATTCTATTCCATGACGCTGGGCTCCAGCCACAGGAACAGGCTCTGCCTGAGCCGGTTAGAAGTGTCCTTTGCGTGCATATCCTGAATGGTTTGATGTGACTGGCTGAAGTCCAGTTAAGGGTCAACTGAGGGAGCAAGCAAGGGGGTCCTATGAAGGAGCGTTTTGGCTTTAGTCTTGACTGAAGAATTTAGTGCATTTGCAGTTGCCTTTAAGGGAAGTCCAAGTAAGAGAGTTAAGAGTTTTGCTGTCTTGTGGGTTACCTGCACCAAAACAGAACTGTGCTCTGCTCTCTGGCCAGCCCTACTCTCTGCTCTTCTTATCCCAACTTGCCTAATTGATACCTTGGCCGATGGTGTCATTAACAATGCTTGAATAATAGCCTGACCGGCTGATTTCAAAATGGGAGAGGTGATTAATATGTAGGAAATCCAGTAGAGAGGGCAGAGCAGGGATGCCCCAAGAAATAAAAAATGGGGGAAAGATTCTTCTGTGCCCCCTCACTGCCCACCTGTTGTCCTTAGCAGAAGGAAGAACTTGGGGACAGGAGACTGATTTCCAGCCCTTTCTTGGTTTGCTAATCTCCCTCCATTTCCCCTCCCCTACCTCCCCCAACAGCACACGTTCTGACACCTACAAGCTCGTTACATGATGATGACCTATATTTTTATCTTTTTTATGAGCATCAAACACACATCGTCTTGCAAGCACATGTGTTTTTTTCCCCTATTGACGTTTGAGTGCCTTTGATGGTAATTTATTGTAGGGTTGAGCAGCCAGGTCTTAATTGTACCCTAAAATTGCTTACCATTTTGATGCCTCCAAACCATCCCAAAATGTACCTTTTTCCTACAGAAGGGTGTGGGGCAATTCCTTTTTTACTGTCTTCTCTGGTGGAATGTGGAGCTTAGAGCGAACGTGAGGGAGAGAGTCCCCAGCTCAGTTTCAGGGACGCCTTGGTCCCCAGCCTCTAATTGCAGTTGGGCTGTGTGGAAGTTTTGCTCTACTCAGCAAAACTGAGCTCGGTTTTTCCCTTATGGTTTAGGGTCAACATGGCTGCACTGGTTATTCAGAATGGTCGATGAGTAGTTTCTATTAAGGCATTCAGGATTTTCAGGAAATTTCCATTGTAGCCACTTGCATCTGCAAATCTAGATGAGATTACAAATGAGAATGTTGCATATTAACCTAGGGAGCTCTGAGAAGCAGCAAACCCAAAGCATATCAGGCCTTCTGAAGTCACCCTGTAATAACCACCATTTCCACATCTGACCACTCCCTCCCCTGACTTAGGTAGGGCTTAGCATCCCCTACAGTATATCTAGTGGGGAGAAAGAGGAAGATGAGTGGAACCCTAACAAAATAAGTTTAGTCCAAACAGAACTTAATTTAAAATTGTAATTGAATTTGGGCTTAATAGCCTCCTTTGCCATGGCCTCACTTTGTCCCTCAGTATGACTGATTCCATCATTCCCTAGGACACTCACATTCATTACAGGAGGATGAGTCAGTGTTCCAGAACAACTAGGAAAGTAACCCCTGTCTCATGAAAATTTAAGGGGAAAAGGGAGGCTGAAATTCCTACCTCTCTTTCTGGAGAGGCCAAGGGTAGTATCCAGTGTTGGCCCAGGCTGTTAAGCTGGAGACTGTTCTACCTGTGGATTGAGTCCTTGTTAGCTCTTGTTACAGACTCTCCATTCCAGCTGAGTTCATTTGTTCTCTGTCTCCCACACTGACACTCATCACATATGCCTGCTCGTACTTGCCTCCCAGCAGTTACACGGGCCAGTTCCTCCTCCCCCAACCTCAGGTACTGTTTCTCTGTCCTCCCTGTTTAGTCCTGTCCATACCTCTTCATGTGGTCCTAAACTTACTTCTACCAGAAAACTTCCTTAATTATTCTTACCTGACTCCTAGGACTCCACTATTCTATAGTTCTTTAAGATTATTTGCACTTACCTCTGTGTCCTATCTACTGTCTTAACCAGTGTCCATGAAGGGACTTTGCATGTCCATCTGAATGAGCCTTTTCTTTTTTTTTAACAATTAAGAAGTGATGATTTTTTTAAACCTTTATTTTTATTTATGTGATGCTGAGGATCGAACCCAGGGCCTCACACATGCGAGACAAGTGCTCTACCGCTGAGCCATAGCCCCAACGCCTGAATGAGACTTTTGACTGAAAGAAAAACTATTACCATCACCATCTTAAGGGAATAAAATCTCTTCCCTGCTAAATGCCTTCTCAAGAAAGAGACTTAACACTTTTCCTTTGTCTCTCGTTTTTTGCGTACATGGCAGTGGACTTTTAGAGATTGCAGATGCACTCGATAAAGACAATACTTCTGCAATGGAGTATTTGTGGAATCTCATTTTCTTTAAGATAACTAGAAGACTGTTGGTTCTCAAACTTCAGGAAATGAATCAGTTATATGGAAATGTCACAGAAATATGATGCATCTATCTTAATTACCTGGTTCTCCATTACACAAAGAATAAAATTCAAATGCTATTATTTGTTCTTCAGAGCCCTCCACACTAACATGACCTTTATTTACATTACATCCCTGACATAACCTAGACTACAACCTCATGGGTCTACCTGAGATCCTTGAAATTGTTCTATGCTCTTCTGCCTCTGAAACCTTGCACATGCTGTTCTTTCTGTCTGGAGAGCCATTCCTTTCCTCTCCAATTTATTAGGTCTGATCCTCTATTTAAAGTCCAGCTTAAAATCTGTTCCAAAAATACTTCCTGGATCTCTAGTGGCAATTATTTCTGTCTCTCTCCCAACTATAGTATCACATTATTTGAGTTTCTAATTGTAGCACTATTTTGTACTGGAATTATTTATGTATATATTTGTCTCTGTTACTAGTTTGTAGGCTTTTGGAAGATGGAGATTGTATATTTTTATACTGTATATTCCTTTATATCCTTAAGCTAAGCATAATACTTTACACAGTAGGTGCTCAAGAAAATTACTTTGGATAACAGAACCTGGTTTCATATTTATTTTGTTCTTAACAGTTCCTTCTCTAATCATATCTTCATTTTGCTCTATTCAAACCAGTCTTTGGCTATGCTCCACTTTTAGCTATGATAATACCAGAGCATCTAAAATACTGTTAGGCTGCAGGTGGAACTGACAGGTTTGAGAATAGCTTCAATGAGCCTGAAGACAGACTCATTCTTGGAAAGTTTTAGAGTGCTTTGAGACTTGCTTTCCTGTTTGGTGAAGGGTGTTTGAAGTGATGTCTGTTGCATGTCCACTAAGGGAGAATCCAGAAGCAAGGGAGAAGCAGATGAGGATGAGAAGAAACTGATTTCTGGGAATAGGATCAGCTTAAGGATTTTGTATGTCAGCAAGAAGCATAAAGTATTTGCTTAAAGATATTCATTTCGCTCTTGGCACCAAACTTGTTTCTTTATGCTACAATAATGTCACTGACAGCAGTTTTCCATCAGCTCTGCTCCAATTTGCTTCTTGGTAGGAGGATACAAATTAGCTTTTTGACTGCTTAGTTTACATATAACAAACCTAAACCTTATAGGGTTCTAACCAGTTCTTCCTGTCAGTTCCTCACGTCCCACCATCTCAATTCTCCTGACTTCCAACAAATTCCTTTTTATTCTAAGTGAGTTGTGAAGCTGTTTCCCTCCTGCATTAATTACCCTCTCATGTCTAATGGTCCACTCCTACTCCTCTGCAATCCATCTGTACATTCCTTCTTTCTAGACTCTGGTCGATTATCTCCTCTTCTACATCCACAAAGTCTTATCTGATTACATACAAAAATGTCCCTAACCCTCATCCTCTCCAGCAGATTTTCTCTGTTTATCTGTATCTTATTTTCCATCATACAGGGGAGTTCCCCATATTGATACCACTTGTATTACCAAATCTGTCCATTCCCATGGCTTCCCATTGACTGGGTTTCTCTTGCTTGGAAAGTCAACCAACTTTAACAAATGGTAATGAAAAGAGACTTAAAACCTATTGATCCTCTTAATCCCTTCCATTTCCTCTAAGTCCTTCCTTTCAGTCTTTCCTTCCTTCCACAGTTGCTGGCCAATCATCTGTTATGTAATAGGCATTGCTTGCTCTAAGTTACTCCCCTGGATATAGCTTATACTTGGTGCTCTTTTTGAGTCTAGATATTGTTCTGATACTGAAAATTACTAAATCAAATATTCTCAAGCAATATTGAAAGTGTGAAAGTCTAATGGAGCACAAAATTAGGATTTTTCTTCTCTGTTAGCCATTCTCCCCATTCCTGGCATTACTATCCATCATTGATCCATCTCTCACAACTTGATTATAGAAGAGTTTCATGTATCATTCTGTGATGTGCAGTTAGTCCATCTCAGATATAATTTTAGAAATTATTGAAGAACATTAGAACAAGAAAAGGGAGACTAGATATTCTGATCTCCCAATGCTGTACACACACACATGCACACACCACACACACACACAGGTGGAACTAAGGTGCCCCACTAACATCAGTTTAAGAACAAAGACCAATTCTAATGTAAATCTAATATCTAGCTTTTTCTAATATGTTGTTTAAATTTCAGCTATGGCTGGATTCCATACTTCATTTTGCTTGGTTCTGTTCTGGCATCATAGAATGACCTATAGAAGTTAACCAGCTATGTGCTTCTTGTATCCTCCAGTCTTCATTTTTCCTGTATAACAAGTTTTCATGGCAAAGCAAAGAATGTTTCACACTTGATATTGAGTGTCCAATGACCTCTGCTTTTCTGGAGTGACCATGCTTGAGGACATGAAATACCACTTAGAAAGTGCCCCTGGGTTTTCCCATCCTAATATAAGGAGGTCTCCTGAGCCTGGATTTTATTAACTGGCCACAGGGGAGGGAAGTTCTAGCTTCCCACATTTTATTATTTCCACCTGGGACCTCTGCTGGGATTTCTTCTGAAGCAGAAGGAAGGAGGTGGTCACTTTCCATAATATGATGGTGGAAATATTTTGATGCATCCACCTCTTCCCTTTGGCATGTTTAGATTTAAAAGACGAGATACCAAGAAAGGAATCAAATTTTGTAGAGAAAAAAGGGATATAACTACCAAGGAAGAATTTCTAACAGAGTGGGTTAATGAGCTTATTAAAGGAAAGTGTGTAGTCCCTTTATCTGCAGCTAGAAGAGAGGGATCGACTTCCATCTGTATGCACAATTTTGGAGATAGTGGATGGATGAGAAAACCTCCAAAGTCTTGTGTCTTCAGGCACAGATTCAGTCATTTCAGAATATGCCTTAGAGGACAACTTGAACCCACCCTTTCAGGCCTCTGTTCCCTATGGCTGCGTGCCCCCGATTACTTTTTCCCCCCCTTTCACTTCAGAGATGGAAGACTTTGAGGAAGGAAAAATAAAATTTATTTAGCCTTGATGCTGAATGCAAATGGAACTTTGTGACTAATTTTTACATGGTTTTCATATCTATTTGACTAGCCAAGGGTGACTTTACATACTGACATTAACTCCTTGTTCCTGATTTGTGGATTATCCTCTTTGTGGATTTTTGTAGACTATATTCTTCTACTATATTGGGCTTGACATAAACACAGAGTCAGAAAGAACATGAGAGAGAGATACAAATGGCATGTTTGTATATGTACGAGTGGCTTTATGCAGGAACCCAAAGGTGAAGTAATGTGAATTTATTTATTTGTGAATTTATTTCATTTTTCTTTTTTCTTTGTAACACTTATTACATTTGTGAATCTGTCTAGTGGTAAGCTTATATCTATTTTGTACATCATTGTATAACACTTAACATAGGTCTTGGCACATGTTAGGCTTTCAACAAATGAAAAAATGATGTGTGCCTCTGCTCACATCCACTGACTTGGATAATGATTAAGTGCCTCCTTTTCTGAGGAGGGAGGATGCAAGACTATGGCAAGTGAAGGAATCAGAAATGAGGCATAGAGCCTGTGATCTGATCTCCTCAGGTGAGGCTGGCAGCCCTAGGCTAGATTCCTTGTTGACTGTCCTCTTCCCATCACTAGAAGCATCTCATAATACCTGGGGCACGGGCCAGGGAGTGATCCTGGGCTGGATGGGAGGAGGTGAGTCCTGGCTATCAGGATAGACATCTTATTCCAGCTCAGTTGTCCCAGATGCGGCAGTGATCCCAACCCACTGACCTGCAGGGCGCAGTGAGGGGTTGGTAACATGAGTCAGAGAGAAATGTGGGGTTGGTTGTTGGGAGTTTCACTCTGTGGGGAGAAGCTGGTTCCCCATGCCTATGATTTCCTGTGGCATCTCCAGGGAAGAACCTTGGAATAATTACTTGAAGAAGGCAGACTGAACACTCTAGAACTCCCAGGATGTTAGTAGGAGAAGAATTTAAAAAAATTTTCAAGAGTCAAAGGAGAATTTATAGACTAGAAAAAGTAATATAGATTATTTCAATAGGAAGTTAGTTTGAGAGATCCTCTTAACCATACTTCTGCCTCCATCCCAGGTAAATAAAAAATCTCTTCCTCTTGGAGATATCCTGAAAGTGAGGACATTCCACTGTTAAATTTAGCCCTAACCCAGTCTGTAACGTGGAAGCCATACCAGGGCCATAGGAGTGCAGTATAAATTCTCCAAGGTCTCATCTCATTCCTCCTGTAGGAGTGAGCGCACACACCAGGGAATCCCTCACCTCTGTCTTTCTGATACTCTGCTTCGGCATACAGTACACAGTGGTGGGAGATGACAGCAGGTGTAGAGAGGCACTCATTCTTGGAACCTAGTGGAGAGGGGACCTATGAATCTTGTAAATATGATGACATCGGCAATGACAGACTCTTCAGCCGCCTGGTAGTCTGTAATTGAAGCCAGGAATTCAGCACACGCTCAGACACACCCAGCCTTCACTGTAGGTTCCCAGAAGTGATTTCTTGCATAGCCACTAGGCTAGGAAGGACCCTCACTTGACCAATCCTCCCTGACAAGCTGGAGGCATTACAGCTGAATCTAAATTTCTAAACTTACCAATATTTTTTGTCCTTCTCTCTATTTCCATTCCCAGGAGTGTCTGAATCTTTCTTTCTAATTGTTACCACTTGCTAAACTCTCCAGTAAGCAATATCCAAGCTCCATGGCAGTATCATGGGAAATTCTTTCATTTTGGTCTAGCTGAAAACTCTTTTTGTTATAATCAGAGTTTAAAATTAATCAAGGCAGAAAACTTCTACACTGCTCTGAAGCCTCAGGCAAATAGGTTGGGGCTTCTTCTTGCTGTTCTCAACCTCTCTCCATAATGAGATGCTTTGTTTCCATGAATCGGCCCTGATCCAGACTAGATTCTAGACTCTATGACAGGACATTTCATCCCTCCCTCTGCCTCCAGGCAGGACTGAACTTAACCCATCCTAGTCTGAAAGGTGTCTCCTTTAGACCTTGTTTCAAGATTTCCTGAATCTTCAGCCTCTTTCAGTTAAAGGTGCACATTTGATTGCCCCATTGTCTAATCTTGATTTCCTATGGCAATTCTAGCTTATTTCTTCCTATTGCAGAAAGGAAGATTCACATCTTTCTTATAGCTTTCCAGCTAGAAGTATCTCAGTTCTTTTATAATTCATCTCAAATGTTAGTTTAATTCCATATCTTCCTATGTCAGAAGAAGAAAAATTAGTGTCATTTGAAATATGCCCTATTACCTGGGCATTTTTGTAACTCTTGTTTTTATTCTCCATTCACAATATATCTCATTCTTGCTTTGGACTGAAATATCAAATACCAGTTTTCCTCACTTCAGACACCTTTCCCTCTCTCTAATCAGCCATGACCTTCCATTGCTTCTAAACCCTGATCACTGTCCCTCTCTACACCTCTTTTCCTAACTCTATCTCCTCTATATTCCCAATCCTTCTGAATCCCCCTTCAACTATGTAAAGAACTTTATTTAGCTGGCCTTAAGATCTGTCCTTGCCTTGTTGTCTCTAAATATGAAGTGTGGATGAGAAAATTCCCTGAAGGGCATGCAGGAAAATAGCAGTTTAGTGTAGTGGGACGTGTAATAGTATAGACACCAACAACTTGGGAACTCTAGAGTAGGTCTCTACCTCGGGCAGTTCATAATCTCTCTGGCCTTTTAGTTTAATTATGGGGACAAGAAAGTGTTGAATTAGGTCATCTCTAAGAATGCTTTAACTTGACTGCTCAAAATGAATAAAGTTTATTAAAATGTTATGAATTTGGGCTTCCCTCTCTTGGCCTCTTCCAATGATGTGGACAGAACTCTATAAGCAAGAAAATCACAGACTAGGAAAAGAATGAATCAAAAGACATAATTGACAGGAAAAAACTCCATTTTAATGTGCTGGTTGTAATGATTGGAAACTTTGGTGGGTATGGGAGAGGGCTCCTGCACCTCCTTATCCTCCTGCAATTGTACCAACATCACTATGATGTGCTCTAAAGGGTAGGAAAGCAGCTGCAGCTGAAGACCCATAGTCTCTGCACAGTGGTCATCAGGCACATCCTTGAGGCCCTTGTTCTACAGCAGAAAGGTGACCTGCCCTTATTCAAGTCACTAAAGAAATTGTCTATGTTAAGTTCTTACTCACTTCTTTTTTAGAAATTCTCAAGTCCTGTGTGAGTAGAAAAGAACACCATTTCTATCTGGAATAAGAAAAAATCTTCATTTTCTAAGTGGAGCTTAAATTTCTTCTATGATATATTGGTTACTATGTTTCATAACAATCCTTGTAAAATAAAATGCCATAAAAGCAGTAACTTATAAAGTTGTATGGTCTCCTCTGTTGTGTGTGTGTGATGTGATTACCACTGTAGACTAGAGGAGACCCACAGAAATGTCATACTAACCATGCCATTTACCTTATGCAGGGATAGAACCACACGATTTTAAGCAGCTGGACAAGTTAGATTATTTTAAGGGGAATCCCTAAAGAGAGGAGAAAAGAGGGAAAGACTAATATTAAACATCTACTGTATGTTAGGTATTGTGGATCACTCTTTAAATACCAGATATGCTTAAATATGATTAAATATATCTTCCCAAAATAATTTATCAAAAAAAAGGAACTTGCTTACATTTGAATCCTTATGAATCATCATATTCTGGGATTCTTTTTCAATTGCTTTTCTGGGATGATGCATTAGTATGTAAAAACAATAAACAAATAAACCCTGCCCTCCAAAACAACAACAGCAACAACAACAACAAAAACAAAAACCTAATCATTATAGTTTGATTCCTCATAAGGACCATTAGATGGAATCTGTTTTTCTTCCATTCTTTCATATATATATATATATATATATATATATATATATATACATATATATTTGCCTTAGTTGTACACAATGCCTTTATCTTTACGTGGTGCTAAGGATCAAACCCAGACTGTGCACGTGCTAGGCAAGTGCTCTACCGCTGAGCCACAATCCCAGCCCCTTCCATACTTTCTTTTCATTCATTCGTTCATTGTTTCTTTTTAAGGCACAGTTCATTTTCCAGGAATGTGACAGACTAGGTTATTGGATTCAACTTTCCTGCTGAAAAGAACTAAAAAATGCTTAATAAAATATTTAAAACATCTTATAGCATCAAAGAGCTGACAAGATATTACGGAAATACCAGGTCAAAATCTAATGAAAAGTGAAAACTGAAAGTGCTAAGTGGAACAGAAAAAACTCCTTCTATTTGCTGATAAAAGCAAACTTGACTTTGGTTTTAATGACTGGTCACAGAAGCTAAAACTCAAAGCTGGTCCAAAGTGGAGGGTCTAAAAGGAGACCCTCCCCTCATAAGACTGAAAAACCAAAGGGTTATACTCTAAGGGTGAAGATGAAGTAGAAGTAAACCCACCTTCTCTGCCTCATATCCAAGAGACTACAAGAAAGTTTCCTTAGTGCTGAGCAGAGTAGATTAAAAAAAATCCAAGCCAACAGAACTTGCAACCCAAATTTACATTAACTAGGTAGTCAAGGAAAACCTTAATTGCTGAATTTAGTTTGCAATGATTCCAGACTTTCTATAGGCACTTAGCAAAAGGAAAGGCAAATCCTCCCTCAATGAAGAAAGACATCTCCAACCTAAGCCTGAAAAATCTCTGCACATAATCCTTCAAAGGTAATGAAGCAAGCACCCAGGGAGAGGAGGCACCACAAATGAGAAGCAGTGAAAAACAAAGGCAGCAGATATAGATTGTAAAGACCTTGGAGATTGCAATCAACAAGGACATATAAAAGACATGATTGAAAATAGTTATAGGGAATAGAAAAAGTGATCTGGTGGATGTGAAACTGAATGATGTCGGGTGAATTAAACAGCAGACTGGACTGGGTTGAAGAGAGAATTAATAAACTAGATAATAGGTAAGAAGAAATCCAGAATACAGCACAGAGAGACAAAAATATGAAACTATGGGAAAGAGTTCAGAGATTTGGAGGATAGAGTGAGAAGATTTACAATGCAATCAAGATCCAAGGCAAAAAAAAAAAAAAAAAAGAGAGAGAGAGAGAGAGAGAGAGAGAAAGAATAGAGGAGGCAATATTGGAAGAAATAACAATTGAGAATTTTTCTAAAACTGATTAAAGTTGCTAAGAAGCCCAATATATCCGAAGCAAGACAAATAAGAAGTCAGGCACCTTTAGTCCCTGCTGCTCAGGATACTGAAATAAGAGGATCACTTGGGTCCAACAGTTTGAGGGAAGTCTGGGCAATATGGTGAGATCCTATCTCAAAATAGATAGATAGATAGATAGATAGATAGATAGATAAAAGTAGTCCACACTTTATGCATTTTAGTGAAACTGCAGAACATTAAATATGGAGAAAAAAGAAAATAAGATGTCAGATAAGAGAATTCTGCTTCTGGACATAAAGAGATAACTGATACAAAATTGCCCTTCCAACATAAGTGACTAGGAAAAATATATATGAAAGCCTGTTTTCAGACACTGGGACAAGAAGCAATGCAGGACTGTATTCCCTAAAAGGGGGAAACAAAGTAAATCTTATAAAATTGCACTGACTTCCAATCAGGAGGCATCCAACAGCAACAGAGTTGGGCATCAAGCAGAGCATGGTAGTCTTTCTAAGTTGAGGAGATGGAAATTGGAGGTCAGGGAAGCTGAGGCAACTAGAGATCTGGAGGATGGTGTGGAGGGAGGCTTTGCAGAGAAAGAGCCCCCAAAGTTTGCACAGAGATTCCTGGAATCTCTGACTGAATACTATTCTACATGGGTAAGAGAAATCTCCATTATGCTGAGCAAAGAATAACAGGAGGTAAGAATAAGCTGAGAGTTGACAATTCCCAGAGTTGACACAGAGCTGGGAAAATTCAAATTCCAGGAGTAATTAAGGAACTGAGAAAGGTGGTGCCTTGATATTGAGGCTCAGCTAGTCCAGACTTACCCTTAACAAAATTAAAAAAAATAAGTAAATAAAAGCTTATTAAAAAGAAAAAGATTGAGGGTCCAGGCATTCACAGTATAGTACATGCTATAGCATGCCCAAGGCCCTGGGTTTGATCTCCAGAACCAGAGGGAAAAAAGAGATACAATGTTTTCTAAAACAAACTTCAACACTTTTAACACTCTCTAAAGGAAGACAGGAAAATCCAAACAGGTAATGTAACATTCACAATGTCAGAATCCAATAAAAGATTACCAGTCATGCAAAAGGAGCAGCAAATTGTGATTCATAGGTGGAAGGAAAATTAATGAAGAGACACAGGCCTAGAAATGACAAAGATGGTGAAATTAGTAGACAATGACTTTAAAACAGTGATTATAAATATGCATAAGCATTTAAAGGAAGACAAAGCATAAGCAGGACAGGAGAAGATATTTTTATATGTTTTTAATTGTTGATAGACCTTTATTTTATTTATTTATATGCAGTGCTGAGAATCAAAGCCAGTGCCTCACACATGCCAGGCAAGTGCGCTACTAATGAGCTACAGCCCCAGCCCAGGAGAAGGTATTTTTTAATGGATTTTATCAAACTGAAAACATATGTCTTGACTGGAAAAATTACTGAATGTGCTTTACTGTAGATTTGACAACACAGAAGAAAATATCAGTGAACTTGAAGACAGAAAAAAAATCATACACAGAGAAAAAATATGGAAAAAACATGAAGAAAAAGCTATCTCAATGACCAGTGGGAAAATATCAGGTAGTTTAATATCTATGTAATGAGACAGGGAAAATATTTGACAATATAATGATTTATTTCCCTCCAATTCAATAAAAACTATAAACCTATAGATTCAAGAAGCTCAGTGACACCAATCTGGCTAAACATAAAGACAACTACTCTGAGTTATGTCATAAATTGCTGAAATGCTCAAAAGTAGCTGGAGAAGACTTATTAAGTATGAGGGAACAAAAATAAGAATTATTAGAGATGTTTTGTCAGAATCAATGTAAGGCAAGGAAACATTGGAATAAAGTTTTGAAAGCATTGAAAGAAAAACATGTAACACAAGCAACAATAAAAGTTGGAGAGGATGTGGGGGAAAAGGCACACTCATCCATTGCTGGTGGGACTGCAAAATGGTGCAACCGTTATGGAAAGCAGTATGGAGATTTCTTGGAAAACTGGGAATGGAACCACCCTATGACCCAGGCATCCCACTCCTGGGTCTATTCCCAAAGGACTTAAAAACAGCATATTACAGTGACACAGCTATCTCAATGTTTGTAGCTGTGCAATTCACAATAGCTAGGTTGTGGAACCAACCTAGATGTCCCTCAGTAAATGAGTGGATTAAGAAAATGTGGTATATATGCACAATGGAATTTTACTCAGCAATAAAAGAAAATAAATTAATGGCATTTGCAGGTAAATGAAGCTGGAAGACATAATGCTAAGTGAAGTTAGTCAGTCTCAAAAATCCAAGTACCAAATGTTTTCTCTGATATAAGGAGGCTATTTCATAGTATTGTTGGATGGGGGTACATAGGAGGATTAGAGGAACACTAGAATGGTCAAGGGAAGGGAGGGTAAGGGAGGGAGCAAGGGGGGAGGGAGGGGGAGAAAAGAAAAAAAAAAGAAAAGGTGGTTGAATGAGATGGATATCATTTTCCTAAAGGCATGATTGAAGACCTGAATTGTACAAATATACTTTGTATACAGACAGTTGTATGTAAAAAGATGCTAAATACATGCACTATGAGTTGTACATATTAAAAATTATAAAAATAAAATTAAAAGAAAGAAAAACATGTACAATATTTTTCAAAATAAAGGTATGATAAAGACTTTTTATTCAAACAAATAAAATCTATGTAAATTCTAAGTGTTACAGGAAGCTTTAACATTTGTGAATTACAGAAATGGTAAATATGGGGTAAATATTAAAAGGGCTTTTGTTGTTTAAAATTTTCATTAGAAGATAACTGGCTGTTTAAAGCAAGAATAATAACAACATGTTTTGGACTAATAGCATTTATAGAAGTAAAATGTATGACAACCATAGCCCAAAGGAAAAAGTGGTAAGCTGATGTAAAATCCTTATATTACATGTTTGAATATAGACTTTTTGATAGGTAAAGATGCATATTGTAAACCCTGAGCAATTAATAAAATAATAAAATGAAAAGATATGTATAGGAAGCCAGTAGGGAAGATAAAAATGGAACCCTAAACCTTAATTAATCCAAAAGAGGAAAGGGGAATCAAAGAAGATGGGGATGAATAGACAAACTCAACTATAGTGATAACTATTAAATATAAATGGCGGGCTGGGGTTGTGGCTCAGTGGTAAAGTGCTTGCCTCGCACCTGTGAGATAATGGGTTCGATCCTCAGCACCACATAAAAATAAATAAATAAAGATATTGTGTCCATCTACAACTAATACACACACACACACACACACACACACACACACACACACATATGGCATAAGCATTCCAATTAAAAGCTAGAAGTTGTAAGAATAAATAAAAACAAACAATATGTTGTCTATAAGAAATGCATTCTAAACAGAGATGTAGAGAGAATAAAATAAAAAGGATGGGAAAATACAAACATAAAACATAAGAAAGCTGGAGGCATGTTATTAATCTCAACACAGACTTCAATGCAAGGAATGGTAAAAGAAAAATAGAAACATTCCATAATGATAAAAGGTTCAGATCATCAAGAGGACATGAAAATACACATAGATGTTTGGCAAATTACATGAAAATGCATGAAGCAAAACTATAATAACTATAAGGAGAAATAGACAAATTTGTAATTATGACTGAAGATTTTAAGGTCTTTTCTCTCTAGAATTAATATAACAAGTGGCCAGAATATCAGTAAGGGTATAGCAAGTTTGAAAAACACAACTAACCAACTTGACCAAATTGTCCTTTATAAAATATCACCCACAGTAACTACAAAATACACATTATTTTTAAGCACACATGGAACATTCATTAAGGTAGAACATTTTTCTGGACCATAAAACAAGTCTTTCTAAGTTTGAAAGGATTGAAACCACAGAGTATATGCTCTGACCACAGCAGAATTAGATTAAAGAACTAATACAGAGTGCACCTGGAAAATTCCCATGTTTTTTTAAAAAAATAAATGTATTTCTAAATGGTCTATGAAATGCATCACAAGATAAAATAGAAAACACTTTATAAGAAAATATACCTAAATTTGTAAGATGTAATTAAAATAGTGCCTAAAGTGAAACATATCTAAATGCCTATATTAGAAAAGAAGAAAGGGACTGGGAATATAGCTCAGTAGAGTACTGGCCTAGTATGTGTGAGGCCCTGGATTCAAACCCCACCCTGGCCAGGGGTGAGCAGGAGCACAGGGAGGAAGAGGAGAAGAAAGGTGTCAGTAGAGATCTAAGATTATTCCATTTTAAGGATTTACATTATAAGGAGCAAAATAAACATTTTTTACTTACTTCACTACTAAAATAAGTAGAAGGATGAGGTAATAAAGATTAGAATGGAAATCAATGAAATAGGAAATAGGCAAACAGTAGAGAAAATAATTGATACTGAAAGTGGTGCCATTGAATAAATTGAGAAAATTGATAATGCGTGGCAGGGTGGCACACAACTGTAATCCAAGCTATTTGGGAGACTAAGGCAGAGAGTTCAAGGCCAGCATGAGTAACATAGCAAAACCCCATCTCAAATGATAATATATAAATAAATATATAAAATTGATAAATCTCTAGCTAGATTGGTTATGACAGAGAGAATACACAGATTTCAATTATCAGGAATAAAACAGGAGACACTACAGTTCAACAGGCTTTAAAAAGCTAATAAGAAAATATCATGAACAATAAATTTGACAACTCAGATGAAATAAACTAATTCCTGAGAGAGACAAGTTACCAAAACTGACACTTGAACAGAAAATGTGAATAACCTTAGCTCTATTTAAAAAAAAAAATTAGACATTGATGGACCTTTATTTTTTATTTTATTCATTTATTTATATGCAGTGCTGAGAATCAAACCCAGTGCCTCACACATGCCAGGCAAGTGCTCTACCACTGAGCCACAACACCAACTCCACCTAAGCTCTATTAAAGAAACTAAATTTATAACTTAAAAACTTTCCCTTGAAGAAAACAATAAACCCAGATTGTTTCACTGGTGAATTCTATTCCATATCCTTACAACTCAATAACAATAGGACAAACTAATTTAAAAATGAATATAAGATGTGAACAGGCATTTTACAGGAAAAAAAATACACAAATGGTTGATAAACGCATGAAAAGTTGTTTGGCATCTTTAATAATTAGGGAAATACACATTAAAACTAGAGTACAATACCTCTACATACCTGTAAAATGGCTTAAAATGAAAAGACTGACAATGCTATGATCATGAAGATGTGGGACGACTGGAATTCTCAGGCGCTGCTGGTGGGAATGGAACATGGTACAATCACTTTGGCAAACAGTTCAGCAATTTCTCATTGAGTTAAGTGTACTCTTACCAGAAAATCCAGCAATTGCTTTCCTAGGTATTTACCCAAGGTAAATGAATACATGTGTTCCCACAAGCACTTGTGCACAAATATTCATAGCAACTTTATTTATAATAGCTAAAAATTGGAAACAATCCAAATGTCCATCAGCTGCTGAAAGGATATACAAATTGTGATATGTAGATACAGTAGGATCCTTCTCTGCAATAAAAAAGAATAAACTACTATACATGCAACTTTAGAATACTGAAGGGTATACACACACACACACACACACACACACACACACACACACACATATATATATTTGAGTTTCCTCAAACCCTTCATATGTTATTCTGTTAATGTTATTCTCTCTCTCTTTCTCTCTCTCTTCCTTTCTTCTCTCCCTCTCTTTCTCTCTCTTTCTTTCTTCTCTCTCTCTCTCTTCCTTTCTTTTTCAAGAGAAGGGGTCTTGCTACATTGCAGTCTTATCCTGAACTCCTTGGATTAAGTGATCCTCCTGCCTCAGTCTCCTAAATAGCTGTGGACTACAGGTGTGTGCCACCATGCCCTGCTCTTTTTTTTTTCTTTTTTTTTTTTTGCATTTATCCATGAGTGTTTTATACAGTCTAGTTATTTGCTATCCAGAGAATGGTTCATGACCAACAGTACTGGTATTATTGGAGTTTATAAAAAATGCAGAATCTCAGGTCCTGCTCAGACCTACAGAGTTCAGGATCCTCCATGTTTCATATGTACACTAAAGTTTGAGAAGTACTGGTCTTGGAATTTAATCTTTTGTCATTCTTATATATTACAACTAGCTTCCTCCACCCCAGTCTATTCGTTTTTTTTCTGTTTTTTTTCTGTTTATGTGCCGGCGTGGTGGCGCACGCCTATAATCCCAGCACTTTGGGAGGCTGTGGCAAGAGGATCGCAAGTTCAAAGCCAGCCTCAGCAATGGCAAGGCACTTAGCAACTCAGTGAGACCCTGTCTCTAATAAAATACAAAAAAGGGTGGGGGGGCTGGGGATGTGGCCCAGTGGTCAAGTGCCCCTGAGTTCAATCCCTGGTACCAAAAAAAAAAAAAAAAAAAAGTTACTTATGTGTTCTTCATTGGGAAGAAATTCTCTCTCTCTCTCTCTCTCTCTCTCTCTCTCTCTCTCTCTCTGTAAGCTGCCTGTCACGGCCAGCCACGGCGCCGCCACGGGAGGAAAATTCTCGGAGGCAGAGTATAGCTTTTGCTACTTTTACTTCTACTTTCTTAGAGCTTAGAGAGAGGGAAAGAAAGATTTTTAGAGAGAAAGATTAAAGCGAGCTTTTCTTCTTAGCTTCTTAGCTTAGAGTCTTAGCTTAGAGTAGGTTAGAGTAAAGAAAGATAGAGCTTAGCTTAGAGAAAGATTAGAGCTTCTTTCTTCTCTCTTCTTTCTTCCTTCTTCTGTCTTCTGTCTTCTGTCTTCCTCAGGAGTCTCGGCCTAACTCTGACCAGTCATTACTTCTTCTATCTGGTTTCTTTTCTGTAACCGCTCTGCCTACGTTCTGGCCGCTCTGATTCTTCTGACCGACCGAGTGACTGCCCGGCTGACTGAATTCTCCGTTCTCCTAACTCGGACCGCTTTCACCCGGTTATATACCTTCAGGTTTGCGGGTGCCTACAGGTGCGTCACATACATATCAGGTGGAACCCATGGCTTCCAGCTAGCTACAACAGCCCTTCCTAATTAGGGCTCCTTCATCTCTCTCTCTCTCTTTTTTTTTTTTTTTTTTGGTACCAGGGATTGAACTCAGGAGCACTTGACCACTGGGCCACATCCCCAGCCCTTTTTTGTATTTTATTATAGACAGGGTCTCAACTGAGTTGCTAAGTGCCTTGCCATTGCTGAGGCTGACTTTGAATTTGCAATCCTCCTGCCTCAGCCTCCCAAGATGCTGGGATTATAGGTATTCACCACCACACCCGGATCCCAGTCCTTTTTCATTTTTTTATTTTGAGACATGATCTCACTAGATTGCCTAGGATACCCTTGAACTTGTGATCCTCCTGTGCAGTCTCCCCAAAAGCTGGTTTATAGGTGTGCACCACCCTGACCTCCATTGTTTCCTTCATCCTACATTCTATTAAGGTCTAATGTTTGCCATGTAATTAATATTCAAGGAGGTGAGCATTTTTGATAAGAAGTCCTGAGGTTTTGCATGAGTACATCATGTATGAAAAAGAGGAAATAGAGTAGCTGGGTTAGAGGTGAGATTCCATTTAGAAAACCATTAAATGGTGGAAAAGGGGGAGAAGTGGTGGGTGGTAGGGGGTATGGAGTTTCAGGAGAGGTGATTTGATAAAATGAACCATAGTAGCTACTGTGTAACAAAAGGAGCCCATGAAAACAGCTCTAATGAATTCTTTTAACTGAATTGTAACAGCTAATGGGTCTTGCTAGGCAGTTTCTGGCTGGAGTGTCTGTTGTTGATCCAAGGTGTGGGGCTGAGATATGACTGAGCAAGGCCCCCATTGTTGCTTGTGGACACACACAGGCTGTGATCCTCCTTCACACTTAGGCTGTGCATCTTTTACCCATGGTCTGGGTTCTATTTCCATTGATGCTTAAAAACCTCGTGCACAGCATGTAGACATACAAGACCCAGAAGAGCAAGGTGATTAACACCTCAAGAAAGAAAACTCGAGAAATGGGAGCTAGCAGTTAAATTATTTTCCCTTCTCAGACACACTGGGGGTGCAGTTGCTTCACATTGTCCCTTTAAAGACATTCTTCCAATGTGAAGCAACCAACTTTTCATAAAAGTATGTCCAGTTGTATAGAGCATTTCTTTCTATCTTCTTTTTCTGCTTTGTTCTCTTTTTTTTTTTTTTTTTTTTTTTTGTGGTACCGGGGATTGAACTCAGGAGCACTCGACTACTGGGCCACATCCCCAGTCCTTTTTTGTATTTTACTTAGAGACAGGGTCTCACTGAGTTGCTAAGTGCCTCACCATTGCTGAGGCTGGCTTTGAACTAGCGATCCTCCTGCCTCAGCCTCCCAAAGTGCTGGGATTACAGGCATGCGCCACCGCGCCCGGCTTCTCTTTATTCTTCATTCTTGCTCTTCTGGGCTTCTAGGGGAAGAGGGCCAAGAAAGAAGAGTAGAATCCAAGAAATACTAAGGTGGAGGAATGAGAAGGATTTGATGATGACTTGACCATACATGGCAAAAATTAAGGAGGGAATTTCAAAATCAACTCCAAGTTTGTCCACCTGGGCCCTGGTTGTGGCCATGTGGTAAAAATGCTCTTGATGGCTGTGAGGAGATGGGGAGATTAAGAGTCAATCCTAGGGCTCCTTGGGGTATGAGAGGGGCTTGCCTGTATCCCAGGTAGATGGTTCAAGAGCCTCTGGTCTCTTGAGTCAGAGTCCTTATCCTGTGTCCTCTTATCTTTTGCTATGTCTACATTGTAATGAGGTTGGGACAAACTGGGTTTTGCTTTTAATCCATTTTATGTCATAAAATTTAATTTAAAAAGAATGCAGTTAGGATTACAAACATGAAATCATTTTTCTGGACTTTGTTTTTATTTTGTTTTTTGTAGTGCTGAGGGTCAAACCCAGGACCTTGAGCATGCTAGGCGAGCAGTCTACCACTAAGCTACACCTCCACCCCTGATCTTTATTTTTAATATATTGTTTAACAATAGAAAAATCTAAGTAATGGATATAGTAGTACCACTAAAAGGGGTGGAGGGAGAGGGAGAGAGCATAGATTGAAATAGCAAAGCCGGGGCTGAGGTTGTGGCTCATTAGTAGAGCACTTGCCTAGCATGTGTGAGGCCCTGGGTTTGATCCTCAGCACCACATAAAAACAAATAAACAAAATAAAGGTTCATTGACAACTAAAAATAAAAATAAAAAATAAAAAGAAAGTGAAGTAGCAAAGCCATTTGCCTGAATTGGCTATTCTGGGACCAAAGAAATACTCTATCCCAAAATGAAAACACAAACAAAAGCAAGGATTGGAATGTGAGGAAGGAGGGTTCTCTGGAAGAGGATTCAATTATCCTTTTCCCCCAGCCTATTCATAAACAAGTATTAGCTTCTATTGTGATTGGACCCCTCTGAGGGAGAACTTCAGAGAATGGCAGGTGGATGCTAAAGAAATATTAGACATTTAGATTTATCCTCTGAGGACATGAAATGTAGTAGGAAGTATAGGCCACATCAGAATGAAATTAACCAGGATACTGCACACATCAAGCCAGCCCTCTAGGGACAGAAGTACCTAGCTACTATCTACCCTTAAGTAGCTCAGATTTACTGTGCTCAAAATCTGAGCTATTCACTTCCTCTAAGCTTGTTCTTCTTTGCTTCCATAGTCCCTATTTCAGTTGGGGACATCCAGTTGCCTATGCCAGAAACCTGGTCATTATTCCAGACTTCTCCCTTCCCCTCCCTCTCTGACATTATTTAAATGACCAAGTACTTTCAGTTTCAACTATTTCTCAAACCTACCTCTATGGGAGATAGTCTGTACTGATAGCAGTCTGTGCTAACAGTCTTGCAACTTAGAGCCACATGGTGACATGGTAAAGAATCCCCTCAGACTCACGGTCTTTTTGTAGGTGAGTAAAATACAGCACAATGACTTTCAAACCTAACAAATAAAACCAGGAATTTGTCTGCACCCTTTTATCTACAGGAAATTCACGTAAACTCCTGAAGATTGCTGTGCATGTTACACCAAATGGCAGATAGAGAGGGTGGTTGAGAGACCTAAGGGACCCTACATGATGTCAACACAGACACATTTTATTGGACATTGTTAAGCCTTCTCAAGACATGTTTCATTCTTGGGATAGGCACTGCCAGGGTTTGGGAAGCAGAAAATTGGATAGATGAGCTAAATTATTCAAATAAAATAGAACTGACACCTAAATTATGTGGATAATTGCCTCCTTGTGGTCTAGGGCAACCTGACCACCATACTCCTGGAGCCACAGGAAATCTGAGAGTCATAATTATCTGTGAGAAACGGAATGGAGTGTCTGAGGGGGTGTCTGCAGAGTAGGAAATGAAAACAGACTGTTCAAAGTGGCAAATGAGTAACGTGTTCACCGTGGCAGGCAAAAACTCAACCTAGGCTGGGAGTGTGTCCTCTGACACTTTTCTCACTCTATTTTTTGAAATTTAGTTGATTCATTCTCTGGTAACTCTATTTAACATCCACTTATCCCAGCATTTCTAACAATCAAATTTTCAACCTCCAGGAAGCAGTCCCTAGTTCCCCTCACCAAATATTAGTTTCTTATTTATTCTGTGCTCACATAGCACCAAGGGATTCAGTCTGTACTGCATTTGTTTGCACTTATTTATATGTTGCTTTATAAGTGTTTTTCAGCCATTTTTCTTTATGTGTGCTACATTCCCTTAAGTGGATTTATGTTCTTTCAGGTGATAATCATTTCCCCCTTTCCTCTCATTTGCATTTTATAACTCATTCATTTAATATCTCATAAAAATCTCCATGTAAGGCTGAGGCAGGAGAATCACAAGTTTGAGGCCAGCCTCAGCGATTTAGCTTGATCTTAAGCAGCTTAGTGAAACTCCATCTAAAAATAAAAAATAAAAAGGACTGGGGATGTAGCTCAGTGGTCAAGCACAAAAACAAACAAACAAAAAACAACAGCAAAAGCCCCCTGTGTTTTTGTTTTGTTTTTTGTGGTGGTGCTGGGAATTGAAACAAGGGCCTTGCACATGTGAGGCATGCTCTACCACTGAGCTACATCCCTATTTATTTTGAGACAAGATCTTGCTAGGTTGCCCAGACTGGCCTTCAACTTGTGATCAAAGAAACTTGTGATCCTCCTCCCTCAGCCTCCCAAGTAGCTGAGATTTTAGGTGTGAGTCAACATGGCTGGTTTTCATCATGTAACTTCTTAATACCTTAGTCTACATATTGTCCTCTTTCTGCTATTGACCAAAAGCATGAAAGCAATGCTGCATGTGCAGCCAGGATATAGCACATGTGTTATTGGGTTTTTGCTTTAAAGATGATCTGCTTTAAGACAACATCTTGAGGAGCTCTTTGCATCTAAAAGCCTGAATTCCAGTGCATACTCTGTGTCATTGCCCACAATGCATGACAAAACCGAGCCACTTCCTGTTCCACATGGACATTGCCCTACTCTGCTTGGAAACAAATCTCCCTTCTGAACTTAACAAGTGAGCAAGAATTCGTGATTCAAACCCTAGCTCAAATGGTTGAGAACCTAGCTCCTTCTCCCAGGCAGTTAGTTATTTACTCATCCCATCCATTCCCACAACACTTTTCAAAAACCTCTAATAAGACCCATGCTCATTTTATAATGTATGTTTGTTTTCACTCTGATCTTTACCAATGTGAAAGACCACAAGCTTCAAGACCACAATTTGTTCATCTTTGTAATCAGCCACCAAATACTGCAGATGCCAAATGGTGCGTACTCAAAATGTTGGCGAATAAATACTCATTGGACAAATTCTGGTGTGGAATGTTCTATATGCCTATTCTTCAAAGGAGCTTGCCTAGATCAGTCCTTCCAGCTTCATCACATGTCTTCCCTGCCTCAGGGATTAGTGTTCTGCTTGTCCTCGTTTGTCATTGCCATCATCCCTGGTCCCCCACTAATTGGCAGGCAGAATTAGCCCAGGGTGGTTGAAATAAGTAATCTATTAATTTATCAGATATTTATCTCGATATTTATGTCACATCTACTATGGGCCAAGTACTATTTGTTCTAGGTGCTGAGGATACATCAAGTAGAAAAACAGTCAAGGTCTCTATCCTCATGATGTTTATATTTTAATGGTTTAGCTTGAAGGCTAGTTTGAGAATGAGAAAGTGAGGTTTTTGCCCATGCTATCTGAAAAATTTGATTTAATGCTACATACAACCCCTGCCCACTTTAATTTGGTAATTGAGTCATTTCAGCATGTGACTTTCTGTAATTATATTTCCTAGTGACAAACACCAACATGTACAATACACACACTTGTCTCTAGTACTCAGGCTATGCTGTAGATAGACACACACACACACACACACACACACACACACACACACACACTACACTCGACAGTTATACATTGTATCCATTCAATAATCATATGTTCACCCAAATATATCAAACCTCCCAAAATACAAAGATACAAAGTATGTCGTTTTCCCTCCATTAACATATGTTTGTGTTATTTATGTATATATATACATCTCTTTCATATATATGAAATGTTATATATGTGAGATACATATATGTATGTGTACATATATATATATATATATATATATATATATATAAAATCTTGTATTATATATTGAACCCAGGGCCTTGCACATGCTACCACTGAGTTACACCCTCAGTCCAGATGCATTGCTAAATACATTTGCATGAAAGTGCATGTAGGACACACCTACAGACCATGACCTTCCCTCTATTCTCCTTCCTTCTTTCCCTAGCAAGGAGTGGCATGTAAAAATATGTTTCATTTTGTTAGGAGCAGAGTATCTTTGAAAACTATCAGGTACTTATATTGAACCAATTTTTGAATGAACTAAGTGAGCCCAGGGTGAAAGTATCTTCTTTTAATTGCCAGTATTCTTTCCCTATTTCCCTGGACAAAGCAGACCCCAGAGAACCATTTGAGGCTGGAAACCATTTAAAGTGGTGCAGTGCTCCTGGGAAGGTGGGGTGAAGGCTCTCTACTGGGGAAGGACTCTGAAAGAGAGGAACCGAGTAAGGAAAAGATGGCCACTCTGTGCAAGGCACAGTAGTGCTGTCATTCTCTCTACCCTTTAGACAGTGCTAGATTTTGGGAGATTGATGTTGTTTACTCTCCTCAGGTAGAGCCCTGCTTGGTAACAGGTTGTAGTGCATCTCATGTGAAGGGGAAGGAGAAGGGGAGCTAATCCTTAAAGACTCTCCTCAATAGGCCAGGCTTTTCATACATTTTAATTTATTAAAACCTTGGCTGGGGGTAGTGGGGGGAATGGCGGAGTGTGGCTTAGTGGCAGAGCAGGTGCTTAGCATCATGAGATGAAACCCTGTGTTCAATCCCAAGCATGCATTGTGAGGTGTTTGGAGGGTGAGATAGTAGATGATACTGGATTCCATTTTGTAAATGGGGAAACCAGGGTTCAAAGACATTAAGTAATAGTGATGTAGGGATGTGAACTCAAGACTGCCTAACTCCTAGCTTATGATCTTTCTTCTCTCATGCAGGGACTGACCTGATGTCAAGGAAGTTTCAATTATGGGGTTCCCTACCCCCCGAGCATTGCAGGGGTATTGTTCTGCGTCAGGGACAAGGATTTGTCTATGTTTATAAATAAATACACTGGCTTATGGTAATAGAGGTCTGCAAAAGACCCCTTTATATATGTGCATGTATATACTGGTAGCTGGCAAGATGGTTTCACAGTGTAACAATAGATAATGTGTGTGTGTGTGTGTGTGTGTGTTAGTTTACAGCTTCCAAGTGTTTTCTCATCCATTGAACCCTTTGATCATCGTACTAAATCCTCTGGAAAATGCAGTCCATGTCCATTTTATATTTAAGGAAGCTGAGAGTAAGCAAATAAAGGGATCAATATTTACTGAGGAGATTATTCTAACACATGGAACATATTAGGGGACACTTAGGGGGCTTTGCTTTTTCTCACATACTGTCTCTTCCAAGCATTATTATTTTATCCATTTTACAGATGAGGAAATATTTGAATTCTTATTATTCTTAGCACTATTTTCTAACAAGCTCAACTAATTGGCATCTAAGTCATCCCAGATGGGTGGATATTAAATCAAGGCTCTCCTAAAGGCTGTCAATGAAGGGAGTTGTTTCCCTCAGGAAATGATTCCTTCTGTCTAACTCAGTCCCTGCTTCTGCAGCTATTTTATTTTATTTTATTGTGGTTTTAATTTCCTCAGAAAAAGCAAAGAGCAGCTGCCAATAGCCAGGCGCGGTGGCGCACGCCTGTAATCCCAGCACTTTGGGAGGCTGGGGCAGGAGGATCGTGAGTTCAAAGCCAGCCTCAGCAATGGCGAGGCACTTAGCAACTCAGTGAGACCCTGTCTCTAAATAAAATACGAAAAAGGGCTGGGGATGTGACCCAGTGGTCGAGTGCCCCTGAGTTCAATCCCCGGTACCACAAGAAAAAAAAAAAAAAAAAAAAAAAAAAAAAAAAAAAAAGAGCAGCTGCCAATTGTCCTCTGAATAGTAACCCTTCAGAGATCTGAAGCCCATTACACTTGTTGATGGTGGTTAACTCCCAGCTCCTACATTTTGTATCAGTAGATTTCACAGTTAAGTGTTCCCCAGTAAAGGCTCAAAGCCATACGGCAAGGAAGAGACTATTTTTCCTTCTCTGGACCCCAAAGGCACATTTCACATGGGTCAAAGAGCTTTGCAAAAAGCTACTGGACTGCCCACACAGGGAGGAAAGAAGACATGTGACCTAGGTTTCAGAATTTATTACAACACACCTTCCTGTCCTCCACATCCAACTCTTCTTCCCCAGGCTTAGGGTCCTTTCCTTCTCTCCACAGATCTAAATTTATTCCTTTTTCACCACCCTTTTCTGTCACTCCTTGCAAAACACCTGCCCCCCTCCCACCAGAGACACACATGTGGAATCTTGGACATGTCCTTTCATCTTAATCCTTTACTCCCTGACTTGGTTTTCTCCATTAAGTTGCTGCACCTCTTTCCAGTACTTACCTCTGCAGCTCCATAAGTTGTCTCCCGGTTCCATCCTCTGTCTCTGCTTCATGAGTGCCGTCCCATCTCTCCCAGGGTCCAGACAGTGGGAAGGAACTATGCCAACTTCTTCCTCTAGATTTCCCCATCCCCACTCCCTCTACACAACGTGCCTCAGAAATGAATGACCCATCATCTGATAATCTTCCAAGTCAGTAAATTATTTATTAAATTCCAATTCAAGGTTTTGCTAATTTTGGATATGAATTTGGCATTTGTTAAGAACAATTTTTCCTGCCTATGACATTAACTCAGGGTGACAGGGGAAGTATGCGAGAGGAAAAAAGTATAATTGTGGGGATGAACACAATTTCTTGGGCCAATTAACTGAGACAGTTCACATGTTTATTATGTTTAAACTATTGGGTGATTAATTTAGGGAGTTTTATAGACAGCTTAATACTCTCCCAGCATAGGAATAAGGCAGTTTATATAAAAGAAGAACCCTGAGATATAGCTTCCTCTGATGATGAATACAAAAGTGAAAAATAAGGACGTTAGAAATTTTTTTTCTGGAATTACAGAGTTTGAATGTGGTACAAATAATTAGTTTTTAAATGTTGGCACATATATTATCATCAGGAAATTTAAGATCCTAACTTGACCATTTCTTGACCATCAGCATAAATCTTGGTTACCCTCCCCTCATCATTACCAACTTGCAAGCCATAATTGCTAAGGTGACTCCTTGGGCAAAATTGAATTTTAAAATTTGCCTGGTGTGGGGCTGAGGGGGTAGCTCAGTAATATGATCATAATTAGCTCCCAGTTCCTGCCATTTTGTATCAGAGTGGACTTCACATGCACAAGACCCTGAGTTCAATCCCCAACACCATTACAAAAACAAAAAAAGTTTGATAATCTAAGTTTTTATTTTCTACTTTCACTTTATCAGCATGATTAAGAAATAATTGCTTGGTGTTAAGCCAAGACTATTTATTGAGGGTCTGGGATACAAAGGGGAGTGTGGAGCAAGGTCAGGTCTAGTTTAAGACCATAAAAGAGCTAAATTGTGTTTCTTGAAGTGGATGTGGCCTTCTGGACCATCCCCAAACCTCCACTCACTGCCTAAAATGCCTACCCTGTCCTATCTCTTCTCTGCCATGTAGCTGGTTTGATATTTTTAACTTTGCCTTTCCTATCCTCTGCTTTTCCCACCTCCACCGTTTCAGGACTGCTATAGGTAGATGCACAGAGAAAAGCTCCCTCCCTCCTTCCCTTCCTTTCTTCCTCTTGTTTGGATTCTTGATTCACATGTGTATGCTGAAAGTGCCTTGGATATCATCAACTTTGTCAAGCAGTTGGTGGTTTCAGTGTGTGTGTATTGGCAGGGTTTGTGGGGAGTGCTTCCCTGAGAGGGCCACTTGGGTTGAGCATCTCGACATGCTTTTGCCCTCAGCCTGCTCTCTGCATACCTTTGCCCCTATTATTTGGTCTTTCTATAATCTTTCCCATATTCAACAAGTATCCATTAGGTGCCTGCCATGTGCCAAGAATTATACTTCAACTGTCATTCAGTAGTGACATGATTTTTCTTTTTGATTATTAGATATTTTAAAAGCCTAATGAAGAAAACTATGTTGGGAAGACAGCTATAAGAGGAGGTTGATTTTTCTTTCTTATCCCTGGAGGGCTTTATTATTTGGAGATGGAGGGCAGCGGTGAGAGGCCCCATGTCACTGGGTAGAGACTTCCTCCTTACATTAGCTCCTGCCCTAGATAGGAGGGCAGTGGGTAGAAGGTTGCAGTTTGCCTACACTCATAGTTCCCCCTATACCTTCTCACCCTTGTTTTCTTGCCCCAGGCCCCCCTAACCAAGAGGGAGTCTATCATTGTAATTAAGCAGTCTGTAATCAGCAAATCCCATTAAGAAATAATGAAGCCAGTAATGTAGTGAGTGCCATTGATGGAGGATTAGTGTGGTTTCCTACAACTCCCCCACTCTTTAAGGAAGATGGGGGGGTAGGTGGGGGGAGAAACTGTTGGCTCAGCACTTTGAACATTAATGCTTGCATTCTCCCCGATACTCCCAAATTTAACCCCTTGCTGAAGTTGGATGTGTTGGGTGGAACTTGGCCTCCCAACTCTGACAAAGAGGTGCATATGAGCACCTTGCTAGCAGGGTTATATCATAGTCATCTCTATATTTCCAGTGCCTGGCATACCATAAGTGCACAATAAAAGCCCCATGAATGCTGACAAAGTGTGAGTTAGAGGGACAAATTGAACATTGGACTCAATGCCCAGTCTTCTTGCTCAAGACTTTCTCAAATAGATTGCGGCTCCATTAGCATTTGGGTAAATATAATTGACTAATAAGGCACTTGGTCTTGAAGGACTATTGGCTTTTTCACTCCCCTGTTATGTTGAATCCTATCTTTATTATAATCATCTGCATATGGGGGCAGGAGTTCTTGGAGAACAATGACTATTCCACATAGTTTTTTATTACATAGTATATGTTGAGTGTTCTCTAGCCCACTGATGCTCTGATGCTTATCTCACAGCAGCAAGGATTAAGGCTAGACATGTGGAAAAACTGCCATACCAGAGTCAGTGAAGAGGTCCTCAGAATGCCTTTTTCTGTTAGTTTTAATAAATCCAGTAAAATTATCGTCACTGAACTGAGAGGGGACTAATCAGGTTAGTGCTGATACTAATCATGATCATGAAATGTATTCTAGGATCTTCTATGTCAGGCGAGCTGCCATGTATTAAAAATGTAGTTCATCCACTTTTCTAAAGCAAGACCCATGGAGTCTAATGAGTCTTCTATGTGCAAGCAGGAAAATGACTTCTCAAAGTGCCAGGCTCCCGGGATCTTGGACAACTTTTGCATCTCTTGAACTTGTAGTTTATGTTTTTCCTCATCTTGGGAATTAGAGCTGGGTGGGCCTACTAGAGGAACGAAGGGTAGAAATTCATATAATTCATTCCTTTACTTTCATGATACTTCTTCTAAGTTGTATGCCCTCCTCTCAAGTCCATAACTTCTTTCAAGACATAAAGTTCACGTGAAGAAGGAAGCAATATGAGGTGGTGGTTAAGGGCACCTACATTTTTTTAAATATTTATTTTTTAGTTGTAGTTGGACACAATAACTTTATTTTATTTATTTATTTTTATGTGGTGCTTAGGATCGAACCCAGTGCCTCACAAGTGCTAGGTGAGTGCTCTACTGCACAACCCCCAGCCAAGGGCACCTACTTTAAGTCACATAGATGTGAATTTCAATTCAGGAGAGTTTCAATTCACTGTCCTGCTTACTTGGACAAATTCTGTAATGCTTTCTCTGAAATGGTGGCAAGAGTATCTACCACCAACGTTTGACAGGGTTAAAAGTAGAGGTTTTAGAAAGTCCCTCTTATCACTGTGCCTGAATCACAGTGGATGCTTAAAATGGTAGTTAAGAAGAACAGAGCTAACTCTACTTTCAATTTTTCTTTTTTCAGCAGGTGCTGCCTAATTTTGCCTCAGTCTAGTGAGCCTTGTGATTGTTCTCATGTTTTTTTTTTGTGTTTTTTGTTTCCCCATTTAGACTGTAAGCTCCCCTGATCATAGCCTGATACTCTTAGACATTAGTCTTTGATATTATTAAGTTCCCCTGCTTAAGCATCAGATAATTTATTATTGGACCTTTTGCCATTTCAAGTTCATGAAGTGTACTATTTGATCTGCTCTGTCAGAGGAGCTTATTCTTTATTAAGAGATACTTCATTCACTTTCATAAAGTGCACCCCCTGGAGTCTTAAAAGTCTTTTCTTGGTTTTAAGAAAAAGGTCAGCAACACCAATGCACGTTGCAGTTGGCCAAGAAGAGAGAGTCTTCAAGGTAGAACAGACTAGATAAGAAAATCAGGTCTGTTAGACTTGGCTTGGTTGTTTCACACATTGAATAGTCTTCCAAGGTTGTACATGAACTTTGCAAATTTGAGCACATGAACCTATAGCCTGAAACCACAACTTCAGGGTGACCTGGTGCCAGGGCCATCTCCATAATCTCCTCACCTTCCCCAAACTAGAGTTTCCTTTTCCCTTGTTTCTTCTTCTGATGAGGATGTGATCTGGCAAGAAATGACCATTTCTCCATTATTATCTGTTCATTGTTAGCCATTATTTCTCTGTTTTCCATTTTATGCATTATTCACAGCCACGTTTCATCTGGGCCCGGTGTGATCCTGTTGCTCCACATCCTTGGGCATTACCAACTACCTCCTTCCTCTATCATTTGGTGAGGGCCAGAATGAAGCAAACACCTTCAAATATTCATTCATCTTGAGAAACCCTTCTTGCTAGGTCAGACTTCTCAGATAATACCTTCCCACGTTGTATCAGAAATCTCCTGTCTGGGCTACAGTGTGGATAATTGAGAGAAAACTTCTTGTGACAGTGAAAGGGTTAGAAGGATGTGGAGATTAATTCATGGGGTTTATGAGGTGTAGATGTCTCATCCTTTGTGCTTTATGACATCCTAGCATTTGTACATTTAGACATTACTGAAGAATATTTAACAATACTGCTCACCTTCACCTGGAAACAGTTGGATGGTTATGTGACATGTCTCACAAGAGGACTTATTGATTTGGACAGTGAACAGAACAAACCCTTTGTTATTCAGGATGTGAGAATGGGAGAATGGAGCCAGAAAATGTTTTATAGAACAGTAAGAGATGAAAGGGAAAATACCCCAGGTATAGCTGACCTTTTTAAAAGCAGGATATACTTAAGAGACCCAAAAGACTGAGGCTTTTATAGTATAAATGACAAACATTAAAGGCAAAAGATCCCTTCTTTTTTTTTTTTAAATCTGAGCTTAAAAATTATAACCTTTTTTAAAAAAAATATTTATTTATTTGCTTTAGTTGTACACAATACAATGCATTTATGTTTACATGGTGCTGAGGATTGAACCCGGGCCGCGCACGTGCTAGGCGAACGCTCTACCGCTGAGCCACAACCCCAGCCCCAAGATCCCTTCTTTTTTTTTTTTTTTGGTACTGGAGATTGACTCGGGGGCACTCAACCACGGGCCACACCCCCAGCCCTTTTTTGTATTTTATTAGAGACAGGGTCTCACTGAGTTGCTAAGTGCCTCACCATTGCTGAGGCTGGCTTTGAACTCATGATCCTCCTGCCTCAGCCTCCCAAGTGCTGGGAATACAGGCGTGCACCACCGCACCCAGCTCCTTCTTTAAAAAAAAATTTTTTTTTTAGTTGTAGATGGACACAATACCTTTATTTAACTTGTTTTTATGTGGTGCTGAAGATCAAACCTACGGCTTCACACATGCGAGATGAGTGCTCTACCCCTGAGCCACAACCCCAGCCCCCAAAAGATCCCTTCTTTCAAACAGGGATGTTCCAAAATGTACAAGTGAAGGAGAAACCACAATATCTATTGTGGGAGGAAGTTCTTCTGAAGTCTTACCTTAATTTCTCCAATGCTATTTTATTTGCCTGTATTAATGTGTGGCTTTGTAATTGTTCTTAGGTTGCTTTTATTGTATGTGTGTTTGCCTTCACAGGTAAATTCTTCCTGGGCAGGACCTGACTCTTCAGAGGAATTTTAAAATCATTCTTCCCAGAGGTACCCATGTCACAGGCATGCTAGAGAGAAAACTTAAGTGCAATTATTAACCAACCACAGATGGGAACACAGGAAATACAACAATCAACAACCTGCATCAGATGGCTTTGCTCCAGACTGAAATGTAATGTGACCACTTCCCTTTCCTAAGACCAATGTTGTCTGTGTGATTTTGAGGGGCAAGAACAGATAGAACTGCATAGCTCAGTTGCATATTGTCTTATATCTGATCCCATGAAAAGGGGGAAAGCAGTGATCTCTTCCACAAGGTGGCCGAGCAGGCAGTAGAGAAGGAGCTTTAAGACTCATAGTGGAAAGAGGCTTGATTGAAGCCTTCCTGAGAGCTGCTCAACTATCCTACTTTTAACTCATCCCCTTTCCTTGCCATTCCCACCTATAATTCTGTCTTGGCAAGAACTCTACACTGAATGTTCTCAAAGCACTTTGTTGACTTTAATTAGTTCCGTGGGAAGTAAGGTAAATCTCAGCCTTCATTTTGCCTAAAGAGTTGAAGGTAGTGGGTGGGAGGGAGGTGGAGGGAAAGCAAGGAGAAGAGGGACAATCAGAGCTGTTCTGCAACTCACTGAAGGCCATGTGGTATAGGAGGGACTGGGATTAAAACCCCTGCATCCTGAGTCTTGGCTAAAATGTCTTAGCCTTCCAGATTCCTAAACAGGTAATGGGCTCATCCTACTAACCTACTTTGCTAGGGTGTTGTTGATGAATGCTTATAAACCCTATCCTAGATGATAGGTTTTGGAAGATTGTTAAGGAAAGCATGTCATTAAGTCCCTACTCACCCCCTCCTCGACAAATAGCCCTGGAGTGAAATGGATGTTAGCCAGAATCTGAAGGCCTCCATTTCCATGGATGGTCTGAGATTCAACAACAGGAGGAATGTTCCAACAGTGAGGGAATCAAGGATGTGCACTGGGGGTGAATGGTGGGGTTTGGAGAAGACCTGAAACAGGTGACACATGGCCAGGTAGTTGAGAAATGATTGTTGCAAGAAGACTAAAGTCATTATGGATGGTTGCTTTCAGGACACTGTTTTTGTAATAGTTTCCCTTCCTCTTTTTGTAAGAGTATAAAACGTCTCTGAGGTCTATCACAAGACAATGGGGTATTTGTCAATTAGGGATATGACGTGACCCTGGGATTTTTCTGTATTTCTCTTTAAAAAGCGGTTAAGAGTTTGGGCTCTGTCTTTAGAGACTTAGGTTGAAATCCTGCTTTGCTATTTCCATCTATGTGAACTTGAAAAAGTTGCTTAATTTCTCTCAGCTTTGATTTCTCATCTATAAAATGGACACATAAGAGTGTCTAACAAAAAAGGTTTGTCATAAAGGTTACCTGAAATAAATTCAGGTAAAGCCTTAACACAGGGCCTGGCATGTAGAAAGCACTTGACCCATTTCAGCTACTCCCTCTTTTCTCCATGTGAGTTACCCACTTTGAGGACTGTCCACAGAAATTTCTTTCATCAGTTCCTGATCTCCCCTCCAGCCCTTTGGGGAGCTATCTTCTCCCACGCTGATCAATGAGAACTTGGGAAACATGGATAACAAATTATTTTTCATGTCAGTTAAAACAATGTAGAATTAGGCAGGTCAACCTGTGGTGTAAAAATTATTACATAGATTAATCCTGTTCTATATATTCAGCGTGTTCTCAAAAAGGCTAAGTGGCTATTTTTATGTTGAGTAATTTTTAGATGATTTTTTGCAATACTGAAGTAATATTCTCATAAAAACAGGAATCTTTTGGGACTCAGGTTGTGGCTCAATGGTAGAGCACTCACCTAGCACATGTGAGGCACTGGGTTCGATACTCAGCACCATGCTAAATAAATAAATATATTGTGTTCATCTGCAACTAAAAAATAAACAATTAAAAAAAAAAAACAAAAACAAGAATCTTGGGCTGCAGTTGTAGCCCAGTTGGTAGAGCATTTGCCTTAGCATGTGTGACCCACCGGGTTCAATCCTCAGCACCACATAAAAATAAATAAATTAAATAAAGGCATTGTATCTGTCTACAACTAAAAAGATATTTTAAAAAAAGAATCTCAGGCCGGGCGCGGTGGCGCACGCCTGTAATCCCAGCACTTTGGGAGGCTGAGGCAGGAGGATCGCGAGTTCAAAGCCAGCCATCAGCAATGGCAAGGCACTTAGTAACTCAGTGAGACCCTGTCTCTAAATAAAATACAAAAAAGGTCTGGCGATGTGACCCAGTGGTCGAGTGCCCCTGAGTTCAATCCCCAGTACCACAAAAAAAAAAAAAAAAAAAAAAAAAAAAGAATCTCAGTTAAGAGATGAGGAACTGGTATTTGAGCAAGTGACACTTTCCATATCAAAGTCTAAGTGAAACATTTCAGTCATTCAATAGAGGTCTTATTAGTTTCATTTTACATTATGTCCATTTTCTACTACGTCATTCAAAGGGATGTTCTGCTTTTGCCAATGGTCAACCCATGTGTGTTTAAATTTCTCACATTGCTTACCAAAGGCTGCTGCCATAGGAGCTTCCTGCTGTCCCATACCCTGTGGCACCACATGCTTCTTCACATGTTGGCCCTTCTGTCTAGAATGCCCTTCTCCTTCTGAGAAATTCCTTTCTGGCCTTCAGTGCTGCCTAACCTTCACCTCTTATAACCACCAGCATTCCCCTCTGAACAGTTAGATATTCCCTCCTCTGTGTGCCCATTGCATTTTGTTTATATTTCCATTTTAACATTTGTAACATTGTTTTAAAGTTTTTAAAAATCTCTCTTTTAACTTTATAAATTCCTTGAGGACAAGAATGAAAATTTTCTCTTATTGTATCACCTATGCCCAGATCAGTGTCTGACATCTAGTAGTTGTGAGTGAGTGAGTGACCCAGTTTCTTACTGAGCAGTCTCAGGCAGGTGGTGTAAATTCAACAATGCTACTTTTTAAAATGTGCAAAACAAAGTACATTAAGTGGATATGCTACACTTGGGGAATAATACACCCCACAGACAAATGCAAATGTATTTGCTTATTTGCTCTTCTTCTATTATTTGGATGAGCTGATGTTTTAGATGAACTACTATTTGGGTGAGCTCTATCTAATTCCTCCCTGTAATGTTGAACTAGATGAATGTATAAATTCATCTCTTAGACTATCCACACCATTGTGCCCTTTGCCCAGCATAAATAATTGGGAGTTGGCTGTAAATACTGTCTCATTTTGATGTAGAAGAAGTGAGTGTTCTCTCCTGTCAATTGCAAACTTGGTATGTAAACTCATACCAGAAGTTGGTATGAAAAAACTTGGTATCAGAATACTTTTTTTATTCTTTCTTTTTTGTTCACTCTTGTATCTCAATCACTTGCAACAGTGACTGGCACATAGTAGGCCAGTCACTGTTGAATGAGTGAATGCATTTTTAATATCCTCATATATTTCACAATATAAAAGAATAGATATATAATGGAAATATGAGATTAAATAAATAAAACAGATACTTATGTACATACCACCTAGTTTAAGAAGTTAAATTATTGTTAGTATTGGTGAAGCCTTCTTTGTGGTCCCTGTCTGATTATATGCATTTTCTCTCCCTCTGGAGGAAGCTTTTATTCTAGTGAGTTTATTTTTATAATTCCTTGCATTTTAGAATGCTTTACTACATATAGATCCTTTACCAACATATTATATAGTTTTTAATGTGCTTAAACTTTTGTAAAACATTCTGTCATAAATGTATGCTTTGGCAATTTGCATTTTCCTCTTGACAGTATTTTTATTGTTATTGTTTGGTACTGGGGATTGAACCCAGGGGCACTTAACCACTGAGCCACATCTCAGCCCTTTTATTTTTTATTTTGAGATAATCTCACTAAGTTGCTTAGGGCCTGGCTAAGTTGCTGAGACTGTCTTTGAACTTGTGATCCTCTGGCTTCAGCCTCCTGAGCTGCTGGGATCACAGGCATGCACCATGGTGCCTGGCTTGACTTTTTTTTTTTTTAATTTATCCCTATTGCTGCATACATACAGCTTTAACCTACTTTTTATTGTTGCATTATAGTTAAATAAATGAATATACCACAATTTATTCAGCTATTCTCCTATCAAGAGATAGACAATTTGTCTTCAGATATTTTGTTTTTACAAACAATACTTCTATAAACATTGTTGTATGTGTCTCTAGAAATGTGTGTGCAATTTTTTCTGTAAGATATATATTTAAGCCAGGCGCGATGGTGCACGCCTGTAATCCCAGCACTTGGGAGGCTGAGGCAGGAGGATCGTGAGTTCAAAGCCAGCCTCAGCAATGGTGAAGCACTTAACAACTCAGTGAGACCCTGTCTCTAATAAAATACAAAAAAGGGCTGGGGATGTGGCCCAGTGGTTGAGTGTCCCTGAGTTCAATCCCTGGTACAAAAAAAAAAAAAAATATATATATATATATATATATATATATATATGTATATATATTTAAAAATGAAACTATTTGCCATAGAGAGCATCATATTAAATGGTGAAAAACTGAAAGATTTCTAAAATCTGAAACAAGTCAAGATGCCACTCTTCCCAGTTCTATTCAATAATACTGGAAGTCCTAGCCAGAAGAGTCAAGTAGTAAAAAGAAATGGGTCAGATCACCTTCAACAAGGGTGCCAAGAACACACAATGGTGAAAGGGTCATCTCTCCAACAAACGGCCCTGGAATAACTGGACATCCATGAACAAAATAATGGATCTGAGCCCTCACCTCACCCCATACACAAAAATCAACTTGAAATGGCTATAAGATCTGAAACTATAAAACTCCTAAAAGATCATAGGGGAAAAAAAAAACTTCAAGACATTGGATTTGATAATTATTTCTTGGATGTGACACTACAAACACAGATGACAAAAGCAAAAACAGAAAAATGAGACTGTATCAAACTTAAAAACTTCTGCACAGCAAAGGAAACAATCAACAGTTTTAAAAAATCAATCTTTGGAATGAGAAAATATTTGCAAACCATGTTTCTTATAAGGTGTTAATATTCAGAATATATAAAGAACTACCAGAACTCAACATCAAAAACCCCCAAATAATCTAATTTTTAAATGGGCAAAGAACTTGAATAAACATTTCTCTGAGGAAGATATATAAATAGCTGAAAGTGCGTGCGTGCACACACAATTGCCAAAAGCACATGAAGAGATGCCCCACGTTACTAATCATCAGGGAACTGCAAGTTAAAACCATAAGGAGATACGACCTGATACCTGTTAGGATGGCTATGATTTAAAAAACAAAAAGTAACAACTATTAGTGAGGATATGAAGACATTAATACACTTGTGCACTGTCAGTGGGAATGTAAAATGGTGCAGTTATGAAAAACAATATGTAAGTTCTTAAAAAAAACTAAAATTAGAATTACCATATGATCTAGCAAAACCACTTCTGGATATTTATACAAAAGGATAAAAAATGGGATTTCAAAGAGATACATCTGCAACCATGTTCATTGCAACATTATTCACAATAGCCAAGAGGTGGAAGCAAACTGATGAATGGATAAAGATAAAATTATATACACATATATCATATGTATATGATAAATATATGGTGGTATATATAATAGAATATTATTTAACCCTTAAAAAGGAAATCCTGTCATAAGCCACAATATGGATGAACCTTGAAGACATTATGTTAAGTAAAACAAGCCAGTAACAGACAAACAGTGCATGATTCCACTTGTATGCAATATCCAAAGTAGTCAAACTCTGAGAAACAAAAAGTAGAATGGAGGTTGCCACGTGCTGTGTGGAGAGGGTATATCTATCTTGTTCAATGCATATAGCTTCTGTTTTCCAAGATACAAAGTTCTAGAGATCTGTAGCACAACAATACCATATAGTTTGCACTACTGTACTGTATACTTAAATAAGGTTAAGATGGCAAATTTTATTTTGTGTTTTATAATAATAATAAAAAATAGTACTGCTGAGTGATAGGGTATGCATATTTTCAAGTATGGAAGATCAAGTTAAATTGTTTACATTGGCTGTGTCAATGTACATTCTCACTAGCAGAGTAGAGTATAAGAGTCCCAATTTTTGCACATTCTTGCTATAAACATTTGATATCATCCTACTTTTAAATTTTTGCCAACCTGATGTATTATTTTAATTTGCATATTTTTATTGATTACTAGAGAATTTGAGCATCTTTTGGGATGTTTATTGGCTATTTGGATTTCCACTCAAATGAGTGACCTCTTCATGTCTTTTGCATATTTTCCTATTGCCCAGGTTGCTTTTTCTTAATGACTTTTAAAATCAATTTTTAATATATTCCATGTACAAATCCTCTATGAATCATTGAGTAGCAAATATCTTCCAGTTTATGGCTTGTCTTGTCACTTTGTAAATGAAGCCTTTAAAGAATACAAATTTGGGGACTGGGAAAGTAGCTCAGTGGTAGAGGGTGTGCTTAATATTTGTGAAACCCTGGGTTTAATCCCCAGAACTCCCCTCCCCCAAATAAAAGCAAAATGAGAACCAGTTTTTAATATAGCCAATTTTGTCCAAAATCACAGTTACAAATTATGATTTTCTCTTTTTATACCTTATTTTAAGACATTTTTTCTATCCCTATTTACTTTTTCCTAAAAAAATGAAGTTGTGGTAGAAAAGATTTTTGAAAGATGCAAGAATTGGCAGTTAAAGATCAAGAAAGGCTTTCCTTCTTTACAAAGAAGGCAGACGCCAAAGGTAGTCTGTCTACATGCAATTTGGGCTGAAGTTGCTGCAGGGAGAGTTGTTTTAACCTCAGGAAAGGTTTCCTGCCCATGAGGGTCCACAATTTCAGTGACTTATTGAAGCACTAGAATCTGTTTCGTTTTGTTTAATAACAGGGTGCTTGGAAGTTGTTGAATAGCAGAGAGATTATTGTTCATCTGAAAGGGGGAAAATGAAGAGATAAGGGACAAGGTGATGGTCCAGGTCTTTGGAAAACTAAATGTATCACCAGCAGGCTGCAAGGCACAAACGAAAACAAGTGTATAGTACTCTATCCAACTCTTTGCTTCCATCCTTATGCCTTTATCCTTCATCTGGAACTTTATATATAGTAGAAACAAAACAGTCTGAACAGAATAAGGTCAAAACCACTGTGGAAAGGACAAAAAGAAAAGCACTGAGAGTTAGAAGTATATCCCCTCAGGACCATCAGAAGTGTGGACTCACTTTCTCTTTGGAGCCTTAGAAAACTGGAATTTAATGGCTTTTAATGGAGGAAGGAGATGACTTCCAGCACTGTTTGGCTTTCATGGAGGATGTTTTCTAAGTCTTATGGTTGAGTGAGCTGAAAAGTCCTTCTCATTCTACTTAACCCAGGGTAGCTGCACCGAGAGGGAAGTTTCAGAAGGAGTCAGGGGAGAAAGTTTTTGGGGAAAAAATAGCTAGAAAGCCTGGTCCTCTAAGGCCCAGCAGAAGGAGTAGAGTGAGGAAGAAAGCTACTGAGGGATAGACTGGCAGAGCAGGGGTGAATGACATTTCTGGCTCCTCCAAAGGGACATCGCCATCAATCTTTAATTTTTCATCCTGGGCAAGTGAAGGGTTGCAAGAGAGGAAGGACAATGCAGTGTAAATTATTACACAGCCCTTGGCTTTCTGAGTACTGCCAGTAAAAGAGATTTATGGAGTGAGACTTAGAGCATAGGGTTCTAGAAAATGCTCACATCACCTTCAGGCACAGTTACCAACTACATTTGTATATATGTGTGTGCTACTCCCTACCCTGTGTGTAGCCCCATACATTTCTTCCCATAGAAGCAGCATGTATGCAGTAATGTGCAACAAAATTTTACTATGCTTTCCAGAAATAACCCTGTCTATTCTTCTGTTTCCAAACGGGCTCCAGGTTAGATTCAACCACTGATGTGGATTTTATTCGGATTGACGTGATATGATGCTGTAAAAGTGATGAGCAGTTGTCAGAAGTTTGCACCAGAGATTTTGCATTGTATTTGGTAAATGTTCTTGAGGAAGAACATGAGGAAGTTAATGTTTCATGCAGGATATTCTACACAAGAGAGGGAGTTAAGCTTTGATTTATTGGAAACAGAGAGACTGAAAAGGAGACTGTGCTATTCAACAGATGCAAGAGATGAATCCTGGGAACTTCCGCTAAAATACTGGAACTGGAACTGCAAAATCAGACAGACTGCACTGAAGGGAATGGGTATCTATCCACTGTCTTCTCTCTTTCCAATCTCCTGGGAGTCTGTACAACTGGGAACTGGGGGGAGAGGGACTTTTGGTCTTGTGTCCTTGGTCACTCTAATGAGGAAGCCTGTTGCCCTGTTGGGGTTTCTCAGAAGTTTGTTCAAAGGCTTGCAAACAAGGACTTCTGAGCCAAACCCATGGTTACATGTTGGCTGGCTTGAAGCAGATTTTAGATAAACTGAGAGAGGGAAAAGGAATGGGAAACTTGGGCTGTCTTGGGAGCAGTTCAGCTATCCTGTCCAACTCCCTGCCATGGGAGGCTCTTAAGTCACCTCCACAACCATGACCACTGTCTCCTGAAATGCCTTCCTTTCCTCACTTGATTTCAAGTATAATGTTGGCAAGTCACTTTTGGTGTTCAGCTTCACTCCCCTGCACTTCAGAGGTGATGGCATCTAGGACATGCATGAAGAAGACTTTGAAAACTTTAAAAGTGGTTACAACCAGGTGAGGTGGTACATGCCTGAGGGAATAATAATAGTACTACCTCATAGAGTTGTTGTGAAAATTTAAATGAGCTGGTATATGTAAAACACTTTAAAAGCTAACTCTGTATAAATATTAACTATTATGCACCAGTCATGGTTATTTCATTTAAATTTATTATAAAATATTTCAGGCATACAAAAAATGTGTAGATAATAAGAACATTGAAACCAATACATACACCTTTCAGCTTAGACATAAAACATTACAAATATGTTGAAAACGCCATGGATACCCTTCCCCTATCACATTACTGTTCTGCTAGTCATAGAGATAACCTCTGTTCTGAATTTGATGCTTAATAATTAACTACATATGTGCATGTGTATGTAACATATGCTATATATATATTTCTTGATTATTTTTCCAGTATTGGGGATTGAATCCAGAGCCTTCTGCATGCTAGGTAAGTACTCTCCCCCTGAGCTATATTCCCATCTCTTTTTATTTTATTTTGAAGCAGGTTCTTACTAAGTTACTGAGGCTGGCCTCAAACTTGTGATCCTCCTGCCTCAGCCTCCCAAGGAGCTGGGATTACATGTGTGTACCACTGTACCTGGCTTGCTTCTTAATTTTTATAAGTGGGGTCATGCCATACTTATCCTTCTTCAACTTTCTTTTGTTGTTCTGTGTTTTTTAAAAAATATTTATTTATGTAGACACATGAAAGTTTAATCTATTCATTTTTTACTATATAATATTCCAATCTAAAGAATGTGATGAGTTTGGTTAGCCATTAATATTTGGGAGAACATTAAGATTGCTTCCAAATATCTGCTAATTATGAACACATTAATTCAGTTAACCAGTTTGTGCTGAATGCCTACCACTTCCAGGCACTCTTTTAGCCCCTAGGAATTTAGCAGTGGGCAAAAGACACAAATCTGTGTCCTTACTGAGTAGTGAAAGTAAAACAGTTAATAAACTTAAAAAAAAAATAAGTGAACTGTGTAACTTATTTTAAGTTCTGTGAGGGAAAAATAAAGATGCAGGGGACAAGAGATGCTGAGGGAGGCTGTGATGTTAATGTGGTCTTATTGAGAAGATGACATTTGGACAAAGACCTAAAGGAGGTGAGGCAGTGAGACATGTAGATATCTGAGGAACATTCCAGGCAGAGGGAATGTTAGTGAAAGGTCCAGGGCTGGAGCAATGCTACAGTGAATATTCTAGTTCACTTCTCCTTGTGTCTCAGTGCTTCCCCAGGGTATACATTTGGGAGTGGAATTGCAGGTATTTAAGCTACTATTTTAGATGGGGTAGTTAGGAAAGGTCTTCCTGAGAAAATGCCAGTGAGAAAACTGAATATAGAGAGAACAAGAAAGTGACTATTCAGGGAAAAGAGCATTCCAGGCAGACGCATTTGTCTTTTAAATTGGTCAAGTTGAGTATCATCTGTGAATACTACACTGTCTCAAACATGATATGATATTTCAAGCAGAAGGGTGTTTACTACAAGGAATCCAATGCTTATAGAATTGTTGGAAAGGCTAAAAAAGCAAGAGTTAGCACATGCTATCAAATGCATAAGCTGGAAAGTATGGTACCATGGTTGTGATCCAGAGGCCAGGATGCTGATGCTCCAACCAACACTGTCATTATCTGTCTCAAAGCTTTTGGGAACAGGGTTGCAGCTGGTATTTATGTCTTTTAGTCAACTACCCATTCCATATGTTGTTACCCTCAGTCACAGCCTGACTGGTGCAAGGTCCCTATGAAGAAACCCAAACCTTTGTTCCTGAAGCATCTGACCCTCCAGCGGTCCTGCTTGCACTGGGTTGCTCTAAATCCCCCTGGATATGGAGGTACTGTGAGGCACCCCAGGGGACTTCCTGGGTGTAAAGCATGTTCCTCTTTGCCCTTATTGAGAGGCAACCACCCTGCTTTACTCCTGCTGGCACAGGAATACCTTCACCTTTAGGAAAGTTCAGTGGCATGAAGAATATACCAAATGGACAGAAGGTTGAAAACCTCTCCAAGGAATTAGTATCCAAAACCAACAGAATGCAAGGTTTATAAATGATTAGAAGGTAAGAAAATGTTCCAGTGGTGAGAAAAATCATCCCTACATTTACTGCTGGGTACATAGAACTACATGGTCTGGTTCTGGGAGAAATATCTTCAAATATGGCTCAGTCAGCCAGTCTTGTAAGATGGCATCCCCACCTCACAGGGTGATATCTCTGTCACAGAGTCTTAGTAGACCATTCTGTCATTCCGTAAGGCTAACTGCCTAGTGATGATGGACTACATCATAAGACTATTGAGCCTCACTTCTTTTGCAATAAAGTGAAAACTTTAGAAAAGCTATTGTATGAGATTCCATGATAGTGAATAAAATATTTACTAAGTCCATGGATAACCGTACACATAGAAGTACTGAGAGCAGAGAAGAAAAATCCATGTTCAGAATAAGTATCTATTCTGGAGAGGACAATATGTTGCCTCCTTCATGATGAAAGGTCCACCATAATATCCACCCGTCTTGGCTGGTCCTCTTGGCTGCAGTACCACATGGTTCATTATTGGTCTTGGCTGTTGCCAGATTTTCCTTTAGGAAGTTTAGTGGCCAGATCTGCCTTGGTGAGAGAAAACTTGTTTTGTTGAGCTCGTGCATAATTTCCTATCTTGCCATCATAACTACCATGTTAAATGAGCCCTTTTGATAAAGAGGCTGACTGACATTTACAGAACCAGGCCATCTTATCCACCTGACTTTTGAGACTTGTCAGTACCCTTTGGTGAGCAACCGTCAACCAATTGGTAGTTTTTATTGATCGTCCCTATGGTACTTCTATTTTCTAAGTTTTACTCTTTCATTTATTATTTTCATCTGCTTTGGTGAAGGGGGACATTGCTATGACATTCTTTTTGTAACTTTTTGAGTTGGAATCTTAGCTATGTTTTTCTCCCTTCTATTGTATTAAGGCTATAAATTCCTTTCTTAAAAAAATATTTATTTATTTGTTTTAGTTGTACACAATGCCTTTTATTTTACGTGGTTCTGAGGATCGAACCCAGGCCACACACACACTAGGCGAGCACTCTACCGCTGAGCCACAACCCCAGCCCCTATAAATTCCTTTTTAATGTTACTTTAGATGCATCTCCCATTTTCAAAAGACTTAATATTTTTAGACCAGTTTTAGGCTCACAGTGAAATTGAGAGGCAGGTATGGAGATTTCCCATACACCTCCTTTCCCACACTTGCCCAGTTGCCCAATATCAACATCCCCACAAAGGGGGTACAGTTCTTACAACTGATAAAACTTATATTGACATATCATAATCACCCCAAATCCATAATTTAAATTAGGCTTCACAACCAGATGCAATGATGCACACCTATAATACCATCAACTCCTGAAGCTGAGGCAGAAGGATTGAAAGTTCAAGGTCAGCCTCAACATCTTAGCAAGACTGTCTCAAAATAAAAATTTAAAAAGGGCTGGGCATGCAGTTCAGTGGTAGAATGCCCTGGGTTAAATCACCAGTATTCCTCCATACACAAACTGGGCTCTCTCTTGGTGCATTTCCCATATGTTTTTACTTGTGTATTTTCTTTATTGTTTAGTCTAAATATTATCTAATTTCCACTGTTGGTTAAACTTTGAAATCTGTTAAAACTCCAACCATATGGATATTTTATCTTCCTATTATTGATGTTAACTTAATTGCTTATGTTCAGAGAAATTTGACTTGTATGACACTGATTCTTTATATTTATTGAGAATTGTTTTGTGGCTACTGTATGATCAATTTTTGGAATATTCTTTTTTTTTGAACTCAGGGGCACTCGACCACTGGGTCACATTCCCAGACCTTTTTTGTATTTTATTTAGAGACAGGGTCTCACTGAGTTGCTAAGTGCCTTGCCATTGCTGAGTCTGGCTTTGAACTCGCGATCCTCCTGCCTCAGCCTCCCAAAGAGCTGGGATTACAGGCGTGTGCCACCGCGCCCGGCTTATTCTATGTTTTTAATGGGAAATTAACTACTTCATCTAGGAGAGGGGGCAGGTGTCCAGGCTCAGAACTTCTGGAATTGTTCTTGATGATCTTGAGGAAATTGAAGCACAGGCTTTCCTCAGAGGCTGGACACATCTCAATAATCTGGACATCCCCAAAGTAGGGTGACAGGTGCCCAGACATGTTCTGGTGGCATTCCTCCATGTGCTTATACTATCAGATAGTCCTGGAAGACCATGGTCCTTTGCATCTTCATCTTGGTCACCACACCAGGTAGGACCTGCCTTTGGATAGAGACATTACCAGTGAAGAGGTATTTCTTGTCAATATAGGTGCCGTCTATAGCCTCTGTGGGAATCTTGAAGCCCAAACTGATGGTCTTGTACTATCAGGGCAGTTTCTTTGCCTGTTTGTCCCAGAAAGAATTTCTTGTCTTGAAATGTGTTCATCTGCTTTGTGTAGGCACTCTCAGTCAACATTCACTGTTCTCCTGGCTGCCTACAAAAAGACCTATGGTCTTAAAACAAATGCATAGCTGGGCACTGGGGTGCATGCCTGTAATCTCAGTGACTTGGGAGCCTGCACCAAGAGGATCACAAGTTTGAGGCCAGCCTGAGCAACTAAGCAAGACCCTACCTCAAAATAAAATTTTAAAAGGGCTGGGGGCATAGGTTGTGGTAGAGAACCCCTGGTTCAATACTCAGTATAGAAGAAAAATGCTTTTTTTCCCCTTTAGTTTCTTCATAAAGAATTCTAGGTATACCCATCATAACATGCTTGTTTATTGTGTTGCTCAAATCTCCTGTCTCTACTAATTTTTGTCTGACAATTTATTAATTACTACACAGTTACAGGTTTTTAAATCTCAAAGTATCATGATGAATTTATCAATTTCTTCTTAATTCTATTTTATGTATTTGAAGTGGTTACATAAAAGTAAAAAGTTACTATCCCATTCTGGTGATCTGTTATTGTTGTGACTACATTTTGGGGGTTCTTAAAGCCTATTTTTAAAAATATTTATTTAGCCGGGCGCGGTGGCGCACGCCTGTAATCCCAGCACTTTGGGAGGCTGAGGCAGGAGGATCGCAAGTTCAAAGCCAGCCTCAGCAATGGCGAGGCACTTAGCAACTCAGTGAGACCCTTTCTCTAATAAAATACAAAAAAAGGGCTGGGGATGTGGCCCAGTGGTCAAGTGCCCCTGAGTTCAATCCCCGGTACCACAAAAAAAAAAAAAAATTATTTATTTACTTTAGTTGTACACAATGCAATACATTTATGTTTACGTGGTGCTGAGGATCGAACCCGGGCCGCACACGTGAGAGGCGAGTGCTCTGCCGCTAAGCCACAATCCCAGCCCCTTAAAGCCTATTTTTTAAATTGTACAATATACATAACAAAACCTACCACTTTAGTCATTTTAAGTGTAGAGTTCAGTTGCATTAAGTACATTCACATTGTTGTACAACCATCACTACTATCCATCTCCAGAACTTTTACATCAAAGCTGACATTCTGTATGAAGGAGCCCTAATTAGGAAGGGCTGTTGCAGCTAGCTGGAAGCCATGGGTTCCACCTGATATGTATGTGACGCACCTGTAGGCACCTGCAAAGCTGAAGGTATATAACCGGGTGAAAGCGGTCCGAGTTAGGAGAACGGAGAATTCAGTCAGCCGGGCAGTCACTCGGTCGGTCAGAAGAATCAGAGCGGCCAGAACGTAGGCAGAGCGGTTACAGAAGAGAAACCAGATAGAAGAAGTAATGACTGGCCAGAGTTAGGCCGAGGCTCCAGAGGACTGGTCAGAGTAAGGCCGAGGCTCCCGAGGAGACAGAAGACAGAAGACAGAAGAAGGAAGAAAGAAGAGAGAAGAAAGAAGCTCTAGTCTTTCTCTAAGCTAAGCTCTATCTTTCTTTACTCTAAGCTACTCTACTCTAAGCTAAGAAGAAAAATCTTTCTTTCCCTCTCTAAGCTCTAAGAAAGTAGAAGTAAAAGTAGTAAAAAAGCTTAACTCTGCCTCCGAGATTTCCTCCCGGTTTTCGGTACCAGGTAGCTTACCAGGCAGCTTACATCTGTATCCATCAACAGTAATTCCTTATTATCTCCTCTCCTCAACCCTACTAACTACTATTATATGGTTTTTTTTAATATTTATTTATTTGCTTTAGTTTTACACAATGCGTTTATTTTTACGTGGTGCTGAGAATCGAACCTGGGCCGTGCATGTGTTAGGTGAGCGCTCTACCGCTGAGCCACAACCCCAGCCCCTATATGGGGTGTTTTTGTTTGTTTGTTTTTGGTGCTGAGAATCGAACCCAGGGGCAAAACGTGTGCTCTACTACTGAGATACACCTAAAGCTTTACTCTATAGATCTTAATAAAGTCAATCTTGTTTCATATTAATATAACAATACAATTATTTTGGCACCAGGGATTAAACTCAAGGGCACTTAACCACTGAGCTGCATCCTCTTTTTATTTTTTATTTTGAGACAGGGTCTCTTTCAGTTACTTAAGGTCTTACTACCTTGCTGAGATTGGCCTCAAACTTGCAATCCTCCTACCTCTCAGCCTCCTGAGTTGCTGGGATTACAGGTGTGCATCACCATGCCCATCACAATACACTCTTTTTTTTTTTTTTCATTTAGAGAATATTGTATTTGTTCTTTTCAGATATATATAACAGTGGAGTGTATTTTGACACATTATACATACATGGAGTACAACTTATTTTAATTAGGATTCCATTCTTGTGCTTGTATATGATGTGGAATTACACTGGTCATGTGTTCATATATGAACATAGAAAATTTACATCAGATTCATTCTACTATCTTTCCTATTCCTATCCTTCCCTTCCCTTCATTTCCCTTTGTCTAATCCAATGAATTTCTATTCTTTCCCCCACTGCTTATTGTGTATTTGCATCTGCATATCAGAGAAAACATTTAGCCTTTGTTTTTTGGGATTGGCCTATTTTATTTGTCATGATATTCTCCAATTCCATCCATTTAGTGGCAAATGCCATAATTTCATTCTTCTTTATGACTGAGTAATATTCCATTGTGTATATATACCACACTTTCTTTTTACATTCATCTATTGAAGGGCACCTAGGTTGGTTCCATAGCTTAGCTATTGTGAATTGAGCCACTATAAACATTGATGTGGCTGCATCACTCTAGTATGATAATTTTTTTTTTTTTTTTGTGGGTACCAGGGATTGAACTCAGGGGCACTCGACCACTGGGCCACATCCCCAGCCCTTTTTTGTATTTTATTTAGAGACAGGGTCTCACTGAGTTGCTAAGTGCCTCGCCATTGCTGAGGCTGGCTTTGAACTTGCGATCCTCCTGCCTCAGCCTCCCAAGTGCTGGGATTACAGGCGTGCGCCACGGCGCCCGGCTAGTATGATAATTTTAAGTCCATTGGGTATATACTGAGGAGTGGGACAACTGTGTCAAATGGTGGGTTCCATTCCAGGTTTTCTGAGGAATCTCCATACTGCTTTCCACAGTGGTTGCACCAATTTTGCAGTCCCACCAGCAATATATGAGTGTATCTTTTCCCCTACATCCTTGCCAACATTTATTGTTCTGTGTATTCTTTATAATTGCCATTCTGACTGGAGTGATATGGAATCTCAGTGTAGTTTTAATTTACATTTCTCTAATTGCTAGAGATATTGAACATTTTTCATGTATTTGTTAACCATTCACATTTCTTCTTCTGTGAAGTGCCTGTTCAGTCACAACACAATCTTTTTTTTTTTTTTTTTCAGGATCATATTTTCTTTTTAAAAATATTTTATTTATTTTTATTTATAATATTAGTATGTATTACAATTCATAATGCATATATATAGCATCTTTTTACATACAACTGTTTGTATACAAAGTATATTCATACCATTCAGGTAATCATGCATTTAGGATAATGATATCCATCCATTCAACCACCTTTTCTTTTCCTTTTTTTCTTTCCCCCCTCCCTCCCCCCCCTTGCTCCCTCCCTTCCCTTTGACCATTCTAGTGTTCCTCTAATTCTCCTATGTACCCCCATCCAACAATACTGTGAACTAGCCTCCTTATATCAGAGAAAACATTCAGTATTTGGATTTTTGAGATTGACTAATTTCACTTAGCATTATATTCTCCAACTTCATCCATTTACCAGCAAATGCCATTATTTTATTCTCTTTTATTGATGAGTAAAATTCCATTGTGTATATATACCACATTTTTTTTATCCACTCATCTACTGAGGAACATCTAGGTTGGTTCCACAACCTAGCTATTGTGAATTGTGCTGCTATAAACATTGAAGTGGCTGTGTCACTGTAATATGCTGTTTTTAAGTCCTTTGGGAATAGACCCAGGAGTGGGATGGCTGGGTCATAGGGTGGTTCCATTCCCAGTTTTCCAAGAAATCTCCATACTGCTTTCCATAACAGTTTGCACCATTTTGCAGTCCCACCATCAATGTATGAGTGTGCCTTTTTCCCCACATCCTCTCCAACATTTATTACAACACAATCTTAATTGGTATATTCTTCTGTCAACCGTTCTGTATTATCATGACTTATAATAGCGTGTAATGAAAAGTTAATCTAGTTCAACAATTTCAGTTTTTACCTGGTAAGTTTAGTCTATTTATAATTACTGAGTTAACATAATTTTTGTTTTATTTCTATTATCTCATTGCTTCTAAGCTAAGATCAAGTGTATATATGCCATCTTATGTTGTGATTATATTTTCCATGTGTCCTTCTTCCTGCTTTCTATTAAAGCAATGGAAGTTTTTTTAATTTACCCTTTTCTTTTTTACTTTTTGAAAGTCACATTTTTTCTATTCTTTTTATGATTACTTTGATTTTAAATTAAAAATAACCACACTGGCTTACTCAATAACTCTACCATCCCCCCAAATAATTAAATTTGACTTTAATTCTGATCACCTCCCTTGCTATATATGCTATCACTGTCTGGTATTATAATAGCATTTTTGTGTCCCCAAATTACTCAATGTTATTCTCATTTACACACACTCAATGCTTGTTTAGATGTAACTATGTTTTCCAGTTTCCTTGCTCATCATAACTATTCCCTAAAATTTTTTATCTTACTTTTTCTTATGGGTTGAAATTTTCTTTAAGAAATTCATCCATAAAATTGCCTTTAGTGGGAACTCATAAATCTGTTTTTGTTTGTTTGGAAATTTATTTACTTCATTCCTACTCTTAAATGATGTTATAGTTAAGTAAAGAATTCTTCATTTTTTTTTTTATTACTCAGCCCTTTGAAAACAATACTCATTGTGTTCTGTTATCTGTAGTTGATTTTGGAAAGTCTATTGTGAATATAATTATTATTACTTTAAAGGTAATATTTTTCTGTTTGCTTTCAAGTTTTTCTCATTGAATTTGGAATGTTTTGGTTCATGGAAACACATATGGATATAGATTTTGTTTAACTGATCCTGCTGAGGACATGAGCTGCCCAAATCTGAAGATTCATTCATGTCTTCTATTAATTCTGGCAAATTCTCATCCATAATCACTTTGGATATTGCCTCTTTCAATCTTCTTTATTCTCTTCCTCCAGGACTTCTTGAATGTTTGTGTTGAAACTTCTCATTCTCCAACACATCTTTTAACTTCTAATATTTTCTCCCTCTTTATCTCCTTGTGCTATATAATAGACGATTTCCTCATATTTCTTCAATTCTGTAATTCTGTCCTAACCTATGTCTGTTTCTTTTTATTTATCCATTTAGTTTCTTTTTAAACTTGTAAAAATTTGAATTATAGCACATACACACAAAAGTGTGCAAAACATATGTATATTGCTGAATTGATTATTATACCTACAGTTATAGATCAAGAATTAGAATGTCACCAGATCCCAGATGCCTGCCATGTGCCTTGCAGGAGCCCTGTTTGCGGAGATAGCTAAGATTGCGGTTGACTATTGGGCCATAGACATTTTTGGGCATTTCCGCTTTCTGTAGTCTCACGGGATCTCACGGGACTTGGTCGAGGCTCTCGAGAGATTTGAACGGTGACTCAGCAGATCGAGCGAGCGCCATTGCTGCTCGGGCGCATGGGAAGAGACCAGAGGGAGAAAAGACAGGGTTATCGCTATTGTGTAGATATATTGTAATTTCTTGTAAGATTAAAGAATATTTTCGTCTCCATCCTGTCTCCGGACTCCTTCCCCGCGGCGCTGCCGTTCCAGGCTGCAATCCTTTTCCGGCGACAACAGTTGGTGGCCCGTACGGGGAATTCAGCACGGCAGGTAAGAACTGAGAAACCTCGCAGGAGTCTCTAGTCAGAGCGGTTAAAATGGGTTCGAAAATATCTAAGACCCAAGTGTACGAGGCTCTTGATGAATTCTTTGATATAGATGAGTCTGTCGTTAGCGAGGAGGATTTAGAAAACAGTGAAGGCGATCATGAAAGCGTAGATTCCGCTGAGTCAACTAAGACCAGTAAGGAGAGTATTAGAAGCGTCCCCAAAATGACAAAGATCCGAGCTGCTAAAGCTATTCAAGATTTATTAGAGATACTTCAAGGATACATGGTCTCAATTGAACCTGGGACTCAGGATGTTACTGAGTCAATTAGGACCAATGAGAGTAGTAGTAGTGAGGAGGAATTAACTAAAGGTGATTTTGAGAAAATGAACAAAAGGAAATTAAGGAAGACCAAGATAAGGGATCATCAAGTGGAGGAACTTGTGTCCTCTACTCCCCCATGGGTGAAATCGATTACAGAAAATATGAAGGGTATCACTAGGCGTTTGCATACCCTAGAAACAGAAATAAAAAGTCTTTCTGAGCGCTTATGTGCTCTCGAGGGTAACTCACAGATACGTTGGGAACTGCCAGTATTTGAATATGGAAATGGACGGAGGGACCACCAGCCAGTAGATTTCAAAACAATAAAGAATCTCAAAGAGGCAGTAATGACTTATGGACCCCAAGCTCCTTTCACGTTGAGTATACTGGAGTCCCTTAACACCTTTAGCTTAACCCCCGCAGACTGGAAACGTCTATGTAAAGCAACATTAAGTGGGGGACAATATTTGGTTTGGCGATCGCAATTTCAAGAACTTTGTATAGAAACAGCTAAAAGAAATGCAGATGCGGGGTTTGGAGACCATAATATAGAAATGCTCACAGGAGAAGGGCAATTTGCAGACGTACAGGATCAAAAATATTATACCCCAGGAGTATATGCTCAGATAAACGCAGCTGCCTTAAAGGCATGGAAAACTGTACAAGGACCTGGGGATCTACAAGGTAGCTTGTCCAAAGTAATTCAAGGACCTAATGAACCATATGCTGAATTTGCTGATCGACTTTTGAGAACTGCAGGTAGAGTTTTTGGAGACATTGATCAAGTTATGCCATTAGTTGTCCAATTAGCGTACGAAAATGCTAATAAGTATTGCCAGGAAGCCATCAGGCCATGGAAAAATAAAAAGGATCTTTCCATATATATACAATTATGTAAAGATATAAATGATGCCTTTGTCACAGGGAATATGATTGCAGCAGCTGTGAGAGATGCTGCCCCTCAAAATTTTACAAGAGCTCAACATAGACATTATAATCAATCAGGATATTCTAGGCAAAATTATCATAATCAATCAGGCTATTCTAGGCAAAATCCTAAAAGAGAAATAAGACCAAATTCATACCGTGCTCCAGGTTGCTGCCCCAGGTGTAAGAAAGGAAATCATTGGGCCAATAAATGCTATTCAAAATTTGACATCCATGGAAATCCTTTATTCAGGAATTCAAAAAACGGGGCAAGGGGCCCAATGCCCCGGGGCCCACAAATGTACGAGGCATTGGAGGAGGAGTATCCTCAAGCATCCACTCAGATGCTTCCCCGACACAATCCCTATTACCCATCCACTCCCTCGCCAGAGGAACAGGAGGAAATGCAGGATTAGACCTCTGTTCCACCGCCCGAATAGTGTTAACACCTGAAATGGGGGTTCAACTGATTCCCACAGGAGTCAGGGGACCTCTTCCCTCAGGGACTGTAGGACTTATTATCGGGCGAAGTCCTGAGAGCTTATTAGGTTTGCAAGTGACCCCAGGCGTAATAAACTCAGACTATAAAGGGGAAATAAAAATAATGCTTAGCTCACCCCAAAGTATAAGTTCTATTAATCAGGGAGATAGAATTGCTCAGTTGCTCCTCCTTCCAAATTTACATAAGTCATTTAAAATGAATATGCCTCTAAATAGGAACAATAGAGGATTTTGTTCCACTGATTCGAAACCCATGGTTTGCTGGGTTCGGGACTGTATAAGGAGGCCTATGTGTAAAATAAGAATCCAAGGAATAGAAATGGAGGGTCTTATAGATACTGGAGCTGATTCTTCCATCATTAATTTACGTCAATGGCCCAAACACTGGCCTCTGCAAAAAGCTTCAACCAGTTTAAGAGGCTTGGGATATAATAACCTCCCAGAAAAAAGTGCGGTAATTTTAAAATGGGAGGATGATGAAGGACATAAAGGCACGTTTCAGCCTTATGTTTTACCTAATCTACCGGTTACTTTATGGGGAAGAGATATTTTACAACAAATGGGAGTACACCTTGCAACCAAACCTGCAGGTGTTAAATGTAAAAATCTACAGAGTAATCTTAACCCTATAAGAAATCATCAAAAAGTACAGGGTAAGCTTAACCCTAAAAGAAATCATTATCATATAGGAAAAAGACATTTTTCTTCGGGGCCACTGAGAAAATAATTTTGAAAATAACATGGCTTTCTGATAAGCCAGTGTGGGTCCCTCAGTGGCCCCTATCTAAAGAGAAATTACAAGCGGCCCACCTACTAGTTCAGGAACAATTAGAAGCAGGACATATAGAACCTTCCACCTCTCCCTGGAATTCCCCCATATTTGTGATCAAGAAAAAATCAGGAAAATGGCGATTATTACATGATCTTAGACAAATTAATAAAACCATGCAAGTCATGGGCCCTACTCAACCTGGACTTCCGAATCCTATAGCTATTCCAAAAAATTTCCATGTTATTAGTCTTGATATAAAGGATTGCTTCTTTTCTATTCCCCTACATCCTCTGGATGCCCCCAGGTTTGCCTTTTCAGTTCCTTCTATTAACAATAATGGCCCTGATCAGAGATATCAATGGAAGGTTTTTTGCCACAGGGAATGGCTAATAGCCCCACCATATGCCAAATATATGTGGACAAGGCCATCCAATCCATTAAAAATAAATATCCAAACCTCATGTGTCTACATTACATGGATGATATTTTACTGGCCCACCCTAATCAAAAAATCTTATTTAATATATTCAGTGATGTGGTAGAAAATTTAAAAAAATACGGATTATATATAGCAGAAGAAAAAGTTCAAACCAGATCTCCCATATTATATTTAGGATTTAAAATCATGGATACTTTTGTTAGACCCCAAAAAATTTTAATAAATAAAGAACATTTAACCACCCTCAATGATTTCCAAAAACTACTGGGAGACATTAATTGGCTTCGCCCTACACTAAACCTCACTACTGGCCAATTAAAACCTTTATTTGATATCCTTCGAGGGGACCCTGATCCATCCTCACCGCGAACATTGACTCCTGATGCTAGGAAAGCTTTAAAGGTAGTAGAAAAAGCCATCGAAGGAGCTCATTGTGACAGATTTGATTTAACTCAACCGCTGATATTGATTATTATTTCTTCACAATATACACCCACAGGAGTATTTTGGCAACAAGGGCCTTTATTATGGATACATTTGCCTGTCTCTCCTAAAAGCATAATTGAGTCTTATACCTCCATGGTGGCTAAACTTATTCTTCAAGGACTTAAAACTTCTACTAAAATATTTGGCATTCACCCTGCTACTATTATTACTCCCTATTCATCGTCACAGATTGAATATTTATGCTTCAACGATAATGACTGGGCTATAGCTAGATGCTCTACCTCTGCAAATTTTGATAATCACCTTCCTAAGTCTCCTATATTATCTTTTTGTATTAATCATCCTATTATATTTCCACAGGTAATAAAAAATCAACCTATTCCTAAGGCATTTAATGTATTTACAGATGGGTCCTCAAATGGTACTGCTGCAGTAGTCACTACAAAGAAAAGTATGACTTACATAACTGCACACAAATCAGCTCAACTTGTGGAATTGGAAGCTGTGGTAAGAGCTCTGGAACATTTTAGAGACCAGCCCATAAACATTTTTTCAGATAGCCACTATATTGTACAAGCCATCCCAAAATTAGAGTTAGCAGGACCAATAGCACCTCATACTCCAGCCTTTAAATTGTTTTATCAAATACAAAAACTTTTGTGGGCAAGAAAAGAACCTCTATTCATAGGCCATATTAGAGCACATACTAATTTGCCTGGCCCCCTCCATGAAAGTAATCAAAAGGCTGATGAACTTACAAAAACTATATTTATACTTTCAGCGCTACAACAAGCTACTTTATTTCATTCCCAGTTTCACGTCAACAGCACCACCTTGCAACGTAGGTTTAAAATCACAAAGGAGCAAGCCAGAACAATTGTAAAAGATTGTAAATCTTGTATGACACATTTGCCCAATCCTCATTTCGGTGTTAACCCTAGAGGATTAATGCCCAATCATTTGTGGCAGATGGATGTTACTCATGAGCCAAGTTTTGGAAAATTGCGATTTATTCATGTAACCATAGATACATGCTCAGGCATGATTTTTGCTTCCTTACATTCTGGAGAAAAAGTTAAAGATGTCACATCTCATTGTTTACAAGCTTTTGCTGCATTGGGCATCCCCAAAATGCTTAAAACAGATAATGGCCCCGCATATACGTCCTCATCTTTCAAAGAGTTTTGCGCAAAATTCAACATATCCCATAAAACAGGCATCCCATACAATCCTCAGGGTCAGGGCATTATTGAAAGAGCAAACCGCACACTAAAAGTTATGTTGTTAAAACAGAAAGAAGGAAACTGGAAAAATCCTAAGGACAGATTGGCAGTTGCCCTGTTTACCTTAAATTTTTTAACTTTAGACTCTGATGGTTATTCTGCTGGAGACAGACATTGGAACCCACATCAACAACATAAACCTTTGGTTTACTGGAAGGATGTTCTTTCAGGTACATGGAAGGGTCCAGATCCAGTGTTAATTTGGGGGAGAGGATCTGTTTGTGTTTTTCCAAAGCATGAATCCTCTCCAATATGGATACCATCTAGATTAATAAAGCAAGTACCAAATCAAAAGGATCAAGATGAAGTTGTGAGGAATCAAGATTAATAAAAAAGGTACAAAATCAAGAGGACCATGATGAAGATATGGAATGATTCCCTTAAAAGAGTCCTTCAAAATACATCACAACTTAAGTGTCATTCCTCCCAGCTGGACGAAGAGATCTCTCTTTAGTGTGTACACAATTGTATTTTTTTTTTATATATATGTGTTTATGTCTGTGTATTTGTCTAAATTTCATGTTAATGTGAGTCACAAATATATGTTTGTATGTGCGTCTGTCTGTCCAGTGTGACATCAAAAATAACAAAGCGCTTGTGAATATATATATATATATATATATATATATATGGATCCAAATAACTCTAATTCATTTAAGTTTAAGAGTATTCAAATTGGGTAAATAATTTAATAAGTGAAGGTACCTTCAATTTTGTTTTATAGGTGTCCCAGGGATTTCTCTTTAGCGAAAAATATGACTAGGGCTGTATAACCTGATATTTTGGTGTTTTGACATAAGGTTGCTTATTTGTTATTAACTTCATTTGTTTAATAAATGATTAATTTCAATTATTTCAACAGGTAAAGGACTGCTGTATATGCAGAAACACGAGAGTTCCAACTAACAAATTATTTCTCCAAAGTGCTTTTAGTTTTTCTTTAATCTATCTTTAATACAGTAAATACCCTCAGTCTTTCTTTGTTTTGTTCTAAACATGATGTTTTGCCAGCTTATGTTTGTGGGAGCTCAGGCTGCAATGTGTGTGAGCAGAAATCAACTTTAATTTTCTAAGCTAATAATTCTATTTTTTAGTTTGACAACTCGCCTCTTGACTCAGTGCTGGAATAGCACTGCCTTTCCTTTAATAATTGATGCTTGAGTCTCTAGGGAGCGGGCCCTGAAGATTTGCCGGTGGCATTGTCTAGACATAAAAAAGACGGCTGCTGCTACAGCTGCAGGGATCGCGGTCGCTGCAAGCATCCCTGCTGCTCAAATGTCAAACAACCTCACCAGCGGTGTGGCCTCTGCTCTGCATGCATGGGGCCTCCTAGATCTACGTGTTATAACAAGTGGACATTTTGATCTTTCATTGTTTGGGACTTCATGGGACAGTACCTTGGGGTATTTGTTTAGAGAACTCAGTGTGTTACTTGATAGAACTTAAGGCAGCTGATTTGTTTAAAGAATTTGATATGCTATGCAATTTGGCTCGTCACCAAAAGGCTTGTCGCCTTAAAGCCGCAGCATCTCCCCACAATTGGACGGCTGTTAGTCAACTTACACAGTCGATCCTAAAGGGCTCCATTGGATGGCTGGTTAGCCAATGACGGGTAAGATCCCCAGAGGGGGACAACCTAAGACAGGCACAGTCGCACGGGATAGTCTCATGTGGCCGACATATCAACCTAAGACAGGAGTCAAGGGCACAGCCTTGATTATCCGATGACGGGTAAGAATGTTGGTTGCACATAGACGTCCTAGAGCATCCCCTCTTTTAAAACAAAAGGGGGAAATGCAGGAGCCCTGTTTGCGGAGATAGCTAAGATTGCGGTTGACTATTGGGCCATAGACATTTTTGGGCATTTCCGCTTTCTGTAGTCTCACGGGATCTCACGGGACTTGGTTGAGGCTCTCGAGAGATTTGAACGGTGACTCAGCAGATCGAGCGAGCGCCATTGCTGCTCGGGCGCATGGGAAGAGACCAGAGGGAGAAAAGACAGGGTTATCGCTATTGTGTAGATATATTGTAATTTCTTGTAAGATTAAAGAATATTTTCGTCTCCATCCTGTCTCCGGACTCCTTCCCGCGGCGCTGCCGTTCCAGGCTGCAATCCTTTTCCGGCGACAACAGTGCCTCTTAGTGATCCCAGCTGTCTTTTGCACTATAAGTAGCCACAACCTTGAATTTTATGGTAGTCATTTCTTTCCCTTAAAAAAAAAAAAAAAATAACAAACAAAACCAACCTCTACTACTGATTCCTAAACAATTTAGTTTAATTTCATCTTTTTTTTGAAGTTTATAAAACAATGAAATCTGTAGGATATTGTGTTGATATTTTGACCAACATCAATATTAAATATTCATATCTGTAGGTTATTCATTTTTGTGTATTTATGCAATATTGTATTGCTTTATATACCAAATATTTAATCATTCTACTGTGATGAACATTTTTGCTTCCAGTTTGGAGCTATTATGATCAATGTTGCTATGAACATTATGGTACCTGTATACTGGTAGTACAAGTGTGCATTTTTATAGGTTACATACTTACAAATGGAATTACCTGACACAGTGGCACACAGCTGTAATTCCGGCTATTCAGGAGGATTTCAAACTCCAGGCCAGCCTGGGCAACTTAGTGAGGCCCTGTCTCAAAATAAAATTTTTAAAAAATGAAAAAGGCTGGGAATGTACCTCAGCGATACAGCATTTGCCTAGAATGTGTAAGACCTTAGGTTCCATTCCCTGCACCACCAAAAGAAAAAGAAAGAAAGAAAAGAAAACAAGGAGGGAAGGCAGGAAGGGAGAGAAATGCTGGGGGTCCTAAGGTATTTATAATATTTTAATCTTGTCTGAAAATGCCAAACTGTTCTACAAGTGTTGGACCAAATTATACTCCTATCAGTAGTCCATGATCAAATTCCATTCCTGAAGAACCTCATCAATCCTTGGTTATCAGGCTGCAAACCAGCCTGGCAGTATGTAATTGTATCTCAGGCAGCCTTAAATTGTAAGTAGTGATTTCATTAGTTGCCAATTAAGTGATACACTTCTACCTACTCGGTTTTTAGTGACCATCCTAGATGGGATCTAATGGCATTTAATATCTATTCCCATTCCCTTCCACTTACCATTTCATATGAAAGGCTGTAGAAGGTAAAACAAGCAAATGCTGCTTTACATTGTTCAGTGTTTAAATAGACACTAGGTAGTATATTCATGAAAGGTTTAGAAGGTAGAAGCAAGATAGGGAGCATCTGTCAGATATTTTTTGTGTGTGTGCTGAATTTGTCTTCACCAATGTGAAAGGCAGGTGTGATAAAGATAATAAGTTGATTCTGCCTTCATTCCCAGCACAATCAATAGTTTGTAAGCACCTAGTTCCTTGATTCCTTCTTGTTTAAAGTTTGTGGAGATATTTCTTTTCAATACTCAACCTGACTGATATAATTACTATTATATTTTACATAATCAAAGATGCTATCAAAGGTAAGAAACACCATATTTTACTGACACTAAGAAAGATCTTGTGCTAGGCATGGAGGTGCACACACCTGTAATCCCAGCTGCTTGGGAGGCTGAGGCAGGAGCATCTCAAGTTCAAAGCCAGCCTCGACAAAATACAGAGGCACTAAGCAACTCAGTGAGACCTTGTCTCTAAATAAAATACAAAATAGAACTGGGGATATGTCTCAGTGGTTGAGTGCCCTTGAGTTCAATCCCTGGTACCCTCACCCCAGAAAAAGAAAGACCTTGCTGCCATTAAACTATGAGAAGTGCTTTCATGACATTTATATTTTCCCCTACCTATTTATAGTGCCAATTTAGACATTAGACACAGGTATTATAATTTATTACTCTTACATATTTATATAAAAAAAAACATAAGTGAAATAAATTTGTTTGGGTATTCCTTCACATTTATACTGAACTCTTCTGAATGATTTTTAAAGTCCATTCTTTCTACACAAAGATGTCCCCACAGTGCCAAGAGCACTGTGATACATGGTGCTCAATGAGGGTGCTCCATACTGTCTCCAGGACTGTCTCACAGTCACTGCCATGAATTCTGCAAATTTTGATTTATGTGTGAGCAGGCAATGACAACTACATCAAAGGGGTTGCTTAACCCAGAGAAATGATTGGAAATACCCTAGTTTCAAAGATGCTAAGATGTGAATGAAATACATCTTAGAATGGTTGAATATAGTATATATTTCATATCTAAAAATTCTACTGAGTGATTTTCCAAAATCATCTGGTTTTTATTCTTTATTGCTTTAAAAATTTGTCTCTTTAATCACATTAGCATGTTCACTTCATTACCTGGATTTGATAATGTAATAATTTGATGGGAATCCAAATTTGCCATTTGATGTATCTGCTGGTTTTTGTTATTTTGGATGTTTTCTTTATGCCTTTGATTTATGAACATAATATAAGTAAGGCTTTTTTTGTGGGAATATCTTGTAGCTTGGGATGAGGATTTCTCCCTTCAGAGAGGTTTTTATATATTTGGTTCTACAGGCAATTCAGCCTGTGATCACTCTTGATGCGAATTTCACAGTTAAGAAATTCCTCTATCATGTATATGATACAAATTTGAATCCCAAAACTGGCATGAAGGGAGAAAAAAAATTGTAAAAGAATGTGTTTTGATATGTAAGAGTTCTTTTCCGGTCCAGAGCCCAGACCAATATAGGTAAGCTTTTTTATCTTCTCCCTTTACTAGTGGGCAGATAATTTTTCCTACTATTTATTTGGGCTGAATTTTGATTCCTTTTTTTTACATGACCATTAAAACCCAATTCTTTCAGTTGCCAAAATCAGTTACTATCCTCAAACATACTCCAGGGAAGTTCCAAGATTAGCTCTGACATTTACCATTCAGGTTTTCAGTTCTCTTATTTTTGGTCCCTCGGGAGATTTTTCTTCCCTACTTGCAAGCTCAGCTATACATCTAAAGGAAGATTATCCAGTAATTCTAAGTCCTCTGCCACTGAGCTACATCTCTAGTCCATTTTTTAAAAATATTTATTTATTTGCTTTAGTTGTACACAATGTGTTTATTTTTACGTGGTGCTGAGGATCGAACTCGGGCCGTGCACGTCCTAGGCGAGTGCTCTACCACTGAGCCACAACCCCAGCCCTCTAGTTCATTTTTAATGCTTTATAGTAAAGCTTTCTTGTACATTATGATGCTGGAAACATCATTAAATCATTACACCTCATTACTATATACTATAGTTTTCATTTAACAAGTGAGAAAATTATGCTTATAGAGGTTAAATAATTTTTCCAGATTCATGCAAATGACAACTGGTGGAACCAAGATTCAAACTGAAGTCATTTGTCTCTAAAACCCATGCTCTTAGAATTGAACCACAGTTAGGCAGCCTCTTTACTTTCAATTTTCTTTCTTTTTTTAAATAATTTGTTGGGTTTTTTTAGTTGGACACAATACCTTTATTTTATTTTTATGTGGTGCTGAGGATCAAACCCAGAACCCTGAATGTGCTAGGCAAGCACTCTACTGCTGAGCCACAACCCCATCCCCCTACTTTCAATTTTCTGATACTACAATCATTAGTGTATTTCCAGCTAATTGAATGATTGCATCTTAGCTACCATAATAGAAGATTTGACTTGTTCTTTACAAAAACATCACAATGAAACTTTGATAAATTTCTGAATAGTCTATTGTTTAAAACATCGCTGGCAATTAGAGAAATGCAAATAAAAACTACTCTAAGAGCCGGGCGCGGTGGCGCACGCCTGTAATCCCAGCACTTTGGGAGGCTGAGGCAGGAGGATCGCGAGTTCAAAGCCAGCCTCAGCAATGGCGAGGCACTTAGCAACTCAGTGAGACCCTGTCTCTAAACAAAAATACAAAAAAGGCTGGGGATGTGACCCAGTGGTCGAGTGCCCCTGAGTTCAATCCCTGGTACCACAAAAAAAAAAAAAAAAAAAAAAAAAAAAAAAAAAAACTACTCTAAGATTTCATTTCACTCCAGTCAGAATGGCAGCTATCAAGAACACAAACAACAATAAATGTTGGAGAGGATGTAGGGGAAAAGGCACACTCATACATTGCTGGTGGGACTGCAAAATGGTACAACCGTTATGGAAAGCAGTATGGAGATTTCTTGGGAAAATGGGAATGGAACCACCCTATGACCCAGCTATCCCACTCCTGGGTCTATTCCCAAAGGACTTAAAAACAGCATATTACAGTGATAAACCCACTTCAATGTTTATAGCAGCACAATTCACAATAGCTAGGTTGTGGAACCAACCTAGATGTCCCTCAGTAGATGAGTGGATAAAGAAAATGTGGTATATATACAAAGTGGAATTTTACTCATCAATAAAAGAGAATAAAATAATGGCATTTGCTGGTAAATGGATGAAGTTGGAGAATATAATGCTAAGCGAAATCAGTCAATCTCAAAAATCCAAATACCGAATGTTTCCTCTGATATAAGGAGGCTAGTTCACAGTATTGTTGGGTAGGAGGATTAGAGGAACACTATAATGGTCAAAGGGAAGGGAGGGGAAGGGAGGGAGCAAGGGGGGAAGGGGGAAGAAAAAAAAAAGAAAAAGTGTTTGAATAAGATGGATATCATTATTCTAAATGCATGATTGAAGACTTGAATGCTACGAATACACTTTGTATACAAACTGTTTTGTGTAAAAAGATGCTCTATATGTGTAGTATGAACTGTAATACATACTACTACTATAAAATAAAAATTTTTTTAAAAAAGACTTCTGAACTTGGAAGCCACTTTAAAAGGGCATCTTGTCCCTCTCCTTGTTCTAGACAGAACCACCCTTCAATCTTTACTCACAGTCTTTGCTGGATGATCATTTTCTTGGGATCTAAAGTGCTGTAGAAGACAAATCATAAATTGTTTTAGTCACGATCTTAGGTGTAGCAAATCTCACTAGCAGGGTTTTCTTCCTTAGTTATGAAGCCACTCTTTCCTTTGTACCTTCGGCCTCTACTGTTTGCAGTTAAGAGACAAAACAGTTTTCCTCATCCTCTTCAAATAGCATATTTGCCCCTTTCCCAGTACTGAGTAACCACAGACCCTTACGGAATTACTGAAATCCTTTAAGCTTTCCCCTTTTTTCTTCCTTTTTGGTCATGAATTTTTTTTACTTGGCTGTAACTCCTGGTGAGTTATCTCCCATTAATGATGCTGACATACAGGAGCCAGATAAAGTGCTATATAAATGCTAAGTAATCAAAGCCTGGCTTGGCTTTGTGATGCAGGTTATCTCAGGCTGCTGTGTTATGGGATCAGGCCTGTTGACATTCAGGATGAAGTTTACCAGCTGCAGACTCCATCCCACCCCATTCCCACAATGGAATATTGTGACTACTGCCAATGCTGGACCAGGAACCTCTCAAGAGATAATATGATATTAGTTTATGGTCTGTTTGTCCTTTAACACACAAATATATGGAACATTAAGGTGTGTTGCTATATATTAAGAGGCTTTTAGAATGTGGCTACTCAGGGAATCCTGAGCAAATCCTCTTGCTGGGCATTAGGGAGAGAGGATAGAAAGATACCAGGGAGAAGAGGGCCCAAGCAACTCTCATGGTGGGGTTGGCATACCCATAATACAAACATTGACTGGATCTGCTCAAAATGTTTTTAAAAAAATTGTTTTGACTACCCAGAGACCAACATGTGATTTTTTTCACTAACAACTAAATTATTCCATTGTTTTGACACTGAGTAACTATAGTCATAAATAAAGAAGAAAATTTCAACATTCGTATAGAACACATGATCAAAGACCTGTTCATTCTCAGGGTCATGGTCTATGTGACACCAACTCAGCTTTTGAAGAATGAAATCTTCAGTCACTAATCCATTAGTCTTCACAATGTCAAAAATCCTATTTGGAGCTGGGTGTGATGGCAAATTCCAGTAATACCAGCAGCTCAGGAGACTGAGGAGAACACAAGTTCAAAGCCAGATTCAGCAACTTAGGCCCTAAGCAACTCAGAGAGACCCTGTCTCTAATAATATACACACAAAAAAAGTGTGTGTGTGTGGGGGGGGGGGGTTTGCTGAGGATAATGCTCAGTGGTTAAGTGCCCTTAGATTCAATCCTCAGTACTTCCCCCAAAAATATCCTATCTGGAGTGTTGAGGGTGTAGCTCAATGACTTGCCTAGCATGAGCAAAATCCTGGGTTCAAGGCCCAGAACCTCAAAAAAAAAAAAAAAAAAAAAAAAAAAAGACTGAAAAATTGTTTGGACATTTTGTAGACAACTATGTGTATCTTATTTTTTAATATTTATTTATTTACTTTAGTTGTACACAATGCAATGCATTTATGTTTTTACATGGTGCTGAGGATCGAACCTGGGCCACGCATATGCGAGGCGAATGCTCTGCCGCTGAGCTACAACCCTAGCCCCTGAGCCACAACCCCAGCCCCTATGTTTTATCTGTTTATTTATTTATTTCTTTATTGTCTTTTATTTGTACGTGGTGCTGAGGATCCCCGGGCCGCGCACGTGCTAAAACTGCTGAGCCACATCCCCAGCCCCCTATGTTTATCTGAGCAGCATTTAGATAACATTGTGTATGTATGTGTGTTTATATTCTAAGACTATAGGTGGAAGAACCCTCAAATTTTATAGATAACTTTCACTTTTAATAGAAGAAGAATCAGAGCCAGAGAGAACATGATTTATCATAGTATACCCCACTATTTGGCAACAAATGTGGACTGATAACCCATACTTATTGACTCCTGTAGCATTCAGTGCACTTTCTTTTATAGGATACATGCTATATGGGCTAGAGATTAGATCTGGTTGCCTATAGTTCTTTCAGAAAATAATGTATCATAATGCTTAAAGGAGGTGGCTAACTGATTCTTTCTCATAAAATAATAGAGAAGATGGTTTAAATTCCACTTTAAGTCTACAATTCTCACGCCTGTAATCCCAGCACTTGGGAGGCTGAGGCAGGAGGATCGCGAGTTCAAAAGCCTCAGCAATGGCGAGGCACTTAGCAACTCAGTGAAACCCTGTCTCTAATAAAAAATACAAAAAAAAAAAAAAGGGCTGGGGATGTGAAATTGCCCCTGACTTCAATCCCCGGTACCAAAAAAAAAAAAAAAAAAAAAGTCTACAATTCTCTTAGTCTTTTCTATAGCATATCTACAAAATATATAGCAGTCACTCAGTAGCACTAGGTTTTTTAGCCATATTTACAATGATGTATCTTTGTACACATGCATTTCCAATATCTACATGAGTGTTATTCAACATCTGCATATGTGTTTGTGTGTGTATGGTATAGAGTGGCTAGTATTGATGTTTTCCTCTATGGAAATGTATATTACTCAAATCATATCATCAGACTGTCTACTAATATAATGCTCTAGCCTACTGTTGGTGCATCTTTTGTGTACTTTTCTAAAGTGTTCAAGAAAAATCAAAAGCTGAGCATGGCGGTGAACACTTGTAATCCCAGCTACTCAAGAGGCTGAGGCAGGAGGATTTCAAATTCAAGCCCAGTTTCAACAGCTTAGGAGCCCCTGTTTCAAAATAAAAAATAAAAAGGGCTGGGAATATAGCTCAGTGGTAAAGCACCCTGTGCTTAACTCCCAGTACTGGAAAAAGAAGAAAGAGGAGGAGGAGGAGGGGAGGAGGAGGAGGAAGAAAAAAAAAGACACATACATGCAGCTTTTAAACACACACACACACACACACACACACACACACACACACACAGACTATATAGGCACATACTACCACACATTAACTGGATACCTCTGCCATGGTTGGTCAGATATATTGCCGCTTCGGCTGGGACCAGTATAGCAGCCTGATTTTTCTGTTTGCCTTGTACAGCTGATCGTAGATGACTATATCACTCTCATCTGCTGGGACTTTACCTCTTCTAAAGGGTAGCCAAAGCAAAAATTGCTGCTTCTATTAATGTGGTTTTTATCAGTAATTTTGCTGTGTGGTCCATCTTATCCTGCCAGATATTTACAATTCTCCATTTCCTATCCTCTGTTCCCATGACTCCCTGATACAGAATTTCTGCTCAATCAGCCTCCTTGTGCACTCTCTCTACCACCACACACCTTGTGCTGTCTATGCACTAAGCTGCATTGCCCCAGCCAGGGCACAAGTTTTTCCCAATTGTTCCACAGGTCGGAGTGACCTTCCCCTTCATGGGGTTGACTACCACGTGTGATTACTCCAGCCTATGGTGCAGCTCCTCATCTTCCCCGTAATGATGTCCCTCACTCTCTTGTCTCATAGTATGACCACATGCCTTTCTATCTGGAGTCTATGCTCCATCTCCTGAGATGGGCTCCCCATATGCAGGGATTGGCCTTATCTCTTGTTTCCTGGTGCTTCCCTCCCCCAGCTCAGGCAGTGCCCTGTTCCTGACAGGGTGTTGATTGACAGTCTGGCTGGAGTAGAAGTTCAGCCATAATACTTCTCCTATTTCTTTTCTTAATTAATTTGATGTGTTTGGCATCAGTTCTGCTGCTGGAGGGGTATTTTCTAGGAGGCAGAGGAGTGTCAGAGGCCTTGCTCTTTTTCCTTCCCTTCCCAAATAGACTAGTATTTCAAACCTGACAGCTCCCAGCCGATCCTCTGGCTATGGAGCATTAAGTGTTTATTTTCCTGATGTTTTTATTCCTAAGTCTTTGCCAGGGTCATGTTGTTGAAGTCTTCCAAGTGACAGCAGCCCCTGACCCTGCTACTGAATCCAACACATTTTACAGGTACAGCTGTTGTCAGGAAATTATAGAATCCAAAGGCAAAAACTGAGGCCTCAAGAGGTCATCTTGGACATACTCCTGTCTTTAGTCTAGTACCCATCCATTTTTGCTCAAGTAAATTAGAAAATATCTAGTATTCAAAGTGCTACACAGGAAAATGGATATCACACACTGCCATTCCCATTCCATTACCTAGTAGCCCACACAGGGTAATATGTTTGAATATATGGACCTAGTCTTTTTTTTTTTTTTTTTTTTTTTGGAATGTCAGGCCCTTTCCACTTCTATTGTTCTCAGAAAGTTGATGATGGTGAATATAACCTGCTGAATACTTTTAAAAAGGTGAATTAGACTGAGTATGGTGGTATACACCTGTAATTTCAGCAACCCAGGAGGTTGAGGCAGGAGGATTACAAATTCAAAGTCAGTCCCAGCAACTTAGCAAGGCCTTAAGCAACTTAGTGAGACCTTGTCTCATAAAAAGGGTGGGGGCTCTGGGGATGTGGCTCAGTCATTAAGCACCCTTGAGTTCAATTCCTGTATCCCCCCCAAAAAATTAAAAAGTGAAATAGAAGATTGGGAATAATCTAGAGAAAGTATGCCAAGTGGTTATCTGTGATTGGATAATTCAATCTTTAACACAACCTATACTTTCCAGTGTTCAGAATAATTTTCAGATGGATTGAACTATTAACCATGGACATCCAAAAATTTCTTCTGGCTCACTATGTTAAGCAGGTTTCTATGTCTGGGTTAGTCCTATCCACAGATTTCAGTGTTTTTTGTCTACCAACAGCCTCAGAGAGTGCTGGTACCACTCAATAGCGTGCACATATGACAAAAGTCTATATAATGCCAACCAACTAGTTTTAAGCAGGAAGAAACAGTTATATGTTTAATGTATTCTCTTGCTACCATATATATGGATATTTGGAAACCCAAATAAAGACAGATTTTCCTTTGTTAATACACAGACAGTTCTAACATCTTGTAGTTGAGCAGTGTTCATGAACAAAATTAACTGCATCATTAACACTTTTTTTCTTCACTTGGCATGCTGTGGCTGACAGGCCTTCTTCCCACCTGGTGACCCCAAGGCTGGCCCAAATGACTTAGAGCTGGTTATTAAGAGAGATGCCAATGTCTCAAAAGTGCCAGTGTCAGTCTGGCAAGCAGCCTGACTACAAGACAGCTGCTGTGATTTCCATAAGAGAATAAGAAGAATGCAAAATAAAACTGCAGGGAAGAGAGGCTGCCCTGTTCTTGGTATTGGCAGAGGCTAAAAAAGAGGAACTCATTTCTAGGGAATGGGAGAAATTTGGGTGAACCAATTCAATATATTCTCATCACCTTTGGAGAAAATGCTTTCATACCAGCCACCACTGCAAAGGGACCATTCACATATAATCTAGTGAAAAGAATGGGGTTTCTTTACTTAGATATGGAAATATACCAAACTGAGTAATTTGTACAATCTACTTAAAATTCTAAATTGTCCAGATCTATATTCCTGTCTATAACTCAAATTAAGCAATAAATTCCCAAAACTCTGTTTTGTTTAGTGCCATAGTTGCCACTACACATAGCTTTGATTTAGCTGATTTATCTCAACTCAAAGCCACTAGAAAATTGTTTGAGCCAGTTCTCCAATCTTTTTATCTCTTGAATCCTAGTAGGTCTGAAATAACAACTCAGAATGGGGGAAGAAGAGAAACACAAGCTGAAGATATAAAGAAGCCAAAATTAACCCATTGGTATGGAGGCTGAAGCAATCCTGTGTTAGAAGGGAAGAAAATTTCACATTAAACCAAGCTCAGAGGCTTGAAGATATATTGGATTGGACATTCTAACTACACATTTGACATTGTATATACAACTTAACATTGTTACAAGATTATCTTTTACCTAAGGGTGGGTAGAAGAGTCTTGGGACCTCCTGAGGTATTAATCCAAGAGCCAAAAAAGGGTTACTTAACATCTACTGACATTTATAAATGGTGATAGAAGACAAGTAAATATTAAGCTCAATTTTGTCTTTTAAAGAGGGTATGTTAGTTAAGGATGGACTGGAATGTCATAATTAATTAACTCTAAAATGTTCAGTGGCTTGCCCAGCGCGGTGGTGCACACCTGTATCCCAGCACTTGGGAGGCTGAGGCAGGAGGATCGCAAGTTCAAAGCCAGCCTCAGCAATGGTGAGGCACTTAGCAACTTGGTGAGACCCTGTCTCCAGTAAAATACACAAAAAGGGCTGGGGATGTGGCCCAGTGGTTGAATGCCCCTGAGTTGAATCCACACACCACCCCCCCCTACAAAAAAAAAAAAAAAGAAAAAAAAAAGTTCAGTGGCTCAAACATAACAGAAGGTTATTCCTCCTTCAGGTAAAGTCCTAAGTAGATGAGTCTTTTCAGTGGGCAGCTCTCCTCCACATATGATTCAGGAATCCAGGCTCTTCCTTCCCATCTTGTATCTGAACTCTCCTCTAGGGCCTCATAATAGGCATCCTGACAGAAGAAAAGACATGGGAGAGGGGGATGGAGACACACCCATTTGTTAAAAACTTTGGACAGGAAATGGCACATACATTCCATTGACTATAACTCAATCGCAGGGCTACAACTAACTGCAAAGAAGGCTGGGGAATGTAGTCCAAGCATCGGCCCAGGAGAAGAGCTACCAGACTTGGGGAAACAGCTGCTACAGAGACTAACCTGGGAAGCCCAGTAGAGTACCAATGGTCGAATCACTATAGAGAGCATACTCTGAAAGGAATTCTTTTTTCAAAAAGAGGATCATTACTCCCCGTAGGGACTTTTCTCTAGATAATGTGTGTTGATGGATGGTGAGGAATAAAGTGTGAGGTAGAAAGAAGAGAAGTCTGAAAGACCAGGAGCAAAAGTGGCCATAATCAGCTGTCCCACAAAGACAGGGTAATGGTTCCTGGAACTTGACTACTGAAACCTACCACTTAGAGGAGACTGTCCTTTCCCCAGTGGAACTTCTGGTTTTTTGTGTTATGAAGATGCACTTGAAACTTTTAGGTCTCAGGGAGTCTGGAAATGGACACAACCCTAAAAATTCCTTTTTGCTACTGAAAATAATTCAGTTAGATTTGCCACCAAACACAGAAGTCAATAAAATACCTGAAGGCAGAAGAATTGTCTGGCACTGCTACTCTGAATAAAATAAGCATATTTTACATAGGATTAATCCCCAAACTAGATTTATATTTTTTAAGTGCCTCAATCCGGTAGGATTAGAAGACACATCTGGCAAGGATGAGGTCATCCCAAAAAGAGTTTGACTATTTACAGTAAAAAAAACCATCCACCTCCCTAGATTCTCTTGTGGTGGAGAGCAAACAGCTTCGCAAGACTGGTCGCGGAAGGCAAAGCTTCCCGCAACTCTATTCCCCCCGTTACCTATATTCTGGGCCTCTGTTTCGCTATTAAAAATAAAAGGGCGCCTCTATTCTCCCCCAGATGTACCATTCTGCAGCGACGTTCACTACTTTATTCCTGTCTGTGTGCAATGAACATTTTCCTGTTCTTCCAGCTTTACTGGAGTTTTATTTTAAGCACCCTCCCCTGCCCCATTTCTTGAGACCAGCTGGAACGCATGTTGGAAAAACAAAACGGGAGGTGGGGGAAGGTCCATCAATTTCCAAAATAAAGTCCAGCCAAGACTTCCTAAGTAAATGAAAAGGATTCGGGCAAGGAATAATCCGTTAATGTAGACACTTAGGGGTTGAAATTACTCCTCTCTTCCTGAACTGCCGTAGGGAGAAAGACACCCCTCCTCCTCGGTATATGCCTTTTGGTTTGTGCAGCTCCGAGGGTTACAAGATGCAAAGTGCGGTGTTTTGCGGCTGCGGGAGTCAGTAACCCCTCAGTTCGCTCCCGGGTTCCTTCTCGCTGTCTACGCGAAACACGGTGCCCAGACATCCGCGCCCAGGCGACGCGAGACAAGCTTAATTTGCCGGGCCGCGTGGGTTTGCTACCGCCTGCCCACAGCGCGGGCCCAGGCTCCCATGCTGCCTGGAGAGCGGGCCGCGCCTCTTGAAAATCAGCCTTGCGGGGCGGTGGGTGTCCCGAGCGCTACTGCGGGAAAGTGCCTCCCCGCTGCCTCAAATGCCTCCACTTGCAGAGGGACTCAGCTCCTGGGCAGGGCGGGGAGAGGCTGGGCGAATGCCCGGTCCTAGTGAGGCGCCAACACACACAAGTTTCTCTAGGAATGTTCGAAAACACAAGTTCCCCCCCCCCCCCATTGAGTTCTTTTCTTTTCTTTTTTCTTTTTTTTTTTTTTTTTCCTTTTAAATGTATTCCCTTCAAAAAAACAAAGACGTGGACAGGCAGGCGCCACCGAGTCTAGGAACTGAGGTTCACCACCGATGTAGATTTCGTTTGACTCAAGTTGAGCAAAAAGGGGCTCCCCGTCCTAGGCTAGGAGCGTGGGCACTTCGGTCTCTGGGTTGTGCAAACCTTGTGGGGCTCGCTCCGAGACAGACAAACTCTCCGTGCTGCCCGAAGCTTGAAGAAGGTTCCCAGGAGCACTGGACGCCAGATCCCTGAGGGACCGGACAGAAAAAAAGCCCTCCGCACCGCCTCCCACATCCCTCCAAGTCGCAGGCCACCAAGCGCCGGCGCTACGCGTGCGGCCGCGACTGTGGCTGTGGGGCAGGAAGGAAAGAGGAAAGCCTTGGCGCGCAGTGCCTGGGGTCCCCTCCACCTGATTCCGGTCACAGAAGGCTGTCAGTTTTGGGAGGCAGAATACAAAGTCGCTGGAGAATTAGCAAAGCAATGTCCCTGAGCTCTTTATAGAGCCCTGGGAGAGAGAAAAACTAAGCGTTGTGACTAATCTCTACAGTAAGAGGTGGATCGAGATAATGACACCACTGGCTTTCTGATGAGGCTCCCTCAGAACATTCCTGCTCAGTCCAGGAGGGCATGAAAAAGCACCTTTTCAGTTTTAAGAAGGGGGGATTCTCCCCGCAGCTTTTGATGCCTGAAGCTGAACTGCCCAATAAAATGTTGAAGAAATGGTGGAGGAGATGGTGGATGGTGGAAAGGGGTTTCCTCACGGTCCTAGGTGTTTACAATGAAGGTAGATGTTGAAGTTATTGCAGATGTGTTCCCTGCTGAAACAGCATGGACCCCATTCTCCAGGCTCCACTGTGTGGGAGCGAATCACAGCCTCAAGCTCTCCCTGAGGGTGGGAATAGGGGGACAATATTCCAGTGCTCTTTAAAACATACAAGGATAATCGCTGAAGAATTCAGACTCGTCTCATCTTTTGATTATTTGAATAATTTAGGACAAGGCAAATCCTAATTTTTGTGGAGACTCATTGCTGGAAAGGAAAAAGAAAAGGTGAAACCTAATAGAGATTAATGCAACATGCTCAGAGATGGGGGAATGGGTCTTCTCTGATTTTTTTTTTTTTTTTCCCTGATGTAAAAGAACAGAATCTGTCTGGGACATCAATTTCTGGAAGGATATTGTTTTTTTGTTATAATAAAATGTGTAGAGCTAAATCAAGTTATTAAAAATGCATGTATGTATGTATGTTCATATATATGAACATGTATGCATGTATTCATATATATGAACATATATGCATGTATATATATGTGCATATATATATACATATATATATATATATATACCCAGAATGAGAATCAGAATGAGGATTTTCTACTCCTGTTGATCAAAAACACATTTCTTGGCAGGAAATAATATAGTATTTGGGCTCCAGTTTTTCTTCCAGGATGAGGAAAGCTGGGTAGGACTGAATATGCACTTGCAGAGTAGTTGGGTTTTACCTTCCACAGTCCTCAGGTGAAAACTGACTTGATAGGTAGATTCAGATCTGTATTACAAGCACACTAGGCAGAACCTAAGAAGGGAGCCCTGAGAAACCAGCATAGGGACTAAAGGTGTATTTCTAGACCTGGCACAGAGCCCACTTCTGTAATGGCTGTATCCAGAGGGCCACTCCCCCAACCCCATGGAGGGAACAGACATCTTTGGAAGAGAGAGTGTTGGTTAAACTTTCTTTTTCCCAAGATGAATCACATTTTAGGAAACTTTTTTCAAGGGTAGGGCTGAGTTTGCACTATTTGAAAAATAGTGAGTCTGATTCTCTTCATGGGTAGTGTGCAGGAGAAATCCACTATTTATGATTCCGTCCCTACTATTTAGAGCACAAAATATTCTGAAGATAAAATTTAATGTAGGACATTTGCAGACCTGCAGTGCACCAAGTTTAGAAGTAGTTTTGAAACATGTCCAAGTATATGCGGATATTGTCATAGTGGGCTTCTATGTAAGACATGGCCATGTTATTTTTATGTGTATTATATGCAGCAAGTGGCAATAAACACACAGCTGCACAGAAATTAATACTAAGATTAATTTACTTTCCTTCTTTACCATTATGATAAGATCTACCCAGCTTTATATGTCTTTTTTCAGGGTTTCTCTCCCTTTTAGCCCCTGGTACTTTCCACCCACCTATCATCCTCCTCCACTTGCATTTTTTGAGACAGGAATTCACTCAATTTTTAAAAGAAATCTTTGTAGGTGTATGCTTATTTTTTAACCACGTCTCTATTTGAAGACTGGGCATAAAGAAAAGAAAATAGGGGTTTATTTCTTTCCCCCATTTGAAAGGTGCTTTTCCCATAGGGACCAGAGAACCATGAGGGAGAAGGGAGGGAAAGCTGGGTTTTGGTCCTGGCAGTAGATGCTATCAACAGAAATTGACGGTCTGTAGATAAGCTTAGGAGACCCTGGAGGTACAGGGACCTAACTACCAACCCTTCCTTTCTGTTTACACATGGAACCCATGAATGCCCAGGCAGTTCGGGAAGACAGAGAAGCCACCCACACAACAGAGCTCCCAGGGATCCCACTGGATTCTGTTCTACCCACAAATAAATATACCCACCTGTGTACTCGGCTATAGGTGCCCATAATGATGTGCATCAATCAGGATATCGGGTGTGAGTGTGCCTGCCTCGCTTGATTTGCTCTGCTGCAGAAAGAGGAGAAGGCGCTTCCCAATGCGGGCACTCATCCCGCTGTCTTCACCGGTCGGCCATTTATTGTCCTGTGTGAAAGCGACTTTCGCCAAGCTTAAGCTTGGTCAGCATTAGTGAAATAAAATAGTAAGTAATTGCCACGTGTTTCAAAGAATCGGTATATTAAAATAAACTACAAAACTCTCCCAGTCTTGGGAACAATCCAGAGAGAAAGAAAAGGAAGGAGTTGGATGTTGGAGTTCCTGGCGGAGTCAGGCTGCGAGGTTGGTCTGCTCTGGCTGAGCAGAATCGCTGTCATTCTGGGAATGACCCACATCACCAAATCCGTGGAAGGAAATTATGCTGAAAGAACAGTACCAATGCTAATATATTCTGCCAAGCTTGGCAATATGATAAGTAGTTTCCAGATGCAAAATTCCACTAGTTGATGCTTGAGAAAAAATAGATCTGAGAACTGTATGCTGCGGAGTTGCTCCTGGATAACCTCAGACTTGTTGTCTTCATTGTCCCTTAAAAATAAAAAGAAAGAAAAAAAAAGAAAAACTCTGCACTTACATATGCCTGAATACCATTTCTTCTTAATAGGTAATTGCATCATTAAAAGCACCAATGAAGTTGGATTAATAAAGATGTCTGTGCCAAACACATATCTTTACCCTCAGAACTATAGGTTCACCAAACCCCACCACCATCTCAGCATGAGTGTAAAGACAATTTAAGGTTTTAAAATTTTTTAAATTAAACATGGCTATGCTTTCACAGTCAAAGGAAACTTTTTTAAAGGAAAAAAAAGTTTTAATTACCAAATTATATGGATATGGGTGCCTATATTATGTTAATATTTATCTGATGTTAAACCTTAATGCCTAACAAAGCATATATTACATACCTACTTGTGTAGAAATGATAAGTCTACGATAGATGAAAGAGAAATATATTTGCATTACTTCTTTGTAGGGAAATTCATTAATAAGCCAAGCACTGAAAAGAGGGCTATGAGTGCTTTAAATCACAAGTATAGATTATAGCAGAAAAGGATTTTCCTAAAGCCTTGGAGAAGGAGAGGAATTACACAAGGTTCTCTCCCTCTACGTCTTGAGAACTACATCTAAGTGAAACTGTTTTTGCTTACAGTGGCTCAGCCTAGGGAAAGAAGATTGTCTCTGGAGAAAGCAAGCAGGAGTTGGTGGATCCACAGGGTCTTTTCCAAGCTTACATCTTAACTGTTTCCTTTCCTTTCATGCTCACTCCATCAGCCTGTGCCAACCAGCACCTCTGATATGATGATCCACAAACATAGCACACACCCATTACAAAATATGTTTCCAGCATGAATACTGTCCAAAAACCAGAACTCAACAATCTTGATCCTCAAAAATGCTGAAGATAACCAAGTGTAAGGAGACTGGGATATCCTCTATGCTTTGGAAGATACTTCCTTTTATCTGAGTTAAATTTTCTCTGATTGTGTCAGTGAATGTAGTAGTCTTTGGGAAAAGGGGAACATGGATGTGTTCATCCTCCTTTCTAGTTCTTTGGATTCAGTTAGCTTTGCTGCAGGTACAAGGAAACATCACAGCCAGGAGAGGTGGGGGAAGTACCTCTAAATTTCCTAAAAGAGAGAACTCTGGGTGGAAGGGAAGAGGCAATGATGGAGGGAAAGTCTATCAGGCCCCCACACCAAGAATATCAGAATGATAGTTTCCCTCCCTTCACTAAAAATACACTAAATTGTATATATTTTAGGAAGATTTAATTAATCACCCTCAGCAGAAATCTTGTCCCAGTTACCCAAATGCACAAGGTTTATTCTGCCTTTTTGCTACACGAATCCAACAAAGGTTGGTCATTTTAGCAGAAAGGAGGTTCTTCCCCTCTAGTTGAACCCTGAGTCTCTTCTCCCCTCTCTTTTAGAGATGGGAGAATTAAGTTATCTTTCTTTGGATGAGGCATCTTTTGAAGGCATTTTAATTTTCTGTGTTATGTTCAATGATTTTCAGATTAAAATGTGGTTTTGCTGCCATTGTTTAAGGTGTCTGGTCATAGGGACAGTTAGTTCCCTATTCCTCACAATGACATGCATACTCCCTCTACCATCTGCCTCTTAAGGTCCCACCAATCTCCATTTTCCACATCATGGTAGCATTTAGAGGATCCTTTGTCTCATTATAGGCAAAATGCCCAAATCTTCAACTATATTTTTTGTATTTATTCATTCTTTGGGATGAATTAAACAATTCACCTTTACCCAGAAGAATGTAGTGTTGGGGTCCACAACTCCTCTCTGCTTTAAGAAAAATGTTATTTTTCATATCTTCTTTTAAAGTAATTGCAAATCTTTTTAAAAAAAACTTTTAAGTGTCTGGTCTGCCTCCCTTCCAGAAGCCCCAAACCTAAACTTTTAAAAATGGAGGAAAGGATTGAAAGTGATAAATACCTTTTCCAGGCATTCAGTTTGTTGGCTTTCTGACCAAAAGGGAACTTTGTTAGGTCTCTGCAAAGAAGCCAAATCCAGCCCCCAGCAAACACTCCTCCACCTCTTCTCCAACCCCCCTTAGCTCCCTTGTCTAACTTGAAAATGAACTTGGACTTCCCTCTCAGACAGGCCCTAAAACCAGGAGAGATTTTATTTGTCTGTTTCTGAAGGGCTTCCTAAAAGGGGGAGGTGTTTTGTGGGGAGGGGTTGGGGAGAAGGGCCCTTTCCTGCAGCAGAGGACTGAGTAGGAGGCTCCTGGGAGGCCAGAAAGGGGAGGAGATAGTTTGTTAATTTCTTAACTCTGCATTTATTCTCTAAATTTCTTTTGTTAAAGTGGAGGAACAAGTGACAAACTGAGATGCTGCCTGCCCCCAAAAGAAAAGGGAGTGGGAGGAGTAAGGATTAGAAAAGGGCAAGGGAAAGAGTCTAGTGGATGAGGAGAGCTGGGGAGGGGGCTTTGTAGTCAGCCTGGTGGGACTAGGAGGATGGAAAAATTAGAAGAGGTCTGGGGTTGAGAATTCTAGAGGGCAGTGGAGGCAGCTTCTTGACAGTTCCCCCATAAAAAGGGCCATCTGACATCCCCTGACCAAACACAGTACACCACCAGGCAGAATCTACAATTCAGGCAGGACAGGCTGGAAAAGAATCCAGGAAAAGACTGCTGATTTCCTAAAGCTGGATCTTTGCATGGACCCCTGAAGAACCAGAGAGGAAAAGTTTGGGATGGTTCCAAACCTGGGCCACCTAGGCAGCAGAAAGGAGTAGATTTCCCCGATGTCCAAAAGAAGGAAGTGAGTGGGGTTGGAGGAGGGCAAGTTTGGCTTTGGGAAATGGAAAATTCTCAAACAAAATGATGCTTCCTGTCACCTTGGGAGATGGGTCTCCCCTCAAGCTAGGGGACTAGTGAGGGAGAACATTAAAGCAGAAGATGCCAGGATGGCAGTGCTGTCCAGGAGGTGAGTTCCCAGGTCAGGAAGAGAGGCTGTGGGGACTGAGAGATCAAAGTCTGAGCAGGTTCTAGAGGGATCCAGGAGCCTGCACATTCCTCTGGTTGCCCCAACCTTCTAGAAAGAGGGGGAGAAGGGGATAGACATGGCCCAAGAGCACCAAGTTCAGTCACTTTTCCTTCCATCCTCACCAATATCACCTTTTGTAGCCCAACAGGAATTTTCTCTGATTGTGTGGAAGGGTTTCCCTACTCAGACACACTCATAGGTGCTTTCTCATAGGCCTTTTCTGAACCCCCAGTCCCTTCCTGTAATTTCATAATCCCTTTCTTGCCTGGACAGCTATGTCCTCTCTCCTCTACTAATCTCTTCCATCCTATAGCCAGGACCCTGGACAGGAAAGGGCCCACCAAACTCTGTCAGCCCTTCAAGGCCCCAACTTGGGGCCAGAATCCAGACCCCATGGTGGTGAAGCTCTTTGTTCTCCTACAGCCTCAATCCACCCCCTCCTTTTTTTAAACTGGAATTTCTCCCATAAAAGTGGGGGCAGGAGTTTCAGAACTTCAAGAGGTCCCTGCACCTTAGGAAATATGGTGGAAATAGAAAAGGGAGGCAGGGAGGGAAATCAGTTGATGCCTAATTTCCAGAGGAGGAATTTTGGGCATCAAATAAGACACACACCAACCTCATTTCTTTCATCCTTCTCCCTAGCCTAGAATTCAAGCTACACCCAGCCCTCAAGTGTATGCATCAGTCTCAAGTCTCATCAACCTTTCCTGCTTAAATTGCTGCAAAGTTTCATCTCTGACTTTGCATTCGTTGCAGTGGGCCAGGAATTCCATCATCCAACTTTAGAAAGACACAGATAGCTGCCTCTTCATTTTCCTAGTATTTTTCTGAGACATGTAGAGGGCAGGATCAGCATGTAAATTAGGTATGCATACACACAGATACACAGGCAAGCAGGAACCTTTATTTATAAAGAGAATTTAGGTAGGGATCTGGGTATCTCCATGAGCACACATGAACTGTGTCCACAAGGGCATGTGCTGAAATAGCTCATGTATACATCCTCAAATTCACAGACACTGAGTGCCCATGTATATGAGCAAGGAGCAAGCCCTGGAGCCTGAGCATGAGTGTATACACACACACACACACACACACACACACACACACAATCAGTGAAAAGGCACATTAAACATATCCCTTATATAGCTGAGAACTTGGTTCACTAGAGGAAGCTGAGGACTGAGTGGCTTCTGCAGATATCCCTTTGAAAAGCCGCCCAGAGCAGAGCCAGGACGTCCTGATGGGGCTGAGGGGCCATTTTCCATTTTCCTTTAGTATATTTAACCGCTTGGTCTTTCTCCCAACACCAGTGGCTCAACCAGAGACCAAGAAGCCACATTCCTTCTCATTCCTCTTGGGTTTTTCTCTAAACCTCATTCATAGTCAAGCCCTACCGCCCCATCCACGAAGATCGGCGGGTCGAGGTGAGGGGTGAGCGTTGTAGCCGAAGGTTTCAGCGCCCGCCTTTGTAGAGCGGCATAGCTTCGGAGATGTAATTACTACGTTTCCAGTGGTGCATATTCTCCTGGAGTGTTTAATTTGATTTTATTTGTGTCTCGGCGAGATCCACATTTTGGCGGGAAGGGGAAAGAAACGACCCCAGGCTTAAAGTTAATTAACCAGCAACGTTTTACTTTACACCGCCCGCCGTCAGGCTTTTGCGTCTGAGTCTCCCTCCCGGGTCTGGCGCGTCCCAGTAGTGGTGCCTGCGTCCGCAGGCGCGGAAAGTCTTGGGGAACCAAATGAAAGGGGTTGGGGTGTCTGTCAGAGCATGCTTGTCAGACGTCCCCAGCCGTTTTTAGTGCCCTTAGCCGCGAACTTTCCACTCCAGCCCTCTCCCACGCCCGCCCCGTGTTGAAGGGTGGGGGTGGGAGTACATCTACATCTGGTCTTCTTGAGAAAGGCGTCTTTGGTTCCCTTGCTTTCTTCTTGCCGCTAAATTTTGGCCGCACAATGCCCCTAATAAATGAAACTGTAAAGTTGCCGGGTTAATTAAACCTATATCTCATTGCAATAGGAATAGTTAATGCCCTTATATAAACCTGGAAAAGAACATACTATTAATTTTATTTATTGCTGGGCCGCCCTGTACTCAGACCTTTCCCGCCGTTCTGGCCCCTACTCCTTTGGGTCCCGGACCTTCTGGCATCAGACTGGACCAGAGAGAGAGTCCAAGGAAAGGGGCTGGTGCTTCAAGTCCTTTGTTTCTCCTGGCGGCCCTACAGAACCGGTCCACTCCTCCTGGATTCTCCATGTGTGTATAGCACTTCACACCAAGTGGTAGCTAGGGCCTCTGAACCCCCTCTACCACCCACGGGCTGAAAAAGAGCAGACCTCACCATTCTCCCAACCCCCACTAACCAGGTCTTAGGTAAGGGGCACCTGGTCTCAGGACCCAGCCTAAACTTGGCCAACCTGGTTTTGCTTTCCTTGTTTTTACCTTGACCTTGGACTCCAGTGGGAGTGTAGCTAGTTTCTCAACTGAACACCTTTCCCGCAGGATCCCACCTTCCCCTGAGTTTATTTCTCCTCCCACCATCATTGCCCTCAACACATACCCAAGCTGGCCAGGCCTACTTGTGTTTCAGACCTTTTTCTGTTGTACTTTTCCGCCTACTGCCCCAACACAGCCTGCTTTCTGAACTCTCAATAGACCCTTCTGGATGAAGACTACCCTGATAAACTCACCAAAGCATGGGCAGCTCTCAACCATCAAATACCACCTTCCCCTCAAGGGAGGAGGGAGGCGACGGTGGGGGTCGCAGGGTAAATCCGCAGACCTGGCTATTTACTATCTGGCTTGAGGGTTTGAGGGGTCCAGTAGGTTCAGTTTGGCAGGGACCTGATGCTTGGCGACAGCTTATGCAAACAAGAGCACCCAGCATTTAAAGTCTGTGGCAGAGGCAAGAAAGAGGGAGACATTTCAGCCCTTATCCCCTTCCCCCCTCCTTTTATTACCTCTTCTCCTCAGGGAGGCCCCGTGCTGAAAAAGACCTTGGCTCAATTCCGTGCGGAGATGCCCCCCGAAAAGGGGTGACTCTATTGAGGCTCCAGACAAGTCAGGGCTATGAAGAAAGAAGGGGGCTTTTGAGAAATCAGTAAGTTGATGTTAGTTTTTCTTTGAAATAGGAGACAGTTTTAGGGCATAAAAATACTTCGCACTATAGGAGTGATCCTGAGAAAACTGTGGGAGCTACAGCGAGGTGTTCAACTAGGGACTGCGTGGAACTCAGCTCTATCTGGCCTTCACCTTCCAAGATCAGCCCAGGCAGCTAAGGATGGAGGCTGTACCGCAGGACTGAGGTTGGACCTCCAGTGTCCCCCAGAATTGTACCTGGGAGTGGTCTCTTCAAGGGGCAGCGCCAATTCTTTCCCATTTTGCACACTTTCTTTAGTACATTTATGCGGGCGTCTAAGAGTTTTTTACCTTCATAGACCGAATCCCGCCTCCCCAATTCTTTGAAAAAAATCTGACTCAGAGGCTTTTATTTCTATTGCATGTTGAAGTATCAGTCTATTCTACTACCCCATTTCCCTCCTTTTATTCTTCCTCTATTTCTCGCTAAGAGTATTCCATCTCTGCACGCTCAGCCAACCCCTATGATGAAGTCTGTGTTTGAGAGCTACCACATCTCCCCAACCCTCTCCACTACCAGCAAAGAGAGAAGAGGGTCCTTCCCTGACTGGCGCTTTGGAGTAAGTGACTGAAGGTCCGAAATAGAAACACAATCAGCATCAAAGGCTTGCTGCCCGGCGTCTTCGGTTCTTTCTAGCTGCGAGCTGGAGGGAAGCCTGCCACAGCTGAGCACTCCAGCCTGTTTTCTAGTTTCTTCATTTATTATTATTTTTAAAAATCCAGTTTCGCCCCGCTCTTAGCTCCAAGCCCTAATCTAAAGACTTGGCAGTCAAAACGACTGGCTTGGAGGTAGGGGTCTGTCTGGAGGTAGGGCACATCCAGAGCCTAGGGGGAGGTGCCCAGAGACAGTGCTTTCCTCCCCGGGCCCCTCTGCGTCGGCCAAATTCAGCCGCCCCCTCCTCCCTCTCCCTTTCAGGGCCTGCCAGGGGAGCGTCACCCTGTCCCTTTAAATCTCCCAACTCCCTCCTCCTTTTCCCCTCTTGAGAACCAATCAGCAAAAAACTCATTTCTTATCGCCCCGCCCCACCTCTAGGGGAGGGAACCCCTGGAGACCCAGCCAGAGCGTCACGTGCGCCGACAGCCATCACGTGGGAGCGGGAGGAGTGCTGAGGGGAGGTGGGAGGGAAGCCGGTGGATTTCTTAATGAAGTGTTTCCCGCATGCGTAGAGGGATTGTGGGGAGGGAGGTGGAAGCGCCGGGAGGAGGAGGGGTGGGGTGGAGAGGGAAGGGAGGAGGGATGGGGGAGGGAAAAAGGGAGCGAGGTGTCTCCCTAGCTCGCTGCCTCTGGCAAGTGGAGTTTTTAAAAAGCTCGAGCAGATCATGTCATGACGACTTCGCTGCTCCTGCATCCACGCTGGCCGGAGAGCCTTATGTATGTCTATGAGGACAGCGCGGCGGAGAGCGGCAGCGGCGGCGGCGGCGGCGGGGGGGAGGCGGTGGTGCGGGAGGAACGGGGGGCGGCTGCAGCGGAGCGAGCCCCGGCAAAGCTCCAAGCATGGACGGTCTGGGCAGCAGCTGCCCGGCCAGCCACTGCCGCGACCTGCTTCCGCACCCGGTGCTGGGCCGCCCGCCGGCTCCTCTGGGAGCCCCTCAGGGCGCCGTCTACACGGACATCCCGGCCCCGGAGGCGGCGCGCCAGTGCGCCCCGCCGCCGGCGCCCCCTACTTCGTCCAGCGCCACCTTGGGCTATGGTTACCCCTTCGGGGGCAGCTATTACGGCTGCCGCCTGTCGCACAACGTGAACCTGCAGCAGAAGCCTTGCGCCTACCACCCGGGCGATAAGTACCCAGAGCCGTCGGGCTCCCTGCCCGGAGACGACCTGTCCTCCAGGGCCAAGGAGTTCGCCTTCTACCCCAGTTTCGCCAGCTCCTACCAGGCGATGCCCGGCTACCTGGACGTGTCGGTGGTGCCTGGGATCAGCGGGCACCCGGAGCCGCGTCACGACGCGCTCATCCCGGTCGAAGGCTACCAGCACTGGGCTCTCTCCAATGGCTGGGACAGTCAGGTGTACTGCTCCAAGGAGCAGTCGCAGTCCGCCCACCTCTGGAAGTCTCCCTTCCCAGGTAAGGAAGGGGCCCGAGCGCCAGCGCCGTCGCCGCCGCCGGGGACCCCTCCCCGCTCTGCCTGCCCCGGGGCTCCGCGCCCCAGCCACCCCCGCCGTCTGGCCCCGGCGCGCCGGCTCGGCTGGGCTGTCGATGGAGCCGGCCGGGCGAGCTGAGCTGAGGAATGCGCTGGGGAAGAAATCTGCTCCGACACGTTCCCCGGAGCTGCCGGGTCGAGAATGAAGCAATCACAGGCGCCGAGCGCCCGGCCGCGGGCTCGGGCTCGGGTCAGGAGCTCACCTCCTCCTCCCCCTTTCCGCTCCAGCCTCACGCAGAGCTACTGTACCTTAAACCAGCTGGCTGGTCAAAACGGGGGTGGAATGGGCCTCGATTGCCTTGAAATCTAGAACAAAACTCTCAACCCACTGAATAATTGCGGGAGGGGATAAGAGCCCTCACTTTGCCTGGATTTTCAGAATCGTTCAGGCAGCAGTGCTTTAAAAAAAAAAAAAAAAAAAAAAAACAGCAATCTAATTTGCCAGATACTGTAGAACTGTAAATATTTTTCTTGATTTATTTAAAAAATTCAACCATAAATACTCAGATTATTAAGGGTGTCGAAGAGCTAAAATTTTGAGAGGGACAAGAGAGAAGAGGGCTTGCATCCCTCTCCTGGAATATTAAATTTTCTTTGGCACTCTGGTATGATAAACTCAAACCCTATGAATGTCGAAAAAGAGTGAGTTGTTGGTCCCCGAGACAGCGAAAGAGGGGCTGCGGATGCAGGTTGGGGGAAGGAGACCTGTGAGGATCTGGGGTCCAAGCCATTGCCTGAGGACTCCTGGATCTTGCATGGCTGTGTATGTGAGAGGACAATTTACTAATGACCTGTTCCTTTTCCAATGGATGCTGTCTCTGAATAGGAAAGGTTTCTATAACTCCCACCATTCCCCAGAGGAGAAAGACCAATCCCAGATTTCCCAAAACCACATCAGTAATTTTGGATTCCATTTCCTTGAGAAATAAGGATTTTCTGGGGTCTAGACATGCCAGCATTTGAGTCTGCTCTTCCTATAAGCAGAGCTCAGTGAGAGAATGTCCTTCCTTCTGATGTGATGCTTTCAAAGGTCTTGGAGGGACCAGAGTAGCCCCAGATATCTCCCCATAATGCCTAAAAAGCCCCCTTAGCTACACATGCTCAGGCCAAGGATATTTTCATTGGAAAGCATAGACCTGAAGACCTCCTAAGGGTGGGCCTTAAATTCCTCTGTATCCGGGATGGGATTGGGAAGAGAGGTAGATGGTGAAGAATCACTAAATGATGTTAGAGAGAGTAGCAGACAACATTCTGTAACTATTGTGAAATTACTCGGTATAAAACAAACTTATACCGGGGTGGGACCAACACAAGTCACCCCATTTCTGACTGCCAGAATTGAGGATGATATAATTTTAGTACAAGGTATCATGCATCACCTACTCTTTATTGGTTGTAAGAATTAAATGTTACATGATTTTTATTAACTGCCTAATATGAAACAATATTTCTAGAAGATAGGCAGTTTACATGTAGGTATGCTATAATGTATTATAGAGAGGTTGCCTTTTAATTCTCTATCTGACCAAAACAGAAATTTCCTTAGGAAATGAGGCTCCAGCATGAATTTCTGGAGCAGTGGACCCCATGGACCATGCCAAGGGACCAATGGGCAGGGGAGCAGGTGCCCAGCAGGCCCACTGTGGGTGGGAGCACAGGCCTAGAGCAATGGACAGTGTGTTTAGAGTCATGAGGTAGAAGAGAAAGAGCTACTCTAATATCCCTGATTTGCATGTGGATCCTAGTGGGGGTAAAAGAATTGGAGTGAAGCTCAGGAATATCTTTGATCAAAATAAACATCTCAAAGGTTCTCAGGGGAAAAAAACTGAAAATAAACACTTTTTGATCACAGCCTCCTAGAGAAAAATATCTTTGAAATAAAAAAAAATACAGCCCAATTGAGGTTTAATACATTTGCAAATTACAGCATGGAAATGGATATAAAACCCAGCATGCCTCTGCAGCTCGTAGATATAGGATTGGGATGGTGTATCTCAGTGAATGCAGAGGTCTGGGTGAGAGTCAGATGAAAAAGAAATTATCTTCAGACACCCTCCATCTTCCTACCCACACATATCTTTTAGAAGTAGTGAGATTTCCAGATAACTCTGTCTATGCAATTGTGGTTTGTTCGGCAACATCTAGGCATAAACACCACTGTCTCTCTTCAGTGCCTCTGGCTCTGAGAAACCTCATCTATGGCAGTCTGGGCTGGTGTGGGAGATGGAGGCAATTGTTCAGAAAGATCCAGATAATTAGAGAGATGTGTTGTGGCTTCTTCCTTCTTCCAATTATACAGACCCTTGCTTCATTGCTCTTTATCCCCCCCATCCTTATGATGAGTGTAGATACCTTTCTCTCTCTCTCTCTCTCTCTCTCTCTCTCTCTCTCTCTCTCTCTCTCTTTTACTGAGAGAGAAAAATCCGGGATAGAATTCAAGAGGGGGAGAGAGAGAGAAAGAGAGATGGGGTTAAGGGAGAGAGAAAGAAACATTGATGACTATGGACCATACTAAAAATCCCTACTGACAAGCCTTTGGATGTGGGTAGAGAAGAGCAGCTAGCTGGATTTCTAGTTGGACAACATAGTCTTCAGAGCCCAGAGCCTGCTTTTGGGAGTGAGTAGTCAAGGGTGGGTGGGCTGTGAGAACCTGTACATGGAAGCCCCTTGGGCCCCAAGAAAAAGCTAAAGCTAAGCAGTGATCTAATTTTTATTCACTCCTCAAAGGAGTTGATTAGGTTGAGAGGTATGAAGTGATTGGTGTGTGTGATCTGGAGGGAGTCTGGAGAAGGAGTAGTTGTGAAATTAATAGCCAAGTCCTCACTCATTTTAGGCAGTGTAGACACAGCTCAAGGTCTCATCTACCAGATGTTTGCACATCTGTAGATCCTACTTCCTTTCCAAAAGGCCACAGACAATGAAAGGGGGCTTCTTTGAGAAGGCAAGACTAAAGTGATTTCCTAAGGAAGCCAGACAACCTGCACTTTGGCTGAAATTGAAAAATGAAAATCTTGGTCAAATCAATTGCTGGCATCCTATAGAGAAAATAACCAATTTAGACCAGTTGTTTACTTTTTAAACTTTTTTTTTTTTAGGGTTTTGTTGATTAAACCTCACTAGAAATTTAGAGTTGGAGTTTAGATAGTCAAAATTGGATAAGTAATTGTGAGAGTTCACAGAAAGTAAAGCAAAAAAATCAGGGACAATTATTTGGTTAGTTCAGAAAGTAAAATCTACCTTTGCTCCACTTCACTCTCCAGGAAAAATAAAAAGAGGTGTTTTAAAGTAGAGTTATATTACATGGCCTATTTTCATTTTAAAACATATGATGTCATTATATTAAGAGTCCAAAGAATCTGAATTTAAATTTGATTCTGACGTTTAAATTATTTTATCCTCTCTGAGTCTCAGATTTCTGATATGGATGAATGGGCTTAACAAAATAAACCTGAAGAAATGTTCTGAGGATTTAAAAACAAAAGCAAAAAACAGAAAACTCATTGTATCACTATTTTTTTTACCCCTGAATCATCAATTTCTCAAATCATGGTTATATCTAAAAACAAACTGAGAACTAAGAATTTTTAAAAATTATCTTGTACCCCAAAAAATCATTTTTTAACTTAAAGGATCTTATCTGTTAAAATGAAGTTATTTTGTTTTTCAGATTTTAAAAATGGCTTTATTTGTACAGAGGCAGAGAAAAATGACAAGCTGCACAGTTTTCCTGAGAAATTGTCACCACGAAGACAGCCAAAGCAGGCTATTGGAACCCCCTCCCCCCCCTCCCCATTTTCTTACTGGGCGTTTTATTTTTCCCTACATTTGATTGTGACCTCTTCTTTCCCTAGCATGTATAGCATTCCTGGGAGAGTGCAGACCCAATGGGAGTAGATACAGGGAAGGTGTTTTGTGTGGGTGGGGTATGAAGAATCATTTCGGAGGGATTTTGTATTTTCACTCTGAACTCCAAAGGATAGTATGAATGAAGAGGAAACTTCAAATATTTACTCCCCCTCGTTGGCTTTTACCTGATGAAGTATAATAATTACATGGAAAAAAATTGAGAGTTGAGTTATTCAGTTAATCTTCCTCATTCCCCCACTTCCCTGTGAAAGTGTTTCTGTGACCTTTACTTCCAGGGGTGAGGGTAGAGTGGAAGACAGGGATATAAGTCACATATATTGTTTTCAGTTCCTGCGAAATTCTCAGAGCCCAAAGAAACTGAACTGGTGGTGGCTGGGATGACAAGGTTAGGGTTAGGGTTAGGACTGGTGCATGGAATGTGGTTAGTTTGCTTCAGTCTTAAAAGAATGGAACAGTGAAGAGGTTGGAACAGAATTTGCTCTGTTTGGATGGGACCTGAGTGTGGACTCCTACCTGATTCCCTATGCCTTGAGGCAGGGCTTCCCACCTTGGGTGTTGTTAGGTGGCCTACAACATTGAACCCCAATTTTAGGGTGATTGGTTCCCAAACAGGCTGGCTTCACCTGGACACCTTTCCTCTCCTGACATTTTATTTTGGTACCTCAGATTTCTCGTGCAAGGCCAGTGCCCAGAGGCATAAGGACCCATTTGGTTGTCTGTGTTCACTGAAGCTGAGGACATACATACAACAGAACTCCTTCCTCTGATGATGGGGTAGAGTATAAACAGATAGGCATCCACATGACCCAAATGTAGGAAGGTATTTTTTTAAATACTCAGGATCCTATAGGCATGACAGGTCCTTAGAGGACCCCCTTTAAAGGCCCAAGGTTCTTAATAAGGAGTGCTATGTAGAGCACTGAGGCAAAATGAAAAATCAGTAATGCTGATCCTGTATTTATTTTTTAAATTGATATTTTGCTTATCATGGGGGTTTTTTTTTTTTTGCATTCATTTTGATTATTTTAAACATTGCATTGAAATATTATCTTGATTACTGACTTTTTGGTGCCTCTTCCCCTGAAGTTTGTACCAGAGGTCAGAACCCCAGTGGTCTCACCCTACTCCTGTCTTTGTTAATAGCAAAGGTGCAAAGGATTAAGGGGCTCCATTAGGCAGAGCAATCCGCAGGCCCTCTTTGAGTCCCTGCCCAAACCCTGTGCTTCAGCAATGTCACAGCCTTGCTTGCGGCCTCTAGCCAGGTCCAGCCGCTCGCCTCACTTCCTCCCGCTCGCCTTCTCTTTCCCCTCAGATGTGGTTCCCCTACAGCCCGAGGTGAGCAGCTACCGGCGCGGGCGCAAGAAACGTGTGCCCTATACTAAGGTGCAGCTGAAGGAGCTAGAGAAGGAGTATGCGGCTAGCAAGTTCATCACCAAAGAGAAGCGCCGGCGCATCTCTGCTACCACGAACCTCTCCGAGCGCCAGGTCACCATCTGGTTCCAGAACCGGCGGGTGAAAGAGAAGAAGGTGGTCAGCAAATCGAAAGCGCCTCATCTCCACTCCACCTGACCGCCCACCCAGCCGCCCGCCCCGTCTATTTATGTCGCCGCTTTGTACCATAACCGAACCGAAGGAGGCTGCTCCGGTGCAGACGAGTATTTAATATTAACAAGAAAGAGGACCCGCGTGCGCCAGGAGGCCGAGAGTCTCCGAGGCTGCGCTCTGCCTTGCCCTAAATCCCCATTCCATACCCACCCCCCTCTCCCATCCAGTCGGTACTCACCGAGCTTCAGCTGTTTTGGAACCTGCGAGTTGTGGGAGGAAGGCCGTGGGCCTCTACTTCTCTGGCTGTCGCCTCTCGCCTCACCAGAAAAAAAAGCGGGATGGCAGCGGAGAGCCCAATCATTCCAACCAAAGTAGGGTTGGTGGAGTGCCCCAAATGACCCTATTTTTGCCTCATCCTATGCCCAGGATGCTAGAAGACCCTCCTTAGGGGTCTGGTGGGTTGGGCACAGGATTTGGTAAGTTTGTACTTTCCTTCCAGTTTCTCCTTGTCCCTGTCCCTCTTGCATTCCATAGGCAAGATTTTCAAGTTATGATTTTTGTGCATATTTTTAAAGTCGTGTTAATATTAATGATAATTATTGGGGACCTGGCAGCTTGATTGGAGTACAGATCTTGCTTAGAACTTTTTAGGTTTCCTTTCCTATTTTAACAAAAGCTGGAGTTGGTGCAACCCTTAACCCTCCCAACCTGAAAACAATTTCTCTGGAGCTGCCTTTGCCCCCACCATCTCTGCTCTCTCTCTCTCACTCATGTGGAAATTCAAGGAGGACAAAACCCCAACCACAGTGCTAAATGTGGCTTATCTTTCCTCTTTCTCTCTCCTGGTGAGGTTGGGAATTAGGCCAGGCTCAGAAACAGAACACATTTTTTTTTAAAGGATAAACTTCTCTTTGAAGGGGATGGAGAGTGGATGCCTCAGTAGAATCTCTCTTTGGTCAGTTCTCCATCAAAACAATAGTTCAAGAGAGAGGATTCACACTTTCATTTTTACCGATTTTCCTAGGAAAGCTAGAGGAGCTACTCTAGGAGCCTAAAATAACTGGCCCTCAGTTAGCCAGCTAAATGTAGATGCTGTCTAATATTTCCCCTCTCAAAGGCCAACTTGGTGCTGTGGGGGCCCCTCACCTCCTTCCTTCTTGGCACTGGCGCATTACAAAACAGTGTTCTTTTGAAATGTCCGTCAAAAATAGGCTCTTTTTTAATGTTGTGTATCTGTATATAGTATTGTGATGTCTGAATGACAATGTACTGAATGCAAACAGAAAAATCCCACAAACCTGTTTTTAAAATAAAATATCTCTTTTTTTTTTTGGCTTGATTTCATTGCTCAGATTCCTTCTGAAGCCCCTTCTGTCCACTGGCTTTTCAGAGCCATCTAATGATGTCCTGACTGAGCCAGAATGGACAGGGGAAAGAGTATAGATTCACCCCAGCTGGTTAGATCCCCAAGCTGTATTTTGCTTTACTTAGGATTTGAACTATTTGTACTATTCAGGCAAGAGAAAACTTTCCATGCTGCCACCAAACTTAGGGGAGGAAAAAAAATAATTGGTAATTTAAAAGGCATGGAAGTAGTTGGATGAGAAAAGTACACCACTGGCCACTTCCATTAACAGTTGGGGCTTAGGGCTGGGGGTATAGCTCAGAGGTAGAGTGCTTGAGTAGTATGCATAAGACTCTTGGTTTGATCCCCACCATCACAAAATATAAAAAAACAACTGAGACTCAGATCCCATTCTGGGTGCTGAGTAGGCAGCATCCCAACTGGGAGCTGGGTGGGATTATGGTAGCAGCTGCAGGGATGGAATGCTAAACTTTGGCTCTTGGGGTCTAGTGCCCTCAGAGGGTCCCAAATTCCTCTAGCCAGCTTGGGGCTGGAGTTGAGTCTGGAATAAGATTAGCACAGTCTGCCAAGGAAGCTTAGGACCTAGCTTTCCCTTTAGTGCAGTATTTTCTTATGTCAACCTATGAGGAGAGGTCAGAACACTAAAATCCCTTGGGCCCCCAGTTAGCCAAGCCAGCCCTGATTTCACTCTCTAGCATTTCTGGGAACCCCAGTCTTCCAGGCAATCAGGAGCCTGTGTAGATGCTGCCACTAATTTGTTTTCCTTGTCGCGTCTGTGCCTATCTCCCTATCTGGCAGAGTTAATGAGATCGTTAAGTTGTCAGGTTAAGAGACTTTTAAAAAGCAATATAGCCTAAAACAATGTTATCTCAGATTAAATCTTTACTGCAGCAATTTTTATTTATATATAATATTTTTCCTCTCCTGAGACATAGAAAGACTGGAGGCATCAGGTTGGAAATCAGAGTTCTCCATTTTCCTTTTACCTAATGGGGCTGTAGCTTTTAAAAATTCATTTAAATAATTTTTCTGAGAGTGAAGCACAAGTTCACACATGCTCATGTGTGCGCTTGCACGCGTGTGCGCACACACACACACACACACAGCCTTAGAAGCAAAGAACCTGAAGAGTTTATTCTTTGTAGAGGCTCTACAAGAGATGTGGCTGCCAGTTCTGTTCCACTGGTTTCAACTCTGGGTTGACTATCAGAGAACCACACACTAGATAGTGGAGATTTAAGAGTAATAGGTCAATCTCCTAGGAATATATATATATATATATATTTTTGTTTGTTTGTTTTTGCTGGTGCAGTTGTGTACATCTGTAATCCCAGCAGCTCAGGAGGCTGAGGTAGGAGGATCACAGGTTCAAAGCCAGCCTCAGCAAATTAGAAGAGCTGTGAGCAATGTAGTGAGACCCTGTCTCAAAATTTTAAAAATAAATACATAAAAAGGGCTGGGGATGTGGCTCTGTGGTTAAGCACCCTTGGGTTTAACCACTAGTACCAAAAAAAAAAGAAAATCATTTAAAATTCCATCTGTTCTTATTCTCCCCATCCAGTACACCAACCCTTCTCCAAAAACCTCTGAATGTCTCCTGAGATAGAGAGTTGGAGATTCAATGTGTGTGTTTGATCAGAGAAAGGAACAAAATGGACAGAATCCTGGGACTATTGAAGCCCAGTCCTCTTTACTGTTAGGGTAGTCCTGTGATGCAGTTATAGACACAGAGAAGCTGGGGACTCAGTGGGTAAAGAGAAGCCTAGAGTTCCCAGAGGACAGAGGGGTCCCTCTATTTCTGCATACAAACCCATACTTAATCAAATGACCAAGTCTTAGGCATAGTGGTGCACCTGAAGTCCCAACTACTTCGAGGCTGAGGCCAGAGGATTGCTTGAGTCCAAAAGTTCTGGCCAGCCTGGACACATAGCAAACACTTTCTTAAAACAACAAACAAACAAACAAACAAACAAAAAACAGGGGCTGGATATAGCTCAGTCAGTAGAGTGCTTTCCTCACATGCACAAGGCCCTGGGTTCAATCCCCAATACCACAGGGAAAAAAAAAAAAAAAAAAAAAAAAAAAAAAAAAAAAAAAAACAAAGAAAAGAAAAGAAAAGGAAAAGGAAAAAGGATGGAGAGGTAGGCAGAAAAAAGAAAAAAATCAAGTCTTACATACTGAGAGATGCATCTTAAGACCCCAGAAGTGGGTAACTGAGGGTGCACTAGGACATTACAAGGCAAGCAAGGACTGAGTTTCCTCTGAAAACTTGTGAGCCCCAGCATGTTTAGAATTCTCTCAAGTACTTGATGAAATATCTCTACACCGATTTTGGAGGATTATCATGCCCAAATTAATTCTGGAGATATATCTCACATAATAGTAAGCAAATATTGTGTGAGTGAGTGTGTGTGTGTGTGTGTGTGTGTGTGTGTGTGTGTGTGTGTTCTGGGGAAGCAAAGTTGGGAAATGGATATTCTTTCCCTGATTTATGTTGGTCCCTTTTCTTCATCCAAGAGTTGTCACTGGTGAGTTTTGTGAGGTATTCCCTGAAGGTCTGTGTGTGGTCTGTGTGTGTGTGTGTGTGTGTGTGTGTGTGTGTGTAAAGCCTTTGAGCAGTGGAGAATGTCCTGCCTGCTTGTGTGGAAGTGTATAAATGAAAGTGTTGTCAGTTGGCACACTTACCTTAAGGTGTAGAGTGCATTTTCTCCTTTTTATTTACACCTATAAAAAAAATCTTTTGGCTAGGCATGGTGGCACAAACCTGTAATCCCAGTGACTTTGGAGGCTGGGGCAGGAAGATCACAAGTTTGGGCTCAGCCTCAGCAATTGAAAAAGTCCTTAAGCAACTTGATGAGACCCTATCTCAAAAAGTTAAAAAGGGCTGGGATGTAGCTCAATAGTAAAGCACCCTGGGGTTCAATCCCCACCTCAGTACCCTCCCCACCAAAAGTCTTTCTTTCCAAGGCCAGTCTCCTAATGTTGGTGTTAGAATAAGGCTGGCTGCATGTGAAGGCAAATAGGAGGGTACAAGAGGTTAGTCTGAAGGCTGTAAACAGACAGACTATCCTTTTGATAGCCTGATGGCACTTCCCATTTTCCCTAGGCCAAGAAGTGTTCCTAGTGAGCTGGGGCTTCACTGGACTCACCCTATGGAGGTCTCTCTCCTAGGCTGCCAGGGATGGTTCAGCTAGATCCTTTTCTGAGTGGAGAAAAAAACCTTCCTCACCCAGCATTAGACCTGGGACCAGCAAGATAGGCCTTTCAGCCAGTAGTCCCAGACTCAGAAACCCACCTGAGGGAGCAAGGCCAGCAATTCTCTCAGCAGATCCTTCCATGGCTCTCTGCTGTTGAGACCATCTTCTTCTGAGATTGATCCACAGGCGGCTGGGTCAGCAGTGGGGACAGGAGGTGAGCAGAAAGCCGCTGTGGGAGCAAAGGCGAAATCTATCTAAAAAGTCCCTCCTATTCCAGCTGGGGTCCCTGCAATAGGCCCCTTTGTAGCTCCATCCTGTTCCAAAGAGAACTTCTCACCTCCATCCTCCTGAGTCAGTCTTAGGTGGTATTGGAGCCCACCCTCAATAAAACTTCTAAGTGCCGGTTCTCACAGATGTGTAGCTAGACATTCGTTGGTTGGTGCAGGATTGAGGGGCCCTGAGGAGCAAGGGGCTTCTGGGAGAAGGAGGAGGGGGCCAGACTCTTAGCAACCAACCAGGCTCTACCTCTTTTAGCCTTGACCGTGACTAGGTCTTTCTGACCTTGACATCACAGGGAGCACAGGGAAAGGGAGGGGAGGATGGAAAAGGCCTTGATCTTCCGGTGGCCAAAGAAGGGGAGGGCTGCTTCACCATCCCCCTTCGCGCCGGAGCCCCGCCGCCTCTGTTTACACACAGAGGAGGTGTCGTCTCCAGTCTAGACAGGGGCGCTAATAACGCCCATAAAAGGCGGCTTCTCCAGAGATGCTCTGGCAACTCAGCTCCCGCGCGCCTGCCGATGGCCGCTCCCTTCGCCTCTCCTGCCCCGCCCCTTGGATACCTCGGCTGGGCCTGCGGGCGGCCTTGGGGAGGGGGGGATACGGAAGGTTTCTAGAGGCTGAGAACTCCTGCCCCTCACCCTTCTAAGCCTCTTCAGTCTCCAAAGGTAAGTGGACCCCTGTTCTCTCAGCTCAGCCAGCCTTGAGGTTGTCAGCACGTTGTCCCATCCCCACCAGCTTCCTGGGTTGGTTGCTCCAACCTCAATCCTTCGGCCCCCCCTCGCCCAGGACTGAGGTCTTGAGTTTGGGAAGCAGCTGGGTAGCTGTGTTGAGCAGACCCCAAGCAGATCTCAAGCCCTCTCCAGAGCTGGGCCAGGCCAGTGGACATGATCAGAGTCAGCCCGCAGGGCTGAGGGGCCAGGGCACTTGGGGTAGTCATAACCATCCCCCCAAACCAGCTTGGAAGTGGATGCAGACCAGGAATTGGTCTCTGGGCTGCATTACCGGCTGCTGTGGGTGTGGCATTTGATTTTTTTTTTTTTTTTAACTTGGTCCCTACACCTTCTCTGACATTCAGTAATTCACTAGGCGGAGGAGATCCTCTGCTGGTGGAGGCGGAAAATGTCAGAGCTACGGTTGTATTTAACTGTTAGCGCGCCACCGAAAGGACAGAAAAATGGGGGAAGATGGCTCATTTAGAAATGCTCAAATTGAGGTGTGTGTGATGAAATGGTCTCCCAGATGTCCCTCCCCCCTTACCCCTTTCCCATTTTGAGTGGTAATCCGACTGGGGTCTTTTGGTGGGGCAGGGGGAGCCCAGAGGAGCCAGGATTAGAGGAGTCTGAACCTGAAAGCCTGTCTGGGCTCCTTCACCCAACATTCCATCCAAGCCCCTCTCCTCCAGGCTGCAGATCCCTAGAAAGTAGCACTGAAGAAAGGATCTCCCGATTTGATCTAGGTCCTGGGCACTCACAGGGAGGGTTAGGAGGCAGGTGGGCTCAGACACTAGAGGAACCAGTGAAGTGAGGAAAGAGGAGACCAAATCCCCTACTCCTACCCTCACCACTTGACACAGATCCGGTCCCAAACCCAAGCCATACTAAAACGGAGAGATAAGACCGAAAAGGAGTTGGGCGGGGTTCAGGCGCTCCCCAACCACCTCTCTTCTTTTCCCCTCCCCTATCTTGCAAATCTTCTGCTTGGATCCCCCTCAGGGGTCCGGGCCCTGACTCATTTGCATACGAAGCAGAACCGCTTTCTGCAAACTAGACAGTGACCTTGAACTGGGCCTCTCTGTCCTCTCCACCCACCAGGGAGAAGGCAGCACTGTGCTGAATATTTCCTGACCTCGGTTGGCTGGAGAGACTGAGCGCAGCAGCCTCTCACACTGATTCCGGAGGCTTAAGCTTTCTACAGCCGCTTTGCCCAAGCCACCAAAGACCGTTTAAATTTTATCATTAACTCCTGTCCCGGGTCTTAGCCACAGTAGAGGCCACGAGGATGCGGGAGGGATAGAAAAACAGACAAAGTGTGGGAGAGATGGAGGGGCATCCAGCTGGTGGATGCGTTGAAAGACGCAGGCTGCTTAGGGTCTTCGAGGAAAGCCTTGAACTGTATCCTTGCCTTCAGCTTTAATTAACCCCCGAGTTAATGAGCGGGGCATGGTTGAGCCTGGCCAGCTGCAGCGACAGCCAGTGGCCTAGGGACCAGCAGGCAAGCCACCCCTTCTAGCCTTGTGATTTGATGAATGTGCAGGAGAGTTGAGATGCACCAATTGCTCCGCTGTTGACTAACCATAGTTTTGCGTGTGAGCAGTGGAGTGCCGGCGGATTAAGCCCGTCTAAACGCAGCAGCCCAGCGCCTTGTGCTGCGAGTCCCTCCTAATCTCCTTACCTAGCCTCAGCACGTTCCCAGCGAGCAGGTTTTACTGAGGCTGGACTTAAATTTGAAGCTTCACAACCTAGCCTCCCGCCGGCCCCGGGGATCCAGTTTGGGAGCCCCGTTTTGTTTGTCTGAGCCCGGTCAAGGAAGGGGCGTCTAAGTTGCGTCGGTGGAGGGGTTACTTAGAGGCAAACAGAGCCACTATGGTTCACTGTGATTCACTATGGAAAGACGGACACTTAGATTGCTTGAGTCCTCTGCAAGGTCCTGAAAATTCCTAGGTTGGTTCATCGTGGACTTCAGGGACCAGGACCCTAGGGATTCGAATTTTACTGATGACTCTCGGTAGCTCTTCCTGAGAGAAACCAATATCCGGTTCCACAGAAGGAAGCGTGGTTTGTGCGTGCGTCTGTGCCCAGAGTCTGAAACCTGGAGAAAATAGCCTGTTTTGGTGAAGCCGAACAGGGCCGGGAGAAATGCATTTGTGGAAGGAAACCCTTACCCAATCCTCATTTCCCCCGCATTGTATCTGCCGCCCTGTGGCCGAGGCTACCAGCGTTCAGTGGTCTGGCCCAGGAGGGCAGCAAGTAGAGCTCCCAGCCTGAGATTTTCGAGCTGGGGAGGGATGAGAGAGGCCGACACCTTCTTCCAGGAGCCCTTTTTCTAGGAGATTAGAGTCATCTGGAAAGGGAAGAGAGAATAGGGAGAAGACTTTACCCTATAAAGGCTAGTGATTATTCGGCAAAGCCAGCTACGGCATCCTTCACACCAACAATAGCCGCTGAGCGCCGCCGAGGCCTGGAGAGCCTGGGCGGAGACTTCGCTGCCAGCGTAGTGTTCTGATTGAAATCAGCAATATTAAAGTCACACCCTGTTTATCTTTATGACCAAAGTAACCCAAAAATAAAAATCATAAAAATTAAAATTTCAATAGCGCTCATTAATACAACTTGAAAACGGGAAATAAGATGTTGGAACTGCTGTGATACGGTATTTGCAGCTGAGGGATGCTCCTCTCTGCAGCTTCGAAGCCCTTTAATCAATTAAGCACAAAAAGACCAATCCAGGCCGAGTGTCCTGCTCATTTTTTGGCGTCTCTAGATCTAACTGTAGGTTGTCTGCACAGAGGGGCATCCCGCCGCTAGACTTCGGTTCGGGCAAGTGGGCCTGGCGCGGGACCGGCTCCCGGGCGGGCGGGAGGGGCCGGTCGAGCAGCCTGGCTGGCCGGGGCGGGGAAGCGGAACCCGCCAAGCTGGGCAAGAGGAGGGCGTCGAGCTACCGGCTGCGAGCTGCTAGGGCGACGCCCGCGGGGACACATTTCTGTCGGAGTGAGCAGCTATAGTTTGGGATATGAAATCAGGGAGCGGTGGAATTCGAAGAATCTGCGTTTTCCTCTGCCGCGTCCTGCAGAGAGAGGAGAGGGAGAGAGAAAAAGAGAGAGATGAGACTCTCCTCCACTTCGGTCTCCTTTGTAGCTTTGGATAATTCTCAGATACTTCACTTTTACCTACATGGATTTCTTTCTCTTGTATTTTCGGACTCTCTCGGTCTCTCTGACTTTCTGTAAATTTCCAGCGGATTATTTTTATTTGTACATTTGCTGAACTATTTACCTAACCTTGTACTACTTAAGCCTGTGCCTTGGATAGGAGTTCAAAATAATCACATAGATATCTGAGTGTTTTTTCAACTGTGGCACCAATAAGATAATCTGATTCAGGGGGGTATATTTTGCTCATCTTTTAAATCCACTTGACTGTGCTCTGTGCATCTAGTTGAGATCCAATTATGGTTTTGCTGATGTTGATTATCTCCACACCCGTCAGCTTTGGGTTCTCAGCCTTCTCTGGAAGAAGCTTCTGAGCCTTACACCATTAAAAAAAATAATAATAAAATAAAATAAATTTTAAACCACCAACAAGATAATTCACCAGGTTTCTTTCCCTCACTCCCAGCCCACCTTAGGAGGCAACCTAAAGCCGATCTCTGTGTGCTGCTGTCTGTTGGTCCCCGCGGCAAGGCAAGTCCGTGGTTGTGTGTGGGTATCTCCTTTGCAGTGGAAATCAGGCATCTCTCTCCTGCTAAAAAGACTTCAGGAGATCCCCAGAAGACCCTCCATCCCTAGATGTTGCAGCGGAATAGTAGTCCAAAGCCCCCAGATTTTCAAGAGCAGGCAGGCAGGTCCACATGCAGCTCCTTTTTTTTTTTTTTTTTTTTTTTTTTTTTTTTTTTTTTGCTTCCTCTGGCTTCCTTTTGCATCCTTCCCCTAATGGTGAGTGGAGGTGTGAGGCTGGGGTGGCTCATGGCTCTGGGGAAAAGAACTGGCATTATCAATTCTCCCCAGCCCTTCTTGGTGAGAGGACCCCAAATATCTCCAAATTCCTAAGAAAGAGCTGATGAAGATGAGCATAGCAGCAGCAGAACTGGGACAGATAGCTGCAGGGAAACCTGTCCTTACCCCCACTTCGTCTCTACTGTAAATAAACCCCGAGCCAAAGGGCTCATCCGTCTCCTTAAACAGCCAGTAAACTTTATATGACACAATATCTAATAGTAATTTATTGGGGAGATATTGTAAATTCCAACGGTTTTAGTTAATAAAGGAGCTAATTAAAGAGGGACAGGCTGTACTCGTCCAGCTGTTGGGGATAAGATAATACATATGGGGGGAGGCGTTACAGGGTGCAGGGGTGTGTATGTGCCGGTATTTTTGGTGTGGCTTTTTCCCTCTTGCCCCGTGTCCAGCGATCGCTTCACTCTCTGCCCCAGGTTTTATATGATTTTTTTAAAAACCAGAATCCAGCGAATAAAACTGCCCCCACCGTTAGTCCCTCACCCCCCACCTCTGCTCGCGTTGGGGAAGGGGGAAGTTGGAGTTGGTACCGGGTGGTGGGGGGGAATCGGCTGTCCCCACCCCTCCCCCTGGCGGCGGCGCCCACGTGAGCAGGGCGGCCAATGGGTGACTGGTGCAGGTTTAACTATGTTTAATGTCAGATAGCAATAAAGTAGAAGCTGCCGGTCGGGCCCCGCGGAAATGGGCGAGCATAATCTCCTGAATCCTGGGTTTGTGGGGCCGCTGGTGAACATCCACACAGGAGACACCTTCTACTTCCCCAACTTCCGCGCGTCTGGGGCGCAACTCCCCGGGCTGCCTTCGCTGTCCTACCCACGCCGCGACAACGTGTGCTCGCTGCCCTGGCCGTCGGCTGAGCCGTGCAATGGCTACCCGCAGCCCTATCTCGGTAGCCCAGTGTCGCTCAACCCGCCCTTCGGCCGCACGTGCGAGCTGGCTCGTGTGGAGGACAGCAAGGGTTATTACCGCGAGCCGTGCGCGGAGGGCGGCGGGAATCTGAAGCGTGAGGAGCGCGGGCGCGACCCGGGCCCCGGGCCGGGGGCAGCGCTGCTGCCGCTGGAGCCGTCGGGGCCGCCTGCACTGGGCTTCAAGTACGACTACGCGGCAGGCGGCGGCGGTGGGGACGGCAGTACCGGACCCCCACACGACCCACCCTCGTGCCAATCGTTGGAATCCGACTCCAGTTCGTCCCTACTCAACGAGGGCAACAAGGGCGCCGGGACAGGCGACCCCGGCAGTTTGGTATCGCCGTTGAACCCCGGCGGCGGGCTCTCAGGCAGCGGTAAGGACCCCGGCCCGCTCCTGCGACTTACTCAGAACTGACATCCTACTAGGGTGGGCAGGGTAGGACTGAGCTAGGGATGCCTGGGGTGACAGAATGTGTGGTGAGCAAGCACTTCTTTTAAAAAGAAGTGTGTGTGGGGGGGGGGAGTAGTAGACCTATAAACATGTAAATATCCCCATAAAAGAACTGGTGAGATTTCCTTTTTTGTTGGCTTGCTGCTGGAGCAGACCGGGAGCTCTGGAGAAGGAGGATCCTGACTGGGACTTCCCTAGGCCTGGGGATAAGGAGGTGGGAAAGGAGAACCAGGTCTCCCTCTGCCTTCCCACAGACCCCCCATTATCTACATTAAAAAAAAAGAAAGAAAGAAACATCAGTGGACACAGGCTGTTCACCACTTGTCCATGTTTGTTCTAACAGATGAGGATCTAGTGGTGCTGAATGTGGGAGAACCAGGCCAGGAAATAAGAAAGAAGAAATCGGAGAGGTTTGGGGAGAAGTGGGGGAATAGGAACATGGGACAGAGGTAGGGTTGAGGAGTCAAGGTCAAGGAATGAGAGTGGAAAAAAGAGTGATGAGATGGGGAATTGTTGGGGGTGAGGGTCTGGGTAGAGGAGGGTATTGGGATGCTCAGAGGCAAGAAGGGAAAGGAAGGGTCTAGGGTCCCATGTGGGGCCAAGGTGAAAGGATCTGGGGAAGGGTCGAGGGCACTGGGCTGGTCACCCCTTGATCCTCTGGCCAACCCTGCGGTTCATCTCCACCCAGGCGCGCCCTGGTACCCGATCCACAGCCGCTCACGGAAGAAGCGCAAGCCCTATTCGAAGTTGCAGCTGGCTGAGCTGGAGGGCGAGTTTCTGGTCAACGAGTTCATCACACGACAGCGCCGGAGGGAACTCTCGGACCGCTTGAATCTTAGTGACCAGCAGGTCAAGATCTGGTTTCAAAACCGGAGAATGAAAAAGAAAAGACTTTTGTTGAGGGAGCAAGCTCTCTCCTTCTTTTAGGGGTCAGGATACGGGCACCAGCCCCAGACTGAGCCTGCACTGGCAGAGAGTAAGAGAGGGCGCTGCCTGGGATGCAGTTCCCGCTTAGATCGCCAGGCTTCTTTGGCAGGCCCTCCCTGGACATCCTCTTGTCTGTTTTGTTCCTGGTTCCCTCCCACAACCCCCATCCAGCAGGCCCTGCCAGCTCCCAGAGAGAAGGGAAAAAATCCAGCCAGGGAGAGTGGAGCTCACATCTGCCATTGGGTGGCAGAAGCAGGGAAGACTGGGGCACTGCATAGGGTTGGTGTATTTGAGGCAGGAATGGGGTGCTGCACCTAGGCTAAGGATCTGGAGAAAGAGCAGCCCAGATGCCCCTTCCTCCACTTCCATTCTGTGGTCTTTAGTCTCTCTTCCTGGAAGAGCAGGTGAGGGTCGGGTCAGTAGAACCAAGGTGCCCAAATTCACAGTTGGTGGGATTAAGACAGGCCGGGAGGAGGGAGCAAGAGGGGAGGATCATTAAAGGGGGTCAGGGTACCTCTGGCTGGAGGGAGGGGGAAACCAAGGAGGAAGTGCAGTTTGGAAGAAGAGAATGATCAGCAAGGCCCAAAGTGGATCAGGTCTGGGTTCCCCAGGCCTGGACATAGTGTGGGCAGAAGTCACAGGGTTTGGCAGACTGGGCTACGAGCAAGGCGACCATTAGCCTTATGTCCCCTCTAGGACTGGTTCCCAGAAGAGTCTCCCGATCCCCTGCCCTCTCAGAAGTCCTCTGCCTGCCCTAGCCAACACTGGCTCACAGGTGTGCTGTTATTGAAGCCTATGGGGCTGCAGATGGAAAGCAGCTAGCCAGGAATTGAATGCCAAGGGGATGCAGCCACAAGTTCAGTAGCCACCCCAGGGACCCCCACCTGGCCCTCCAGGAAGTTCAAGAAGCTTCGGAAGAGGCTCTGGCACATGGCATTGATTGGCGGGGAGAGTTTCTGGCATCCAAGGCAGTGGCGGCTGATTCTCCCTTCCCTGCTGTCGTTCACGGTCATGGCCGAAGAGGCTGGACCAGCGTAATTTACGAGGCAGGAAGAGAATCAGCCCTTAAAGGGGCTACCGGCCACAGAGGCCCAGCTCAGCCCCTGTTTCCCAGGCTGTCGACAATGAAGAAGGGGGGGCGCTACATTTCCCCACCCAACTCCTTTCTCTCTGTTATCCCGCCCATCACCCTTTGTCTCTGGGCTGCCTCCCCTCCAGGCCAGCGAACCACTGGAGTACAAGGACCACAGCAGAGGGAGGGGCACATCCCTAGAACCAGTTGGAGGCCAAAGATTGGCTTCTCCAAGTGGGAAAGCCTTTTATCCATAAATGCCTTCAGGCCCCAGGCCCAGTGGGGTAGACCCTTGGTGCTCTCCAAAGAGGAGCAGTTGAGAGAGAGCCCACTAGCCCTCCTGCACTCAGTTTTTAATCCTCTTTCCAAGAGTCTGCCAACCTCCCATCTGCTGTCCCACCCCTATAGAAGCAAAAGAGATGAGAAGCAAAGACTGATTAGAGACAGTATGAAACTGGCCTGCTGGCTTGGAGTGTTTCCCGCCTAAGCAAAGTCTTCCCATCCTCTGAGGGCAATCCACAGATCACCAGACTTCCCCAACAACACACAGCTTCAAGTCCTTGTTCGGGTTTGTATAGATGCACAGGCAAACAGTGCTTGCACAGTTGAACCCAGCAAACCACTGGGCCCACCACAAGCCCCCTACTGCACTTGCAGGCAGCCTCTTAGTGCTCACAGGGCCCTGTAGAGAGAAAATTCAATCACATGCCTTCATTCCCCATGGGGCACCTGACACCTGACATACTTTCCACCAACCTATACTTGTTTCACCTAGGTACTCCTTCCTAGAGAGCCCCTCCTTTCCAGCTGTCCACACAATCTCCTGTGGGCTGGTCCTGGAAATGAGGCATACCCATACCCAGCCTGGTCAGTGCTGGATTCAAGCTCCACCATCCTGACTTGACTCTTACAACCTATCAGAGAGACCAGAACACTTTAAAAATAGTGGGGGGCGGGAGGACAAATATGCAATATTCTCTTTCCTTTGCTTTAAACTTGACTTCTGTGAGCTTCTCTGTCAATCTATGTCCTGTACTATGTGTCTGTTGCTAGTACCTAGTATAGTCCCCATGGATAGTCACCCCTTCCCTACTTCTCCCAGCTCTCTGTAGTATACCCTCCTATTCAAACATCTGTCTTTAGCACGTTTCTCCTTTATATGGTCCTTGTACAGAGTTGCTTTGTCATATTAATATTAATATTAATAATTAAAACATGGATGTATGACAGTATGATTTTGAGAACAATTTTTAGAATTGGGCCCCCCACATATGGACCCCTCTCTCCAGAAATAATAGGAACATCAGCTTCCTAACTGTTCTCCACTTTATTTTCTCCAATTCAGGTGAATAATAAAAATAATAAATGTATAATAAAGGAAGAGCAGTTGCAGAAGGAACAAAAATATATAGTCAACCAAGAAATGTTGTTGAACTGCCATCTGTAGTCCCAAGCAATTACTGGCAAAGAGGAAATTAGGGGGCTGTAGACTAGGGGGAGGAGAGGGAGCTCCAAGGAGTCATGGGGCTAAAATAATGTGGACAGCCCAGAAGAAGCAGAAACCAGTTTCAAAAAAGGAGGTCTACATTGCAGGAACTCAAATAATAGAAGCTGAGCTGGGACATGGGGGTAATGAGAGTGCCCTGGGGGTGGAATGAAATGGAGGTTGGTGTTTCTGGAGCTTCAGCTCTGTGCTCCTAATCCTGGAACTTCACTCTGAGAGGACATTTTGTATATTAAAAGACAACTGGGCAGGAAACTAAAGACCCCTTGGAGCTGGTGAAGTAGGCTCCATCTCTTGAAGTCAGCAATCCCCTCTGGGCTTTGCAAGAGAGAATTCCAGATCCAGGCCAGTGGCCCAGCAGGATGCAATGTGCCCATGAGCCCTCTCCACCTCCACTATCCCTTCTTGCCCTATGAAATGCCCTCCCACTGCCTTGACCTTTACTCCTTTTGCTCCCCACAGTGACCTTTCTAACTCTGTGGCACCAGCCATAACAATCTTTTCCAAATTCCTGTTCCAGCCTCCCAGGTCTGTGAAGGAATACCAGGGGCTCCCATTGAGCTGACCGTAGAGTCAAGCCTCCTGCCCTGAAATCTTTCTCTCCTTTCCTCATTCCTCAAATAAAGAAACTAGCAAATTTATATAAAATTCCATTCTCCCTTTACTCCTAATTCCCAACTGTCTGGCAGAGCCTGTGGTGCAGGCAGGAAGGAGACTCCAAACCTTGAGGCCCCAGGGAGTGCAGGAGAGGCTGAGGGTGACCAGCTTCTGGAAGCCATGAGCTGGGGGAGGGGCCAGTTACTACCAGAATAAAGAGTAAAAGTGGGGAGATCAGGCAAAAGACTATCCACTGCTTAAGATGTGTCTATACTGGAAAGGCCAACAGTGTAAGAGTTTATGGCTTTAAAAAAGAGGGAACTTAGGGAGATCATGAATAACTGTCCCTTAATTTATTCCCGAACATTCCCAATCTGAAAGAGAAAGCACCTTCTTGGGTGGCGTCTATGCAGGCCTCCAGTTTCAATAACTGAGCAAGTTGTCAGAGAAGGAAAACACTACAGCCTTCTCCTCAGGACTGAAAAGCAATTCCATTGGTTTCTCATTAAAAGGAGGTCATAGCAGGACCCACCACTCAAATATTCAGGTTGAGGCTGAGCTCTGAATCTGAGTGAGGATTGTGTCTGTGCCACAACTATTTGTCTAGTTTAACCCCCCATATTACAATGTACTCCACTGACAAAGCACCCTGTGTCTCAAACTGGGTCTTAAGGAGCAAGATATTTCTCCTAAATGTGATTTAGGAAGAAAATAATTCTTCTGTTGTGCTTATATACATAAGCGTATGCCATCCAAATGAGTTCTGTATTCGGACCTGATTATCTACGAAGTTGTTCTGTTCCATTCTGATCTGCACAGCCAAAGCTGGGTATTTAAAGCCACTATTGAGCGAGCAGGCAGGAGATGGACCCGGCAGTCTGGGTTCTGTGGATGCTAATGCAACCGGAAACCCAGAGCGATCGATGGCTCAGACCCGAGCCTAGCAGGCACCAGGCACCGGGGACCCAGGTCCGCAAACAAAACAAACCCTTGGGACTTTGGGTTCCGGCCAGCCCAGACCACCCCTCCACCACCTCCCCAGCCTTCCCTCCCCTTTATATCCAAGAAAGCGGGACCGGTTTTTAGGCTCCAGGCCAAACGGGAAACGCACCCTGGAGCCGCCAAACCTCTCTGCGCAGTGGGCATTTGGAGGTGCAGAAGGTTTTGGTGTAATCCAGCGCGAGGTGAACAGAAGGTCCGGTGTCTCGCAGCCCACATGCCTGGTCCTAGGCCTTAGCAGCCGCTTTTCCGTATCTGCCTCTATGGAGACAGAGTTGCCGATTTTCCGCGGATAGGCCCGCGGCCCGCGCCCGCAGCCACAAGACTCCCCAGCCTCTCCCGCCGCTCACCGCTGCAGGCCCGCGCCGTGCTCGCGGCTGTTGCTCTAGGGGAGGCCCCGAGACAAAGGCGGGTCGGCTGCTGCCGGATGACTTGGGCTCCTGGGCCGCTCCCCAACTCGCGCCTGGAGCCCTCAGCGCCCCGTCCCGGTGGAGAGCGCTCTGAGACCCGGATCGGTCCGGATCCCGCCGACTGGTCCACTTCAGGGGCCCAGGAAGAGGAAACTCCGCGTGCCCAAAGCCTGGGCTGATCCGAGTGGCTCGCCGCCTAACAGCGCCAGAGGCTCTGGTCGCTTTCCGAGGGCAGCCGGGCCCCGCGAAGGACGGGATGACCCCTGCTGGCCGGAGCAGTGGAGACTGTCTCTCCTGGACCGGGTCCCACCCAGTTCCTCTTCCCTGAGCACCCTGGGCCTAAGGGGACACGCCAGGAGTTTGTGGGAAGCCTTGAAAAGCAGATGGAGTTTGAGGCTCTGAGCTGAGGGAACTAGACATTTCTCCCCCAAATGCCTTTCCTCTACCAGTACGCAGTGTCCCCACAGTGGCAGCCAGCCCTGCAGCGGGGTTTCTTATCTCTGGCGGTTTTGCCCCAAGGCTCCTGTGCTACCCGCTGAATCCTGGCACAGAAGCCAGGAAACTGGACCGCCACAAGACGACACAGCTGGACCAGTTGGAACCAGCTCAGTGCCATGGACGATTTCTCATTTTCAGGCCAAAGCGCTTGCTGGACACTTGGAGACAAGTCTTCACGTAATCAGTTTCTCTGATCATGAGAAGAAAACTTCCTTCAGGACAGGTCTGTAGGGATCCAACCCACCAGGAGTCCTTGCTTGGAAAGCTTTCTGAAAGGCATGTAGTCCAAATGGGATCTTGGAAAGATATTCCCTAACATATACACTTGGCTGTACTGGGACCATGACCAATGTATGGTAACAGTTATTTTAGATACCTATATTACTTGTATATTCTGGGCATGCAAAATATGTTTTTTATATAAAATATATAAAACATGCACACAGAGGCACTTTTATATGTCACAGGGAAAAGCAATGTACAGAGAAAAGATCACATATAGCATAGGTACTCACATGTAAAATTTATTTACATGTATAAACACTACTGTGAATATGTCCTATATGGGGAATGTATAGTCCTGAGTCTATTTGGCTACATGCTTATATACTCCACAGGACACATAGAATCTGTGCATTAAAATGCACCTAGTTCTTGCTATATGTACACAAAATTTTAATGAAAAAATATTGTACATACACAAAGTGCATATTTACATACTGTAAATTATGTTTGCACACATGGTATGTGTATACCAAATATACTGAAAATACAATCTTTGGACTTACATCTTTATAGTACATATTTCTCTGGTGATCTTAAAAGTAAGAACAAGAAGAAGTTCAGGCATTAGCAATGACAGTCTCCATCTGCTGAACGTTTATTTTTTCTTTTCTGTGTTTCTATTATTCCTGTCTCCTGAAATCCCCTTCTATATCTACAAGCATTATTATGTAAGTGGTCTCCAATATCTATTTTCCTGTTGTATCTCTTGTCTGAAGCTGGGTATTTAGAACAGGATTAAGTCCTGTCTTCAGCAGGATCTACTGCATAATCACTCCTATATAGAATTATATAATTAGGTTACCCCATGTGTCCCAAGATGCTCTCTTTTAGACTTAATTTAAGTATATTAGAGACATACTATGTTCTGCTAGGTAGGAAAAGAGAGGCCGCATTGGTCTGATGTGGTGTTTAACAGACAGGTTGATTCCTAAGTGTTCTCTGAGCACAAGGGGGCTCCTGAAGGCTAATATTTGTTTAATTTTAATTTTTTTATTTTAAATATTAAGTCTAGGGAGCAACATGAAACAAAGGCTGGACCTGGGCCTCTATGTTAGTCTCAGATCTGGGATTAGCCTCACTTTCAGCTAAGACAGGGATGCTTCCAGCCTCCCAGCCTCTTAGCTTGGGCTTCCATTTTTAAACCGGGCTAAGTCTACACAAGCAGCAGGGAAAAGCTATCTCATAACCACAAATTTTATTTTCTTCTTTTCCCAACAAAACCCATTCCCAACGTTTTTGGAGAGGCGTTTTCTGGCACTGAGTTCGCTGTTTTGGCTCCCTAAAAATTAGTCTCACTTAGGTCTCAGCAACTAAAAATTCAGTGCTCTCTGACATACCTACGGAAAAATTCTTTGAGACAGTTCACTCACACCCAGCAGAGATATTGTTTATGAGTCCATGGATTCCGTGTAGACGCGGCGATATTTTACAGTCCGAAGGAATCAATTAATTAGCGCCTCCCAGTCCCCCCCGCCGGCCGCTGCTCGGCTGAGCGGGCGCGGCTGAGATAGATGTGAGTGGCCAGCCCGCTGGTCTTGTTAACAAGCCTCATCATAAAGATGGAGATGATAAGAAGAGCAAGGAAGCTGCTGCGGCAGCCACCGCGGGGCGGGCGGGTGCGGCTTGGAGGGCCCGGTCGCGAGCTGCGTGTGGGGCAACGCCCGCCTGGAGCCCAGCTGGCCCTGGCGCCCACTCGGATTTATCCAGGTTTATCCAGCGTTCTTTCCTTCTTGGGCGTTCATGCTGTGAGCTAGGACCCGGATAATTCTCTTTCCCCTCTCCTTCCCTGAATTTTCCCTTTTCTTTATCGGGCCCAAAATGAGATCTTAAAAATAAAAATACATAAACCTCTGTCCGCGAGCCAGTGAGTGCTTTTCTTGCTCTCTGCCACGTTTGTTCCGGGGACCTGCCGACTTGTTCCTTTCCCAGCATTTCTCTGCGTGGTTCCCTTTCATCTCAGTCTGGCGCTCTCTTCCCTCCTCTGGCTCTCTTTCTTTCTGACTTCGTGGCTGCTTTTTCTTCCAGGTCGGTGCTGGCTCAGGGTCCAAGGAGCTTATAAAAAAAATACAAATTCCCGCTGGTTATCTTGCACCAGATCGAACACCCCCTGATAAGCCAGATCCAATGGGGGAGAAAAACACCTTGGGTGTAATTGCTGGTTCGGGTTGTAGCACTTAATTCTGTTTATTCTCGCCGATGTGCATACTTAACAGAGAGAAATTGATATTAAAGGGCAAGGGGGAATTAATTTTACTTTTATAGTCATCTATTAAGAGCAGAAGATGATCTGAATCTCCTTTAAAGGGACCAAAAAGGGGGGAGGAGGGAAAGGGAGGGGGAAGGGAGAAAAATGACTGAAGGGGAACAAAGATCTTTGCCTGAAGAAACAATGTAACACTATACAGAACTATAAAGTCCGGGAATGTAAGAACCCAGGACTCTCAGCTTCCCCCATTTGAAATCCTGTCCTCTGCACTTCCTGCTGAAATCCTGGACACTGAGTACACAGTGGTATTCAAGGAAGAATTCATGCAATTATCCGGATAATTGTAGGGGGAGTGAGAGAAAGCATTTCCCTTTTATTGTGTGACCCTCTCTGGTGTCTGTGCTGAGGAGGAGGAGGAGGAGTAGGAGAAGGAGGGGCCAGGGGGTGTTTGGGATATAGAGGAAAAGGAGGTGGTAGGGTCTCTCAATATTACCCTAAGTTCTACTAAATGACTACTCCTAAATCAAGAAGGGTCTAGGCAGGAGCTTACAGATTTTGGAAACATACTCAAATAAGTAAGAGATCCAGTTTGAAGGCCTCTGATCTAGTTTCATTTTCAATATTCACTTGGCTTCACTTTGTCAGCATAGACCTGCCTCCTCTAGTATTGTAATCATCACAAGTAAGTGGATAATAGATAATTATAGGGGTGTCGATAATATTATTTTATAGCCACACAAGATATGATTAGAGTTAATGTCAGAAGCTCTGTTGGAGCCTGGGAGGCAGCATGAAGCAAGGTAGAGAGTTCTGAGAATCTTTCTCTTTCCTACTATTAAATGAGTGAAAATCTTCAAAAATTGCTAATACTCTAAATTCCTCCTCTGAGTGTCTTGAGAGAGATTTCTAGAATTTTAGGGGTCATAAAGCTCAGACAAGAGCAAAGAACAACTTGATACTTGAACTCTGCCCTCCTTAGTCCTAGGGAGCAGTGGGCTTTGCTGTCCCTAGGCCCCCACAGTCAGGGATTTAGCTCTCAGTTCTCAGTACAAGGCCACTAGTGTTGTGAAGACTTGGTAGGTGAGACTAGTGAGAGCAAGACAGGAGCTTACCACAATCAAGTTCACAGTCAACCCCAAGTAGACACCTAGCCCAGAGCAAGCCCCCCCTTTTTTATCCCAAACTTAATTTCTTTCCTGGCGTCTCCTCCCAAAGGACACATGGTTGGAGGTAAAAGCCTAGTTGGGACTGCACAGGTTAGTTCAAGGTGAGGATGAAGGGAGAACTGAAAATATTTTTTCAAGATGGGTTGTGGCTCAGAGGTAGAACACTTGCCCACTTGCCCACCACATATGAGGCCCTAGGTTAAGTCCCCAGCACCGCATGCACATGCACACACACACACACACACACCAAAAAAAAAAAAAAAAAATGTTTCCAGGAGACCAGAAGCCTTTGGGAGATGGGGGAAGACTGCCTTAGAGGCAAAAGCAATGAGTAAGGCCCAGAGAATTGTAGGGAACTATGAAACCAAAGGCAAGACTAAAACAAATGAGAGAAAGAAAGGGGGCAGTAAGAACGGGAGAGTAAACAAAGAAAGGAAGAAATTAAAAGGAAAAGGTAGGGTTGAAAAGGAAGAAAAGGGCAGAAATTTTAAAAAAGAGAGAGAGAGAGGAGGAGGAGGAGGAGGCAGAGGCAAGGGTCAGCAATTTCTCTCACTCTGCCTGGTCGCTTTGAGCAGTCTGGGTGGGCGGGGGCGCCATGACAAAGTGAAGGTCAAGTTAGCATCGTACCTTATAAGGAAGGCGTCGGTCCTCCATTTCAGCCTTTCCCTCCAGAAGGACGCTGGCAGTGGCATTTCTGATCTTGTAAACACCGGACTCTATGGGACATTGAAAAAATAAAGACCCCCACTCCTTCTTTTATTGGGGGCGAGTTCTGTCCGCCGGAGAAAGCTTCGGATAGGGAAGTCAACTAGCGAAGACTCCGGGAAACTTTTCTTTTTTTCTCTCTGGCTAGGCTCCCGCCAGCTGGGGCTCCCTCTCCCCCCACCCCCACCCCACGCCTTCTCTCTCTCTCTCTCTCTCTCTCTCTCTCTCTCTCTCTCTCTCTCTCTCTCTCTCTTTCTCCTTCCCCCTCTTCCCCTCCTAAGTTCTCCTGGTCTTCCGCATCTATGACCGCTAACTCTAGGCTCCATCTCTCCACTCACCCTCTCCCTCTGCAGACTTCTAAATTCGTTCTAGTCCACCATCAAGCGGAGCAGGACGTTAAGAAATGGAGCATGGAGCGAAAATTAAACATCTTAAAGAAAAATTCATTTACCGCTCAAATGTCTGAATATTACGGTTTCCTTCAGGAAACAAAGAGATTATCTTCGGTAAGGAGAAGTGAGATAGCAGCGATGGGGAGGGCTGATGCAGTAGGAGACTTGGATTTACTTCTCAGATCCAGGGGCGAAAAAGAGGGAAGTGAGAGAGAAGCGTTTTATCCAAGCAACTAGCGAAGAAAGAGGCTGCAGCTGGTGACCGCGCAAGGACCGGGTACTCCCACTGCGATCCGATAGCGCTGAGCCTGCTCAGTCCAGGCCTTGGGTGCGGAGAAGCAAGTACATTCGATATTTGTTGGTTTCAGGGAGCTGAGCGGCAGAATGGAGGAAGGCAGGGAGACACGGAGAGTGAGGCGGAGTCACAGCCGGCCTGTGAGACAGAAAGTGAGATCCTGCCGGCTGGCGGTGTAGAGCCTGCGGCTCAGCTAAAGTGCTTCGGGAAGGAGCCTGAACAGGGTCCTTGATCCTTTCCTCCAAAGTATCACTGAGGTGCTGAGAGAGGGTGGTGTGGTGGTATCTGCGGAGGGCTCATCTCCTTTTTCCTGGACCTCACAGCTTGTCTTCTCCTCTTCTGAGCTCTTGGAGCCATTTTAAGATCTAATTATTTCTTTTTAAATTGAAATTCTAATGTTAAGGATGTTCAGAAAGCAATGAGAGGGGATTCTGTTTAAATCTTTTGCTTCCAAAGCCCTTAATTGTTGTCACCTCCACCCTCCTCAACTGGAAAACTGGCTTCAGGAATCAACCCCCTCCCACCTTGCCTACCTGGTTGGGAATACCTCAGAGATCTGAAGTGGGGCCGGGGTGGCAGAAGCAATGGGTATGGTCACCCCAGCTACCCTGTGTTCTGATACTAAAAAACAAAGAGGCCGGATTTGATTATTTCTGGTTGTATTAAAGGATCCTGGCATTCAATGAGCTTCTGAACCTGAGGTCTGAGTGATAAGTGTTTCACCCATAGACATTTAATCTGGTTAAAGTGCCATTTTTTTGTCAAAGTGCTTGGGCTCAAGCAGTTAGGAGATAACCAGGGTGGGGGCTTTCATTACCAGGAAGTCCCAGAAAAGGAATGGTGGGCCCTCTTTGTCAGGATCTAGAGTTCTGCAGAAAGTATTTTAAATGTTTAGAATGGACAGGGGAGGCCCTTTCTAATGTTCCCTCAGCTGTGATGGGGAGTCCCAGGAAGTGAAGAGGTTTACTACTTGGGATGCTTCCCCCTAGTGTGGGAAAGATAGAGATAGCCAGACTTCACCCCGCAAAAAATGTACTCTATGTCTGACAGAAAATTGGCAGGCACTTCGGAGATTTAGGGACTTGCACAGAGAAAGGCAAGGCCAGACACCCTGGTGAAGGCAGAAACTAAAGTGTGATTCACGGTGGATAGGGGAATCTGAAGGGGTAAGGCTGGAAAGACATCACCCAAAACCATTTCCTCAGAGAAGCCAATTCACACAATGGACTCCAATATTGAAAAACACCAGATGATCTGCTTCGAAGGGACATAAACAGGCCAAGCGGATGCAGGTTAATAAAACCTGCAAAAGCCCAGACAGGAACACTTAAAATGCCCCAGAACAAAGCACACCGTGACAAATTCTCACCCAACACACAAGTACACGCATCAGAATGTTCCTATGCACAGAGAGAAAGAGACCTTTTCTACCTCTGGCCTCCACCGAGGACACTCAGGTATACCTGCCCAACTCCAAGAACACACACAAATCTATGCATACTTCTAAACTGACCCAAAGAAACCCCTAAGGGTCTTAGGCAGACATGGCTGCACTGCACACCCCACAGAGCCAGCCCATGTCCCCTGAGCCTTGCTAATGCATGATCCAGATCCATACCGGGAGATAAAAGTCTAGACAATAGACGGCTGTTTATGACAACGAGGCTCTCCAAGTTTGGGGCTGGGCGATAAATCTCTGGCGAATCTTCCTGTAACTCAACTTCTGGCTGTAGTGAAGAGAGAACCATGGAGATCACAGAAAGCAGCAAAATGAGGGAGAGTTTTAAATCGTGAGCAGAAGGAGGCTTTCTTGTTGGGGCAAGCAAATGGAGGCCAGTACACTCGACCCACGCAGGCGTCCACGCTGTGGAAGCTATCGGATCTAGCTTTCAAGCCCTGGCGAGTTAGGGCTCCCGGACATCCGGCAGAAAAGTGCGGGCAGAAAGAAAGGGCCTAGAGGCTGGGACGGACCCACAAACCATTCTTGCTGGGGGCAAAGATTCTTTCTTTTTCTTTTTCTTTTTTTTTTTTTTTTTTTTTTGGTGACTGGAATCTTCTTGCTCTGTGACACCTGAATTTTCAGACCCTTCTTTCCGTCCTCTCTCTTGCTCCCTCTCCTTCTCCCTTTCCTTTTTCTCCCTTACCTTCTTCTTCTCCCTCTCTCTCCTCTTTTCTTTTTTGGACTGATGGGCTGCTCTCTTTTGCATTTTCGATCCAGGCGTCTGATTACAAGTAAAGAGGCACTGAAGTTGATCTCATAAAAATGCCGCGAGCTCACTTTGATCAGCTCGGACTGGGTCCGAGCCTAAGTAGGCGCTAAAGCCTGGGAATGGCGGCTTGGGCCAACCCAGTCTCTGCTACCAGCAAGGGGGGAGATTTGGGTGGCCCAAGTGGGCAATTTCACCCAGAAAAGATATTTTCTGTGGGGCTGCAACTGACTTTGGAAACTAAGGCCCAGGGTAGCGGGCTCCATTTCCAGACTACTTTTAAGACATTTCCTTCATTTTAGAGCATTTGGTGAGGGGGGGCCAGTGAAACTGGCTCATAAAATCAGGCTTTTATGGGGAGAAATGGGGTTGCATTGCCTCCTGGGACAATACCTCTGAGGAAAAAGCTGGGTGGGGCTGCAGGGATGGAGAAACTGCCCTTCTCCCACCACACACCGAGGAAACTGAGCAGAGTCCACCGCTTAGGTGGCCTGACTTGTGGCCTTGGGCTTGGGGCTCTGACCAAGGCTGAAGTGAGGTGGAAGCTGCAAACCAGCAGTCCCACCCTTTCCAGTTTCCTGGCTGGGTTGGAGTGGGGTATTGGTGTCTCCCTTGAAAAATAAGTTTTAGTCTGAAAATCCCAAAGCACTCTAAAGGGATTATTCAATGCAACAATATTGGTCTAAGAGATAGAAATATGTGCAAAAAAGTGCAAGCTGACTTTTTATGAGGGCTCCTCCTAGTCCTCCTGGGATAAGAACTGCGGGTGTCCATGCATGGGACTCCTTCCCCTTATCTTTTCATTGACTCTATACAGGACTGAATTTAAAACCAAAGCCCACAGGAAATCTTATGCACCCTTTTTCTCCTCCCAGGGTTTCTTCCTAGTCATGGTCTGTAAGGTAGTCTCCTCTAGGGTAGTCTCTCCCCACCACGATCTGTAGAACCCCTGAGCAGCAGGAGAAGGTAGACAAGCTGCAAGGCAGCCCTAGCGCTGTGTATGGGAGGCTGCTGGGAGCTGCTCAGGCCAGAATTCGATAGATACTGCCCCCTTCTGAAGCTGTCTCTGTGTCCCTGTGTGGGAGGGAAAAGCGCTGGCGTGGCCCTGGTCAGACTACCAAGGCAGTTGCCCAGACCACAGCCGCCTGCTAGCGGTCAGGCAGACAGCGGGAACTGAGGCCAACAAGAGCCAGTAAAGCAAGCAGGATGGCCCTCCCGCAGAGGATTTCAGGTGAAGGATCGGACTCTAGGCGGCTGGAGAGACCTCCCCACCTACCAGGTGAGGAAAAAAATAGCCACCTGGAGTGGAGCCCACCAGGGAAGGGATTGGGGCCACAGATGGGTCCCTGTAAGGGAGAAAACTATTGTCCTGGCCAGAAACTGCGGCTTGAGAGGGTGCAGCCTGGGGCAAGCAAGCTCAGCCCATGCTTATGGGTGGTCTGGAACCAAGGCTAGGCAAAGAGGTCACTACCCCACACCTTGGACATTTTTGCCAATCAACATCTAGCTGACCTTAGAGACCAGGGCCTTCTTTCCTTGATCCCAGCAGCAACTGACAGCTGCTGGGATTGTTTTAACTGTTGAAAAACTAAAAAAGTCAGAGAAACAATAGGAAAAAATGTAAGGATGGTGTTTTACTTTTAGGAAGGAGAGTGTAACTTCCCAAAAGTCTGTATTGGGAAATCCCAAGTTTCCAGGATATCAAGTCATTGATGTTCTTTCTGGCATTTCTTTTTCTTTTTTGTTTTTGTTTGTTCATTTGTTTGTTTCAAGGAAACAAGGCCGCCAGCAGCCCCTTGCAGCCGCCTGGCTTACTTTTATGGTGGCCCCGGAATAAACTTGGTGGTCAAATTCAAGTGCTCAGGCCCACAGCTGTCTCCTCACAGGAAGCAGCCCACCCCCCACCCTGTCCCTGCCTGTGCAGAATGTGCCTTGGGGGATTGGGCCCCTCATTGCCCAGGAGGCCAGAAGGGGGAAGGAAGCAGACTCTCTAGGGAAATGGAGAAAGCAGAAGGTGAAACACTGCCCTCATCAACACCTCTACAAGGGATAGGGGTACCTCTTGCTTCTCTCTCCTTGATTACTATCACTGTTTGGGGAGCATTTTGCCTCTAATAAACTCAAGTTTAATGAGATCAGTGTGAACCCCATAAAAGCCACAGTTCTGAGTTCCCCACCATTATATTTTAAAATGCTGCCCCTATAAAAAGGGCTGGAGGAAGTAGGAACCAGAACAGATTTTTCCTTTTGGTCCCTTCTGTACAGAGAAGTCCCACACTTTAGCAAAGCCCCGCTCTAGTTGCTCTTTGCCCTCAGTAAAGATCTGGCTCAGACTAAAGGAGGGCTCAGGAAGCAAAGCCCAGCACTAAGTAGGTAGAAAGGCACAAGAGTACTCTAATACTCTAACCTCAAGAATGGGACCTAGGGTCAAGGCAGACTTCACCCAGGTTTTGTTCTAAGAATTGAGCAAATTTAGGGAGGAAGAAAAGTTGAGGAGGAATGGATTTGGCAGGGTTGTATTTAGAGATGTTACCATAGGTCTTCCCTACCTGATTTGGGGGCCTCATACTTCATCATGCTTCAGCAAAGAAAATAAAATCCTGATAAAAAATTTAAAGTGAAAACCAAATTTGACCAAAAGTTAGGTTCTAGCTTTTCCCCCCCTTCTCCTCCTCCTTCTCCTCCTCTTCCTTCTTTCTCTAAGAGCTCAGTGGGTTCAGTCCTTGGGACCTCGGCTGTTCCTCTCCTTCCTTAACAAATCATACACTGGCAGTTCCTCTTTGGAACCAAGATTGCTTTCTGCTCATGCCAGTTGCTCAGGTCCCTTTGACCCAGTCCAGAACCTTTCAATAAAGTGGTTTTCTGCTTACCAGACATGTCCTGTAGTGCCCAAAGGGGCAAGAGGACAAAATTATGAAGTCTACCCTTTGGGCCACAGTCATCCAGGAGGATGACAGACTTGGAGGAGAGCCGGGCAAGGCAGGACTGAGAAACAAGGAGGCAGTGGTATCTGACTTTCACCAAGGTTGAGGTTCTGGAGATTCCCTCTAGAGAGAGGCCCCTGTCCCTACCCTGCCTACCTTAGGATCCACAGCTCTCTACCACTGTCCAGCTGGTCTGTACTGGAGATCCATACCTGGCCCCACTATCCACCTCACAGCTCTCCCAGATCATTCAAGAATAGGAGCCCCAAACCTATTCTGCTGCACCCCCCCCCCCCAACTAGGCTTCTTTTCAGCCTACTAGCTGAGCTAAGCCCCCAACCCCAAGAGCCCTAAATAGAAGACGCATGACTTTCTTTCCAATCTTTTTCTTTGGGGTTTGGGATTTAAAAATCCACAGTGGATGGAGCTTTCTGCACATTGATTGACAATAAAGACAAGCATGAAATATTCACCCAGGGCCACTCTCTCATACTAAATATTTAACACAACATTAGAGAAGGTTTTTCCCAGACTTCGCCAGGCACCGGCTGGGCGGCTGGCGCTTCGCTTACCACTCGTTTATGACTAATCGGAGTCCCTAGCTGGCAGCAGCACAGCAAGCCAGACAAAGTTGGGACACTGGCTTGCAGATGGGCTGCCTCACCTTTGGGAAACTTCAGATACTCTTCGGAGGAGCTTCTCTAAATACCTAAAAGGGAGTATTGACAACCAGCTCTGGCTAGAAAAAATAATAGAATGGACTTCTTCAAACTCTTGTACAGGCGCTGACTGCGGGTTGGAGGGGTAAGAGTCCCTAGACTTGGGGGGAAAGGATTCACTATTCTCCGGGAAATGAGCAATGGGGAAAGAAGTCCTCATTCTGGTCTCTGCTGGTCACAGGGAGGAAGCAAGACCCCCATACTGAAAGCTCGCCTCTTTCCCCCAATCCTGGGGGTGGGGGGAGCAGCAGCTAGGGATAAAAATACAATTGCCCCCTCCCAGCCACCGCCCCCGCCCATCCCACCGCCCACCCCACCCCAACCTCTCTCTCCTCCTTTGCTCGCTCTGTGGAATGGAGAGGAGGGGAGTGACGAGAGAAAAACGAATACAAATCTGCAATTGATTTTCATAATGTTTCTGCGGTGTTTGCAAACCAATCGCCTGAACGTCCCCGATCTTACCTAAGAGAGAACCCCTCCTACGTCTGCGAAGTGCTCCGAACTGATATATGACAATATCTACTTTGGATCACGTGCTCGGGGAGAGAGACTAAGACGGATAACGCGTCATCTCGCCTTCCCAAAATTTCCCCCCTCGCTAGACCGGGTCCAAAACCTCCATCCGGAGCCGGCAGGAGAGGAGAACGATGTTTAACTCGGTCAACCTGGGCAACTTCTGCTCGCCGTCGCGCAAAGAGAGGGGCGCTGACTTCGGCGAGCGAGGGAGCTGCGCCTCCAACCTCTATCTACCCAGTTGCACTTACTACGTGCCCGAGTTCTCCACGGTCTCCTCCTTCCTGCCCCAAGCCCCCTCTCGTCAGATCTCCTATCCCTACTCGGCCCAAGTGCCCCCGGTCCGGGAGGTCTCCTATGGCTTGGAGCCATCCGGCAAGTGGCACCATCGGAACAGCTACTCTTCCTGCTATGCCGCGGCCGACGAGCTTATGCACCGGGAGTGCCTTCCTCCTTCCACAGTCACTGAGATCCTCATGAAAAACGAAGGTTCCTACGGCAGCCACCACCACCCCAGCGCCCCACATGCTGCCCCCGCCGGTTTTTACTCTTCAGTCAACAAGAACAGCGTCCTGCCTCAAGCCTTCGACCGTTTCTTCGACAACGCCTACTGCGGTGGCGGCGACGCGCCCGCGGAGCCCCCCTGCTCCGGCAAGGGCGAGGCCAAGGGGGAGCCCGAAGCGCCCCCGGCCTCGGGACTGGCGTCCCGGGCTGAGGCGGGGGCCGAGGCGGAGGCCGAGGAGGAGAACACGAATCCCAGCTCGTCCGGTTCTGCCCACTCGGCGACCAAGGAGCCGGCCAAGGGAGCCGCCCCCAGTAGGTAGCAGCGGCCGGGAACAGGCGGGCAGCAAGGGAGGGAACGAGAGGGAGGGCTAGAGTAGGGGGGTGGCCAGGGGAGCAGGGACAGCCTCGTGTTTTGGGTCAGTCCGATTTTATGTGGAGTTTTATAAGCATTCAAAGGATTTTATTATAACCTACAAAGCCCTCTCTCCCAACGACTCGACTTTTTACGATGGAGAAGGGGTGGGAGGGAGGGAAACGGGCTCTTTGGAAAAGCCGGGTGAACCCCCCTCCCCCGTTATCTTCCTCGGTCTGTGAAAATTTTAAAAGTGCCACCATTGCGGCCGATATTAACTTTGATCGTGAACTTAGAGGAGCATTTAAGGAAGGATGGGGAGCCGGCTGCCGGGGGGTGGGAGAGAGGGGAGGGGTGGAGGGGGAGAAAGGGGAGGGTGAGGGAAATACTGGGAGAAACTCAGAGAGGGGGAGAGGTGGAGGAAAGAAGCAATGGAGCAGAACCTGCGACCCGAGAGGAGAGCCAGGGTTGCTCTGCTTCTTTTTAAAATCATTTTTAAAAAATGTTCAAACTATGTTTTCGCGAACCTTTGAGCAGAAACCCAAAGAGCCAGGGACTTAGCGGCGACAGGGGATTGAGGAGAAGTAGATCCCCGCTCCGCTGTGTTTTAGGCAGGGGTCTCAGCGTTTCTTCTCGGTCTGCGGCCTCGGTGCAGGCCTAGCGAGGCAGCACACAAGCAAGGCACGGCCCGGCGGGCGGCCCCGGGCGCCAAGGCCCCCCGCAAGAGACTTTAGGGTGTCTAGGTGCCTGCTCCCTGGTTTCCTCCCGGCTTCCCCGCTGTTCTCACCAGGTCATACTTTGCGCCTTGTTCTCCGCGGTTCCCCCAGATTTCTGGGGGAGACGGTAGTGGACTTTCAGAACCACCGCCAAGGGCCGCCTGAGAGCAGGCAAGGGGCTCAAGGAGACGCACGTGGCCCAGCAGGCTTTCCTTTTCCCCCAGACCCTGTCAGCTAAGGCTCGCGCCTGAAGGGCAGTGGGGCGCGAGTCGCTCAGTGGCCAAAGCTAGACCAGGCGAGGGGGTCGAGGCTTGCCCCTGCTTTGCGGCCTGCGAGAGGAGAGCCGCGGGCCTGGCGGGAGGGCTGCCCAGCCGAGGGGCTGGGAGAAAGGCCGCTGAGCGCTCAGCGGCTGGGCTGGGGTCGCCCTGGTCTCACGTGTCTCTCTCCCCCTCTCCTCGCACTTGCCTCCTCCCCTCCCTCCAGACGCCCCCCGCACCCGCAAGAAGCGCTGCCCTTATTCGAAATTCCAGATCCGGGAACTGGAGCGAGAGTTTTTCTTCAACGTGTATATCAACAAAGAGAAGCGGCTGCAGCTGTCCCGGATGCTGAACCTGACGGACCGACAAGTGAAAATTTGGTTTCAGAACAGGAGGATGAAAGAAAAAAAACTAAGCAGAGACCGGCTGCAGTATTTTTCGGGAAATCCGCTGCTGTAACTGCAGACCCGGCCCTTTTGGGGGGAGGGAGGGAGGGAAAGGGGGAAATTATTTTATTTTATTTTTATTTTTTATTTTCTAACTCGTCTTTTTTCCGCGGGTGGAAAACTGGACTGGCCAGGGCTGGCCCCCACTGCCGTTGCTGGCACTTCCTTCCGGAACCTCCTTCACCTACGGTCTGACTCTCGCTGTGGGGATAGAGACCGGCCTGGAAAAGGAGGTGAAGGGAAGTGTCTGACTCACGGCGAGTGGATCCCTTTGGCGCCGAGGCCCCAAGACTCTTTATTTAAAAGAAAACACACCTCGCGACAATGTCTTGCTGCTCGGATTTGGTGGAGGGAGGGGCGAGCGTAATGGGCGCCTGAGCTGAACAATCCTTGAACTACAAGCCTTCCCTTGCCCAAGTGAACAGATCCACTGAGACACCTTGTTTGCAAGGGGAGACCTCTCGGGCTCCCCGCTCCTACCCCACCTTGCCCCACTGTTAAGGGGCAACTAAATGTGATCCTGCCTTGCTGTGAAATTCCTGTACCTTCGACCTGGTGTTAGGTGTGCAAAGTCCGTGTCCTACCTCCGTCTGCGCCTTGGCTCCTCCCAAGCCTAGTTGTTCTCCCCCTAAATGTGTAGAGCCCTTCTTTGAAATTTCTTAACTGGCACATTGAGGTGTCCTAACCTTTCTCCAAGCAGCGCCCACCTCCACTCCATGGATTTTTTAGGTAGTCTTTGCAGTTGTTACCTCCTTTTTAGTTTTTCTTTTTCTTTTCTTTCCTTTTTTTCTTTCTTTTTTATAAAGAGGGAAAAAAAGAGAAATTGGGGTGCAGGAGGCAATAGGGAAATGGAATTGGGCACCTCCCCCTGTTGGGGCCTGAATTTTTGTAAATAAATTTCACAAGCCTTTATTTCTACCCGAGAGGATGGGAAAAGACATGCCAGAAGGAAATTCAAATCGCCCATCTCCCTCCATGTGCGTGAGTGCGTGTGTACATGTGCAATCCCCACCCTGCACCCGACCCAAAGGGGTTGCTGTTAATTTTTTTTTTTTTTGGTGGCAAATAAAGATATTTCATTCTGTTCAATATTATGATTTTATTTGACCTTTTTATTAACCCCTCTCCTCTTAAAATCCTCCATCCTCTCAAGGCAGAGGAGGAGGAAGAGGAGGAGGAGGAGGAGGGAAAAAGCAGGAGCTCCCCACCCTTGAGCACAAGCCTGCAGAGGCAAGGCAGGCCCATGCTGGAGCTCTTCTCCACTGGCAAGGCCGTGTGGCAGTGGCTTCTTCCCTCTCTGAAACAGAGGACATTCCAGGGCTACTCTTAAGATCTCCTTCCCCATGTGAAGCTCAAGCTGTGTCCAAACACCCAGCAATGCCTTCCCTTTAAGCACACGTTCGTTGTGGAGTTAATTGTAACCATCATCAAATTTAAATTTATAGGAATTTTCTTGGCTCCACCACCCTCCTGCCAGATGTCTCCGTCTGTCTCAGTTAAATGTGTAGAGTTGAGGGTAGGGCTTTTGTGAGGTTGTTTTTTTTTTTTTTTTTTTTTTTTTTTTTTCCCTCTATGAGAAGATGGTATAGAAAATTTTATATACAGTTTCAAAGGAATGAGGCTCAGGAAGAGAAGTCATCCCCCCTCCTTGTCTTCTCCACAGCCTCTGAGGATGGGAAGGTAGAGTCTGGCCCCTTCCCCTTTGGCACAAATGGCCAGGCTCCTCCAGACACAACCAGATACCCAGAGTGGAGCCACCCTGATGTTTATATTTTAGGTGTTCCAGAGTAAAAAGCCCCCAAGCTGTGTCTGACATGAATGTCACACATGGATGGAATACTGAGGAAGGAAGTGACCCATGGGGCTAGTCACCACACCCATATATATTTGCTGCACATTTCTTTCTTCTCATTTTCTTCCTCTTTCTCCTTTTCCCCCTTCTTTTTCATACTGGGGATTGCATCCAGGATCTGACACATGCTGGGCAAGAGCTCAACCATTGAGCTACATCCCTAGTCTCTTGCTCAACCATTGAGCTACATCCCTAGTCTCTTTTATTTTTTTTTTTTTTTTATTTTTTAATCTTGGGATGGGGTCTTGCTAAATTGCAGAGGCTGCCTTCAACTTTGCAATCCTCCTGCCTCAGCCTCCCAAGTAGCTGGGATTAACAGGCATGTACCACCACACCTAGTATGCATGTTTCTTCTGTATAAGGATAACCTTGGTCCTTTCAACACTTTCAGTGAAGCCACTTGGTCATCTCTGTTATAAATATGTTACTTGGGGGCAGAGGTTCAGGACCAATTCTCTCATCTTTCCACTCTCTGTTCTTGTGTAATTTTAAAATGTTATTATCCATGCTGTTGGATGAAATGAAAAAGCATCATGACTATCAAATCTAAGTTCTGCTGTTGTTTTCGATGGCAGGGAACTCTGCAGCTTAGGTGTCTGAATCTCTTAATTTGTAAATGTGGGTCTTTTGAGACAACTGTTGTGTATATGTGGCCCACAATTCTTTCATGTGCCCCCACACATTTTGTTGAAGTCAGTGTGCCTGTGAGCAAATGTGAGAAGGAACATTATTTGTACACTTTTACCTAGTACAGAGTAAGCTTAACCACATGTGTGTCTAGAGTTTGTGTCACCCATAGTGTGTAACCATTGGCAGTGTTTAATGAGTGTGGACAGGAATACAACTGAGGGTCTTCTGTGTGTGTGGCACTTCTCTAGGTATAATGTTTGTCCACTAGCCATATCAGGGACCATTAGCCTGCTGGCCATGTTTCCTGTAAAGGAGGATGGAGATAACTCTTTAGAATGAACTAGTTTATAAAGCAAACTATTAACCTTCAAAGGGATCTTGATTTGGTGGGGGGAGTTTAAGATTGTCAGCTACCACTTTCTCTGCAATGTGCAACCCAGAAAAGATTTTCAGCTCCAGAAGAGATTTCTGAAGGATGAGAGGAGAGTCATCATAAAGAAAAACAAAGGCTTCTGTGACCCAGGCCCAGGAACCGGCCTTGGTGATCTTCTAAAAAGGAAAAACAGGGGTCTCTGGCCCCCAAGAAACCCACCTTCAGACTCCTGAATGTCCAACCCCCCTTGCCGACCAGGGGCACTCTGGACACGACCTCTTGGGGTAATCCCCTCCAGCCACAGCGCTGCCCGGGAACAAAAGATCCTCGTCTAGACGCCGCCATAAAGCGCCCCCCGCGCCTCTAAACCCAGATTCATTTCGCTCTTAACGACCCAGTCTGGCCTGTGTTAAAAAAACGCTTCCGCCCTAAATAGTAAACAAACCCGAAATGGACCATCTTAGCTCTCCCAACACACCCCAGACCCCCACGCCATCATCTCCTTGCCCCACATTTTCCCTCTTTTTCACCATCCTTTCTCAGCTCCCAGCTCCCCCCTGCCCAAGTAAATAAACCCGAGGCCGAGTTCAAAGTTTCCCGGAGCTAAGGAGGAATGTTGGTTGTAAAAATCCAAGTTTATAGCGCACGTGGGAGTTTACAAGGGTATTAAGTGGTGTGGGCTGACAGAGAACTCTGGGCCCCTTCCCCTCCCACTATGGGCTTTGGGGGTGCAGAGGAGCCAGGGACACTCAAAAGGAGATATGGGTTTGGGGGTAGCCTTGGGTTTGGAGTTTCTTTGTCACTCAGACACTTAGGGTGGTGGGGAATGGCAATGCAAAGGTCCTTAAAAGTCTCACAATCCCCATTAAGCATCTCTGAGAGCATGGATTCTAGGAATCCCAGATGGAGGGGTTGAGGAGCTTTGTTTGGGGGAAAGCAAAAAAGGGGTAGACCAGGGTCTGAAAGGTGAACAGAGCTGGGGTTACTTGCAGTCAGTCCTCACTGAGAGGGAAGAAACAACCTAGGGCTAATTTCTTGAGTGGGCTGAGGACAGAGAGGACTTTTTTTTCAGGGCAAAGAAGAACTTTGAACTTCAAGGGAGTCAAGGGCACCACCCCTTCTCCCCCCCCCCCACCCCTCCCCTCTCTGGAATCTGTAGGGCAATTCCTTTCTGGACCAAAATCCCCTGAAGAGGGCAGCCCCTGAGGTTTCCTGTGCCCTAAGGCTAAATAATGCAGTTTGCTAAATCCTCCCTGCTCTGGGCAGGCCAGAACTCTGTGCACGCGACTACACTCTTTATTATTCATATAAACCTTTGGAAAAGGCAACGCCCGGGAAGTTTTTATAACTTTGTTTGGCATAAAAGTTTTACAAGATTCCCCTCCCTTAAAAAAAAAAAAAAAAAAACTTAAATTTTGGTCCTGCCATAGCATAGAATCTAAGATCTTTGAGAGGGGAAGCGATAGAAAGGGCTCTGGGGCTCCACTGTCTGGGTGTGTGGTGGGGAGCTGTCTTTCTTTGCTGAAGGCAAACAGGCCTGAAGGTTGGGGTCAGCAGTCCTTCCTAAGGCCCACCTTGGAACTGCCTTTGGGAGCTGCCAGCAAACAGAGGCTGCAGGACTTCAGGAGAGTCCCATTCACTATGCTCTTGAGATACGACCTTATAGACCTCCAAAGTTTGGATAATGTCCCCAGGACAAAAGACTCCCCACTACACCCTCTTATTCTCCTCCAGGCACCATTCTCTCCCTCAACCCTGCCACACACAGCCCTGCACATGCCCCCCATAAACCACTGCACAAAGCAGAGAAGACCCATAACCTTGACTCAAACTGCTTGATTAGAGATGGTCTTTTCACATAATCTTGCATCCCTGCTGCCTGTGAAATAAAAAATGAGTTAGAAGAAAGACAGTACCCAAAATGCTAAGAAACTCTTGCCCAGGGGTTGCAGTTGTTGCAGTAGGAGTAAAGAAGACAGAAGTCCATTAGGGATGCAGTTCAGAACCACAGAGAACAAAGGTACCCATGTGGGGAAGAGGCCTGGGGCTGCCAAGCCTAATGATAACTCCTTGGACCTGACCCCCACCTGTAACTGACAACCTCCTCCTTCATTTCCCTCCAGCCTTGAGGGCCACCAATTGAGCTCAACTTTGGGCCATTTTAATGTTCAGCTCTGAAAATCAGGACAAAAACGGCAGGCCTGGTGGACAAAGCTCCTTTGAGGTGATGGAAATTAAAATACCTTACCCCCAGAACCTGGCACTTCAGGGAACCATCAGGCATTAGTGGGGACGTGCCTCAAAGCCAGCTTTTCCTTTCCTCTAATGGCGACTGCTGAGGCCTGGCTGCTGGTCGCTGGCTGGCAGTCCTACACTTCGCCTTGTGAGGAGCCGAGCTGAGGCTGAAGGCGGGAGAAGGTCAACTCCAAGCCTGTGTAGCTGTGCTGGGGAGGCATGCGACTGAGCCTAGTGTTTTCACCCTAATTGAGCCCAGCACACCAGAGAAAAATAAGAAAGCCTAGCAGAGAAAGTGGAGGTAAAAGCAAAAATTGAAGAGGAAAGAAAAGAACAAAAAATAAATTGTATAACAAAGAAAGAAGAAAAAGAAAATGGTGAAATAAGGAAGACAACATATTAAGAAAGAGAATGGATCAGAAAAAAAAGAAAAGAAAGAGGACTTGCAGGAAAAAGGAAATGAAAAATAGAAAGAGAAGGAAGCAAGTAAAGAAAAAAGAGGAGGATAAAAAAGAATGAATGAATGAACAAAGCAAAGAAGGTGCTAAAAAAAAAAAGATTTTAAAAATCAAGATTTTTAAAAAGGAACTTAACCCCGAGAAGAAGGATCGGGTTTTTCTCCCGAGCACACCAATCCAACCACGGTCCTTACTCTGGCTGGAAACCTGACCTACTGGGGCAGCTTAGAAACAAACCATTAAAGTGGGGACCAGGGCCTTCCCCCCAAGATATCCTCCCATCCAGCTCCTCCTCCCAAAGATTCTCTTGGAGATATTTGCAGTCTGGTTTCGATTCAGGAGGCAAAGTTAAATAACTGGTTGGCTTCGGCAAAACAGAAGCAGCTGGCTGGCGCGGGTTATCAGACTTCAGGATTCAAGGTTCTCAGGGAGCACTTCGGGTAAAAATGAATATTTGTGGCTGTGTAGACTCAATTAAGTGCAAGTTGGACATGTGTGTAGATGCTAAAGTCCACAGCATCTGGGTGCAAGTGTGTACAACGTCCAGATGTGAGAGTCATTTTGCTGGCTGGGCCCGCCGGCCTGGCTGTGAGATCCAAAGTAGACCGAAGGCCCCTTTAACTGTCCTCAGCCTCTCACCTCCGTACCTGTCTGAAAACTGTTTTTCTGGACCTCCGAACATGCCACGTTTTGCCTGGAATTTCCTGGCTCTCAATTCAGCTGGGGCAGAGCCTGGTGCTAAGTGAAGAAAAGTCAACCTTTCCTTCAAGATTTGGGAAGAGAATGATTTATCTCAGCCTCCAAAACAAGTGGAAAAACCCTGCAACCACGGGTGTGATTTTATTTTCCGTTTCGCTTGAAGAGATTTCTGTACACACATTTGATTTTATTATTTTATCCCAACGGAAGAGACACCTTTCCTTTTTCATTTCATCTCTAAAAATTTCCCAGATGACTTCCTTAACCACTTGGGGAAACAGACAATTTTCACTGGAGAAATCATGGTGCTTCTGGGGTGACCTGAGGGCTACAGCCTGGAAAACAGCCGAATTTCCTTTCTGTCCGTTGAGCACGACACTTTTCTTCTGCCTCTAACGGGGACCCCTAGTGCCTCAGCCCTTGGCCTGCTATGTGGAACCACTGGATCCTCCTGGAGCATGCTAGGAGCTCTGGAAACCCTCCTGGTCTCCCTTGCTCAGAAACCCACAGCCGGCAGGAGGCCCAGGCCTGTCCTTGCTGGCCCTTCAGGGTCTGGGTACCAGGCAGGAAGAGCAAAAGATGCCAGGGCTTCTGGGGTGGGTGAGATTTGTCCAGAACATGCAGAGCCTGAGCCCCCACTCTGGCCTGCAGCCCTGGATATTCGGATCCCCAAGCTGAGGTAAGAAGAATCCCAGAGTCAGTCTTAGGTGCAGGTCTCTCCGCATTCTCGGGAAGTTGGAGAAGTGGCTTAATAAGAATTGGTATGGGGGTGATTTCAGTAACACAGACTTCTCCTGAACCCCAACCCAGGTACTAAGTGTGCAGGCTGAGGGTCTTGGTCCTGTGAGCAGGTCTGGTGGGCGCCTGGCAGTGGTGGCAGGCGGGGTGACTGTGGTGGCCGGCATGCCTTTGAACGCCAGGCCCAGACAATAGGATGGAAACTGCCTTTGCTCGTGGCCTCGGGAAAGACCGAGCCCAAGGGGGCAGGGCTGGGACCCAGACCAGGCTGGACCTCTTTGGAGCCACACAAATACTCCTTTCGCCTGGCTCACTCTTTTTCACTTCTTTCTTCCTTCCTTTTACCTTCACTGAGGCAGAATCCCAAAGTCTGTGAAAACCCAACAAGTTATTCAAGTCTGTGACTGTCCGAGCAAGAGCGGGCTCTTGTTTAACAGCTCTGGGTTTTCGTTTATCTTGAGTAATTAGAGGCAAACATTTGTCCCACCGGGGGTCCCACTTAGGCTGATGAATTTGATTTCTTTTTCCATTAATGGGCCGTGTTTATCATACTTCTAATTATTTCAACTTTAAACACTATCCGTTCTTGTGAGGAGGTGGGAGGCTTTCTCTCGAGGGTATTATTTCCATTAATAATAGCAAGGATTCTGAAGCAACTCTATCCCTTCCCCTGGCTAAGGTGGGTGGCAGGTTTGGGATGGGGGTCAGGCTGGTAAGGAGAGAGAGGCGGGAGGCCCAGTGACTTTGTTCCTCTCGGCCGGCTCTTCAGCTTTTGCCTGGGGACTTGTTTTTGAGAATTTATCTCTTTCACCCTCTTCTGGGACTCCTACCATCCCCTCCCAGGCTGGGTTGGATTCATTTTAGAAGCTGTTCCCTCATCACCTTCCATCAGTCCCAGCCTGGCCTGGGTAGAGGATCGGAGAGAGAGTGCTGCTCCAGCCCTCAGCCACTAACAGAGAAAAAGGCCAGGAAAATCTGAGGTAGCTAGGCAGCACCTGGCCATGGGGGAAAGGGACCACTGGACTCCAAAACAGGGGACAAGGGCAGGGGATTGGGAAAACAAACTCCAGGGACAGACAAACCAGGCAGGAAAATAAAGGAGACATGAAAGAGGGGGGAGGGAACCCCCCAAAGCCATATAATTCTCAATTGCTTTGGTCTTTAATTTCATCGTCCCATAAATGAGGAAATATCAGTTCCCATACTAAATTTTTATCCTCAGCTGATAAATATGACGGGAAATTTTCGTTGGGTCCTCGTAAAAGGGAAACGGTTTCGATCAAACTGGTGGGGGAAGACTTATGCAGATAATACAAACAGAGTGGCCATAAAGTCTGGGCTGTTTCCCCGGGGATGGGCGGTGGGACAAATGGCTCCCTGGATTGACTACTGCCCAGGCTGTCCCAAGTCTGGTCTGGGGCCTAAACAGCCTAACCTTGCCCTGGACAACCCCCATGCTGAGGCCAGGCGACCCCTGCAAATGAAAACACAAAACTAATTTCAAATCTCCCCTGTCCGTTCTGCAAGCAAGTCACACACTCCACATTTCCTTCCAGTTTTCTGGGGGTTCAGGGACCCCTGCGCCTTCTCTTTCAATCCGTGGATGAGGGAATTCAGCAGATTTTTTTCCACAGTCCTCTTCTGGCCGCGCTGGTTGGGCCTCCCTAGAAGCGGTCCAGCCTCCTTACTCGACCACACCAGGGCACTCGGCATTAGGGTCCTTTCCCGGCTTGGCTTCAGCACTTCGGAAAGTCGAAACCCCAGGCTCTATCCAGAGAAAAATGCGGGGCTACCGGAAAGACAAGTTATTCTCCGGATTCCGTTTCCTGAGGAAGGGGTGGAGAGTTTTGTTCGCTTTGGGAGAAAAGCGATGGAGAAACGGAAAGAACTATTTGAAACATGTATTTCCCTTTTTTCCCCCTTCCCTTTATTAAACAACAACAATAACAAAAATAGACCGGCCTCACTTCTCCTTTAAAAAATTGCTTCCAGCCCAATCGCTCTGGGTCGGATTTGGTTGCGTCCAGGGTCCTCGTTTGCGTGTTGATATGCGACTCCCCGAACCCGATCAAAGTCCCTGCAAGTTCAGTCTTTTTCTTCAGAAATATTCCCTGTTTTAGTAGGGGCAAGTTCAAGCGGAAAGCAAGGGTCGCTAGTGCCTGGAGCAAAGCGGCCGAACCAGCTCCAAGGCCAAAGTCCTGAGATAGTGACCCAAGAGCTGCCCGCCCAGCCAGGCCCAGGCCACAGCTCCGGGGTGAGGGAGCGGGTACCTCTGGTCCTGTGCTTCTTCCTCCAGGGATCCCTACATCCACTGGGAACCTCCTTTCCCCGGCAGCCCTGAAGTGACCGTGACCCCCTCCCTGACCCACTCAAGACACTGGAGATTCCCGGTCAACTCCCACAGGGAATTTGCAACTCAACCAACCTCCAAGACGGTCGGTCCCCGAACTCCCAGAACCAAAAGGCCAAGCCCGAGAAAGCAGAACACAGGCAGCTGAAACTTTAGTCCTGTTTGGGATTCTTTAACTTTCTCTTTCTCTGCCCGCAGGAGCACCCTTCATCCCCCAACCCCCCCCCCAAAAAAAACCTCATCCTGCTCCCACCCCAAGAGAAGAGTGGGTGGGGGATGAGAGAAGGAAAAGGGGAGGTGAAGAGAAGGGAAGAAGTACCTGAATCGTGTCTTGACCTTTTAATTTGAATTTGTTTTGAGCCCCGGTTGCCTCTCTCTCCCACTTTCCCTCATTTCCCCCCTCTCCTCCCTCCTCTCCCCAGGAGTTACCGGCTGGTTCCCGGGTAAACAAACCCCACTCTACCCAGAACGCCCCCATCGCCCTCCACCCCCCCCCCCCGCCCCTGCCGCCTGGGGGGCGCTTCCTTTGTTCGCGGGGAAGGGCTCCAGTGCCCCTACCCCGAGGCAGCTGCTAGGTGGCGCTGTTACTCCATGCTGAGCGCTCCGCCTGCCGACAACTTGACCCCGCTGACGTCACGGCCGTCTGAATCATCAAGGCCATTTTCAAATCCCATTGGTCTAGCCGTCACATGGTGAGGACCGAATGCGCGGATAATTATGGAGCTGATATTCCACCCCCCCCTTCTTTTTCCTCCCGCCCCTCTAACCGCCCCCCCTTCCCGGATGGGGGAAAAAAAAGATGTCAGCTCCTCCGCTGTAGTATTGCTCCTTAAAAACCCCTCTCTCTGAAAATGACATGCCCTCGCAATGTAACTCCGAACTCGTACGCGGAGCCCTTGGCTGCGCCGGGCGGAGGAGAGCGCTATAGCCGGAGCGCAGGCATGTATATGCAATCTGGGAGTGACTTCAACTGCGGGGTGATGAGGGGCTGCGGGCTCGCGCCCTCGCTCTCCAAGAGGGACGAGGGCGGCAGTCCCAACCTCGCCCTCAACACCTACCCGTCCTACCTCTCGCAGCTGGACTCCTGGGGCGACCCCAAAGCCGCCTACCGCCTGGAACAACCTGTTGGCAGGCCGCTGTCCTCCTGCTCCTACCCACCTAGTGTCAAGGAGGAGAATGTCTGCTGCATGTACAGCGCAGAGAAGCGGGCGAAAAGTGGCCCCGAGGCAGCTCTCTACTCCCACCCCCTGCCGGAGTCCTGCCTCGGGGAACACGAGGTGCCCGTCCCCAGCTACTACCGCGCCAGCCCGAGCTACTCGGCGCTGGACAAGACGCCCCACTGCGCCGGGGCCAACGACTTCGAAGCCCCTTTCGAGCAGCGGGCCAGTCTTAACCCGCGCGCCGAACATCTGGAATCGCCTCAGCTCGGGGGCAAAGTGAGTTTCCCTGAGACCCCCAAGTCCGACAGCCAGACCCCTAGTCCCAATGAGATCAAGACCGAGCAGAGCCTGGCGGGCCCCAAAAGCAGCCCCTCGGAGAGCGAAAAGGAGCGGGCCAAGACTGCGGACTCCAGCCCAGATACCTCGGATAACGAAGCGAAAGGTAAGGCCGCCTGGGCCGCGGGCCGGGCTGGGACGCTCCGGCACTAGGTCTTCGTGGCCAGGACAGGGGCAGGGGGGGAGGGTTGGGCTGAGGCCTCGAGAACCGGAGGTCCTGGGAATGCGACCACTGTTTGCGACTGGTGTCTGCTGAGCGCCAGGCTGGTAGCGCGTCATTAGCTGGGGAAGGTAAGCGGCGACGTGAAGGTGCCGGGCCACCCCGGGCCGTGGGTGCTAAGGCGGGGCGGTGCGCACCACAGGCAGCCTGCAGGAGCCCTGTGCTGCCCAGTACGCTCCTGGGCGCGTGCTGGTTTGGGTTTGCCTTCTCGACACTGGTGTCCTGGGGGTGGGGGGCTGACGCGCCCCACTTAGGTCAAAAGCTCACAAAAAGCTTAAAATGGCGATCATAGGCCAGGAAGTGGGAAGGCTTTTGAGATGAGGGATTTCTCTTTACTGCGTTTTCCCAGTTGCAAATTGTTTCCTGCGAAACGCATTTTGTTGTTTGTGGGTTTGATATGTACATAGGGCTTGGGCTTGTTGGGTTTTGGGCTTGTCTGACTCCGAGGCCTTGGACTGGAGGGCTGAGGCCGGAAGAGGTGGAGGTGAAGAGCTGCCCGCCACATCTCTCTCTCTTCTCCAGATGCTTGGGTAGGAGACGGCGTTGAAACAGGGCATTTGGAATGTTTTAAGTTTTTCCTTTTGGCTGGTGTTGTTGTTGTTGGTTTCTTCTTTTAAATTTTTTTTTCTTTTCCTTTTTTTTTTTCCTAGCTAAATTACATTTTCCCCATTGGTTTTCAAAAGCAGCTTACAAATGAGTGGTTGGGAAAATTCTGTGTGCGTGGCAAGCGGTTTTCTCCTGAAAGGGAGTGTGGCTTTGGTTGGATTTCATTGTGGCTTTGGTTAGAGAGAGAAAGCCTAGCCAGAGTTCAAGCTCAGGGTTCAAGATTCATTTCTGCTCTAGGAACTGGGGACCTTCAGGATCTTTCTCTAACACCTGGGGAAAGAATGTGGAGGAAACACAGGAGCAGGGGAGGGAGGCTGAGGGTGATGACTTTCCCTGAAAAGTTGGAGCAAAAAGCATCGGAAAAGGCCCAACGGGGAGGAATAAACCTGCTCCCCATGACACTGGCTACTGGCAGCAGTATATAAGAAGGGCTCATTGGGTGTTGTAGAGGTAGGTGAAATATTGAGAGTGGGGCAGACTGAGGGGGGCTGGATCTTGTGGTGCTTTGTATATGGATGCGACGCACACACGCATGCCTGACGGCGACCTGTGTCACACTCACACACCCCTCTGGCATGTTCCTCACACACTCACTCATGCCCGCTTGCATAGGTACCTGCACTCTTTTTTTCAGGAAAGAGTAGAACCTCACTTTCTTGGGTCAGCTTTACAAAGGTGGCCTTGGCAAATCAGTCCACAGAGACCCTGGCCAGAAGATGACCACTGGTGTGTTTGTGAGGATAAGAGGGAGAGTGAGGCAACTACACACATGTAACCTTCCTTGTGGTACATATGCATAGTGAAGGTTTAATTTTATACACTCTCCACAGACATGAGCTTGATTGGGATACAGATTTATGATAGAAAAAGTTGTGTTCTAGCCCCACCAAAAGCAAATTCAAGGTTAACAAATCCATCTCCCAACTCAAATTGCACCCATTCCCACAGGCTCCTCTTTCTCTCCTACTGTCCACACCACAACCTAAACACTCCTATTCCAACTAATCCCCTTAGCCTGTACTTTGCCTGTGCTCTTCTGTCTCCCTCCCCTTTTGGTGTCTCCATCAGGCCAGAGGCAAAGACAGGTTTTGGCTAAACTTCCCCATTTATAATTTCTCTCCTGCCCCCAAAACCCAACAACACCAATAAGAAAAATAAACAAGACAGAGTTATATGTGAAGAGCCTATACATAATTTGGCAGAATGGGGCAGGTGCAAAGGATGGGGAATAATCAAAGACATCGAGATTTTTATACTGCAGTTTCCAGTTTGCATCTTTCTGGTATTTTCTGGTTCCTTTAGTATCCCCTTCCCACTCCCAATCACGATAAGATCCTGGAACCTGGCAGCTTCCTTTGGCACAAGGAGGAGAGAGAGCACAGAACCATAGCACACTTATTTGCTGGGTGCCTCCTCTTTGGTCTTTGGACTATGTGTTTCCCTTAATAAATGGCCAAGTTCCCTTCTGCTGCTTGAAGAACAAGGCTGGTCCATTTCAGAAAGAATGTGTGCCAGGGAGAGAAGCTGTTAACAAGATAATGGGAAATACACACCACACTACAGTATCTCCTCATATAAGTGGGCATGTGTACATTTCTATGTACATATGTATATGCAAGTGTATATCTCTGCAGGTATACATGTATATTTGCAGGCACATGTACCTATCTATACACAGATTGGGAAAGATATTTTTAGTAGCTAAAATACCTCGGGTTATTGCTTTCCCTTGACCTTAGGTCCTCTGGCCAGGGAATATGTCTGAGGACCCCTAGGCCTGCCCCAGAGTTGTTGTCCCTGACCTCCACTACTCCAACAAGATTTCCTGCTTCAGCTACACATACCTAGGGGAAATGGCCAGGAGAGGAGGAGATGGCAACAGGGAGATCTAATGAAGCAGAGTCAATCTATGGCAACTCAGGTGGGAGTTAGAGCTGGGAGCCTGGTGCAGGGACAATGCAATTTTTGCCTCTGGCTGCAGAGATTGGGACAAAGTCCCTCCACTGAGTTGAAAGGCCAAAGCTCTTTGGAAATTGACTCTGGGCTCTGGGGTGGACTCTGCACTTGGGTCTGAGGCCTGGAAAATACTATTCAGTCTGGTTGGAATTTTCCAGAGTTGGAGAAGAACAGCGTGGAGGGAGGGCCTGGAGAGGTTTTAAAGGAACCCAGGAGGGTCAGCAAGCTGAGAAAAGTGAGAATATTCAGGATCTGATAGATTAAGGTGGACTTGGGTAATTTAGATTAAGTGAATGCTTTGAAGGCAAGAACTCTACCCTCTTTTCCCTGTAAGCCTAGACCCACAGAAATTCTAAAAGTCGTGTCCCCAAGAGGATCCCACTAGCTAGGCCTGTGGGGTGAGAGCAGCTCCCCTCTGCTCCCTCAGTCGCCCCAACAGCAGGCTGGCAAAGGCTGCAGCACTGCTGGGAGGATTTGCATCTTCGAGGGATACTTATGTAAATAATGTTATTTTTAACAGAGGAGATAAAGGCAGAAAACACCACAGGAAATTGGCTGACAGCAAAGAGCGGAAGGAAGAAGAGGTGCCCCTATACTAAACACCAGACGCTGGAATTGGAGAAAGAATTTCTGTTCAATATGTATTTGACGCGAGAGCGCCGCCTGGAGATTAGCAAGACCATTAACCTTACAGACAGACAAGTCAAAATCTGGTTTCAAAATCGCAGAATGAAACTCAAGAAAATGAACCGAGAGAATCGGATCCGGGAACTGACCTCCAATTTTAATTTCACCTGAGTGCGCGGTCTCCCCTCCCCCTCCCTCCTCCTTCCTTTCCCCGCCCCTCCTCCCTTTGTGCCTGGTGATATTTTTTTTTTTCCTCCCAGAGTATAAATGCAACGCGCCTGCAAAAAAGGCAAAGACCTCAGACTCTCCTTCCAAGGGACCTATGGTTCGTGCTGCGAGGATGCTTCTACCTAAAGCATGAGAAATGGGGTGCTTGGGTGTGGGGTGTGGTGTATGCCCTCATAGATGGGGGTGGGAGTGTGACTGGTGTGTGTGTCAGCCCCTCACTCACCCACTCACACACACACAGCATTCTGTTCTCTGTGCAAAATTAAGATCAAATCCACCCAATTGTAGGGGAAGAAAAGAAAAATAATCAACCAGAGAGGGTCTGTAATCTCGCAGAGCACAGTCAGTCAGAATCGCTTCTTCCTTGCTGCATTTCCTCCTTAGAATAATAGACGTTTTGGAAAGTTCGGCTAGTGTTTGTGTGTCTGTCGTAGCACCCACCGTCTCCACCAAACCCTCTCTGTGTCTTTACCTCCCAGTCGCTCTAAGAATCTGCTTGAAGTCTTGTATTTGTACTGCTTTCTGCTTTTCTCCCACCCCTCCCAGCACCCCCACATCCCCTATCTACTAACATCTCAGAAATTCCATACAGAGGAACAAAAAAAAAATTAAAAATAGAACATAGCAAAGCAAAGGCAGAATGACCCCCCCCTCAAAAAATTTGCCCTGTCCCTGTCTGGGAGTTGTGTTATTTAAAGATATTCTGTATGTTGTATCTTTTGCATGTAGCTTCCTTAATGGAGAAAAAATCCTAATAAATTTCCGGAATCATAATCCTCAAATGGGTGGTTTTTTTGTTTTTAGTATTTTTTAGTGATACCCCCCCCCCCCAAAGAAGCTGAGTGTGTGGATGTGTGTGTTTTGTGTTTGACTCATCTCCTAGAGCCTTTCTAGAACGTCTCTTGGCGGGTTTAATGTAAGTGAGAGACCATAACGTTGATTTAAATATTATCCAGGTGACCACAATAAGTCAAGGTCATAAAACAGTAATGTCAGGACGGTCTTGGTGCGCGCGAGAGGTGGATTTTATGATCTGCAAATATAATGTGGTGCTGCAGTAAAAGATGCATTTAAAGGTGACTGGAGGAGGGAAAGAGGCAGAGAGCAAACTGCAATCTTGAGGAGCAGACGGATCTGATTGCCTGGGGTGCTGGGCTGGGCGCACCCCACCACTGCTGGGGGGCACCCCAATAGCCCCCTACCCATCCAAAGAGAGGAATAAACTTAACCGCTGGAGGGGCACGAGGAGCTCAGCCCCCCCCCCACTACACACACACATCGACAGCAGCTAACAGAAACGCGGCAGCAGCAGGAGGAGGAAGCAGCGACAAGGTAAGAGAAGCGGTTTCTTGTTCTTCTCTTGGCGGCGGAGTGGGGACCAGCAGCGTCCCCAGGTGCCTGGCGTGCAGTGGGAAAGCCAGGAAGAAGGTGTTTCAGGCATCCGTGCTTGCTAAGAGCCCAGGCTTGCCTTGTGGGCACTGGCAGCGGGAGGGCAGCAGCCTTGAGCTCCCTCTCTTCCCCTCCCCGGCCCATTGCTATGGGGTTCGGTGGTTAAAGGGGTAAATTGGTGGTTTTGGCTTCTTTATCTTTGTGGGCACTTAGAGTCGCCTCGAGGTTCATGCACTGGTCTAGGTGTCTCTCAGTCTGGTCCTCTGTTGTGGGGGGAGGAAGAGGTAGAGTAGGTTGGAGCTTGAAGCTTAGGTTTTCCTGCTTTTTGCTGGTGTGGGTGTAAGCCTTGTCCAGGCTCTTGGTCCTTACACTCTCTGCCTGTAGGGCTTTGCCAGGCAAGTGGTGTGATTGGAAGTGGCTTCAGAGCACAGGCGCTGTGGTACGACTCATGTTCACCAGGAAGCCTAAACTGAGCTGAAAGAGGGAAAGGATCAGAGAGTATAGGAGAGTGCAGGAGAGCCAGATGGACAAGACAGAGGACCCAGCTCAAGAGTGGAAGGACGATCCAGCTTCCCTCAGGGCCAGGGCCAGATGCAGGGAAATAGCTCCACTGCGGTGCTGGGGGTGGGGCAGGGATTTGGCGGCTAGCGGTCCCATTTCACCAGAGTTTCCCTTAGTGATTGCTTAGACCAGAAACTGATGAAGGCAGACTCCCTACCCACCCGCCACACAAAATCTTCTCTCTAGTCCTTAGGGAGGTTGTGGGGGCGGAAAGGGGGACGGGGCTGAATTTCTTCCTTCCCCAACCCCCTTCCCTCTCCTCCGGATAGATGCAAAGCTGAATCTCCCGCCCTGCTTGCTCAGCTGATCTGTGGCTTAGGTAGTTTCATGTTGTTGGGATTGAGTTTTGAACTCGGCAACAAGAAACTGCCTGAGTTACATCAGTCGGTTTTCGTCGAGGGCCCCAACCCACCTCTCCTACTCATTCTCTCCCCAGTGAGACTGCCCCACAGCCCCCTCCCAGATAGGGCAAAGTGGGTGCAAGCTGTGAATGGGACCGCAGGACAAGTCTGAGGAACCCTGCTTTATACCGTCCCCTCCCCAGTCTGTCCCAATCCCTGTGACTGAGGGAAAGGAGTTTTTCCTGCAGCTATTGTCTCCTGGGCCCAGCTGATGGAGACAGACAAAGAAGGTCCAGCCAATTCCAAGGAAATTCAGGAGTTTTGAGTTTGGCCTGGTGGGCCAGCTCAGTTGGACAGCAGGGTGGGGCAGAATCATTAGGGGAAAGAGGAAGGGTCTCTGGAATGGTTAGCATCTCTCACCTACCACTTCCAAAAGAGAATATGCCTCTAGTTGGATGGGGCTGGAGCTTCTCATTAGAAAAGCGAGGTGCCTGGAGGTTCTAAGAGTTGGGGAACTCTGGACAACAGCCCAGCTACCTCCTCCTCCCCTTTTATAGCTCCATCTCCAAGGGAAGAACATATTTGGGGTGTTAGCAGGTTAGAAAAGCTATCAAGTCCAAGTAGAAACCCTCACAAACACCCTACTAGGAAATATCAGGGCAAAAACCTGGCTCTGGTCTGTCTAGAAGTCTTTGCCCATAGGCCTTGGTCTGTGTATTTGTGAGTCTGTGGCTGTCAGGCAGTTACCTATCCTCGCGTTCCATGGAAATGTCTGGGTGAACACAAGCTGCCAGCGCCCACCATTACCATGTTGTTGGGAATGTTGTTGGCTGATGCCAGGGGGAGGAGGGGAGGAGAATGTGGTAGGGGGACATCTGAGTAATAAGAAACTTTGTAAAGCTTCCTCCACTCATTTTGAATTGGGTTCATCAGTTTTGGCCCTGGTTGCTAGAAAGAAGGGTCTCAAAAGAGGTTTCTTTGCCTTTGGAAAAATGGGGGAGGGGTCAGGTAGAATGGGGAGATACACCCCTGTTCTCAGAGATACTGGATAAGGAAAGCCAAAAAGAGTTTGGGTTTCTGGTTCTCTTACTTTGGAATAATTATGATTATTAAAACATAAACTTTCAAATAGCAAACAAAATCATGTCCCTGTAACAAAATATGTACATAGAGCTCTATATTCTCTCAGTCATTTGCTGAGGGGGACAGATATATGCACCCTTGCATGAATGTAGGTCTCTGTTTCTATCTCTCTGTCTCCTTTAGGCTCTCTCAAATCCCCTGCATTTATTTATACACATACTCATTCAGTTTTTTCTTCTCTCTTACACAAAGAGATTTATTTTGAACCTCAAGGAAACTGGAGAAAATGGAAATAGAGCTTTTCGTTTCCCCAGCTAAATTGTCAGCCTATCTTCTATCCCTTTGTGAGAGAAAAAAAATTCTTCCCTTGGAGGGATGTGCTCAAATCTCTATGGCTCCCAGGGAAATGGGGAGGTTTCCAGAGAGACAGGCCAGCTGGTGGGAGGCAAGCAAGGGACTCCCCTGGTTTGGGAGCCTCTAGCAGCCTTTGAGTCTTTAGTCTGACCCAAGCACACAGCCGATTGGGGTAAGTGGAGTCTCAGGCTGGAGCAGGGTGCTCAAAACACTTGACTTGGAGATAGTGTCCCCCGATGGGCCGAAATTCACCAATGAACGACTTCTGTGATTTGGGTCCCTTTGCTCCCATTTCCATTTCAAAGCTAGTGGGCTTATAAGGGGTGACCATAGAGCCAGGGGTCAATGGGTCCTCCTCCCTGGATCCCAAGAAATGGTGCAAGGTCTCATAGGGCCAAGGTGAGGGCCAGTCTGGTCATCACAGCCCACCTCAGGGCCCTGGGACAGTGGATCATGGTTAAGGCGATGGTAATTATTTATTCGCTTCGCTGGAAGGGAGTCTTCAGAAGGAACAGCGTGAAGAGGAGGGAAAAATTATCTCTCTCGTCTGCGGATATTAAGATGGATTTTTATTTCTTAAAGGACCCTCCCCGCAGAGAGCGCATAAGCGTAAACTTAATATATGCTCCTCAGCCCAACTCTAGAAATCGCAATAAAAGTTAAAACCTCCCCTACTGGTTTTTTTTAATTATGATATGAGAAAGAGGAGCAGGATTTATAGAGCTGAACTCTCCGCGTGTGAGTGTTTGAGACTTGCGGGAGAAGGCGGAAAAGGCAAGAGCTCGCCAAGGAGAGCCTTGGTCTTTCAGATATCTCGCCGGCTGCGGGGGCTCCGGCTCAGCCTGACTGATCTCTGTGGCTTCCCTGAGACCTCGCCCCTGCCATCGGCCTTGCCTCCGCTCGCTTGGAGATGAAGGAAGCTCTTCTTGGGAACAGGTGAAGGGGCAGGCGGAAACCGGAGACTGGGGCTACGGGTGGGAACGCCAGCTCTCAGGGCTTTGTGTGGGTCCCATTCAGAGGATGAGGTTTGAAGTCCTGGGCAGCGCCGCAGCCCAAGTGTAGCCCAGCTGGCGACTTGACTAGGAAGGGAGTCCGGGCAGGGCGCTAGAGCACCAACAAGGTGGATCGTGTATGGACTTTGGCCGCAGACGAGCAAAGTGGGCTCTAGGGCTGTGGTCAGCCGCGAGGCCGGCAACCGGATGTTGAGTCTGTAGGAAGGACCTTGAGGTCTGTTGCGTGTTTGGGCTGCCGGGGGCGGCGGCCCAGAGGGTGTGCAGCGTGCAGTGCGGGGGGCGCGGTGGTCAGTGTGGGCGAGGCAGCAGGCTCGCACACCTCTGCGGCTTCTGGGCTGTGTCCTGGACGTCTAAACTGAGGCCGACCAATGGTCAGAGCATGAAAAATAAATGCAGTTAAGGGTCTTCCTTTTTTTCATTTTCATACAAGAGGTCCTTTCTTTTTTCTCTTTCGGAGATACCTGGATTTGGTCCAGAGCAGGTTGCCCGCGGGAGGGCCCCGCGAGCGGCAGCGCGTGAGGGAGGGAGGGAGAGAGGGAGGGAGGGCGAGATGGAGGGAGGGAGGGAAGGAGGGCGGGTGGCGACGGCTGCGGTGGCCGGGGCTTTCCTCCCCCGGCGGCGGGAGGCGGCTGCCCTGCATCTGTGGCCGTGGGGAGCCGAGGAGCAGGTAACGAAGGCGCTTCCCGAGGCGGGATTGGACCAAGCCAGAGGCACCGAGTCTTCTGGGTCTTTTGCCTGAGGCCTTGGCGGGAGAGAAGGTAGGGAGATCGGCGCCCGCCAGGCCTGGCAAGGAGGCCTCGGGAATGTTGAACCTGTATATTATTTTAGGCTCACACTCATGTTGTGAGTCTGTCCGTCTCGGGAGATGTGGTTTGTCTGACTGAGAAGTCCCAAACCCTAGGCTCTCCTTCTAAAGGCTGAGACAATTCGGGAAAATTAGTCGTCGGAATGCGCACTTCCATTCATTGGATTCTCTGCAACTCAGCAGGGCGGGTTACGGCGCCCCCAACTTGGAAGGGAGCTTTCCTCCTGTTTCTTGATGCGGAGTCCTCTTGCTCTCCCCGCCCTGGGCTGAGTTTCTGGCTCCAGGTTCGTTGAGTCGCCCTGAGGTTTGAGGCCAGACAGCTCCCAGTCGGGCAGGGAGGGCGGGGGAGAGACCAGAGGCTCTAGCCCCTTAATTGTACTTCGGGCCGGTATTGTCTCTCCTTTCGCTACCTCGGCTTCCTCAGTCTGGGCTCCAAAGTCACTGCAAATTTCTTTGCGACACATACATCACACAAAAGATCAGGTAACAACGCGCTCAGGGCCATTGGGGCTCCAGGCAGAGGGCAGCCCTAGCTCTGGGGCGGCACCCCCTCCAGCCACTCCCCGGCTGGAAAACCAGAACGTGTTGGGGGAGCCGGAAATAGCCCCGTTTGCCGCGGAGCGGCAGGGCGGGGGCGTCAGCGGGAATGCAGGCCCGGCGACAGGCCGTGGCGTTGAGAGGGCCACGTTCACAGGCCCTGGGGATTTCACTCCTGCTGGGCTTGGGGGCCTGACTCCGGGTGTGCAGGGATCCGGGATACCCACCTGGGGTGGGGGCAGGACGCGGGTCTCCTCGCGGCAGGCCAAGAGGACTCAGTTTCTGCTTCCAGCGCAGGCAGGCCTTAGCTAGGAGGAGTTGTGTGTGGGTGTGTTTTTCCCAACAAAGAGGGATCAGAAAAGAAGGGGGGAAATAGAAGGGAACCAGGGAGGGGGCGGGGAGGGGAGAGGACAGCGGAGAGGTGAAATGAGCCCATTTCAGGGGGAGAAGGAAAATGAAAGCAAATGGAGCAAGGCCTTCTTCGCGCAGGGCCGGTGCTAAGGAGCGATGAGCGGGCTCCCTGCCTGCCGCGGCTGGGATGGCCCACTGGGGGCATAGGGAAAAGCCTGTTTTAAATTTAATCCGAACTTGACGGTGTGGATTGAACCGGAGGGAATTTAAATCACTGAAAAGGATATGTGGGACAGGGGGGAGGGGATGGCTCTAACCTGTCTGTCTGTCTGTCCTTTCCCACGGTGCTAGCTTGATTGTGGTCTCAGCTGCCCAGGTTTGAGGTGATAGAGTGAGTGTGCCCTTCCCCCTTATAGGACTCTCCTGTGCCCAGTGAAATCTTTGGGTGGGGGAGAAGAATGTTAAGCAATCCGAGTGAATTTACAGAACTGCTAGCTAGAACTGGGTCCCACACACACACACCAACAGGGACTCTCAGCTGCCTCAGGTCTCTCAAATTGCCCCAGCAGTTCTAAGGAAAATTGAAGGGAGTAGAGTGGGTGAGAGGGAGCTTTGAAATATAGTGGAAGATTCAGCAGGAGTAACTGAACCCCAGGAAGATAAGCCCATCCTTCTTGGTGCCCCCATATCCTTGTGCCTCCCACATCTATAAGCCTGGGTTTAGGGGAAGTCTGAAAGCCTGCTTGAGAGCCCTGACCTGCCATCCTCTCTCCAAATGTGGCAAATAGGGGTTGCAACCCACAGTGTAGTTGTGGAATCTGTCTTATTTGGGCCTACTGGACTTCAGGACTCCCAGGCTCTACAAGGCCTCCCCAGGGCTGCCTGTCTCTCAGAGGCATAGGGAAAATGGGACATTGGCCAGGAGGGCGCTGTGGGCGAGGCCTGCTTTCTGATCCACAGCTGTGCCTGCGACTTATTGGGGAGGGTTGGAGTTCCTGCTCCCAAAAGCAAGGCAAGGCAACAATCCCCCTTGGTTTCCTGGGGGATTTAACGGGCAGCAAAGATCCCTGGATGGTGATCCTGACGCCTGACTGCTGCAGACTCCACAGGGTAGGCAGGCCAGTGCTCATGCAGCTCAAGAGTTGAAAAGAAGGCTGTGTTCAAAGGGGATAGGAGAGAAGGGGGCGTCTCTTTACAGCCACGATGTCCATTTGAGGGGCTCTCCCAAAGAGCAGAAGTCCATACGAGAGGATCTTTAAGGACTCTTTCCTGCAGGAAAGCTGGGGTTGGGGCAGAGGGGCCCTGTTGCCTGGCGAAAATGCAAAGGAGGAGCAGGCGTGAAAGCTCTTTCTCCTTCTGTTTCTTCGATCCTTGACCAGAGCATGGCTCAGCCTCCAGTCGCCTGGGCGGCTGCCTGGGCCAATATGGGATTCTGTATCCCTGAGGCCTAGTGTACCCACCCTAGTTGGTCCCCCAGGAGGGGCAGGAGAAGAGGCCTCTTCCTCCTTTGTGTCCAGACAGAAGTGGCTGCTGCGCCCGGAGTCGGTCCCACTGCAAAGGCCCGGCAAGCAAGCGGACTGCACAATGCCACGGCTGCTCCGTCAGCTCTCGCCCTGCCCCGTCCTGCCTGCCTGCCTGTGTATCACTGCCCTTCCTCGGGCTAGCTATCTGTATGCTTTCCTTTCCCTACTTTCTTTTCATCTTACTTTCCTTCTTTTCTTCTCCTCCTCCCAGTTCTTTTCATCCTAATCCTCTGTTTCCTTCTTTCCTTTCTTGGGCCTGGCGCCGTATTTCAGTTGGTCTGTCTTAGGCAGTCTGGGGCTCAGTCTCTTTCAGGCTCCGTCCCCTGGTGTCCTCTTGGTCGCAGTCTGGCCCGGGGCCCCGCTGAAGGCTAAATGTCTCTGCTTATCGCTGCCAGCAGCCGCCCAAGAGCCATGCCGGGTCCCCAGCCACCAAGGGCTGGGGGAGGTGCTGACTGCACTGGGGATTTGGAGAAAGCCTCTGCAGAGGGACTGGAACCTTCCGTCTTTTCCTTGAACTAGTGAGGAAGATTTTTGATTGACAGCTAACCCGACTCCATCAAGGCCAAAGAGATATTCTGTTTCTTGTTGTAATTTAGGTTTCCCAGCCAGTCCAGATAAAGGGAGAAGGCAGTAAGGAGCTGAGGGGGACAAGGCTGCAGACCCCCGTTTCCCTCTCCCCAGTCAGATTATTTCCCTCATCTCCTCTGTGCATTGAAATCCTAGCCCCGGTAGACCGAAATGGAAAGAACTGAAGAGGGGGAGGAGCAGGGACTGGGGAGGAGACCTATGGAGCTGGGGTCTGAGCTGGGAGCTGCAGCTGTGCCCTCCCCCCAACTTTCCTCCCCACCAAATACAGCTAATACACCCTCCAGCCTTTCTCTACCCCAGAGGAGATAGATCAACCTAGCTACATGAGAAATCCAGCACTCACCCCCACCCCTGGCATTTGGTCCCCTCCTGGGGACAGGAGAGGGAAAGCAGGGCAAGCATGGATGGATCTGGGAAGCCTCCTTCCCTGCTGCCTTCAGAGCCAGCATCTCAGCCTCAGCTCCTGCCTATTTCCCCATGAGCAGACTGAGACTCTTCCCTCTGACCCTGAAATTGCACCCTTCCTTCAAACTCACTCTGCCCTGCCTAGTTGCACCACCTCTAGGGACATCACCTGTCCTTCTCCTGCCCCCAGTCAATCTCCCTACCCCCCTCTTGCACCCACACTGAGGGTTTTCTGATTGTCTAATGCCCTCCCCCTTACTAAACCACCATGGGACAGTCTGATGCAAAGCCTAGGGCTGTGCAGTGAACCCAAAATTCAAGGAGGGTAGCAACCAACTATGGGGGGGGGGTACTCCAAGTTCTCTGATATTCACCTACAATCGCACTGCCCCCTCCAGAATTCCTGCATCCGACCCCAAAGAAATTGCTTTCTCCCATCCCTCCGTTGCTTTTTCCCATTCCAAAAACAGCCTACAATTTTATTTAATGAAAGACACATTTATGAACAATCAAATGATCCTCATAAAATTTTTATTGAAGGACGTAAAAACAAGCTACTTGCCCACGACCGAGGTCGCTCTCTCGCCTTGCCCGCTCTCACCCTGGCTCTCTGCAGACAGAACCAGTGAATGACTTCTTTTTTGGGGGGTAGGGTATCGCAGAGATGAAGTTGGGGGCAAAAGAGTGTGAGCAGGCAGACGGGATGGGGATGCCCCACTTAAGTTGTGTAGATCTCTCTTCCACTTCTTCAAGCTGGCAAAGAAACATAAATAGATACAGACAATAAATTTAAAATAAAGGCGCTTGTATATCTGTGCCAAAGCGAAGGCTTCCCAGGCTGATGATAAAGGTGCCTGAGATTTCGAAGTTCTTCCCCTCCCACCCGCAGATCATCTTCCCTAAGCTTCCCCTACCCCAGATTTGGGGCTGAGTTGGCCAGTGGCAGAAGGATGCTCCCCTTTCCCTCCTTCCCTCCCTCCACCCCAGCTTCTCCAGTCCCCTCCCACCCTCCCTCCCTCACTGCTGCTGCTCCTGAAAGAAATACATACATACACACTATTTAAAAACGCATTTTTAAAAGCCACGTTCCGAACTGACAATCGCTGATCTAGGCTTGCTCAGAGACTGCGGGAGCGTCGGGGCCGACAGAGACAGATTACGTCAAGAAATAGTTCCTCCACCTACCTCCACCGGCCTCCCCGCCCCTATGGGGCTCCAGCGCCCAGCTCAACCCTGGGGGTCCGGGAACCCTTGCTTCGGGGACTGGTATTTTCACCCCATTAAAAAATCCTCATGGTTGGAGAGAGCCATCTGTTTATGAGTGGACATGGGCAAGGGGGGGTTCTCTGATTATCAGCGATCCTGGGGGGGGCCGGCGCCTTGAGTCCAGAGTTGCGGACCCCCAGGAAAACGCAGGTCGCGGGGATCAGAAGAGAGAGGGGGTGGGAGGGGGGGGGAAAGCAAGGAAAAAAAAGCCCCTGCGCATTGATCCGCGCCGTATTTTTGGGTAAATACGATCACGTGGGGGCTGGGGAACCAATGAGCTGCCGGGAAAAGGCTGGAAAAATAATTACCTGCCTTGATTGTTCTGTGAGCAGATAAAAAGTACATATACAGTTCATACAATAATCTTATGTATGTAAAACCCTGTTACGATGTCGGCGACGGGGCCCATCAGTAACTATTACGTGGACTCGCTCATCTCTCACGACAATGAAGACCTCCTAGCGTCCAGGTTTCCGGCCACAGGGGCTCACCCCGCCGCCGCCAGACCCAGCGGTTTGGTGCCGGACTGTAGCGATTTTCCGTCCTGTAGCTTCGCGCCCAAGCCGGCAGTGTTCAGCACGTCGTGGGCGCCCGTGCCCTCGCAGTCGTCCGTGGTATATCACCCGTACGGCCCCCAGCCCCACCTCGGCGCCGACACGCGCTACATGCGGACTTGGCTCGAGCCGCTGTCCGGCGCCGTCTCCTTCCCCAGCTTCCCGGCCGGGGGCCGTCACTACGCCCTCAAGCCGGACGCCTACCCCGGGCGCCGCGCCGACTGCGGCCCGGGAGACGGCCGCAGCTACCCGGACTACATGTACGGTTCGCCCGGGGAGCTGCGCGACCGCGCCCCGCAGACACTGCCCTCGCCCGAGGCGGACGCACTCGCCGGCAGCAAGCACAAAGAGGAGAAGGCCGACCTGGACCCCAGTAAGTTGGGAGCAATTTTCCTTTACAACCGGCGCGGGAGGGGAGGGGAGGACAGGCGGGGGGAGCCGAATTACAGCCCCTCGGAGCGATGCAGGGAGCGCGGGAGAGGGGCGAGGGCGAGGGGGCGAGGACTCAATAAAAGCGAATTACCTTGGGGAGCTTTCAGGGGAAGGAAGGTCTGAGAAGGGGGCCCAGAGAGCCAGGTTGGGAGAGGGTCGAAGGGGGCTCCTCTCCCAGAGGCTGACTTGATGAAAGAGACCCCTGTCCCTCTCCCCGCCCAAGCTTTTTGGCTCAGTCGCCACTTTCGAAGAAATGCAGACAGGGCCAGGGGCTGGGGTGGGGGGCGAGACTCATTTTATGGTTTGAGATGGGACAGGGGAGAGGTGAGGAGAACACTAGAAGCAGAGAGGAAATACCCCTGGGAGAAAAATCACCCTTGCCTCCCAGTTAGCATGGGAATTCTCACCCCCCTATGGATTCATAAAAACAGAAGGTCCATTGCCCTCCCCCAGGAACATTGGTTGAGGGTCTTTGGAGATTTTGCAGCCTGGGATCTTGGAGAGATCAAGACTTCAAGAGGGAACTGGGGAGAGAAGTAAGGTCTGAATCTCCTTAAACTTGAGAACCCTCTTATGAGGGTTTACAGGAGAAAGGGTTGAGAATGGGTGTCAGGGATGTGAAGTGGGGAAGGCATCTCCCCAGATTAGAGAATCTCTCTCTCTCTCTCTCTCTCTCTCTCTCTCTCTCTCTCACACACACACACACACACACACACACACACACACACACACACACACACACACAACAAAATCAGGCTCCTATCAGGGAGATAGGAACCTTTTGAGTTTTGCAATGAAGGTCTGGCTGGGATAGATGGGGGGGGGGGGCAGATGGGAACTGCAGGGCCAGAGAAGGGGGGAAAGAAGGAGAAACAGCAGGAGAGGGGTACAGTCCCCTGGGTGTGAGGAAGTGTCTGGGGGAATCCCAGGAGGGGGCTGCAGGAAATCTTTTCTCTATCCCCATAAGGGGCCAGGGCCTAATTATACCCCTCTGAAGGCTTCCCTCCCTGTCCTTAGCTACTCCCATAAACCTGAAATTGGAGGCTTGGCTCCTGCATAGCCTGTCCTGGGGCTGGCAAGAGGGGGACACTGGAGGCCAAGCTATAGGGATGCTTGTCCCCAAGTCCAGCAGCTCTCTGGAGAGAGGAGAAAGACTTTCCCCATCTCAGCATCGTCCTGAGAATTCGCCTCAGCAGGGTTGAAGTCTGAGCGGGAGACAGGCACTAGAGAGAGTGGTGAGGGGTTTAGGGACTCTCAGGGTCAGGAAGCAGAAGTGCTGAAATTTCAGGACTTGGTCGTGGGCTGGGAGGATGGGAGGGGGCAGAGGAGGAGGGAGGTGGGGAGGAGAGAGACCTCGCTATAAAAATAAAAAACAAGAGAGAGAAGCGTTTATGGGCCTATGAAACGGTTGGGAATTTGGACTTTTTATGAGGATATTCTCGAATTACTACTCTTGAAGCTGAGGACCAGACTGTAGGGGCTTTGATAGCCTCGGATTTCCTACAGTTTTAGGTGCTGGAAACTGAAGAGGGAGGGGAGATGGGGAGGGGGCAGAATGCAAAAGGAGGAAGGAGGTAAATTCCTAAGGCAAAAGGTGTCCAAATTCAGGTTCAATTATTGGATTTGGGGAGCCTGGCTAAGCCTGGGGTTGGGGTGGCAGAGGTCCTGGGCTGGAAAGGGGCTTCACTGACCCCTGCCTGTGTTTGGCCCTCCAGGCAACCCCGTGGCCAACTGGATCCACGCCCGTTCCACGAGGAAGAAGCGCTGCCCCTACACCAAGTACCAGACGCTGGAACTGGAGAAGGAGTTTCTCTTCAATATGTATTTAACCAGGGACCGTCGGTACGAGGTGGCCCGGGTTCTCAATCTCACTGAGCGGCAGGTCAAAATCTGGTTTCAGAACCGGAGGATGAAGATGAAAAAGATGAATAAAGAGAAAACCGACAAGGAGCAATCCTAAACCCTGCCCCAGCCTGCTGCCTCAGCACAGCCAAGAGAAAAACAGAAACCCCACAAAAATACCCCAACCCAGGCGGGAGAAAGAAAGCACGAAAAGAAAAGGAAGGAGCAAGATAGAGAAAAGCCAATCAGCTTAAAAAAGGAAAAAAGGGAAAAAGGAAAACTCGCGATTTGGGAGGGTTAAGTGTTGAGAAATTGGTGTTTTAGAGTTAGTTCTACCCAGCGATAAAGAGGCAGGAGAGAAACTGAATTCTCTTCCCCCCAGCGCAACAGAAATAAATGACACACACAAATGTGATTTTTTTCCTCCTTTCTTCAGAGAAGCCAGTACTTGAATTGCTATATTTCTATTTTTTCCTGTAAAATATTTGATCTGGGCTATCCCTTCCCAGGCCTGGGGCATTCTGCGTGCAGATTTTGTACAAAAAAAGACACACACACATACACACACATAACAGTGATTCCCAACCCAGGAGCTGAGGGGCCAGGACACGCAGGCTGGGTCGGGCGGCACAGGCCGGCGCCTCAAGCGTGTATATAGCAGCGTTCCCTCTCACCCCCAGCGTCTGTCCCCAGCGTCCGTCCTGTAATGTGCTTCTGTTTGTTATGGTAGAACAGCTCTGTGTTAATATATCCAAGTCGCTTTAAAAACCAGAAACCCAACTGCATCCAGTTCTCGTTATTTCTCCTCCTTGTGGCTCCCAGGCTAATGTTGTGGAGGAGGCAAGTGCTCAGATCCTCTAGGGGAGGCTGGCTACCTCTGAGGGGCAAATGCTTGTGGCTTCTCTGGGGCAGGGCAAGGTGGGGGTGGAGGTTCCAGGGGAGGGGTGGAAGCTGCTGAGGCAGAGGCCTGGCTTGTGCCTGCCCTGGCCTACAAGTTTCCTGGTGGCTAGATGGGGGGGGGGGGCACAGCATGAATGGCTTTCCCTGGCTGTAATTAATTGTAATAATTTATGAGTACATGAGATCGTAGAGGAGAGATAGGTGAAGATGAAAGTTGGGTGCTGGGTGAGGGCCCAGGCTGGATTCTTGCCCAGCTGCATTGGTGCTTTGGTGTTTTCAGAGATGACTAGAAAAGAAGGCTGGCGGGATGTTCGGCTAGGAGGAAGACCAGGCAGGCCTCAGGGAGCAGGACAAGCATTGGGGACTGCATTGAGAGAGAAAAAAAAATGGAGAAAGAGGAGGAGAAGGAGGAAGGGCTGGAAGGAGAAATGAAAGAAGGGAAGAAGGAGAGGGAGAGAAAGAGGAAGGAAAGAAGAAAGGAAGAAGATGATAAAACCAATATAACCAGACTTAGATTTACTTTCTACTTCTCAATGCATTCTGATCTCTCCTCTTAGTTCTCTTCTCAACCTCTCCCTCTTTCTGGTGTTGAGTTTGCATGTTGGTCTGGGGGTAACCAGGGTCATGCTAAGGAGCTGCAGCACTTCTAGGGGATGGTGAGGTCAGGGCCCAAGGAAGCTGGTTAGAGATTAGCCATGAGTGGGGTGCTCCCTGGTGGCTGTGAGACCCCAAGCACAAAGGTGAGGGTGTGTGTGTAACAGTCTAGTGGGGCTGGTTGGCTGAGCTGCACCCCAGAGTGCCTTCCCTAGAACTAGCAGTTTTCATCTGCTAATCAGAAGCAGACACAAGCTGCTGGGTATATGCCTGGGCCCTGCGCCCCCTTTCTCGGAAATCCCCCAATCTGGAAACTATTAAAATCAGACTGCTTGAAATATAGTCCTTTAATATCTCAGGCTGCCCATTTTGCTGAGGGTGCAGGGTGTTGCTCTGAATATTTGGAGGATACCACCATAAAAGACAATAATTGGGGGCCCCCAGCCCATATGCTGCTTCCCCCAAAGCATCACCTTACAGGATTGTTGATACACTTGTAGGAACCAGTCTCTACTTAATTATTTGAATCTCTTACCCCCTCTTTCCATTAAACACTCCGATTTTGAGGTCTGGAGAAAAGTGGAAAGGGGTGAAAATTTTGTTGTGGTAATATTTTGGGGAACAATCAAGTTGCAACAACAGATTTAGTTGTTGAAGTATTTGCTCCTCTTTCCTGCTTAGGAGACCTCCTCCCCAATTCCAAAAGCATTATTTTCTTGGTCTTTTGGAAAGGTGTTTTGCCTACAGTTTTCTCACTTTCTCACTTCTCCCTTTGGGCCTTTGCTGTTCTGTAACCCTGGCCTCAGTTCTACACTTGATGCAAACCAAGACACCCCTTTCTCCTTCAGTTGAGACCGCTGGGATGAGGGCTTCTCTCCCAGCCCGAGCTCGGCGGTGTTTCCGGGCTTCCACCCCGCCCCTGCTCGAAGGCCCTGTCGCCTCCCCTCGGCGTCCGTCAGCTCGGCCTGCTTCCTGCAGCCTGCTCGCGGGAGCCGGCCTTGCTGCGGGCAGGAAGGAGGGCTGCAGGGCTGGAAGACCCTGAGGAGCGCTTGGGATTCAGAACAGGCCCACCGCCCGGTTCACTATACAATCCCAGCCCAGCCTTCAGCCTGCAGGTCAGGAATGGATTCTATTTTTATTCATTATCACTTATGAATTAAAACAACACGACACACTTCTGGGGAAAGAAATGAAAGCTAGAGGGAGAGAGAGGTTAGCAAACGCCCTCATTCCCTAATCTTCCCCTCCCACCTCTCCTCTGCTCCTTTGTCAGAATCACAAAACCCTAAAGGTTGTTCCACTTGGGAAGGCAGCGGATAGGTACATTTCCGCAGCCCCGAAATGCCACTTTTATGGCGCTGTTTGTCTCCCTGCTCTGGGTTCTGAATGGGGCCGAACAAAACAGCAGCGCAGAGCTGGCTAGACGTCTGGGCTTAATTGTTTTATGGTTTAAATAAGGTGGACACTCTTTCCTTTGAAATCGGATTATAGGAATGTTTTGTCTATGGCCCACGGAGAACAGGACCTCACTGGCTGGGAGGGAGAGGTGGAGAAAGCGCGCGCGCGCGCGCGAGGGATGGGCTACAAACCAGGGGGCAAACAGCCTGGAGAAGTCATAGCCCACCCTAAAATCCTACAGGCGGCGGCATGATAGACCGTGCGGGTCCAGCATCAGGATAAGGGGAAGAAGGAGTTTAGGGTGCGCGCTGCGGACAGAAGGTCCTGGGAGCTTCGGTTCGTGCATCCGCGTGCGCGGAGGTTTTCCGAGGTCAGAAATGCGCCTGAATGGTGTTGCGGGGTGGAGGGCGGGGAGAATAGCTACAGTTTCTTTGCACAACGTCTCTTAATGCTATAAAGGAGGGTAACAAAAAGAGTACAGTTTGGAACCTTTCACAAGGTTTATTTCAGGAACTTAGAAAACAAAAGAACAGCAGTCCCGAGGCAACTCCCTTCCGGGGAATCCCTTTCTTTTGCACCCAATTGGAGCCTCCTTCCTTCCACTTCCCACCTTTGGGCCAAGCTAGGACCTCTGTTGGCTTTTTGCCGGCCGGACTGCATTGGAGGAAGTGGACGCGAGGTGGCGCTGTTGCTCAATGTTAGAGGCGGTGGTGCCCCCCGACCCGCCTGGCCACACTGACATTTGAGGCCTGGCCCAGGGCCGCGGCGAGAAGGCCCCGCGCCTCTGCCCGGCCCGGCCCCACTGGCTCTGAGCAAATCAATCCTCTCACCTGCGAGGTGTAAATAATTCGCGAGTGGCAGCGGGAGATGGACCCTCGCTCTGGCAGGGGGCTCGTGAGGCGCAGGAGGGTAGGCTCAAAAATAATCGCTTTGCGGAGGAGATAAGTGCGAAGCAGGCAGCGCGTAATTAACACAAAAAGGCGGAATGACCCGGACAAACGAACATAAATCCGTGATACCTAAGAGGGCGGTGCAGGCCTCGGGGAGAGGAATAGAGATGGCCCCGGCGAGGATGGCTGCTTTCGGTTCCTTTATTTCCAGGCTCAGGAAGCGAAATAAACCAGATACGTGCAAAAGCAATAAAATAAAATAAAATAATCAAATGAAAGGAAGATGAAATATCTCCCCCAAAGGGGAAACCAAGTCCGACCAGGGGTTGCGGGACTGGTGGGTTCTCCGGACAGGCGGCGGTGGCGGCACACTCGGGACAGTCGCATTCCAAGACACAAAGGCCCAGAAGAATAGCTCTGTGGCAGGGTTTTCGCTGGACCATAAAATGTCGAAATATCCCCCCACCCCCTAAAAGATAAGGCGCAGGCCCCAGAGCGGATCCTGCCCTCTGGGCCTCCTCTTTCCAGACAGAAGAGAAAGTATTTATGACAGTCCCCAGTGACCCAGATGCTGGGAGCCCAGAGTCCACCCTGTTCGGCCCAGCACCAGAGGAGCAGGCTTGGGAAAAGGCAGGGCTGGAGCCAAGGATGCAGCAGGCTCTGGTAGGTGGAGAAGCCTAGTTGTGCCCATGCAGTATTCTGGACCCTTGGGAGGTCTGCAGCTCTGGAGCTGCCTCCTTTGACCCTTCCCTCCAGGCCCCAGGGCCAGAGTTCTGAGTGTCTAAAGAGTTGGGGCAGTCCCTGAGATAGAAGTGGGTCACCCAAATGCAAGGGATCCTGGAAGGATCTTTTGCTGGTGTACCAGTGAACCTCCTTTGGGAATTTGGCTGAGAGTAACCATTTCCCCAGCTTATTCAAATAATAGGATGGGGGAGCTTTATTCTTTCTAAACCATCCTACACTGCACTGCTATTCCTTACTCCATCCCCAGAGCTGACTCTGGATGGGGATGAGGAAGAAAAAGATCTGGTTTTCTAACCACCTCCTTCCTCATCCAACTCTGAAACCCCAGGATGTGGAAGGAAAACCGGTAGCAAGGTTTGGGGGTTTGGTGTTTTTTTTTTTTTTTTTTTTTTTTTTTTTTTTCTCCCCATGATGCAAAGACCTAAAGATGCATCTGTGTTTGTCAGGCATTATGTGCATGTGAGCCTGGTGTGCGTGTGTGTGTAGTGTCTGTGAAGTGAAAGGGATGCTTCCAGGAATGTACATGCTAGTTTACAGTGAGCATGCACTTGATGTGTCCCAGGATAAGAAGGTAGCATGTACTGTGTGTATTCATATACTCAGTGTGCCCCAGTGTTGCACTGTGTGTAACAACCTCACACACTGGAGAGAGAGAGAGAGAGAGAGAGAGAGAGAGAGAGAGAGAGAGAAAACCATTCTTATTCTTCTTCTTCATTCATATGCACATAGCACACATACATGGCTCTCTCACTTTCTCCCTTTTTCTGTCTGTGTTAAACCCATATAACTATACACACTTAGGGCCAGGGAAGGATGCTGATGGATTAAGATTCTTTTATCCATTAGAATTAACTTCAGTTTGCCCAGTATTGGGGATGAAGTGAACTCCCCACACACAGAGAAAGTGTGGGTAAATATTTAAAGAGTGTCTGTTGACAGTTCCCATCCACATCCTGGCCTGGGCAACTTGCCTGGGGAAGAGGAGGATTCAGAGAAGCCAAGGAGCCCCTCCAGGCTGAGCTGGCATTTCCTAAGAGGTGGGAGTATGTGGGGACAAGTAAGAGGCCTGCTCCAGTTCCCTCCACCTCAGATACAAATAGTCTCCTGAAAAGAAACATCTTGGATCAAACCAGCCAGAAGCCAGGAACACACAAGCTGTCCTTTCCTTTCTTAGTCCTCATAAACAAGCTTATTGCCATTGCCTGGGTTCCCTGCTCCAGGTAGGTGCTGGTGTCTGAAGGGACAGTGTGGCCCTAATAGGATACATGGAATAACCAGCCCTTCAGTTCTTCTCTAAAAGAATCTTAAGGATCTTAGGAAGACAGAGCAGCTTCAGACCCTGGGGAGGGGCCAGTGGCTGAAGGGTCCTATGCCTGGGGGCTGTGATGTGCTTTTTTTCTCCTTAAAGTACCCAGACTTAAGGACCCCCTAAGGAGACCATCTTTTGGGTTAGAGGCTCTACTCTGGCTTGCTGATATTCAAAGCAGGTCTGGGGAAGGGGGGAGTTCTTATACCTGTTGAGGTAACCTGAGTTGACCTGCTGGCTAAGGTATTGCCCCCACACCCAGAGGAAGGAAAAGAGAAGGGGGGAGGGGGCACCTTCAAATCTGAATGCGTACCTTGGAAGAGCTGGCCCCAGCCATTAGCTGGGGCTGGCTAGCCACCCCCTACACACACCACACCCCCCCATCCCTCCCCCTCTCCTCCCTCCCCTTCCTTCAGGTCCCCCCCAGCCCTGAACCCCTCAACCCCCGCCATCTCTCCTCTCTCTCCTCTCTTCTTCCTCTCTCTCTCTCTCTCTCTCTCTCTCTCTCTCTCTCTCTCGCCTGTCTTCATGTCGTGGATTGATGAACGCGAATCGCGTGTAAGCGCCGCCACCGCCGGGAGTCTGAGGAATTCGCCTGGGCTGTTAAAGGAAAGAGCTAAGTGAGAGAGCGCGAGCTCTACCTACCGACAGTGAAGAGAGCCGCCGCCGCCGCCGCCGCCGCCCGCTCGCCGCCCGCCGCCGCCGCCCGCGCCCCAGACCCGGGAGCTCTGCACCGAAGCGCCCCCCACCTGCCCAGCCCCCAGCCCACCAGCCCAGCCCAGTCCGGGGGCGCCAGCCGACCTGGGGTTCGGTCCCGGGGGGAGGGGAGTTTCGGGGGTACCGGGCGGGGGAGCCGTGAGCCAGAGGGGAGGGGGCCGAGGGTTTTCATGTACCCAGCATGAGCTCCTACTTCGTCAACCCCCTGTTCTCCAAATACAAAGGCGGCGAGTCCCTGGAACCGGCCTATTACGACTGCCGGTTCCCTCAGAGTGTGGGCAGGAGCCATGCGCTGGTGTACGGGCCCGGCGGCTCGGCGCCGGGCTTCCAGCACGCCTCGCACCACGTCCAAGACTTCTTCCACCACGGCACCTCCGGCATCTCCAACTCGGGCTACCAGCAGAACCCGTGCTCGCTTAGCTGCCACGGAGACGCCTCCAAATTCTATGGCTACGAGGCGCTCCCCAGACAGTCCCTTTATGGGGCTCAGCAAGAGGCGAGCGTGGTGCAATATCCCGACTGTAAATCCTCCGCCAACACTAACAGTAGCGAAGGACAAGGCCACTTAAATCAAAACTCGTCTCCCAGCCTCATGTTTCCATGGATGAGACCCCACGGTGAGAAGCCTTTTCTCTTTCCCCCTTGGTCTCCCGCGCTCCGGGGTCTTCTCCCCCTCCCTCGCCTTTTTGTCTGTCCTCGCTTTCCCTCCTGGCTTTGGGGTCTCTCCCACCCCACCCCCATGCCTGGGTGGGTTTCTGGAGGTTGGTGGGAGGTGGGCGCCTGGGACGTTTTGGAAATTGGGGTGAAGGTGGGGAAAAGGTGGTGTGTGGGTAACAAAGGGTTAAAAATAATTTCCTCCATTTCTGTCTGTGTCTGTCTCTCTGTCTCTCCCTCTCTCCATCTCTAAAGTCAAAGTTGGGGAGGTGGCTGGGAAGGGTACCCTGAGTACCCTGAGGTTATCAGTGTTTGGAGCTGATAACCAGTTCTCCAAAGGCAAAGAGTCCGCAGTCCAAGACAGTGGCCAAGCTGTTTTGGGTCTAGCCAGACCCTAGCCAGAGTGTGAAGACCCCTAGGACAGACACTCTGGCTCTCTAGGGTCCCCACTGCCTCTTTTCAGAGAGCTAGTCTAAGGGCCATTACCTCAACTTTTTTGTACTTCGCCCAGTTGAAGAGAAGACAGGGAGCCTGAGAAAAGAAAAGGGAGGAAAAGTGCTCAAAAGGAGAGGGGTATACAGGCTAAGGGGCTCTGAAGTCCAGAGGACCCTAGCCAGGTTACCCTCCAATCAAGGTCTGTGGGGTCTCCTTGAAACCTACAGAGCTTCTCAGGTCATGAGCCCCTCCAAGGGTGGCCCCTCACAGCCCAATTTCGAAGTACAGGGGGAAGCGATAAAGCGACAAGTTCCGGCAGGGATGGCCCTTGATTTATTTGCTGGTCTCCAGTTAGCAATCAGGCAAAGCAGTGATACATTCCAGGAGATCAATTATTTTTCTTATTGGAAAAGCATTAGACAGAGAGAGGCAATGAGGGGGCAGTGGACAGAGCCCCTCTCCCTTACTCCCAGCCTTTTTTCCTTTCTTTTGGAAAACAGATTCTGTCCCCAGACCATCTCACTAAATGCCATTCTGCACTTGTAAACAAAGCTGCAGAGGCCAGTTTCCTGGGATTGCAGGCCTGGGGGACTCTGAAGGGTTCCCCTGGCCCCTTTAAGCCCCCGGTTTCCAGACAACTCCAGTCCCTGCCCCCACCCTCACCCCACCTCCCAAGGTGAAGCCAAACCAAAACAATCCCCAGACTTTCTTGCCCTTGCCTGCCTTCTGCTCTAGCCTCTTCCACAGGAGGGAGGCAAACTGAGGAGACGAGAGTGGGGACTTTAAGGAGGCAGAGTAGCAGGGTAAAACTGAGCCCCCACCCAGACATAACCAGACTGGGGTTCTGTTCTGTCCAGCTCCGGGGCGGCGCAGCGGTCGGCAAACTTACAGCCGGTATCAGACCTTGGAACTAGAAAAGGAGTTTCTCTTTAATCCTTATTTGACACGAAAGCGCCGGATTGAAGTCTCTCATGCCCTGGGACTGACCGAGAGACAAGTGAAGATCTGGTTCCAGAACCGAAGAATGAAGTGGAAAAAGGAGAACAACAAGGATAAACTGCCTGGGGCCCGAGATGAGGAGAAGGTGGAGGAAGAAGGAAATGAGGAAGAGGAGAAAGAGGAGGAGGAAAAGGAAGAAAACAAGGACTAAGCAAAAAGAAAGAAAGAAAGAAAAAGAAAATTTCCCTCCTTTTAGCAACTCCCTTGAAGTTTGGTTTTATGGTAGCAGATAAATTGAGAAGTTTACGACTGTCATTTGCTTTTATAGAGAATAGAATGACACTCACAACTCTAACTACCTGTCAGATACTTGCAGCTCTGGTTTTATTACCTTTGGACTCCCCCTCCTCTTTATTTGTTTGGGGGCTGGAGGGGGGAGATCCAGACACAGCAAAAAGTTTGGACTCTCTGTCCCCCTCCTTGCCCTAACACACACACTTGTCCCTACTCCCACCTTCTGAGTCCTTCCTGAATTTTAAGGTCTATGACTTGGCCTTCTTACCCCCTCTTTCTGCCCCTCCTCATCATACTCCCACTTCCCTGCTTCTCTGGTATTTATTTTAGATGGGAATTCCCCCCAAAAATGCAGAAGTGGACTCCTGGCTTTGTTTATATGCTAGGATTAGTATACTAGATTTACTTTTAAAAAAGGAAAGGAAAGGAATAGTAATAAAAGGAAAGAAAGGAAAATAAATGAAAAAATTTTAAAGAAATAGGAAAAGATAGCAAGGAATATTCCTTCCCCTCCTTGAGGCTCCCTACTTAGAAAACCCCCTTGACTTTCTCTAGGAACTTGATGGAAACCTGAAAGAGATGGGGGCCTCTCCCCTCCTCCCTTTCTAAGGGGTCACTAGAGGCCTATGGTCACCTCTAAAATCCTACCTAGCCATCCCATGGTCACTTGGGCCCATGCCTTCTTTGCCTTCGCTGTTTGATTTCTGTTCTTTTGGGCCCGGCTTCCTCTGAGCTGCAGCAGTGGTAGCGCTCAGAAATCACCATAATCATGAAAATAATAATAATAATAATAATAATACTGACAATAAATCTTTAAAATACTACCTAAAGGGAACCTGCAATAACCTTAAAAAAGAAAAATTTAAAATCCTACTATAGGAAAAAAAAGAGAAAAAATTAAAACTGAAAAAAAAAAAGAAACCTCCAACGTATTTTATCACTACCTATAGAAAGAAATCCTGCTTTGAGAGTATTCGTAATGCGGTTTTGTTGTCGTTTGTTGCTGCTTATTTCACTAAGAAGAACCCAACAACTGAGACTGCCTAGCCCGCCGGTCCTGTGCGCTTTTATTGTGCTTCTAACCCCAGTAGAGTAGAACTAAATTGCACTGAATGTATAGTTAACTCTGTCTTGAATTCTCTGTTTATGCAACATGCTCGAAAGAAAAAAACGTTAAAAATATATCTATAATAATAATTTTTGGTCATTTGTCTTTATGTCCAACTATGAATGTAGATTTTGTGTCCCGACAGCCCTGTTCCTGGTCCAAGTACTTTGTATTGTATACGTGAGTCATAATAAAAAAAAAAAAGGAGAAAATATTTGAAGCTGAAATGACTTGCTTTTTCTCCACAGCTCTTCTCCATTCTCTACCCCCTCCATCCTTATTCTCCTTTCCTAACACTCTGGAAAAGATTTCCGCTGACCTGACTTTGGGATGGGGGAACTTGCTTGGGGAGAAGGGTAAGAATGGAGAGAACAGATTGGGCTGAAAGGGCAGGTGACTGGTGTCTAGAGTGAGAGGAGGAGGAAGAGGAACAGTTCACTGGTAGAAAGAAGAAGGGGTACACCAGTATGCTCTTGAGGGAGTATTGTCTCCAAAGTGGGTTTGTAGGTGTTAGGACCCCAATAGGAAGAAAGATGTCATTCATTCACCTTTCTTCTCCTCAGCTCTGGTCTGGGCCCAGACAAAGAATCTGTTCCATGCCCCTCCCATGGATATGTCTTTTTTTTCCCAGGAGCTGTGGCTGAGGATGAGGCAGTGAGGTCCTTTCTGATCTTCACATGTCCTTTGCAGCCAGTCCCTGGCACCCATCACCCAGCACTGGAATAGTGAACAGAGGGGGGAAGTGTGAGGCTCAGGGCAGCTGACCTGTCAGAAGGGCTAGAAGGGCAAGATGCCTAAAGAGAGGCTGCTAAGTGTGGGGGATAAGGAAGTTTCAGTCTGGGAGACATGAGAGGGAAAGAAGAAATGGATGAGCTGGTAGATCAACCAGCTTGGGTCCACATTCTAGAATTCAAATTCAGTCAGCATAGGGCCATCACTGTCACTCAGCTCTCTTATGTCCACCCCACCTCTCTTCTGGTTGTTTCAAGCCAGCTCCAGGCTTCACCTTGGCAACTGGGCAGCTTGCTGGGTCCCCATAGTGCACCCCTTGGCCTGGGGGGATGGGGCTACTCAGTGGACATTCCTCCACCCCGGCCACAGCAGGGTAAGGGGAGTCTCCATTGGAATCTTCCATTCCCTAAAATAAAGAGTTGAAGGCTTAGGGACCCAGGGGGCAAAAGAGTCTCTCTCTTCTCTCTGGAGGGTCCTAAACTGAGAAGTCTGTTTATGCCAATAAGATTCTGGTCAAATAATCCCAAATTCCAGAGATGCAAAACTTCTGACTCAGTCAGGAGGTGGGGGGAGATAGGGAGGGAAGAGGATCTTCTGGTCTTCCAAACCAGACCCCCAAAGACTGAAATATTTTTGATGCCAGATATCCCTTTCTCACACACCCACCCCCTTCCCCTGGTCAATGATTTTCACAGATCTAGGTTCAGTCCAAATCTTCTTTGGTGTGCTTTACTGGAGTCCCCGTCCTTGACTCCTAGGAAAAGTGGTCCTAAGTACAGGATTGGGTCAAGCCATGTTCATAGGGGACTCCTGCCCGGAGACAGGCTTCGGGTTGGAAGCACAGGCTGCATCGCAGCTGGTGACAGCTTTAAGCAGAAGCTCCGGGAAAATCTGCCCCAACCTGGGATTCCTACAGCGAGTTGAGGAGCCAGCCAGGTAACCCCATTTGCTGCAGGGGACACGGGCTACCACCTAGGGAGGCCCAAATAGAGGGCATATTGCTCTGGATCTCAGGCCTTCCCATAGGCGCCCCCTCCGTACTCCCAGGGATGGCCGAGGGCTGTTTCATTTTTAACGTACAATTATGATTGCTATTAATAAAAATGTCTGGCCCAGTAGCCAAGCGGGATGAGCCCTGCATTAAAAGACTCCGAAGGGCCTTGCCGCTTTTTCCCCCACACCAAATGCCCCATTCATCCCTAGCCCAGTGTTCTGCAACGTCCGTGGCCCCAAGCCTGTCGCGTCGGAGGGAGGGCGGGGTGTGTCTGGCGCCCGGTTTCACTCAAAAAGTCGGGCAACTAGAGGTTCAGACCCCGGGAGCCCTAGCCGTCCCCTCATGCAGCACTCGTTTCCCTGCTCCTCCTGCCCACCGCCTCTGTTTTCTCGTTTGGAAAGAAAAGGAGGTAAAAAACCCGTTTTATGGGGGAACCGTAATTGCGAGCGGGATGCTCTCTCTTTAGAAACGCGTCCTCCCAAATGCTCCCGCCATCCCATTACCAGAATGGGGACCATTCGGCTGCTGCAGATAGGACTTTCTCCCATTCTTTACTTTTTTATTAGCCAATCAAAGTGGCTTCCGAAAGCTATTTGTGATTTGTGAAAAATAGTATCTTTCAAAATGCTGAGTTGAAGCATCTCGCTCATTTCGCCTTGAATTTATTATTCTAATCTCAACGGTAGAGACAGGATAATGTAGCTATTAAGTTGGGGGGCAAATTCGTTTCTGTGGATTAAAAAAAAAATATCTCGGCATTATCTTTCCCTCCCCACTACCTTATTGCAGAGGCCCAGGGAGGCGCGTCCTTGGAGAAATCAGGGGAACCACGAGAACTAGTGAGCACCCTGAAAGATTCTTTGGGGGATCCTTTAGGGGGAGGGTGAGATTGGCCTCCCAGTCTTATCTTCCTTAAATAAGATGCCCCACCGTCTGCCTGCCTGGTGGTTGGGAAAGTTACTCCCAACCCCAATTACAGAGACCTCAGGACAGGTTGTGCCACAGACTAGAGGTAAAATTTCCTGTGAACTGCCCACAGCGCTATTCCATTCTCCAGGCTGCCCATTGTGAGAAGCTGGGCCAGTGCTTCCTCCTCGTAATTTTTAACTACCTGTTATAAAATTTATGGGTGGGTTTGTAAAAAGAAATGAGGTCTCTGCATCTGGCTGAGGCTGAGGGAACTGCTTTGCTTACTGTGGGGGAGTTTGAGGAAGGGACGAAGGATTCCCTGTTGGTTGGGGTGGGGACACCCAGCCACTGAGATTCCCATGCCAGTTCCATGCTAGACCAAGGGGAAAGCTGCTGGCCTTCAAATCTACAGTCAGTGGGGAGAGGTGGCTAGGCTGCAATGCACCAGAATATAGTCCATATGGGGTAATTTATTCTGGATTCCCCACATTCGGCTCACCACCAAAATTAGGGGTCTGGAGAAATGGGGTGCTCGGAATTTTAGTATCAAAGGTAGAATTCGGGGCAGTAAAATGTTTCTCTTTCAAGGCCTCAGAAACACCTCCCAGCTGCTAGGACACCGAACCAGTTTTTTTTTTTTTTTTTTTTTTTTTTTTTTTTCCTGAAAAAGGCAGATGGGTGTGGTCAACCTGACAAAATTGAAAAGGCTTAAATTTCCCTTGCACCTCAAAGAAAAAGGAAATGGGGACCAAGATCTTGGGCTTTAATTTTGTTGTTAACTCTAAAATATCTGTGATTAAGCTGCTATTGAGGACCTAGGAAATGAGGAGACCAGATGTTAGGGATGGTCTTTGGGGGGAAATGTCAGTCTCAGACAGGGACCTGGAGATGAGGGTTGCTTTAAGAGTTCTGGAGCCCCAAACTGTCACCCCTCCCACTGCTCCCTGAGGATTGCCCAGGGCTGGTCTACTCTGGGCTCTTTAGACCATGTCCAGGGCAGGCTTGGTTGGGAGACCGTCAGTGGCCTGGGAACTACTGTTCTTGTCTGGGGTGGAGTCGGGGTTTGTGAGGGAACCCCAGTAGGAATGATGTCGGTCTCATCCTAAAAAAAAAAAAAAAAAAAATGGTAAGTTTAGGGAGGGTATACTTGTTCAGTTCCTTACCCTCACCAACCCTCACTGCCTCAAGGCCACAAATCTTTGCAAAGCTTTGATTCCCCCAGATCCAACCTTATTACCTCCATTTATTAAGGAAAATATTTAAAATTCGGCACAGCAGGAGGAGGCAGCGGACCCCCAGCTCCTGAACCCTTCCTTCTTTCCTCCCTGCATCCGCTCCCTGCTCTTTCGGTTCTCGCCTGGAGCAGCGGGCCCTTGGGGAGTGGGCGGTGAGTGGGGGTGGGATGGGGGTCGGGGGGATGCTCCCTTTCTGAGAGAATTGGGTAAACATGGCGACCGCGGCGCCCATTTGCACACGCTACACAAATGCATCGCATTCCCGGTTGTTTGCAGAAAATTTACAGCTGAGTAATAAAAGTTTACGATCGACTCACAAGTTGGATTGGCCACAAGAAGTCATGTGGATTCCATCCATGAACGTGAACTTTTTATTGTGGTTTGTCCGTTCCGAGCGCTCCGCAGAACAGTCCTCCCTGTAAGAGCCTAACCATTGCCAGGGAAACCTGCGCTGGGCGCTGCCTTCATTATCAGTATTTTTTTTATTAATCTGATTAATAATTATTTTCGCCCCATTTAATTTTTATCCTCCCAGGTGGAGTTGCCGGAAGCTGGGGGCACCTGGGGAGGTCGGTAATGAGAGGGGAGAGGCAGGAGTTGAGGGCATCTCCCTCTCTCTACCCGACCCTCTGGCCCCCAAGGGGCAGGAAGATTGCGGGAGCAGGAGTTGAGATAGGGAGCTGCAGATGCCTCTCCCCCTCCCCTCTCCTAGGCTTTCTCTCCTGATCCCTTCCTGCAACTCTCCTTAATTTTATTTGGCTTTTTTATTATCAGGACTATTCTTTTTTTTATTTTAATTTATATAAAGTATATGTGTGTGTGTGTGGAGCTGAAACAGGCTCGGCAGCGGCACAGAATGAGGGAAGACGAGAAAGACAGAGAGTGGGAGAGAGAGAGAGAGGCAGAGAGAGAGGGAGAGAGGGAGAGTGACAGCAGCGCCCGGTAAGTGTTTTCTTATTGGTTCAAATATGTAACTAATGGTCCGTAGCTGGGTGGCGGTTTTAAGATAAGGGCAGCAGCGGCTTGTCTTGGTTAGAGAGGCGAGGGGGCTGGCGGAAGGGTGGGCGCGTGGGTAATTATGGGGAGAAAAAGTGGGGAGTAGATGGGGTTAAACTGGAATACTGGTAACTGGTAGTGGGACAAATGTGCTGTCCTGATGTCACTGTGCGCCGGAGTTGAGGGTCGGGGGCGCGAGAATTTCTCCTGTGGGGCGCAAGCCTGGGGTCTAGGGCGCGGGCCCTCTGCCTGATGCCCACTGTGTCTATACCTGTTTATTATAGATCTGCCTACTCTCGGCTAATGGGACTGGGAAGGAGGGGTCTAGAAGCTCAAACTCCAGCGCAGGAGCGAGAACCTGTAGGCTGCGCCCATTGCCCCCAGAGCAAAAGATCCCCCCGACCCCCAAACAAACTTTCCAAAGCCCCCTCCCTGTCCAGCAGCCCCCTCCCTCCCGCAAAGAGCGACCGAGAGAGCTCACACATGCGCAGTGTGGGCCCAGGGCTGGGCCGCAGAGCAGGAAGCGAGCGCAGCTAGGCGGGCGGCAGCGCCTGTTAATTGGCAATTAAGGGGGAGGCTAGTGGCTGGTGCGCGTCAGCCGAAGGGAGAGCGTCTGCCCACCCCCCGCTCCCGCCCCTACCCTGGCGGATGGAAGGATGGGAGGTGCCCTGCACTGCGGGTGGAGGGTGGAGGGTAGAGGGTGGGGGTTGGGGATGCAGTACTCAAAAGCCATCTTGTGCTCGGAGGAAAGAGGCCTATCCGAGTTCCAATCTGGGAGCCAGCGCCCTCCATCCCCAACCGCGGCCGTTCCTCCGGGATACCCATTGAACAGCTTCACCCGCCTCACAGGGCTGCTCTAGGCTAGAATCTGCCTCGTCCCGGGCGGAGGTGGGAATTTAGGAGGCCTTAGGCTGAGCGCGGACAGGACAGGCCTCGATGGCAGGGCCTCCTGGGTGCTGTAGAGGCAATGAGGATGGTTTGATCTTGCGGTAGCGGCGTCAGAATAGGGTGGTCGGGAGAGTCCTGGGCGCTCAGGATCTTCCTAATAATTGGTGCTAATGGCATGTTGTGTAGACTTAACCTGACACATATGGTTTCATAACACAGTGGCTTAATTTCTTCCAAATGTACGTGGCCCTGAATGTGTTGCACTGTGATATATGACCCCGCCCCGCGCCCCAGCCTGGGTCCAAGGCAGCCCTATATGTTGAGTTTCTCTTTATAAAGCCCGACGCATATGCAAATACTTACACACCCAAGCAGACACACCCCAGAGTTGGGGAGGGGACATATTCCTGGCGAAGTTCGAGAGTCTGGGGGCCAGACTCACCCTCAATGTGGGCCAACGGGCTCCCCCATCCTCTCCCAGGGTCGCGACTGGGATTCTGCGCCAAGCCCGCGTGGGGGGAGGGGAGCGCTCCTCGATTTCCTGTTAAACCCTGACCGGTGGCCTGAGGTGGGGGGGGGGTTATGAAAGGGGAGAGAACCCGTTTTTATCAAATTGTTAAAAAATAAGATTCGACTGCATTCAAATCAGACCCCTTGGGCCCGAGCTGACGGTGAATCTTCTCTCCCCTCCCCCCACAATCCCTTTCCCTTCCTCTCCTGCCCCCCCAAAATTCCCTTTTCGCAGTCGACATAAAGGCCTCTGAGGTATTCTCCCGGGGGAAGAAATGGCATTTTCTCTCCCCCTTCCCACTCCCCACCCCCAATAGGACTGGTGTGTCGGCAGAGGCGTCTGCCGAGGGGCTAATTTCGCGTTCCTTGTTTACGATCGAGAAAAGCGCTCGGCTCTTCCCAAATGGGCCCAGCCCGCCGCCTGCTCCGGCTGCCGCGCGCTCTCCCGCGGCGCAGGCACGGCCGAGGGGCTGGCGCCCGGGGAACCGGGCAGCGGCCGGCTGGGACTCGAGTCTGTGGGACCCGAAAAGGGCAAGGGGAGTACAGTGGGACTGTGGAGGGGCCCGGGAGGCCCGAAAACGGGAGCCTTTCTCTTGGCGGAACCGCCGACCGGTGAGGCCTCTATTTCTCTTTCGCCTGTATTTTGTCCGTCCCTGGCCCCTGTGGATGGCCGCACTGACGTTGGGGAGAGGGTTGGGGGGCACAAATCTCCTTTGTTATCCCAGAAAGAAAAGCTTTTCGGGACAAGGCTATTCAGGCCAGTGGTTATTCACCTGGGATATTAGCGGGACCCCCCTCCCATCAGAGGGGCGGTCCTGGGCAAAGCGGGGGTATTTCATTAGGCCTACAGGGATATAGTTGAATGTGCTAACAGCGAGATTTCGGGGTGCTAGGATGCAAGGTTGACAGGTTAACAGCACCATCCTGAGGTGTCCTTATATATGTTTTATCGATTTACTGTCTCTTCCTTGCTAGGGTCCTGCAGACCCCCACCTTACCTTTGCCCTTCACCCCTAGATCCCTCCTCTTGAAACAGAGGGATGCAGAGATAGCAGGGCAGCAGGGACTGGCCCTGGTTTTTCAATTTTCTGGTCTGGCCAGGGGAGAAACCAGACCCCAACGCTAGTCCTCGGCTTTCCAGTTACTTTCGTTTTTTCTTCCCCTTCTTTCTTTTCCTCTCTGGTGCTCAAATGGAAAGCACCAGGGGATCCCCCAGTGGCAGCCCTCAGCTCTTTGCAGGCCAAATTCTCTGTGGATGTGGTCCTCACTGCAGGAGAGCTCTTCTGTGATTATCTAATAATAGCCATAGTAGCTGATAATAGAATCTGGCAAAAGAACTCTGCAAACCTAGTGCTGAGGCTGGGCAGAGACACTGATCTGTGGATCAGGGCCTGGCAACTTTCCCCTGAGCCCAGGGTCTCAGCATCCCATTCTCCTCTGAGCCCACCCTTTGGGTACCCTCAGGCCTGTCCCTTCTGGGGCTTTGTTAGTTCAGCAATCACATCCTCTGTATTACATTCAGGGTTTCTAGCTAAGGAGAAATGGGCAGAGCAAACACTTTCTCTCCTTGGTCTGTCAGTTGTGATCCCCACGGAGAATGCGACCTTGTTTGGAGAAGGCAACCTTGTTTGGTTGAATGTTGTGTTCTAAAACCAGCCTTGGTGACTTTATGCATTTAGTATATACAGGCTCAAATGTACAGCCTCAGACTTATGCATGAATATATGCAGTCTCATATTTCCTTGGTGGTTAATTGTATATTACCATGCCTATATTCGCTCAAACTCCGTTTTATGTGCGTGCAAAATTTTGTTAGCCCCCCACTAGATGAGAGTGGGCTCATGGAAGCACCTGGTGTACCAAAGAGGCCCTCTCTGCTGTTTTGCTGGAAATATGTGTGCTCTGGAATCGGAGTAAGCGGGTTCCAGTAACCAATGGATGCCATGAGAGCTTTCTCAGACCTTACTGCTCTTGCTGTCTGTGCAGCTGGACTGGGGAAATACTAAATCCCTTCTGTTTTCCTTCCTCACCTTCCTGCATACTTCCCTAATTGACAGACTTTGTTACAAGGGTACCCAGTCATCTTGAAATTGAGGTCTGTGGGGGGTTTTGTGTGGGTATTGTGGGCCTCTGAGCAGTTCTGAGCAGTCAGAACTAGAGTCTGGTACTGCCAGAAGCCTCACTGGGGCGGTGAACAGATTGGAGTAGTTAATTGAGGTGACTCCAGGCAGTGGTCTGGGGTGACTGCTGACTAGGGTGCTTGGAGAGGCTGGTGGAGAAGGCTAGCCAGAAGGGTTCAGGGTGCTGTGAACATCTCTCCCTCCCTCTGATAGCTCTGGCCACTCACCCCACTCTACCCCAGATTTGTCTGTGTAAGGGGCCCGGTTAAGAGTTAAGGTCCCCTAACAGTGCAGATCTGGTTACTGGTGGGATTGCATTTTAATCCTGACTGCAGCCTGGGCCAAGGCAAGGCCAGGCTAAGAAAGAAGGCCGATGGAGACTTTCAGGAGTGAAAACTGGGCCCTGCCGCCTGTGGGCCTGAGCATTCAGCATGGGCGCTACTGGGAATTAATCTGCCTCCTTTCCAGCCTTTCCAGCTTCTGGGGCCACGAGAAGACAAGAACGAGGGAAATAAAAATGTCAGTAGAAAGCCCTATAAAAGAAAGTAAGAACAGGAGCAGGCCTGGAGGGGTTTTCTGCTACTCCCAAGGCACTCAGGTTCCTCCCAAGAATCTCCTGTCTAGACTTGCTGTGCCGGAGGCCCACAGCAGCTTTTTTCCACCTTTCTTCCACACTTACTCCAGGCGGCCTCAGGCTTTCGAGCCTTGGCCACCTGGGGCGCTGGGGTGACATTACCCCAGGACCATGCCCCTCACCCAGCCCACGTCCTCTGCCATGGCGCTGCAGCCGCCCCTGTTTATTGTGTCTGTGAGTTGTTTACTTGTTTTGTCTGCTGCCACCCTGTGTCAGAAACCCGCCAAACCAGCAAATTCGCCTAGAAGAACAAAGTGTAGCACTAACCCAAACTCCCTCCTCTTTCCAACACCCTTCTCCCACCCTAACACTCTCCCTCACTCTGCCTTTCCGAGGGGAGGAAGCAGAAATTGTTCTAAAATAGGGCAGCTGTTTAAAGGGTCAGGGAATTATGGGGACACCATAAACCTCCGGGTGTCCTGGTGACAGAGACTCACAAGCAGCCCTTCTTTTGCCTCCAGCTAGCTTTTCTTCCTTCCCCCTGGTAACCTCGTGGCTAGGGGGGGGCCACAATCATTAAGAAAAGTTGGGCTCCCCTCACTGCACTCCTCCATTCCTTTCTGCAAGAGTTTCCCTGAGACACAGGTTGTTGGGTTTTAAATCAGGGTAATGTTGGTAGATTTGTAAAGCTAGATAAAGCATATCATTTTTCCCACTTCCCTCTCCTCAGCCCTCCAAAATAGCAGTGAATTTAAGCAAATCCTACAAAATTAAATTGCCCCTTTGCTAAAGATCCTATAAATCTCCAATCCCGCCAGGTGTAAAGTAGAAGAGGCTGCTGTTTGCCTTTAATTTTGCTCCTGGCTATCAAATCTAAAAGAATATCATGGAAGTAAGTAATATTCTTGTTTCTGAAATTAATCCCCCTCCTCATCTCTCTCCCTCTTTTCACCAGCACATATTAAATGGTTCTTTCAGAACTGCAAACAATAAAGGATAGAATTATTTATAGGGAAAAGAGGGTGATGTTTTATTGTTGGCTTATTGTTCCAGAACATAATAACATTTTATTTTCAAGCAGGAGAAGTTAGACCAGGTGAATAAGAGGAGGAAAGGAAGGAAAGTGAGGCATCCACATACAAAAATCCTGTTGTATAAAACTTTTATGACATTTACAATTTCCATATGACAATTCACTGTGATGTAATAAATGCCAAGTTCTTGAATTTTGCAACTCTCATAAACCTCCAAAATGGGTCAAAGCAAAGCTTGGATGTTGAGAGGCATAAGAGAAACCAGGAAGTTGGGGCTCCTTTGACTTGGCACAGAGTAGCAAACCCCCTATTGCCCCTCCCTCTTCCTCTGACACTCTCTTGAGGCCCTAAAATATTCTGAATATTAAGGATTTAAATTTTTATTCCTGGGCCAAGCTGGGACACTTGCTTTGTCCTCCTGAAATGTCTCTAAGCATCTGAGCTCCCTCCCCATTCTAAATGGGACTGAGGTGCTAAGTCCCCAAACCCCTTCCTCAGCTGATATTCAGCTGCTTATTATAAAGGTGGGAGGCTTGAGGGCCAGGCCCCAAAAAGCCAGAAATGATTTTTTCCAGATGGAACCGGAAGGGGGCTCAGGACTGAGTGTGATAGGGCAGAGATGTTTGGGACCTATTTTACTTTCTAACTATAAGCCAGAAAAGGGCGGGCAGAAATCTGGAAAGAGAAGGAGGAAAGGAAATATGACATAAGGTAGCAGAGCCCCTCCATATACCTTTCTTCTCTGTTGAATTACAATAAAGCAAAAACAGCTCAGGCAGTCTCTCAACTCCTCTCAGAAGAATAGTCACCAACACAGGCCTCGGAGGTGTTTGAGGCAGTTCTTAGCAGCTTGACATGCCTCATCTGGCCCCTTCCCCCACTCCCTGCTGACCCCCCACTCCCTTTAGCTGGCCAGCTTGAACCCTATTCCTAGAATATCAGAACCTATAAATAGGATCCATTTCCAGGTTGGGTGTGTCAAATTTCATTTTTCTCCAAGCCTGAACTTTGAAAGGAGAGTGTTCCTTTTTGGATTGAAGTTTGTGTTTGGAGGGGCTATGTGTTCAGAAAATTATAGTATCTATGAGAAACTGGGAACACCTTGGATGAGCTTTGCTTTGGTGTCCCCTAATAGACCAGTCCCCTCCTTCAGGTTCTCTGACAGACTTGGAAGCTCTCTTTGCAATCCTTTTATTCAGTGTTCTACGGAGATCAAAGGAGCTTGTACACAAAACATTAAGCATTTGAGTAGGGTTTATTTTTTTAAATTAAAAAAAAAAAATCTAATCACATGCCACTGGGGCCAGCTGAGCAGTCACTCCAGAACAGCAAAGCCTTAACCAAATAGTTCGATTGTGAGGTGAGCTGAGCAATTGTTGAAACGGCTTTCTCTGTAAGAGGGATTTCAGCCCTCGCCCAGTGGCACAAAAGGGGCCGGCGGGGCAACCGCTCTTCTTTGGCTCTGGAAAAACTAGAATTAGGAGTGGTGGAAGGGTAGGGTCTGGGAGCTGCAGTAGCTTTCAGGCAGCCAAACACCCAGACCAAGGGAGTGCTGAATCCTGTGGCTCCAGTGTTGGGGTCCCAGAGTAGCTTTCGGAGACACCAAGCTGTAATTGGTGGTGCAGGCAGCTAGAAATGGACTGTGTTGTATCTGTGTATGAGGGTGGGTGAGTCACAAACATCCTGACATAGTTGGGAGTCCTGGGGAGAGAGAGAGAGAGAGAGGAGCCCTGCAGAACGTAAACTAAGGAGGACCTTTGGAAAAGATTCTCCTCAAATAAAAATTCCAGATCTCATCATGTTCACGTCACATGTCCCTCCACAAGAAATTAATATATTTCCCAGAGTAGAGTGGAGAGAAAAGGCAGGCAAAGCAAGGCCTGCCCATGAACCTCTTCAGGCCCGGAGTGGGGGCAGTTCCACCACTCTTTCCCCGGTTCTGTCACAGAGGCTACCAGCCTTTCCCTGGCCTACAGCAGGGCAGGGCTCAAGTAGGAGTGACTAAAGGCACCCTAGGAAACCCCCAAATGCCCAGCTCCAAGGTGACCCTTAGCCTTGGGTAGTCCAGGCCGGTGACTGTACCCCACTCAGGCCCAAGGCGCCAGCAGTAAATTCCTCTCCTATAATTAGTACTCACCGAAAGCATGTGTTTTGGATTGGGGAGGGGGAAGACTGGAACATGGAGTGCCAACTTTCCCCCTCCATTCCTTTTCTGCCTTTTTTGAATTCTGTCTTTGAATCCACTAATTACAGCTCCGAAAGCAAAAAACTGCTTTTGACACCAAGCCCCTTCTGAATGGCTAATTCTAAAAGCTGAGGGGCCAGAGAAGCTCCTAAACCTGCCGGTCTAATGGGAGGTGTTCTCTGATTTCTCTAGGCTTGTTTTATAGAAACAAAGAATGAGTTCGCTCGCTCCCTCCTTCCCAAGACTTGTGCATATTTACAGAGCTCAACTGCAGTTTTAATAAAACATCTGTTCTTGCTTCTGCTGATGAGTTTCCATAATTGTTTTCAGACAAATTTAACAGGAAAATATAAATATATTTAGAAAAATTCAAGCTCCAGTTTCCTCCCCTCCAGATAGCCATTCTTTTGCCAAAAAATAAATTAACATGAAATTGGAAAAGGAAAATATAATCCAATGTAGGGAAGATCGAGCTAATCTGACCTACTCTACCCCCTTGGAGCGAATCCTTCCAGCAAATTTCAGCTGAATAATTAAAGATCTAACTGAAAGAAGGAGGCGTCTTTTCTCAGAAACGGAAGGTGATGGAGGAATAAACTGCGTTGGAAATTAATTTTGCCTACAGTCTTTAAGCAGTGGGGGAATGTATTTGTATTTCTGCTTCCCCTTTTCTCCCCCCTCCAGCATTTCTGCCTTTTTTCCCCAGCAGCTGGTTTCTGTTCATTATAAATCCGCGAGACCTTTCAGTCTCTGCCCTCTGTTTAGGGATGTAATAAAACACTTAACTTTCAGGGCCTGAGACTTACTTTCTGTTCCTCAGATCACCACCCCCAAGCCCACCGCCTGTAGGCCCCAAAAGAGAATCTCCCCAATTTTGGGGTCCCTTTCTTCTCCAGATCTGCTTAAGGAGGGGCTCAAGGAAACTCGAGCATCCTTGCTGGGGGGTTGTAGCAGGGCTTCCCCAAGAAGCCCCTTCTTTATTTCTAGATTCCTCCCTCCCATCCATCCATAAAAGAGATCTTAAAATACATAGAAAAATCAACACTCATTGAAAGCGAAACCTCATTAAGACATCCTATCTTCCATCATTCAATTTGTTGTACATTGCAACAATTTAATATCTTGAAGGAAATATCACTGACATGATTTATCCCTCTAGCAATCTTACTTTGAAATGGGGAGGGGGACTTACTCTTTCTTCCAGCCTCTTCTACTTGTTACACCGCTACCCTCAGGCAGAAAGGAGGTTGGGAACTCTGAAAGAGGCTACTTGCAACCAGACCAGGGGTGCTGACTTGTTTCCTATTCCAGCTCTAGAGTACTTCCCTCCCCTTGTTCTCTCTCCCCCCTACCTCTTGCCCTCCAGGGAAACTGGAGCCCCAGCCAGCTGTTGGAAACCTCTGCCCAAGCATACCATGAATTCGAGGACAGCTGGATTCAAGAAAAAAAAAAAAAAAAAAAAAAGTAACTCACACTCGTGTCTATGTGTACCTGCCATATCACCCCAAAATGAGATAACTCCTCTTTCTGAGTGTGAGCATCCTCATCTACCCTTTCACCTCCCTCTCCTTGGGAAGAAGAAAGTGTAGTCCAAAGAGAGAAACCTTTATAATTATGGGGCTCTTTCCCCTACCCACCCTTCTAAATGCCATCCAATTTCCTTCCTTTCTGAAGGATGGGGACTGGATTTTTTTAAAGCCAACACAAACCGTCTTGTAGTAAGACTCTTCAACCCCCTAACGAGGTTCATGTATTAACTAACATGTTGTCTGCACCAGCTCCTACACACTGTCTGCTTTTGGGTTTGAAACTTTATTTTTCCCCCCTAGCGACACTCCAGGGAAACCTTAACGTTACAGAAGATGAATAAATGAGTTTTTTTCCCAGCGTAGTCCCGTTTATGGCTTTATTGCTACCCATTGATTACTTCGCTTTGTTACACAGAAGGAAAAGATCATAAAATCCGGCGACATCCGGGTTCTTGTTATAGCCAGTTACCGCCCCCCCCAAAAAAAAGTGAGGGGGAAAATATAAGCTTTAACTGATCCCTGCATACGTCCCACCATCCACTTTTTGTCAACTCAAAGCATTTTTAGCCTATGTCGCAATATCAAATTAGGTTTGAATTAAAAGGGGCAAACCCCCATCTGCACACCTTCCGTAGTTTCAGTTCGCCAGCTGCGGCTGTCTCAAGCCTCTGACCCAGCTGCATTTTTTCTAACCATCTCTTTCTTCTTCTCAGCCCTAAGGTGGGGAGAAAAAGGAGGTAAAGCCTGCTGAGAGTCCAGGGTGACTGGCACTTGGGCAAGAGTTCCCCAGGATCTCCTTGCTAGAATCCTCAGGCATCAGAACTCAGGTCCAGGGGCGCCTCCCGTGGCAGGGCAGTGAATCCGGAGCGGGTAGGGGTTTCTGACTTGTGCAGGGGCTTGAGCTTCAAGAAGCTAACTGTTCATCAGAGCCCCACCAGTCTTCTCTCCTCTTCCAGACTGGATCTTATGTGAATTACCCCACCGGCCCTGGCTGGCTCCAAATCATAAATTCTCACCAACATAAACAGGAGTTGATGTCTCTAGAAAGACTCTCGGAGTTTTCTTTCTTCTCTTATCTCTCTCTCCCACTTTTTACTTCTTTATCTCCCCTTCCTATTGTATTTTTATACACTTTCCCTTGTAAGCAAAAATGTTGCTAGCATTTCCTCAAAAGGGGTCCTCAGGAGGAGGCAGAAGGGGGATAGTAGGCAAAGGAGAACAAATGTGTGCTTCCTTTGCCCACTTAAGCTCAGTCACTGTACCCTGCAATCTCACTCTCACCTCTTTAAACCTAATTGCTCCCCACATTCCCTCTAACCCAAGACCTCAGCCACTCTCTCTTTCCTCTGGGAACCATGTTTTATGAAATTTCTTTTTCCTTTTGATTTTTAAATTATTGGGCAAAAATATACCAGTTTAGTGATGGAGACTCACCCCATGGAGTGTCAACCAAGATTTCTTGTAGAATTTCTGAGAGCCCTCCCTGAGCTGGGAGGGAATTCCTCCCACGAAGAAAACAGGATGTAATTTTAGAAGGAGGAAGATATAAAAGATGAAATCAGGTTGAAAATACAGGGGTTTCTCTGGCCCAGGCTCTGGCCACAGCAGAGCAAAGTTATCTGGGTCTGAGAGATTTCCTGGGAGCACATCTCTCTTTCCCTGGGTCCTAAGGTCCTGTTCATGGACATGCACCCCCTCCTTCACCCCCAAACCAGTTCTCCACATAAATATTTTTAAGAAGAAATCCAAGTCTTACTTTCAAATCACACACTTAGTCTCAACTAGGGAATCAACAGAAGCAGAAGCGATTTTTTTCCCCCTTCTTGACATCTGGCTTGCGATTGGCTGGAAGGGGGTCAGCTGACTTTGTCATTTTGTCTGTCCTGGATTGGAGCCGTCCCTATAACCATCTAGTTCCGAGTACAAACTGGAGACAGAAATAAATATTAAAGAAATCATAGCCCGACCAGGTAAAGGCAAAGGGATGAATTCCTACTTTACTAACCCTTCCTTATCCTGCCACCTCGCCGGGGGCCAGGACGTCCTCCCTAACGTCGCCCTCAATTCCACCGCCTATGATCCAGTGAGGCATTTCTCGACCTATGGAGCAGCCGTTGCCCAGAACCGGATCTACTCGACTCCCTTTTATTCGCCACAGGAGAATGTCGTGTTCAGTTCCAGCCGGGGGCCGTATGACTATGGATCTAATTCCTTTTACCAGGAGAAAGACATGCTCTCAAACTGCAGACAAAACACCTTAGGACATAACACACAGACCTCAATCGCTCAGGATTTTAGTTCTGAGCAGGGCAGGACTGCGCCCCAGGACCAGAAAGCCAGTATCCAGATTTACCCCTGGATGCAGCGAATGAATTCGCACAGTGGTGAGTTTTACAGCTCCGAGATATAAATTAAATAAACTGAACTGGCTTTATGACCGGCTTCCCTAGAAGAACGGGCGGAGAGAGTTTTTTATGGCCCCATAAAAACAATCACGCTCGTCTCCTCGCCGACGCCGAGACAGGGCCCCCTCTTCTGCCCCCTCTGCTTGCCTCCCGCGCTGGCTCACAGGGGCCAGGCCCCCTCAGCCCCTGGTGGATTGGAGGGCTTCAAGGCGAGCTGAGGGGGGAAGGAACAGGGCAGGGGATGAGAGGAAGGGGGCAGTGGGTGGGGGGGAGCCCCAAAGTCGAGTTAGGCTGAGGAGAAGGGAGGGAAAAAGGGGAGGACAGAGAAGTGGGGAGAAGTTTTTAAGGAGCTAGGGTGCTTGGGAGGTGTGGAGCCCAGTCCTTGAGAAATGGGGCCCTTATCCCCAGCATTTGAGATTTTTCAAAAATCAGATTTTAGACTGGCAGCTTTCTGCCTGGTTTTTGCCCCGCCCCCCACCCTTCTTTGGGACACACGTCTCCTACCCTATGGGAGGACTGAATGAAGTTGGGGCCCTAGGCTGTACCCCCAGTGGGGGTGGGGCAGGGCAAAAGGCAGAAGACTAGACCTAGAGAGGTCGCGAGCTGCAGGCCAAGTTGGGAGGGTCAGGACTTTGCTAGGGGGAGTCGTCTGCAGAGGACGCCTTGCTGATTGTTTTTAGTGTGTTTTGTGCCCGGATCTCTAGGGGTCGGCTATGGAGCAGACCGGAGGCGCGGCCGCCAGATCTACTCGCGGTACCAGACCCTGGAACTGGAGAAGGAATTTCACTTCAACCGCTACCTAACACGGCGCCGGCGCATCGAGATCGCCAATGCGCTCTGCCTGACCGAGCGGCAGATCAAAATCTGGTTCCAGAATCGCAGGATGAAGTGGAAAAAAGAATCTAATCTCACGTCCACGCTCTCAGGGGGCGGCGGAGGGGCCGCAGCTGACAGCCTTGGTGGAAAAGAGGAAAAGCGGGAAGAGACAGAAGAGGAGAAGCAGAAAGAGTGACCAGGACTGTCCTTGCCACCCCTCTCTTTCCTTCTCCCTTGCTCACCCCAACTCTCCCCTAATCACACACTCTGTATTTATCACTGGCACAATTGATGTGTTTTGACTCCCTAAAGCAAAATTAGGGAGTCAAACGTGGACCTGAAAGTCAGTTCTGGACCCCCTCCCTCACCGCACAACTCTTCACCATTCGCCTCCTCCTCCTAGCTCCCTCGCTAGCTCCTTCTCGGCTTGTCTGCAGGCCCCTTTCCCCGCCCAGGCCTTGGGGGCTCTCAGTCCCTGAACCTCGCTTCAGACTCCACAGATTTCCCTCCACATGAGGACTTGACTCCCCCCACCAGTCTCTTGACGTCCCCCACCCCGCCCCCGCGCCCAGAGCGGGATGGCGGGCCTAGGGCCTCTGTTCCCGGGCCTTAGGGCCCTGCCTGGCAGCTCCGAGAGCCGGAGGCCCAAGGAGGGCACGCCTGGGCTCTACAGCAACCCCCAGGGCCTCCCCGCAACCCCTGCCCGGCCCCTCTGCCCCAGCAAATGCCCAGCCCAGGCAAATTGTATTTAAATATTTCTGGGGGTCATTATGGCATATTACAAACTGTGACCGTTTCTGTGTGAATATTTTTAGCTGTATTTGTGGTCTCTGTATTTATATTTATGTTTAGAACCCTCAGTGTTCCGATCTCATTTTAAAAAAGGGGAAAAAGAGGGAAAATTACAAAAAGAAAAAAAGTGAATGACATTTGTTTAGCCAGTAGGAGAAAATAAATAAATAAATCCCCTCGTGTTACCCTCCTGTATAAATCCGACCTCTGGATCCGTTCTCGAATATTTAATAAAACACATTATTTTTAAAAGTTTATATCTGCGTTTCTGTTAATTCGCTCAGTCGCCGGCTTGGAGCAGGCTCCAAGCGCTCCCGCGTCTGCCCGCCGCCTGCAAGCCCCCAGTCCTCTGCACTCGCCTTCTTCGGGAGCCGGGCGCCGAGTCCCGGCCTCCGAGTTCTCCTCGTGATCTCGTTGGGGGGGCTGGGAAGTCTCTCTGGGCTCCCCACGCGAACCAACACACACCCATCAAAAAAAAAAAAAAAAAAAAAAAGCCGTTTAGGATTTCGGTGGGGGTGGGGGTGGAGGAGCCCGGGTTAGTTGGGTTGGGCTCCTAGCCCCACACAGGCCTTTCTTTCCTGCCTGTGGTAGCCTGGGGTCCTCGGCATCTGAACCCCTAGCCCTAAAGGCTAGAAGAGAAGCATTATCCAGCCACCAGGGTCTCCTCCCCCCCACTCTCAGGATCGTGGGGAAGGGGACGCTCGGCAGCAAGTCCCCGGTCCAAACCAGGCCCGCAGTTGCGAAACGTGGCGGAGGCGGAGAGTCTAGGAGAACCAGAAGACCGCGGGATTGGAGTCCTTCGGCAGGGACTGAAAGACTCAAGGACATCCGGAAAGAGAAAGCCTGGAAACTGAGCTCTCGCCTGTGCTGGGACTCCTGAAGTGGCCGGAACAAAATTCCTCCTTCTTTACCGCCCCAGCTTGTCTGGTTCCTTCCTCCTTCTCTCAAACCTGGCGGGTGAGGGGCGCAGCAGGACCCTAACCATTTCTCAGCTCCAGCCTTCTCTCCCCAAGCCCAGTCAGAGAAACCTGAGTTGGCCTAGTGGAGAGGTGGTGTGTGTTTGGGGCGGGGGGGGGGGGGTCTCCTGAAGAGAAAAAAAAATCCGCCAGAGTATTGCAGATTCTCCAAATCCCCGCCAGTGCCTCCGCCTGCGGGAAGGGGGGCTTCTCCTGGCAGAGGCGGAGATTTCCTGGGGAGAAAGAGCAAGCAGGAAAGAGTAAGACTTGGGACTAGGAGAGGAGAGGAAGGGGCAGAAGGGCTGCAGGGACCCTAGCCAAAGACTGCCAAGGTTGCCCAGGCATCTGCTCTGCCAGCCCCCTCAGCCGGGTCCTCTCCATGCCTCTGAAGAGCTAAGAAATTGCTCTTCTGTGGGCCTTCTGGATTCAGGTTCCTGGAAAGCCTGGAAAAGCACCAAAGGAAAGATCTCTTTGCTTAGATAATATTTGTGGAGATTTGAATCTTCCCTCTCCATGCTCTCTAGTAGCATCTATTTTCTTTCTAAAATATCTGGCATGAGTAGAACATGAGGATCACACACAGGGAAAAGTCCTCCCACCCATTTGTGCCTGGTTCTATATACATACACAGGCACACACTTGAAAACTGCCTTATTGTCACTCTGTCACTGGCATGGTGGGTTCTACCCAAGTCTACCTACCATCTTACTTCCAGGTTCATCCCAGAGAATCTCAAGCACTATCAGCCTCATGACCTCCCTGTCTAGTTTTGCCCATTCAGGACCCTTCTTCTTGGGAATTCTGTCTACCTTTCCCAAGGAGTTTACTTTCCCATATTGATAGGTACCTCCCAGTAGTACTGGGGCCTTGGGGCAAGGGACCTCGATCTTTGATTTAGGAAACTTGAGTTAAGCCCCCTTGGTTCTCCAACCTAGGCAGGGGCCAGCCACCCTACCTAAATTCCCTTTCCTCATCCATTTTTAAAGTTTGGAAGGCCCTGGAGGAAGGGAGAATGGGACTATCTATTAAAATGCACATTTGTGTATCTTAAATGGGACCTTATCTTTTCTCAAATTTAAACAGAATTTAAAAGGCCATCTCAGGGATTTGTTGCAACTACAACCAGCTTCTCCACAGGGTAGAAAAATCCAGCCGCCAGAAGGCGACCGGCGCTTCAGGATGCAATTCTTCCATGTAGGCACCAGGTGTCGCTGTGGGCTCGTTGTCACGGCTACCCCCCAATTCCAAGAACCTTTTTTTTTTTTTTCTCCCCCCTTCTCTCTCTTTCTCTCTCTCACTCCCTCTCCCCCTTGCTTGGGCTTTGCCAACATATCAAGATGCGTTTCGCCGGCTTCCATCACTAACCTCCCGGAGGTCATCAAGCCAAATTTATGAGTGGCCGTTCGAGTCACGTGACTCTATTTAAGGCTCCCTTATTTGGGAAGAGCGCATAGGATAAAGAAAGAGATATCTCCACCTATAAATTGTGCACTTTGGAGAACAAAAAACCCCTCAACTTCAAAGAGTCACAAATCACCCTTAATCAAAAAGGGTGCAGAAATTTTTTTTTTGGGCCCTCCCCGCCATGAGCTCCTACGTAGCCAATTCATTCTATAAGCAGAGCCCCAATATCCCTGCCTATAACATGCAAACTTGTGGGAACTATGGATCGGCCTCAGAGGTGCAGGCATCCAGGTACTGCTACGGCGGATTGGACTTAAGCATCACTTTCCCACCGCCTGCGCCTTCCAACTCTCTCCACGGGGTAGACATGGCTGCCAACCCCCGGGCTCACCCCGACCGCCCCGCCTGCAGCGCCGCGGCCGCTCCGGGACACGCTCTGGGCAGAGACGAAGCGGCTCCTCTGAACCCCGGGATGTACAGTCAGAAGGCAGCTCGCCCGGCGCTGGAGGAGCGAGCTAAGAGCAGTGGGGAGATCAAAGAGGAGCAGGCGCAGACAGGGCAACCCGCCGGACTGAGCCAGCCACCGGCCCCGCCACAGATTTACCCGTGGATGACCAAACTGCACATGAGCCACGGTAAACTTTAGGACTTCATTTTGCGCGCTCGGGTCCGCCTGGGTTTTATAGGCCATGCGGGGCAAATAAAGAAAAAAAACCTGCGGCCATAAATTTTACGATCCAGGCATCAATGGCTCGTAAAACTGTCCACTAAAAGGCTTAGAGGCTGTGTGCGCCCAAATTTACGACGACATAATTGGATCATAGGAACAAAACGTGTATAAAAGGCAATATTCAATTTTGGGGGGAGAGGGAGGGAGTTAAAAAAATAGAGGGATCTGAAGGGTGAGGAGCGCGGGGCTCCAGAGCGGGGATCCCCCCGCGGCTCCCTCCCTCCCTCCCCTGCGGAGCCGGCTCGGCCGGCGCTCGCGGCTCCGGCGGATTCCAGAGACTCGGGAGGGGCGGGAGGGGGGTCCCCGGTGCCCGGATCTCGAGGGTGCTTATTGTTCGGTCCGAGCCTGGGTCTCCCTCTTCCCCCCACCCCCCCTCAGCCCCTCCGGCTGCTGAGTGAAGGCTGCGGTGGAAAGTTTCCTGCCTGGGCGGAGGCGCCTCTCCCGGGGCTGGGTTGGGCTGGGTCGGCCCGCCTGCGGCCCACCGGGCCTGTCTTGCGGTTCTCGCCTCCTCTCCCTCCGGCCGCGGGTGGGAGCCTGGGGTTGGGATGGGACGCTGGGGCGCTGCACGCTATTCACCCCTTCCTGGCTTGGGGGGATTTATGTTCCAGAGACGGACGGCAAGCGGTCCCGAACCAGTTACACGCGCTACCAGACTCTGGAACTCGAGAAAGAATTCCACTTTAACCGCTACCTCACTCGCCGCAGGCGCATAGAGATCGCCAACAACTTGTGTCTCAACGAGAGACAGATCAAGATCTGGTTCCAGAACCGCAGGATGAAGTGGAAGAAAGATTCCAAAATGAAAAGCAAAGAGGCTCTTTAGAGGCAGAGGGGAGGCCCGCAGAGATCACCCCAGCCGGCTTGGGTTCCTCGCGCCTTTTCTTTTCGGTTTTTCTCTCTATGTTTTTGGGCGGGGCGGGGGCTGGAGTACAGGCTCCCGGGCCTCACGACAAGCGCTTTTCCTTGGCATTCTGTATCCCCACCAACCCAGGGTTCCTGCCAGGCTGCCGGCACTGCCCCATCTCCCCTGAGCTCAGCTCAGCTCAGAGCTCAGCTTAGCTGGACATTCAGGGCCCAGGGCAAACTCTGCAGGGCCTCCCCAGAGGGCTGCGGCACACCGCAGGCTGGTGCTGAACAAACCTCAGCCTGGGCGGCTTCTTCAGCTCCTAGCCTCAGTGCGGCCCGCCTGAGTTAAGGTGGGCCCGGCCACGGGACCCTCGACCCGACCTCCGGCCTTGAGCTTTCCTTTGTTCCTTGTTAGGCGGGCCAGGCGGCTGCAAGCTGGTGTGAGAGTGCTTATGCCTGGCAGTCTCTTGCCAGATTCGGGGCGATTCCTTATAGCGACTAAACTAGGTCTTCACTTATTAATGATTTGCATATGAAAGGGGGAGATGACTGAACATGGCCTTAGGGCCCTCTTGGTTGCCCTATCCTCTCCAAACCTCTCCCCGGAAAAAAAAAGAAAGAAAGAAAGAAAGAAAAGCTGGGACCCTACCCAGTCCGAGCCTACTGCATGCCCTCTCAGGTCCGCAGCCCCAGCCCCCTAGCTAGCTCAGCTATTGGGGTTTCCTGCCACAGGACCCCAGCAAGTGATCCTAGAGGCTCCATACCATCCCACAGTTCCTGCCATGACTTTCTTTCCCTCCTGCTTCATCGCTCTTGCCCAACTATTTATTGACTCCGGGGTTCTTCCTGAAACTATATTTTGTCATATCAAATAAAGACCAAGAGAGAACAGGACTAAAGACGCAGTGGCTCCTGTCTGTTTAGGGCATGTACTGGGGCAAAGTGTCGAAATGAGTTGTGAGGGGTAGGGGAGGCCTACAGTCTTTAAGCCTCTCCTTTATAAAAATATTTTTTAGGTGCTTCTAAGGACAGCAAGAATAGGGAAGTGAATGTGAGTTCTTTTCTTGATTCTTATCTACAAGAAGGACCTCCAGGGAAGAGGAGCACACCCGGTCCTCCAATACTGGCATTTCCCATGCTGTGGCTACCCAGGGTATTCAGGCCTCTACATTCATTCCCACCTTGGCTGGGTGTATCTGAGACTTCTGCCAATTTCAGACTGGCAGTATCCCTCATTCCATACCAGAGCTAATGTGTAGGAAGGATCAGTGGCTCCGCCCGTGCTCAGACTCAAGCCCTTATAGATCTCTGAAGATCTCCCCTAGGGCTAGGTGGTCCTGGAGCTTTACTGAACATAAGAGGGTTGAGCCCCTAGTCTAAGGACCCATTTGGCTCCAGAAGGACCTCCCAGAGAGTTGGTACTGCTGGGCAAAGTGGTGCTGAGGGAATTGACCTAGGTGTGCTTTAGCTTTCTAAGATACTGGGGAGATGAGAGAGGGAGAGCAAGCAATATGCAGTGTATACCTGCCTAGCAGGAAATGTTCAAGTGGTTTCCCCCTCCTTCTAGGTCAAGGACTATGCAGAACAATTAACTGGGATAAGAGTTGTATAGACCAGTGCCAGTGTCATGTCATTTTGCCATCATTTATCTCAGTCTCAGATTTTGTGTGAAGAGGGAGGGTAGCCTCTTGGGAGAAGAAAGGCAGCTAATTCAGGTGGTATTTGAGTCTGGTCTAGGCCTAGGCTCTGCTCCTCTCTCCTCTAGGCTCCTGGGACGAATTGGGGGAGGAAGCACTTTATAGGAGAAACAAATGTGAAAAGAGCCCATAAAACTTTACTGCATTTCCTCTCCCACCTCCCTCAATGGGGTGATTTCCTGGAGCCAAGCAGAGGCCCCCCTACACTTGTGGGGTGGGGGTCTGGAGTTGGGCTAGGGGGCTGCTCTGACAGCCAAGAAGGAAGGGGGCAGAGACACTCTGGGGAGGGGCAGGGGGAATATTTATGATTATTAATGCTGATGCTTCTTGGATTTATTATAAGAACTGACTTTGCTGCATCCTACTGTCTAGGCTACCAGTCCATCATTTTTAGAAGACTCAAGAGCTTTTATTCACCCCATGATTAGCACCCATTGCTATTATCTTTCCCCTTCATACTGCACTCAGGCCTGGTTAGAGCACCAGTGGTATTCCTCCTCAAATTGCACACAGCAGGTCAGCCCAGCCCACCAGCACTAACTCTCTCTCTCTCTCTCTCTCTCTCTCTCTCTCTCTCTCTCTCCCCCCTCTCTGAAATAAAATGTGTAATTTTCTTCAGGGAGTTATTTTAATTTTTTCTCCATGCTGAGTAAAACTATTGGGCGAGCAGTGAAGCATGAAGAAGCACTGGCGTCTCCGGTGGGTAACAGTTAACTAAGAAAGAGGCTATGTCGCCTGCACTCACCCACACCAGACTCCCAGGCTGCAGAGGGCCTGTGCTTCCTCCCCAGGACATAGACCAGGGGAGAACCAAGGGTTTTACCAGGATTGGGGACAATGGTGCTCAAACCCACCAGGCAAGTTGCATCAGTTCCTCTGGCACTGTCCGCCTCTTCCCAGCAGGGTCTGGGCCTCTCCTTCCCCGAAGGAGCTGAAGGGCTACCTCAGCCTGACCAGGCTTGGGGAGATGACTGCTCTTTTCCCTCCTGTCACAGTCTGCAAGCCTGCACCCAGGCCCAGCCTCAGCTTTAGCGGCAGCAGCGCCAGCATCGGCAAAGGAGCCACAGGCCTTGGATCTGCTCCCCTGCACTGGGGGTGGGTGAGGCCCAGACCGTTGTTTTCCCCCTGAGCAGAAGCTTCTGCTTAGGGTCTAGAGGAAGCTGACTCACCAGCCAGCCTCCTGGAACAATCTCCAAGTACCAGGGTTTGGTACTGCTCTGGAGGAGTAAGTGAAGGGGCTTCTGGGTCCCAAAAGGAGACCATCGAGCCTGCCTCTCCACTTTTCCCTGGAACCCACCCACTCTGGCAGCCAGAAAGAAGGGGAAGAAGCGTGACTTACCTTCCCGGGGGAGTGGGAAGAGGGGACACGACCCACTCTGAGCAATTAGAGGAGAGAGGAGGAAAAAATAGGAAGAAAAATATCAACACGACCACGAAGGCGACAGGTCCTTATGGAAATAAGTAAGCAAGTAACTAAGTAAGTAAGTAAATAAATAAATATCCACCCTCTCTCCCCTCCCCACCCTGCAAGGGGGGTGTGGGGGTGGGGCAAAAAAGAAGCATGAGGGCTTTTTAGTGTAACTGAGCATTAGAAAAATAGGCACAGCTTCTATGTGAATTTAGGAGTTTGAAACTTTTGGAGGTTATTTATGTGAATGGCCCGCAGGCAAGCCCGTGAGTGGCTCTTGGGGGACCACGTGATGTCATTAAACCAAGTTTTATGGTGTAGGGAGAGCTGACAAACCCACAATATATTTACATCATATATAATCTTAACTGTCCAGCCACGCAGCTGCTGGTGAGGTTTAATGCTAGGACAGAGGGCCTGGCAGTTAGAGGGGATTACGGCGCTGGGGATGATGGCGAGAGAGGTTACATCTTCGCAAATGAATCCCAGGCGAACGCTGTAAGTTAATTCTCTCCCTCTCTCTCTTTCTCTCAGACTCTTTCTCCCATTTACCTAACTCCCCCCCCCCCCCCCCCCCCCCCCCGCCTCCACCACTTGAAAGAAGGCAGTTCCTACTCATTAAGGGAGGGGGGAAAGCCTCCCCAGGCTGGGGTGGGAGAGGAGAGGAAGCGGCTGGGAAGTAGGAAGAGGGGAACTTGTCTCCCCAAACCAGTCTTCTCCTCACTAGCCCTTTTTCTCTCTGGATGTAAACCAGAAAGAAGCCATGGTTCCTTGGAGTTTTGCAAGGTCCTCCTCACGCTCTTCTCAGTTGGGAAGAAAGCCAGTGGCAGAAACATGGGTTGTTTCTGTTTGTTGTTCTTACCCGAGTGTGTAAACTCTAGACACAAGTGCAAAGTGCCTCTGGGGTCTCCTGTTCCAGGGAGGGGCCAGTTCAGTCCTTGGCTAGTAGCCCAGAATCCAGGCAGAAAGGGAAGCTGGGGAGAAAGGCAGGGAAGGAGGGCTTTGTGGCCTCAGACCCAAAGGCTGCTGCCTGGACTGCTCCCAAAGTTTCTCCTCTGCCCTTTACCACTAGGCCTGGGTGGGCAGCAGTCCCAGTCTCCAAAGTCTGGGGTCTTTGTCTGGGGCCAGTGCAGTTCATGCTTCCCCCCGCCTGCCTCTAGCTGCTGGGATCTTTCTGGCATCTCTAGTCCTTGGCTCAGGTAAAACTTAGGCCCCAGGAGGCCTAGAGATTTTTTCTGTGAATGTAATATAAATGTGTGTTGGATAGGAGGGAATGGAGACAATATCTTTGCTGAACTAGAAAAGCTTTCCAGCCTGAGGAGTGATCCTTAGGGGACAGAGGTAATAGGACACAATCTGGGCATTGTATCTTGGGGTCAATCCTCAGTGGGGTTTGGAGGGGTTCCCTTCAGCTTTCCAGGGAGGAGAATCAGGCATTGGAGGCACATGTCCTCCACACCTGAGAATGCATACTCACTCCCATGCGTCACTGCCACCAGCAGCTAAGCCAGGAAAGTGACAACATGTGAACTCAGGCTCCTCCAGAAGCAGGCGGAAGGCCAACAGGAGATGGAAAGGGGAGGGGAGAAAAGGGGACAAACTTCCTGAAGGGGAGGCTGCCTTGGAGCCAGAGGGGTCTGGGTACCTGCTTTGTGGAAAGATGCATTTGGGTGATGAAGAGGGAATGCTATTAGCACATTCAGATGCCCAGGCCCAAGGGAGTAGGGAAGGAGAGAGAATCAAGTAGAAATAACTAGGCAGACTTTGGGAAGACAGAGACCCAAAAACAGAAGTCAGCAGAGTCTCCTGTGAGAAGCATTGTCTTCCAAGGTTTGGCCTTTCTCATCCTCCACCCTGAGACCTTTGTTTCTCTGGGAAGTGTTAGGATCCCAGAGGATTCTCCCCAATAGCCCATTTAAAATGTTTCCTCCTGGGTTCTCTCCTCCCCACTTTACCTATTCTCTTCAACTCTCTCCTCTCCACCAGTCTGTGATTTTGAGGGTTTCTGGAAACTTTCCCATCCAAGCACAGGGAGATAGGAGTTTCCCTGGTCTATAATTTGACTCTTCCACTCCCATAAGCCTCCCCAGGGCCCTAGCAGAGAGGCCAATGGTGTTTAGTCAGGAATTTAGCCAGAACCAAAGTCTCACACCCTGGCAAGACTTCACCACCCTCTCTGACCCCTAGCCAAGTCTCAGTTTTAGTCCCTTTTTGTGTAGAGGGCTGTGTGCGCTTCTATGACTAACAGATTTACATAGCCAGTATCTCTTGAGGTATTCAATGACTTCCTCACCCCCTTTTCGGTTTTTTAGGCTCCAAACTTCCATTTAAATGCCATTCTCTCTTCCTGTCACAAATAGATCTTCTTCCCCTTAAATAATTTGCATCAGTCAGGTCAGTTTTTTACTGTTTTGTTGTTTTCACCTGGAAACAAGACAACAAACACAAAAGGAGTCAGATTCTTGATTTTTCCATCCTTTTTCAGGCATCTGAATTTGATGATCCCTAGAGAGGAATGAGTAGGCAATCAGGTACCAATGTGCCCTAGCCAACCCATATGTATGGCTTCTAATTTTGTTCCTAGTTCTTTAACCATAGAAGAGGTCAAGCAACCAATGAGAAATGTGCTAAGCAGGGTCACATGGCAACCAACCAATCAGCAAAAGAGTGCTTGGGTTTCTATCTAGCTTTTCCTCTCCATTCATTTCCTTCTTTTCTCCCTTCTCATCATGCCCTTAGCTCCTGGTTCTGTTCTATCTTAGATTTGGAGGGGAAGAGTGATACTGAGCCCCTTCCCTCTGTCCCTGCACCAGCTCTGTGGAGTCTTTGGTAGTGTCCTCAGTTTGTAACAAAGTAGAATGTTAAGATCAATCTCAGTTGTACAGGGAGCTGAAGTTGTGGGAGTACGTTCTGAAGCATTCCCATGTCTGCCAGCATGATCCCAGACAATTTTCTGGGCCTTATAGAAGTGAACTCTAAATTAGGCTATAGTGCAAATGTGGATATGAACTCCAACTCTGAATTCAAATTGTGACCAAGATCACTCCCTATACACTTACCTTTTAGAAGTTTTTATTCCCTTCTGATCCTCATGGGGGCAGGTGGGGGCAATTAAAGGATATCCCTTTTAATTTATCTTTCTGGAAGTGCTCCAGGCACCATTATTTTTATCAAATTGCCTCAAGTATGGTTGGAGAAGGGTTTGGGGAAGGGGGCAAAAGTGGAGATTCATTTTGAAAATTGTGTGGGGTACCTTTATAGTTTGTCAAATAACTTTCAACCAGTTAAGAAAAGAACTCTGGAGAAGAGAGGACACAGAATCAGAACCCTCCTTATCTTCCATACTAATGAGCTGATGGATTTGTTTAAGCCCTTTCCCCTTCTTTTCTCCTAACAAGATGTAATAATAGGGCTGGAGGTGTGATTCAGTGGTAGAACATGAGCTTAGCATGTAGGAGTCCCTGGTTTCAATCTCCAGCAACAAATGACAAATATGTATGTAGTGATGATAGACCAAATGATGATCCTGTGTCCTGGCCAATGGCTATCAAAGGACACAGTCACTGAAAGTGTAAAATTTGATGGTGTGCCGGGCGCAGTGGCGCACGCCTGTAATCCCAGCACTTGGGAGGCTGAGGCAGGAGGATCAAGAGTTCAAAGCCAGCCTCAGCAATGACGAGGCACTTAGCAACTCAGTGAGACCCTGTCTCTAATAAAATACAAAAAAAGGGCTGGGGATGTGGCCCAGTGGTCGAGTGCCCCTGAGTTCAATCCCCGGTACCCCCCCCCCAAAAAAAAATTTTTTTTTAATGTTGTATTTACTTGAGTCAGATCAGAGCAAGCAAAGGGTGACACTTTTTTTCTGAGCAAGAGCATCTGATAGCATAGAGAGTGTATATGTATGACAAAAATGCTTACATTTTCTGAGTACTTAGGCTGGCCCTGAGCCAATCCACTGGTAAGTCCAGACCTGGGCATTCTGTCCACCAACCCCATCATCAGGGCTATTTTCCAGGGTTAGTTTTCTGGTTGGGTTCATTCCTTTCCTTTTCCTGATCTCCTATACTCCTTAAGCTAAGAAGCAGGAGTTTTGAAGGGCTATGCCACCTGGACCTCTAAGCCCTCCTCTGGAAGCATTAAGGATAGGATGTGGGAATAGGAGGGATAGCTGGGGTTGAGCTGGCCTTTGTCAACACTCCTGCTTGTTTGTTTGTCTTCTGGGCAGGGCTGGTTTGGGGACAATGCCACAGACCAGGTAGGAAGGATTAGGATGAGAAATCAGGAAGAGGGCAACTCTTCTCAGAAATCATTGAGACCCCTTACTTCCTAAGTCACCTTCAACCACACTGCTCTATTTGCCTCTTTTATGTGTTAGAATTAAAGCCCATACTCATTTTTCCTTAGTGGAAGTTGTGGTAGCCTTGCCTGAGACTGGCTTTCACTTTCAGTGTAGACTTCTCACAGTGGACTTACCAGATCCCATGAAGAAGGAGGAGAGCTAGGCATGGGGAGATTGTCTCTGTCCACACTGGCATTGGGAATGAAGATTCATCAGAGGGCCTCAAACCCTCCTAATGGTCAAGCAAACTATTTCTTTGTTGCTCTTGGTCTGTAACTGCTTCAGCTGTTTTTGAGAAGGGGAATGCTGAAACATCATTGTTCTGGGCTTAAACTCTGAATCGCTTTTACTGGGAGAACATTCCTACTCTGAGCCTCCTCTACAGTGGAACTAGAGCTTCTGAAGCCCTTGGAAGTGAAGAAGAAAGAAAATCTGAAATCAAGATGTTAAGCTGGGCTTGTTGGGTTAGGGATTCAATAAAAGAAGACTAGGTTATTAGAGGGACAAGAAAGTCATATCCCTTCCTCCCCTACCCCCTTTATTGGGTCCTTATAACCCCTAGTTGTTTGTCCTGATAAAAATCTCCCTGGCTACTTTGATGGGGCCCTAAGAGCCCAAGGAATCACCAAACAGGGTCTGAGTCTAAGAATTGTGGTGATAGAGATCTCTTTGTCCTTGAACCCAAACAGAACCCTGGGATTCATCTCCCTCTTCCATTCCTAAGGTTCAGTGAGTAGAAAAAGGGTGTGTGTGTGTGTGTGTGTGTGTGTGTGTGTGTGTGTGTGTGTACTGTGTGGGGCCTAGCACAGTTGAACTAGGTCATTAAGTTATCCAGAACCTTGTTCAGCTCTGATGACCATTCCTTAGAAGTTATGATAGGAGGTAGCATAGAATGTTCTGGGTATGCTGGAGAGCTGGTGTGGGGAGAAGGCTACCTCTCTAGTTCTACCATGATTCTTAGCCATTCTCTACCATCTCTACCATTTTACTATGGTTTTTCTTTTCTAGAAAAAAAAACTAGGCTAGGTAAAATGTGTGAGCTTATTTTCCTGAGATCTTTTCTTATTGTATCATAGGTCTCAAAGAGGTAAAGCAGGCTGGTTCTGCCCTCCAGAGATCCTCACTTCTCTCATTCTCTGTCCCTAAACACCAGAATAGCTGAACTAGTAGAAACTAGTGTATGTATGAAAGCATGGTTTGATAGAGGTGAAAAGCCTGAGCTGGACACAGTAAACCAGCCTTCAATCAACTTCCCAATCCTCTCCTACTCCATTTTGCTTATCAGCTCAGTCCAAAAACATTTGTCCTGCCCTCCCCATCTCCAGCCCTTAAGACCTGGACAAGTGCTGAGTTTCCTTCTTTCTGCCTCCCCGCCCACCACCCCCAGCTTGTAGCAGCTAAGATCTTGACAACCCTCAGTGTCCCATTGGCCCAGACTGAGTTGTAGGGCCATGGAGGCCTAGGAAGCTAGACCCTTATGTAATTGACTCTTTGTGCTGTTTCAGGCTCAAACTCCAAATCCCTCAGGGCTGTTTATTTGTCTTTTCTAGAGGGAAAAAAAAACTTCTTTAAAACAGTCAACTTTCTGACTGGAAAGTTCCAGTGTGTGTGTGTGTGTGTGTGTGTGTGTGTGTGTGTGTCTGTTTTAAAGGAAATAAAGGTCAGGTCCCTCATTTCAGATTGTGTCTCCCCCTCCTCCCTTGGGTGGAGAATAGGGGCGTGGGCCAAGGTTTTATTGAGGGTATTTTCCTGTTGGGAGTAGAGATGGGGTCATAAACACCTAGAGGAGGCTGTTTTGATCTGGTGACTTCTCAGGAAGTAGCATCTTAGGTTTTACTTTGTAAATCACTCTCCCCAAGCTGGCCAACTAGATTGGATTGCATGTCCCCAAGCCCACCTGAGGCTCCTCCTTGTTTCCCTTCCCCAGTAAACCAGAGTGAAAAAAAGAATTGTTCATAGTCCCCAAATTCTCTGCCTCCAACAAGAACAGGGCCAACTGGTGATCCCCTCCTCCAAAGTTTCAGATGTAAAAATTGTACAACCTTGCTTCTTCTTTTGCCAGTACAGATCTGTCCCTCAACCCTTAAATCACAAAGGAACTAACTTTGAAGGCAAAAGACTTCAGAGCCTATCTGCAGATACCATGACTCCTCTGGGCTGTCTCTGCTGGAGCTGTTGTCTCCCTGTAACCTCTTTTCCTAGCCCTAAGCAGCTTCTTGGCAAGTAGGGATCTTGGGTATGGAAGAGAAAGAACTCCTGGGAACTATGACAGAGATAAGAATGAGGAATATAGAGACCTCATCTAGTACTGTAGGAATGGAGGAAACTATCTGAAGTCTGTGACTGTGTTTCATGTAATTAAGAGGTGTGTGTGTGTGTGTGTGTGTGTGCACGTGTGTGTGTGTGTGTGTGTGTGTGTAAGCCCACAGCCTTCCCACATATCTCTCTACCAAGCTGTCTCCACACAAAATATATATTACCCAGATGGCTCTATTTTGTAATTATAATGAAACTTCCCCTACCAAAGACATTTCAACCTCCACAGGTCCCTATCCACTCTCATGCACTAAGGGAAAAAGATTTGAAGAAGCCTCCTCTTGAGTGTGATCTCCATCAGATCAGGACCCTTTGTGTGTGTGGGGGGGGGTATGGGCAGGCATCAGGGCTCATATCTATTGCTAGTGAAATCATCCTCTATGCAGGAAACCATAGATTATATGAGTTCCTGGGTCCCCTTAGTACTTGAGAAGGCTCAGTTTTCTCTGAACCACTCCCCAGAGCAATCTGGGCTGGGACATCCCAAACCCACAAACACCAGGGAATCCTCTCCATTCCTAGTACACCAGCAAATACATGTGTCTCTGTAGAGAGCTGAGCACTCCTATAATTATTTACATGAAATATAGATTGTTCTATGTCTGTATCAGGATGTATGTTTCACATCCCTTTCTGCTCCACATTTAAATGTAGATCTATAGATCTTTAGATACATAGATCCATTGTGAACATAGTCCTCTGTTGGATTCCTGTGTGCACATTACCAATCTTTCTTTAAAGATTGGATTATATGCTGGGATGTATTGGTATAGCTCTCTCTAAATATCTAAATGAATATTTGGTGGGTTTTTCTCAGTTGGAAAGAACTACGTATGTGTTGCTCAATCCTTATTTTGAAATTTTATCTAGATTTATTCAAGGATCCTAACCCATAAAATAGCTATATATTAAAGCTACATATTTGGGGAACTTTATAGTTATTGCAGTTTTTCTGCAAACTTAAAATGTTTGAATATATGTTTAAGATAGTTCCATAATGCACATATCTGGGTGTAGGTGTAGATCTCCCTCTAGAAGAACTTAAACTTACTGTATTTCTATCTCTGTCTCTCTTGATCTATAAAGATGTCAGGTGTGTGGGGGTGGGGAATGATGTTTTGCCTATTAAATTTTAGATGGTTTGCCTATTAAAACAAGTGATTCTGTCACTATCACCAAAGCTAACTCCAACTCTAGTCCAACTGTTATCTGCCCTCTGAAACCTGCTTTAGAGATAACTGCCTCTCTCCAGGCTGTCGCTGTAATTAGAGGTCCCAACCCATGTTCCCCAACTTGCAGAACCTGCAAAGGCAGCCACTAAAGAGAAAGGGCAAAGAGAAAAGTGGAGAGCCCTCCAGTGCAGTTCCTATTGGGTCCCAGGGTGAGGGGCATGTAGATCTCCTTCCCTCACCCCACCACCCTAACAGGGTTTTTGAAATTTGGAGGAAAGGGTAAGTCCCACCTATTTTTGTAGGATACCCAAATGATGCCACGGTCATTGTACAAACCATAGGTGCCCCCTCTCCAGTTGTTCTCGGTGTCTCAAGCCCAATTAAGCGGGCCCCCGGCAGTCGTGCTCTTATCGGCGGGATTGATGCCTTGGTGGCTCCTGTATATCATTTCCAAGATTTTTTCTGTCCAACTCCTCGGCTCCTTTGGCTTCTGCGGCTTTGACTAATGATTGCTACAGATGCCAACGTCTCCAGAATCCTAATAGCCAGGCAGGCGGACTCTTATTTACCCAGCAACATTGATGTGGGGGAAGGGATTGGGGGTCAGGAAATTGGGTTTGTAAGTTAGGGGACTGGGAAAAGGTTGTGACCATTGAGCCTCACTGAACTTCTGCAGTGAGAAAGACATTCCAAACACTCCCTCTCCCCCAGGGGAGAATAAATATATACATTTATATTTATATAAATATGTATATAAACATATATACATGAAATATATATCACATACATTAAATATATACACACATACATTAAAAAACTGCTACCAGCGATTCATTGTTACCTCATTAGAAAGGATCAAAGAATGAACAGGACATGGTAAAATAAGCATAAAAGTGTTTATTAGTTGTAATGTAAATGAAATATTAAGCGGAAAACAAGCAGTTTGGTAGGGAAAAAGAGTTTCTCCTGGGTGACAGTAAAGGAAAGAGGTCAGCTACAATGGGAGAAGGGGCTCCTATTCTATATTCTTGTCTTCCCCTTCCTCTCCCCTCCCTAAATCTACTCTTCTCCTAAATTTAAGTCCTCCTTCCCCTTCCTTGCCTCACCTTCAGTCCCTTCGGTGGGAGGGGGAGGGCTGAACCGCTCCTTCCTGTACCCCTGGAGCCTGCTGTCGTGTGCCCGTTGGGGCTGCCAGGGTGAGGGGGCCTCTGTCTGGGGCCATGAAGTGGAAATCAAATCCAACCGCGCATTGCCGGTTAAGGACCGCGGCCAGGATCGCCAGCTCTGAGGTCCCACTGGCGCTTAGTAACCTGAAGTTGTGGCCGAATTTGCTTCTCCTGGCGTTTATCACCCGCCAGCGTGAAGCCCAGGTGTTTAGGGAAAGGAACTTGAGTTCCTTTAGGGATTGGAGTCAGGCGTCCTTGCTTCCTTAGATCTTAACGCAGACTATATGATACACATTTTATTCGAGTGAAGACAAAACGCAGACAGCCCAGCTCTGAGGCCAGGCATGAAGTGAGAACCCAAACAGGGAGCATTATTTTTCTTTCAGAGAATAATGGAGCACAAAATAATTCAGAGAGGCGAATGGGTAAGACTACAGCATCAGAGTACCGCGCCGTGGGGCGGCTGCAGACCTGGCCGCGCCAAACACCGTGGCAAGGCCAATTCGTTGGAGGGTAGGGCTGTAGGGCGAGGCAGCAGCCGGGACCCCGACCCAGGCCGCACGGTGCGCGCCCGCCGCTCGCCCCAGGGGCGGGCAGTCTCTGAATTACAACCGGTCGGGAGGACTTGGAAATACAAAAAGGGAGCCCAAAGATTTAAATATTCGTAGGCAGAGGCGTCCTGAAGCGGCCCAACCGAAAATCAATCACGTAATTAAAATAGGGAGGGGGCGAGGCCCGAGGCTGGGGTCTTGGGTTCCGAGCGGGCGGCCAAAAGTGCGGGCCGAGGCGAGCGAGCGGCGTGGGGATGTCTCTGCAGCCCGGCTGGAGCGCGCTGATCAGCTGCGGGGAAGTTTGTAACAGATCGCTATTGATTCCTGCTTGACTGGGAAGAGCAGAGTATGTGCCCTCTCCCAAGCAGATCCTGAAGTCGCGGATAGCTTCTTCTCCGGCTTCCCCATTCTGATGGGGTTGAGATGCACAGTTGCAATTGAAGGCTGCTCCCCAGATCCCACTGGTGCCACGGATTTGCCGAGGCAAGTTTGTCTGAAAACCCAGATTGGCACCAAGATGCTGCCTCTGGGTTTGAGGGGATGGAGGGAGGTAGCAACCTAGTTTCAGGCACTTAAATTTTCTTTGACCTTGATCCTACCATCCCGGGATTCAAGGTGTTCCTTTGGATTGACTCTGATCTATGGGCCAGGTTTGAAGGCCGCTGTGTGGCCAGTGGGAGGCCAGTGGGCTAAAGGGGAAACTTCAGGATAAGAAAACTGGACCCCTTTGGGAAGGGAAGGAGTAGAACAGTTCCTGGAAGAAGAGAAAATAAAGCACACAGAAAGCTCTGTTTTGTGAGGGGAAGATGTTCTTGTTATTACTGAGGTTAATGATGGTAATGCTCTGGTATGACTGGGTCAGATCGAGGAGACGAAATCTGCACAGCCCCTTTTCACAGAGGCTTCTCTGGAGGAGCCAAGGGCTCCCCAGCTTGGCTTTGGTTCCAGGAATAGAATAAAGACCTTCTCTCCATTCCTTTGCTCTTTCCTCTCCCATTTCTTTAAAATTCTGAGGGAAAAAGGGAGAACCTTATAAAATCTCCACCAACCTCATCATTTTCCTCTGCTCTTTAGTTCACTAAAATGCACTGTCTTTGGTCTTAGAGCTTTCCGGGAGCTCCCTCCTTGTGAAGGAGCAGAGTTTGACAAGCTGTTACCCGTCCATGTCTCCATATATTCTCTAACTCTAACCCAGGGGGGAATTTAGGATTACCTTCTCTGGTCCATGAAATTCTCCCTCTATCCTTAGCTTTTTCCAGTCTCTGCCTTTTTTGGTCCTGGGTGCCTGCTCCGGTAGGGCAGGTCAGAAGCCAAGAAATAGATTAGGACATCTTAAGATATCCTCATCAAACTCCAAAAGTGTTTCCAGTTTCCTTTCCATTCCACAATTCTGGGAGCATTGGGCCAGGAAGCACTCGGTAAACTAAGGCCAGACTAATTTTTAGATCTTTTCAAGCAACATTTAGGCTCCTTTAAAAGCCCTTCTCCTAACAAAGAAGTTCAGGTTTCAAATCTCCAGCAGAGCAAGCTTCCAGCATCCACACTTCAGAATTTTTAATAACAAAAACAAAAACAATATTTAGAATAAGAAGTAAAGTTTGCATCCAAGAGAGAAAGAGACAACCCAAACCAAGTTTTAAAGGGATTATAATCCAGCAGCCTTAGATGAGAGTTGGGGTGGGGGACTCAATGAAGCTAGCTGGGATGAGCAAAGAAGGGGGTGGGGAACCCAACCTCTAACTAACAATTTCTCCAGCATAAAAATGAAACATCAAATTCGTTAGCCCAGGGCCTTCATTTTTCCCCTTCCACATTATAACTAGTTATTGAACTCGCTGGAAGATCTAAAGGCCATTTGCGAAGAGACAAATTTCAATGGAGTTTCCCCATCAATAACCCCATGGCAGTGACCTATTGGAACAAGTCAAACACCCGAGGTGAAATGCAGGTCACTCTGTCTAACCAATATTAAAATGCGGCCACTTTTTAAAAAGCCACTTTAAACGAGATTTGAGGAAAATTGAATTTCAAGGAAGGCATGGCAAGGCGGGGGAAATCCACGGGAGGACCTTGCCTATGGTCTCAGAACAAACAAGAGAAATTCATCTTTAATATTTTAAAGGGGGGCAAATTAACATTCCATGATTGCTTTTTTTTTTTTTTTTTTGAGACTATAAGCGATTCCAGGAGGAAAAAAAAAAAAAAAAGGTTGAGTATTTTCTGGTGACACGTCCGGGTTATTAAAATCATTTTAGACCAATTCATTACTTTTACTGACAAGAGATTTAAGAAAAAATCAATTAAGTATTTGCATATTCTTTTGCATATATTAGCCTGGCCTGCTAGCATTAGAAAGGGACAAAAACACACATATATCCACGTATTAGCACACACACATACACACAAAAGAAAAATGGTATGAGAGTCTTGTTCTAATTTGGGGTTTTCAAGTTTTGGCAGGGGAGGGGTTAGAAAATCTAAATGAAATGAATTAATTGCCTGATTGCATATCATCTAAAAGTCTATTTGAGGACAAGGAAAAAGACATGTTGCAATTTTTAATCCCCAAAACATCAACAATAACAACGCAAAAAAACACATACATGTAAAAATAAACTGCACTTTTGAGAGTGGGAAAGGAATGACCCTCGTTTTCCTTCTCTTTGCTCTCCAAATTCTGAATTGGTTCTCTCATTTATTTTTCTCCCTTGGAAGATCTAGGGAATGTGAGAGGTGAGATTTTAATGCAGCACAGAATCTGTGGAGCCGCTGAGGTCTCTCAGCCAGCAGCTTGTTACTGGGGAGGGGAGGAATATGGGTTATCCAACGGTCAGTATGGTAATCCAGGCACAATAAGGCCTCACACACAATGGACACATATTTTTCTTCAGTGGTGTCAGAAGGGAAGCGCTTTGTACTGAAACATGTTTCCTAAAGAGAAACCAGATCGAGATTTAAAAAGAAGATGGGGTTGGGGCGGCATGCAGAGAGCGTTTGGATTCTGGCAAAAGGTAGTCAGAAAAACATAAAAATAAAACATAAAATTGGGGCAGAGCGAGGTGAAGGGCAGAGTAGAGATGGAGGTGGAGGTCCTTGTGCTGGCAAAACAAGAGGCAGGAGGGGAAGCACAAAAGAAGGCAGGACCAGATACAAGGTTCATCATAGGCAGAACTGCATTAGTACCCCTTCCCCATCCCATTTAAGCCATTGCTAAGTGCAGGAGGCCTCCAAAAGGATTTTATTTCCATACTTGTAATAATAATACCCAGGTAAAAATATTTGTATGTGTATGTTTGGTGAGGTATTTTATTTATGTGATAGGTGGCTTCCTAACTATTAAGCTACAGGAGCCTAAAGAGAGTTTGGGGTTGGTTGGTTTGTTTTTGTAATGATGTAGATAAACATGGGCACATTGCGGCTATCTCCTAGCTTTTACTTTCTGGATATTCCTGTTGCATTCGCTGTGCAAATCTGGAATGAGAGCTCCACATATTTATGGCTATATAAAGGACATTTAATATTTTAATAAGTATTAATAGCATGTATGCATATATATTTTGTTAACCTTAATAACCAAAGATAGACTTGACATTCAATAGGAAACATCTGAACGCTGTGTGTCTATTCACACATACTGGCCCAAAGAGCTCTCCTCAACCCTCCTACAAGAGCTCAGAAACCTAGGAGGAGAAGCATAGCAGGAAGGGCAATGACCATGATATGTGAAAGAGGGTGAGGGTTGAAGAAAAGAGGGTTAAAATGGGGACCAGGGCTGGTAGAAGGTGGATGTGAAGGCTAGAAGGAGGGGAACCAGGCAGAGAGCTCACTTCTTCAGGTAGGAAAGAGAATATTCTCAGCTAGGATGGGCTGGGAACCAGTTGTGGGCCTAGAAGGAAGATTGGGGGTGGGGATGGAAGTGTTTCTCTCCCTTCACCAACCCTTCCCCCACCCTACTAGAGCTCTCTGGAGCTTTGAACCTTCCTATGGGGCAGTCTGAGGAACAGTTCAAACTTTGTAGTTCCGGATTCAGTACTAATTTCCCTTTGCCCTCTTCCAGCAACCAGTAATTAATGCTGCCCCCCATAACAATTACAAAACCCTCACACAGTTCCCAACCACCAACAACCAAGTAACTGCCTCTCCCTCACTCACAACTTCAAGTTCCTCTTCCAACCAAACACACTCACAGGGTCCTGCACTAAGTGGGCAGGTTCTTCATCAACTTTAGGAGTTTGGGAATCTCCTGTAAGAGAAGGTATACCTCCAGGGAACTCCTGTTCCCTTCCTCAGCTGGTGATAGTGGGGACAGGACCCTGTCCTCCTTGGGAGTGAGTATGCAGGGACCTCCCCATGAACCAGCCCCCACAGGACCAAGCACTGATCCTAGTGGACCTGGGCTGGGGTGGGGGTCTAAGCATTGGAGCAAGAAAGGCAGCTGGGTCCCAGGCTAGAATTGGTCCCATTGAGCATTACCTGTGGCCCATCTTCCCTCTCATTCCAGCCCTCAAAGTGAGCCCTAATTTGAAAGTGGGGACCCTCCCCCACATCCCAAAGCTGGTGAGGGAAGGTTGGGAATCACCTACCTTCAGTCTCCCTCTCACAAGGGCTTTATTTTTTTTCCCTTTCGCCTCCTCATTCCCTTAATTGCAGATGTTCTAATTAAACCCTCAAATAGTTGTTATGCCGTTTTAAAAGGTACTTATTCAAGTGTCAACCAGGCTGGGCTGGGAGGAGGCAGCGTAGGGCGGCGAATTAAAGGTAGATTGACTAATCACGGCGGCGATCATAATAATAAAATCAGAGGGAAAAAATCACATTACGAGTTTTCGTGGAAAGGAGGGAGCAGGCAGCCAGCGGCCGCCAGCCCTGCGCCGCCGCCGACACAAAGAGTGCGGGCGATTCCGCGAGACTGATTTATGACGTTTTACAGCCCTATAAAAGCTGTAGCGACGAGGCAAGCGCTCCTACCACCGCTGGCAGATTTAGTCTAATAAATAAAACATAAACAGTTAACTTTATGTGTCACTTTTATTGTTATCAAGTAAAATATAGCCGAGCCCCGGCAAGCTATGATTTTAAACTATAATTGTTATCAAGTACAACAAGGGGACCCGGCTCCCTCTCTGGGCTTTCCCTTCTGCAACCGCCCCCCCCCCCCCCCACACACACACTCTGAGTTATGGATGATCAGTTAATTGGAATTGGTGGCATGATGTGGCCACCCTAGCTGAGGGAGGGGGACTGGGAAAGCAGCCTTTTCTTGCCCCTCCCTCCTCTATGGTCCTGCCACCCCCCACATCATGGTATTCCTGTGGGTGGGTGGCAGAGGGAGAGTAAGGGTGGGAATGGGCTGGAGAACCCCCAAGACCTGCCCTACCTCCCCAGCTTGGTGACCTCATCCCTCCTTTTTGGAAGGCAGCCTGGAGCTGGCCCTTGGGAAATATGTGTTTACATGTAAACACACGTGTTACATGGATACAGTCCCTGGCCGGAAGCAAACAGGCTCTACAACAGATAGGCCTCCCTTTTAGCTAGGTCTACTCTCTGTGGGGATGGGGAAGGAAGACTTCCCAGGACCCTGACTGAGCACCATCATGGGGCGCTGACTTCTTCCTCAAAAAGCTCTCCCTTTTGCCAGAGCTCCTTAGGGGCCAGTCTGGGAGGTAGTTGTCAGAAAACAGGAGGCCCAGCGGCATGGAGAATGGAAACAGGAGCCAGCAGTAGAAGAGATCTTTTGCTCTAGGTCTGGGACAGGGAGGGTCAGTGGGTAGTAGGGGAGGGCAAGGCTTCTGAACTCTGCTTTTGCCAACCACTTCCTGTCTCTCTTCAGCGGGGGGCTCAACCCCAAAGACCTCCAGAAATGACGTCAGAATCATTTGCATCCTGGCTGCCTCTACCTGCCTGGTCCAGCTGGGGACCCTGCCTCGCCGTCCCCGTGGCCAGAGGGTTGGGTGAGTGTGTAGAGGGGGAGGGTGGCTGGACTTCGGGATCCTTGGATCGGTGGCACCCCAGGCTTTCCAGCCTCCTCGGCTTAGCCTGGGCCCCTCCCCATCCAACCTCCACTCCAGTCCTCATTCAACTTCCTCTTCCTGCGAAAGAGGGGCGCTGCCTGGTGACCTACACAGATTGAAACACGATCGCCATGAATGGAGACCGCTGGAAAAGCACTGGAGCAGAGGCCCACTGAGCCAACTGGAGGCCGGAGAGAAGACCCTGGGCGGGGGCTGAAGCACAGCCTTCCGGCAGCCCCCAAATGCCCAGCCTTTGGAGAGGAGCTGGAAGCTTCCCAACCCCTTTTGCAGGGGTCAGTTGTATGTCTGGCGGGGCGTGCGCTAGGGGGGCACCCCAGCCCCTACCAGCTATCACCCCATCACCCCCCCACCAGCAGCAGCACCACCACACACACAAAAAATTGGATACATTTTGAATAAAGCGATTCGGTTCCTTATCCGGGGACTGGGTTGCTCCGTGTGATTGGCCGGCGGAGTCACATGGTGAAAGTAACTTTACAGGGTCGCTAGCTAGTAGGAGGGCTTTATGGAGCAGAAAAACGACAAAGCGAGAAAAATTATTTTCCACTCCAGAAATTAATGATCATGAGCTCGTATTTGATGGACTCTAACTACATCGATCCGAAATTTCCTCCATGCGAAGAATATTCGCAAAATAGCTACATCCCTGAACACAGTCCGGAATATTACGGCCGGACCAGGGAATCGGGATTCCAGCATCACCACCAGGAGCTGTACCCACCACCGCCTCCGCGCCCTAGCTACCCTGAGCGCCAGTATAGCTGCACCAGTCTCCAGGGGCCGGGCAATTCGCGAGGCCACGGGCCGGCCCAGGCGGGCCACCATCACCCCGAGAAATCGCAGCCGCTCTGCGAGCCGGCGCCTCTCTCAGGCGCCTCCGCCTCCCCGTCCCCAGCCCCGCCAGCCTGCAGCCAGCCAGCCCCCGACCATCCCTCCAGCGCCGCCAGCAAGCAACCCATAGTCTACCCATGGATGAAAAAAATTCACGTTAGCACGGGTAGGCAACTTTGCTTTTTGCTCCCCCCTCCCTTCCCTCTTTCCCGGCGCTCCCCACCCTCCCTGGCCCCCTCCGGCCCCCGTCCTCCTTTCTCTCCTTCCCCCTCTCTCTCCAGGAGCGACTCTGGGTTAGCACAATTGAACTGGATTTACGAGCGAGAATGGGTAATTACATCCCCCATAAATTTTATGGCTTAGCTACTCTGGGCAGTCCGAGCCATGTGCTACGATCTGTTATGTATGTGTGAAAACTATGCTCGCTTTCTAAGGGCGCATAAATAATTCAGTGTCGTTACAATGAGGATTCCCCTCTTATTACACTACAAAGTCTCTAGCTTCCTTCAACTTCTTTATAACCCATTTAGCTTGATGACTTTATTTCCACCACTCCCTCCTCCTGTTCCTCAAAGCTGAGGATGGGGTGAGGGTGGGGGGCGGCGAGCCTACTTGCCTCTGAACCCCACTATTTGCTTTTCCCCTCCCCCTCCCCTCAGTGAACCCCAATTATAACGGAGGGGAGCCCAAGCGCTCGAGGACAGCCTACACCCGGCAGCAAGTCCTGGAATTAGAGAAAGAGTTTCATTACAACCGCTACCTGACCCGAAGGAGAAGGATCGAGATCGCCCACTCGCTGTGCCTCTCTGAGAGGCAGATCAAAATCTGGTTCCAAAACCGTCGCATGAAATGGAAGAAGGACCACCGACTCCCCAACACCAAAGTCAGGTCAGCGCCCCCGGCCGGCGCTGCGCCCAGCACCCTCTCCGCAGCCACCCCGGGCACTTCTGAAGACCACTCCCAGAGCGCCACGCCGCCGGAGCAGCAACGGGCAGAGGACATTACCAGGTTATAAAACATAACTCACACCCCTGCCCCCACCCCATGCCCCCATCCTCCCCTCACACACAAATTGACTCTTATTTATAGAATTTAATATATATATATATTTTGGTTCTTTTCTTTCTCCCACCTCCTCCCTTGTCAATTCAAACAGACAAAACAGATAAACAAACAAGCCCCCTGCCCTTCTCTCCCTTCCACTGTGTAGGAGCCTTTTAAGCATGTGATGTTGTCTTAGCATGGTACCTGCTGGGTTTTTTTTAAAGGTCATTTGGGGGGTTATTTATTTTTTAAGAAAAAAAGATGCAAAAAATATATATTGCAAGGTGCGATGGTCTGGTTTGGGTGAATTTCAGGGGAAATGAGGAAAAGAAAAAAGGAAAGGGAGATTTTTAAGCCAATTCTCATCCTTCTTCTCCTCCTCCTTCCCCCCTCTTTCCTTAGGCCTTTTGCATTGAAAATGCACCAGGGGAGGTTAGTGAGGGGGAAGTCATTTTAAGGAGAACAAAGCTATGAAGTTCTTTTGTATTATTGTGGGGGGGTGGGAGGAGGGGGGAGGACAGCAGACAAAGCTAAATGCATCTGGAGAGCCTCTCAGAGCTGTTCAGTTTGAGGAGCCAAAAGAAAATCAAAATGAACTTTCAGTTCAAAGAGGCAGTCTATAGGTAGAATCTCCCCCCCCACCCCCATCGTGGTTATTGTGTTTTTGGACTGAATTTACTTGATTATTGTAAAACTTGCAATAAAGAATTTTAGTGTTGATGTGAAATGCCCCGTGATCAATAATAAACCAGTGGATGTGAATTAGTTTTACGTCAATGTCTGTTGGTTTCTTTTTATCCCTCTCCTACTGGCCTGATAACATCCCACCTTTTCTATAGTTGCTTAAGTTTACTCTAAGCAAACACACAAACCTTAACTCTCAACTCCAGTTTCCAATGTCCTTAGAAGAACCAGTTTGGGGTTTGGGGTAGGGGATATGGGAGATTGTGACTGATTTCTCCTGTCCCTTCTTTTTGAATTTTCAGAGAAGCCAGACTTGGGTGAGCTTGCAGTGGAGCTGGGGTGTATGTGTGTGTGGGGGGGTCCACTTTTATAGTTAGGCACAATCCCTTCATTTTGTCTATTCCTCTCTCTCTCTTCTCCATTCTGTCTTCTGTCATGTAGGCCTGCCTAATCTACAGACTAGAAGGGAAGTTTAGGGGAATGGGAAAGAGAAAACTTTTCACCCTTTAGGGATCTTTTAGGATGGAGATTGAGAAAGATGTCCCCTCCACATTTACAATTCTCCTTAAAAGAGGAAAGGGTTTGAGCTCATGATTTTGAAGCATCAAAGCAACCTGTCAGGATGGTTTCTCTGTTTGTTTAGACTTGGGGGAAAGGGTGAAATGGAGGCCAGAGGCCTGGAAGGCCCCCTTGCATGGGTACCTCAAAGGCTGATGCCTGGAGATAATGTTTTCCCCTAACTTTTATCATGGACCTGCCAGGTGTTAAGAGACTCAAAGAGAGGCAAGTACCACCCCCTCTTCCTACAACCTCCCAGGTCCTGGCAGGGTTCGGAGTTAGCCTGATAGCCTGAATAAGGCTCTCTGGATGTAAAATAAAATAAAATGGTCTTCTTGGGGCTAAGGGGGGAAAAATCTTAGATTACCTGAAGAATTAATTCCAGCTAAAGGCTCCCAGATAATTTTTGTCCCAGAGTCCAGGCCCTAAACCAGGCCTACTCAAGTTTTTACTTGTTTGTTGGGAGAAAGTGGAGGGAGGGCAATTGGCAAACTTCTTAGGCAATTTATCCAAAATTTCAGGATGGAGGGCAATCAGAAGTAGAAGAGAGACTGAGAAGCAATTTGGGGCACATACGGACACCCCTTTCCTCTATCCCAAATTCTGGATCAAAAGGCAACAGTGGGACCAAGTTGTGAAAATCTGTTTTGTGTGCATTAAATTTATTTCCTCTTGAACCACTTGCTGGCTGGCAGTTGGAATAGACTGTGTATGTACAAGCGTATCTGCGTGTTGGGGGGGAATAGCTTGGTCCTTTAGGTCTACTTTCTCCTCCCTCCATGGGACCCTGGAGACAGCAAAACATGCTGCCTACAGTGTGAGGAAGCAAGGCCAACAATTATCTGGAGTTATTTTATGTAATCAAGTGAATTAGGGGCCTGATCTGACTGTAGCCCCTATCATCTTAAGGCAATTGCCTTTGGGCAGGAAAAGCAGTGGTATTGGGGGCGGATCTAACAGTGCTTGGGAAAAAAGAAGGAAGTTCTGAGGTCAGGATGTCTTTTTAAGTCTGTAATGAAGCTGAAATGAAAAGGAGGTGGAGTGATAACTTCAGATCCATAGTACTTTCCTAAATTTGCCATTTGAAGAGATGAGAGCAAGAAGGAGGAAATCATTACATTTTATTTCTTAAGTTTCTCCCAGAACTTTTTTAAAAGTATATTTTAGTTGTCAATGGACCTTTATTTTATTTATTTATATGCGGTGCTGAGAATCAAACCCAGTGCCTCACACATGCTAGGCAAGTGCTCTACCACTGAGCCACAACCCCAGCCCTGTCCCAGAACTTATTAAAGGAACACTCTTTAACTCAGGAAAAGCAGCTTAAAAGGGTTGGGCTGTTTATTTTCTTTCCCCTTCTGTACAGACGTGTTTTTCCTCCTCTTGTCACACACGCATAGTTACTCTCTGTGTCTCTTTCTGTCCTTGGTCTGAAGAGGGGAAACATCAGAAATCCATAAATCTTGACAAATGAACCAAAATCTTTTACAGTTGAATTTTTGAAGATTTTTATATCTGGTCTTCTGTCCAGTAGGTTCCATTTTCTTCTCTTTCCCAAAAGTTCTCTTTTGCTTTGGACCTGATCACCCAGACCGGGGTTCAGGCTGCCCAGGCATGGGTGGGTGGGGGAAGTTAACCTAGGTTGGAGCCCCAAGTTCCAGCAGTCTTGGTCCCCATGCTCTGCCTGCCCAATGCTGCTATAGTCTCACTGGGAGGCTGAGGGCCAGTCTTTTATTGAAGTTGAGTGGAGCAGTGGGGAAAGGCTTGGGGGAGGACACAGCCCAGGTTCACGGGGAGGACACAGCATTTTCTTTCCCATTGCCTTTATATTCTGCAGCGCCTCTGACCTCTCCCCCACCCCCATCTTCAACCCTCCCAAGCCAGCTCTTGCTCAGCCCTGGGTCTCCAGATAGGATGCCACTGCTTTTGTAGAACTGGGGATTTCTTGCCCAGAGTCATGGGAGAGGCAAGGCGCATGAATGCCTGCTAGCGCAGCATTGTATCTCTCTCTTCAATGGCCAAGTAAAAAGAAGGGGTGAATCTGCGGCTACACCAATCTTCCAAGGTCCTTCTCTCCAAGCATCAGGAGATCCCCACAGGCCCCAAATCCCCTTGACATGTAAGTAGTTAGCACTCGATCTGCTCTGGAGTGAGGAGCACAAAAGTTCAAACTCTGTCACTTGATTTTTGTCTTAATTCCCAGTGTTAGGGTGGGAAGGCGGGAAATCCAATTGTGAATGGAAAGTCTCTTCTTGGGGAAAATTGGGTTTCTGTGCTGAGTTAGTGTACCTGGAGGTGAAGAAATTTGGTTCAAAAAGGAACAAGACAAAACGCCCCCAAAAGTGAGACTAGCTGGAAAGGACTGGGCACTTTTCTTCTCTGAGGGCCTCTTGCTGCTGTTTGTATTAAGTTTGCTACAAAGTTTTCTCTGCAATCCATGTGTCTGCTTTCTTCCTGGGTGGACCTGGAAGATTGAAATCCAGAGACATTTTCATACTGTGTTGGAGGGGGGTGGGAGAAGAGAGAGAGAAAGAGAACATGAATGTGGGGGAATGTGCAGTACTTAAGTGGCTTGCCGGGAGCTTGGAGTCAGAGTGCATTCTGCTAGGTTTCTCTACTTTTCTAGCATTAAGGGAGAGTGCCTGGGAAAGAGGCCCTTGAGATTGAGGGTACAGGACAAGGAGGATCAGTGTGCTGGGGCTGTTCCATCTTTTCCCTCCCCCCCGATTTTTGCCCAGTCCTGAGGGAGCATGGTGTTGTACTCACAAAGGGTCTTCTCTAGGTTTTCCAGTTTTTATCTAATACCCCACCTTTGGAGAGCTAATTCTAATTAGAATGCTCCCCTTCCCAGAGAGTCTTCTATGATTGGAAAAAGAAATGGAGGATCCCAACTCCAGCGGCCACCAGAGCAGAGGGAATATTTATTACCTTTCTGGATGTCATTACCTAAGAATACAATTTTATGAACTTCCTAATCTGTTGGCTTGATTTATCTGGATGGGCAGAAGCCCAAAATAAACATTTGGGGAATTTGGTGCGTATGTGTGTGGGGGGGAGGCTGCCTCTGACCAATCTTTCTAATAGAACTGACCACTCTTCTCCGCAGCCTGCTTTTTCTGCACCCTGCATTGCTAGCCCCATTTTAATTTTTCTCCTGCAGCATGTAGCTGCTCCGAGTATCTGAATTTTAGCTGCTTCTAGAGAAAAATGGTAGGATGCACTGTTTGAACCAGAGATCTGCAGGGCTCTCCCAGACACCTTAAAATCTGCAGCTCAGGAAGCTCCATTCCCTTTTGGACCTGGGAAGCAGAGAGAAACTGAAGCTGATCTGGAGGTTTGTTGTCTGCCCTCCAAGTCTAGGAGCCCCTTCTCAGATCTGGCTTTCCCTCCACTCCTTGGAGATTTTCTTCTCTTCTCTCTGGTGTCAGCTCTGTAGCTTCTTAAAACACTGGAGGATCCAGCGGAACCCAGATGAACGCAAGCAGGGATAAGGGCCTCTGCAGCTCCCTCTTCCTGCTTCTCATTCCTGCCAGGCCCAGTTGAATCAGAAGGAACGGGAAGACAAGGCTGGAGGTCGCAGAGTGTGTTTGAGGGTGAATCGGGTTATAGAGTCTAATAAAGGAAAAGAGATTATTTTAAATCTCCAGTCCCCATCAACAATTGCCAGATTCTTTAATAAGCAGAGTCCTCCAGGGTCTACTCTGACTGTCCTGGGGTATGGGTCAAGCCAACGGAAATGTCATCTCTACTCACTCCTCACTTTGGAACTCCCTCTCTTCCCAGCAATAGAAATTGGAAGAGGGAAGTATATTTGAATTTAGGGGGGCGGGGCAGAAACCATGAAACAGAGTATGTCGGAGGCACTGCCAAACCGCCAAACCAAACCCTGGGTTCCCGCTCCCTTCCCCTGGTTTCTTGGGAAGTCGTAGGGAGACAATGGAGTAAAATCCGATTGTTTTCGGGGGAGGTGGGGGTGTCCCAGCATTTTTTCTTGGAGCAGCAGGGGTCTCAAGGATGAGAAATTGCGCCAGCCAGGGCAAAGGCGAGGTTCCAGAGGCGGCGGCCCAGCTCCTCCTCTGAGTTCCACGTCGCGCGTATGCCCAGGTCGCGGTGCCGCCTTCGGCCAGGTCACGACCCAGGGCTCAGACTGCAGACAATAGGGCGCGAGGAGGGGGACGCGGGTTGCGTGGCCGGCTGAGTGGGTTCACTGAACGGTGAACTCTGCTCGGCCTGGGGCGGGGGGGGGGGGGGTGTCTTACTCTTTAGAAACCAACCTACCCTTTCTTTCCCCTATTTCACTTTACAGTTTTTCGTGGAATATCGAGTGGACTTTCAATTGCTGCTTCACCCTACCACTATCAGGGCCAAATGAAATTTCATTTTCCTTAGAAATGAAAGGATACTTTTCTCCCAGTTACGTGAGCAGGAAATGGAACCTTCTCAAGATTTTTGTGGGGTTGGTGAAGGGAGATCTAGTTATCAGTAGAAATGCTGTGAACCAGCACTCAGGGCTGCCCTGAAAAATCTCAGTCCTTCAAATCAACAATCCCCTTCATCAGAGGAATTCCAGGCCAATGTCCACTTCCTGCCCCAATCATAGAAATAATTGCCTTCTTCTGTCTCCTGGCCTTTGTGCAATCCCAGACTAGGACTGGGACTTTTATAAAAGGGAAATGTGTTTTTAAATCAGATGGGCAGGAATAGAACTGAGCTATTGATGGGCAGGGGTTGGTGTCCCAGGGTTTGTGAGCCACTTGGGAGATGTCCCCCAGCCTTTTTGTTCTTGTGGGGGTGATGCCTCACCACTCGGATGATAGCCTGACTCTTACTTGTGACTGTCCTCCTTTGGGCGGCACTATGTCTGTAACTTGGTACATGTGGAGTCTTTCCACTCAGCTGGAACAGATTTTGGAAAATAAGGTTACAGAAAGGGACTTGAGTTCTAACTGAAAGAACAAAAAGGGACAGCTAGTTAGAAAATGGGGAGGTATGGAATATTCCTAGTACAGCCTTGTTTTGCACTGACCTGAAATTCCTCCACCTCCCACTGCATCCCTATCCCATCTGACCTGGCTCAGGTATGATGGGGGATGTGGGCTTCTCAGCTGGAAACTCCCCTCATGGATTCAGTCTCTCCCAGGATTTCGGACAATTTTGACATGTGACTGCCTCCGGTTCTGTCTGTCTTCTTGGATGTTTCAGGGTCTCTGCTTAGCATGTCTACTCCCTCTGTGCTCCACATTTCCCCATGTCCTTGCTCCTCTTTCTTTCTCATCCTCAATAATCCTTTGGGACAATCCCCTCCCCTAACCCCCCTCCTAGGACTCCTTTCCCACTGTAAAAGCAGAGGAAGAAAAACCAAAAGGTGGGGGCGGGTGGCAATCTTAGAGGGGCTGCTGAGGTTCAAAGGTTCCTGGCTGGGCCGGGAGGTTGGCCACCTCAAGCCTGATCTGACCATTCCAGAGTGGCCCCAGGCTAGCAGCAAAGAACAAGGTTTTATAGCAGGGGCAGATGTTGGCTCAGCCATCTCACCAGATTCCCCTTCATCTTTCCTCCACTGCAGAGACTCCAATCTCCTCTATACTTTTGTTCTCTTTCCTGTCCCACCTCCTCCTTCTCTTCCTCTGTTTGATCCTGACGCCTCCCCCCCCCCCCAAATTGTTTCTTTAGATCTGGAAGCATCTGTTCCTGTCTGCCCCTCCCCCACACCATTATTCCTTCTGTTTTCTTCCTCCTCAAGCAGTCAAATTAAAAAACCCCAAATGAAAGGCCTCTGGCCTCAGGTCTATTCCGATACACCATGGTCCAGATTCCTTTTGGACCAAAACTTGTGACCCCTTCCTAACAATCACTTTTATCTCCCTGCTGGAAAGTTTCCTGGAATTGCATAATTTGGGTCTTGGCCCCCAGGGTTTAATCTCCTCTCACTGGAACAATAATCCATTAAGTTCAGGTAAAAGCAAGGATTCCATGTTGGAGGGCTCTGTGCTGAATTATTTAGATAACTACTTCAGTTCTCTGTTGGGACCTTTGGAGCTCTAAATTTGGGACATACTTTCAAATTCTGACCATAGAGAGGAGATGGACTTTTTTAACCTCTTTGCCAGCTGTGTCTTTTATCATTCCTTTTTGTCCCTTCCCTTGGTTGCCAAGTCATTTTTTGAGCAATTAAAAAGGTTCTCAGTCCCTCCTAGAATCCCTTATCTAAATTAAGGAGACTGAGGCAGTATCCTCACTCTGCACACTGGGAAGGCTCTTTGTTTCCTAAAAAATAAAAAGAAACAAAAAATTACTCCCTTACATTCTTCTTCCTTCCGCTCATTCCCAGAGAATATACTATCTCCAGAGTTTGAAGGAGAACATGGTAAATCAATTCAGGTTAGACAATAACCTGTCTTTCCTTTTTTAGTCAATCCACTTGGGGTTGAGTCCAGATAATTTAGGTGCAAAGTTCTTGAACTGTACTGAGTAGATTTGTCTCTAACAAAAACCCACTTTACGTCCCCAGGGTACCAGACTGAAATAATTCCAAAGTCTTGTCCTAGTACCCACAGTTGAACACTGGTGGAAAAGAAAAATGGTTTCTCACTTCCCTCTCTTCAGCTCATCCTGAGATGCAGCCCCTGCCTGCCTCCTTTTCTATCCTAGAAGAGCAGCTGTTGGTCAAGAGCCCCAGATTCATGTTCCCAATGGTTTTGCCATTCCGTTTCCATGGTGATGAAAGGCAATTGAACTACCTACCACTCCTTACACACACACACACACACACACACACACACACACACACACACACACAAACACATACTGATTAGATAGACCTGGACCAGCCAAGATGTTCTCTGGAGGAACCATACCCAGAAAAGATACAGGAGGTGGTAGCCTGTGTTTCATGATAACCTCTTCATCAGTTAAGAAGGAAGAGGAAAGACAGTGAAGAGAGTCTCTCTCCAGTCAACAATTTCACAGTCTTTTCTCTCTGAACATGTGTACCTAGAGGCATGCATGCCCTCAAATATACATGACACATACTTGCAAGAATCTAAAACTCATGTTCATATATGCATGCATAGGTGGCTTTGCTGAAGGCAATGCGGGTCTTTATGTGTATAGGGGTAATGAGTGATAGAGAATAACATCCCAACCAGGCACCTAAGAAGTGACTTCTTTGACTTATCACTGATGTCACTGGTGACAAAGGCTTTTGCTGTTCCCTCTTCCATATAAACTGCTATGAAAGGAATGCCCCTTTGCTGAGGACCACATGGCCTGAGGATTCATTCTTGTCTCTTGTTTTGTTAGGTTTGCAGTGGCTAAAGAGGAAGGAGGCAGGACTCAGAGGACTGTCTAGGAGAGCAGATTTCTTACTTACTTTTCTTTTTTAAAAAAAAACTTTATTTATTTGTTTTAGTTGTACACATGCATTTATTTATTTTTTCTTTAAATATTTATTTATTTGCTTTAGTTGTACACAATGCGTTTATTTGTACGTGGTGCTGAGGATCGAACCCAGGCCGCGCACATGCTAGGCGAGCGCTCTATCGCTGAGCCACAATCCCAGCCCCTCACAATGTGTTTATTTTTATGTGGTGCTGAGGATCAAACCCAGGCTGCACACGTGCTAGGTGAGCGCTCTACCGCTGAGCCACAACCCCAGCCCCCTCACTTAACTATTCTTAGTTTTATGTCAAAGTGAAATCACAAGCACGAACCTTTATTTAACCCTCAGCCTATACCATTCTACTCATGGGTAGGACCTAGGAAACAACCACTGCCACAGCAGCAACAGCCAGATAACTATCTCCTAGAGTCATGAACTGCCTTATAGTGGTACTGGAAGGTTCAATGGATTAGTGCATAAAAAGCACTTAGACTAATGCTTGGCAGAGAATAAGCTTTCAGTGAGTGCCATCTACTATTATCATTAACAGTGATGGACATTTACTTAAACACTTGCTATGTACCAGACACTGGACTAGATTCATTATCTCACTCAAGCCTTACAATAACACTGTAAAAAAGTTATATTCCCATCTGACACAAGGGGAAACTGAGTGTGGCTCAGGAAGCCAAGAATGCAAAAGTAGAGCCTGGACTCCAGTCAGATTTACCTGACCCCACAGTGGCTACTCCTGAATCACTCCAATTCCTTGCTCATAATGGACATGGTCATTGGCTGTTAGGATAAGGCAGTTTATCAGGGATCATGGTGAGGAGGTAGGGTAGCACCAGCTTGAGGCAAGTGGGACCTAGAGAATAGCCTGAGTTTTGCTACCTGTCTTAGTTTCACCTTGGCAAGTTTTTTGTGTTCATCAACACTGGGCTCTAAACCAGAGGTTCTCAAAACTTCTGGTCCCAGAAACCCTTTACACTATTTATTTATTTATTTATTTTGGCACTGGAGATTGAATCCAGGGGCACTTAACCACTGAATCACATCCCCCACACCCTTTTTATTTTTTATTTTTTTATTTTTTTAATATTTATTTATTTGCTTTAGTTGTACACAATGCAATGCATTTATGTTTACGTGGTGCTGAGGATCGAACCCGGGCCGCGCACTTGCGAGGCAAGCGCTCTACCGCTGAGCCACAATCCCAGCCCCTTTATTTTTTATTTTGAGACAGGGTCTCACTAAATTATCTAGGGCCTCACTAGGTTGCTGAGGTTGGCCTTGAACTTTTGATCCTCCTGCCTCAGCCTCCCAAGTCATTGGGATTACAGGCTTGCACCATTGTGCCTGGCAGGAACATTTTACACTCTTAAAAATTATTACAATTTTAGAGAGTCTTATTTGTATGGGTTATGTCTATCAATATTTATGTTATTAGATATTAAAACTAAAACTTCTTAAAAATCTTTTAAAATATTGATAATTAAATGAAAATACAATTAAATTTTAATGAAAATATATTTTCCAAAACAAAAGAATAATTTAAGGCAAAGAATGTTATTATTTTATACTTTTGCAAATCTCTTTAATGTCTAGCTTCATAGAAGGCAGTTGGATTTTCCTGCCTGTTTCTGCCTTCAATTTGTTCTGATATGATGCTTTGGTTGAAGTATCTGAAGTCCATCACCTTACACAGAAATGTAACTGGGAGTGGAAGGGCCTGCAGAGCTCCTGAAATGGTATGTAGGATCCCCAGAAATCCTTGGGCCACACTTTAAAGACCACTGATCTAACCAGCTGAGATAGCCCTCAGGAGCCACTCTAATAATTACGTTGGGTGCCTTTTTTAGTTTTTCATAGTGCTTTTGACTCCAAAAACCCATAATCCTTTCACTATTCCATGATGTATTCAAACTGAGTTATCTTAGGCAAGTTAATTAATTTTTCCTCCCATATAGACAGATTATATAGATAAATATATGTGTGCCATAGGTACATCATTCATCATTTGTGTGTGTGTGTGTGTGTGTGTGTGTGTGTGTGTGTGTGTGGTGCTAGGGATTGAACCCAGGGCCTTGTGCACACAAGGCAAGCACTCTACCAACTGAGCTATATCCCCAGCCCTCATCATTTTTTAATATAAGCATATACAGTAAAATATAAATTAATAGATAAAGTACTTTTCACATGTTTGGAATTGTTTGAAGAAGGGAAAACTAAGCCAAATAGGGGTGATATGACTTATAAAGATGGTGCACTCAGCAAGTGGTGGGCAGTAGATTGGAACCCCTGTCCTCTGACTCTGGTCCTGTGCTTGCCTTCTTAGCTTCTGTCTCCATAGAGGCCTAGTTATATAACATGCATAAGGAAGGCATATGTGTGCCATATACAAACCATTTATGAAAGTTTATCATGTTTGTAGTTATTTGAATATATCTATGCATCAGGAAAAGAAATATCTCATACTTCTGCACGCAAAATTGTAGGTTCGCTGAGAGGTACAAGGCACCAACCTACCAATGTCTTTCCTTCCTCACCAAATTCTCCATATGTCTATAGCCCTGGGCTCAATAAGTCCAATGTTAGGGATACCTCTTCCTTCCAGGTCCCCTGTAGATACAATCTTACCAAGAATACATAGAAAGCTTTTCATATAATCACACAGAACAGGCATATCTGGAGGTATCGGTCTGATCCTTATCATTTTCTTTTTCCTGTACATCATGTCTACCATACCTTTTCAGGATAAGTGGTCTACCAATATACAACCAAGGAAAGTATAGTTATGAGAGCTGAGGTGTATGTATGTCTCTGCAGATACAAATGTAGAACCCTCAGGTGTCCTAGGGTAAGCCCTATGCAAATGTATGAACAACTGGAGTCTCAGTTCTTTTATTAATCTGTTAGGTATTTATTCACAAATTCTATATTTTATGACAGTATGAGACTCATGTTTATGCAGGCAGGATCCAATGAGAGGAACCCTCAGTGGGGAGTTAGTCTGTCTGAATTCTAGCCAAGCTCTCTGCTCCCAGTTGCTTTGAAAAAATCACTTACCCAGTGAGAACCCCCATTTCTTCATCCACATAATGGGGGGAAATAATTGTGATCTCAGCTACATCTCAGAATGGGAGTATGGGGGACAAATAGTAGGAAATTCCTAAGTGTATGCAATGTTTTTCTTTTATGGAAAAACCAAAACAAAATATGAGAGAGCATAATATAATCAAACACTCATGTGTTCATCACCTTGCTTAAACAATGACAAATGTACAGCCAATCTAGTTTCATCTATTCCCCTATTCAATACTATCTCATATATTTGCAAGCAAATCCCAGACATCATATCATTTCTTCTCTAAGCAATTCAATGAATATCACTAAAAGATCGACTTTTTTTTTACAACATAATAACAATATGATTATAATACTCACCTAAGTTTTTTTTTTTTTAGCAATTTTACTTTAGTTTTTAAATAGTAAAAAAGGTCTAATACCCCAGCATCACACACAAAAGAAAGGTCTAACAATCTGATTCCCCTGTGTCTCACACTCAGGGTTAATTAATGTAAAAAAGAGAAAACGACATGGGGAGAAAAGATGAAGTTTCCTTTTTTATTTCCTTATTTAACTCCCAGACCTCCAGTTTCTCTCCTTTACTCGTTAGGTCCATTAAAAAATGGGGCTAAGAGTCAGGTATGCTGGCACACGCCTGTAATCCCATTGGCTTGAGAAGCTGAGGCAGGAGGATCACAAGTTTGAGGCCAGCTTCAGTAAGTTAGTAAAACTCTGCCTAAAATAAAATAAAATAAAATGAGTGGAGATATAGCCCAGTGGGGAAGCACCCCTGGGGTTAATCTCCAATAATAAATAAATATGGCTGAGAGGGAACCCTAGAAGTCTAGATGTGGTGGAGGCAGCCAAAGGGGCCCTTAGAAAATACTACAAACCTAATCTTGGAACAAAATAAGACTCAAGCCAGAGAGAATCTGAATCAAGGGCCTACCCAACCATTCTCCAGCATCAGGTTACTTTCTTGGCTTGCCAAGTATTTGAGAGATGTCTTAAGTCAGTTTGGAGTTACTGATCTCCAGAGATGTGTAGACACATGGAAAGGTATCCTCATACAGAAACCCAAAAGTTTCCAGGTGAATCCACCGGCTCAGATAGGAACCATGTATAAACACATGCAAACACTCAGAGACAGATGAAAATATATGAATACCTATCATCAAACTCAGGTGTGTGGGAAAACACAGACATATAAACCCAAACACCCAGGTTATGTGAATATGCAGGGATACAAACATACAAATCCTGGAACCAAATACAAAAGCCCACACACATGCAAGTACACTTGGGACACCACCACCCCCCCCCCCTTTTTTTTTTACTTATTACCAATTACTAAGCTCAAAGTCTGGATGGCTTCTTCCCTCTCATACCATCAGATGGTCCAAATATTGACCAAAGCTACAATCTGAGTCACAGTCAAGAAAATGTACACCTCACATAAGTCATGCCAAAGCCTTCCCACTGCCCTTGCCAGCACAACTTTTCTCTATCAGTCTTTTCTCACCCCAAAGGGTAGGAATAAGAGTGGTGTGACATGGTATAGTAGGTACTGGTGCATGTGTTCATATGACACACATTTCTTTTTCTTTTTTTTTTTTAAAGAACTTTTTTTTTTACATTTATTTATTTGCTTTAGTTGTACACAATGGCTTTATTTTTACGTGGTGCTGGGGATCGAACCCGGGCCGCAAATTTGCTAGGCGAGTGCTCTACCGCTGAGCCACAACCCCAGCCCCCCCGACACACATTTCTTCATACTGATAAGTCAGCCTGGTGAGAAGGGAAAGGGCACTAGTCATGTACACACTCCAAATCACCACAGGCTGACAATTGAATATTGCTTTGCCTGCATTGTGCTACTGTTGTAGGTTGGACTACTTTTTCACTGAACTGATTTACCTAAGTGGGTGTTTGGGTTCTTATAGACATGACCTAAGGGTGCTTTCTCTGGACCTGAATGAAGCTGTATCAATTGTCTGAAGTTGATTCTTCTGAGTGAACTTACCAATCAATTAAGGAATAAAGGCACTGGAACTGGCTGGATCAGATTGTTGACTAGGTCTTGCATGGCCATGAAGTAATTCTGAGTCAAAAAGGAAGTCAGATCTGACAGTTTAAAAATGAGATTCAACCAGGCATGGTGGGGCAGGTCTATAACCCTAGCAACTGGGCTAAGGCAGGAGGATCATAAGTTCAAGGCCAGCCTCAGTAACTTGGTGAGATTCTCAGCAACTTAGCAAGACTCTGTCTCAAAATAAAAAATACTGGGGATGCAGCTCAGTTGTAAAGAACCCCTGAGTTTAATCCCTAGTAGCAAAAAAAGAAAAGGAAAGAAAGGAGGGAAGGGGAGGGAGGGAGGAAGAGAGAGGAAGGGAAAAGGAAAAGAAAAAAAAAAATCCATCAATTAAATAGAGATTAACCAGTAGGGCTACATGGTACTGTGTTCAGCAAAACAGTCAACTGACCAAAATGTTCTCACCTCAATCAATTTTCATAAGATGCAGCAGCAGCAATAGCTTCTGAGAGTTCAGGAACCCAAATGTGTTTGCATTCAACCCTGTATCTCTCCTGGCATTACTGGGTCCAGTAAGTGACTATGCCTTTGGAAGAATAAAGTAGGGATACAGGCTGTATATGATTGCAGGAATATGGGCAGCCACAATTTCTTAAAAATTTATTTGCTTTAGTTGTACATGATGCATTCATTTGTACGTGGTGCTGAGGATCGAACCCAGGCCGCACACGTGCTAGGTGAGCGCTCTACCACTGAGCCACAACCCCAGCCCGCCACAATTTAATACACCATTGCAAACAAGAAAGACATGTGTAATTTGGGTTTTCTCTTTATATGGGATCACAGAATGTTAGGTATTGAAGTGACCTTGGAGTTCATGGGGAAAGGCTAGGAGAGTTTTTAAAGAGTTGCCCAAGGCCGGGCACGGTGGTACACACCTGTAATCCCAGCACTTGGGAGGCTGAGGCAGGAGGATTGTGAGTTCAAAGCCAGCCTCAGCAATGGCGAGGCACTTAGCAACTCAGTAAGACCCTATCTCTAAGTAAAATACAAAAAAGGGCTGGGGATGTGGCCCAGTGGTCAAGTGCCCTTGAATTCAATCCCTGGTACGAAAAAAAAAAAAAAAAAAAAAAAAGACTTGCCCAAGGTCACACAGCAGCAAGTAAATGGCTGAAATACATTTACATGCTTTAATAGTTTGCTAGGGCTACCATAACAAAGTACCACAGATTGGGTGACTTAAATACAGAAATTAATGTTCTCGCAGTTCTAGAGGCTTGAAGTCCAAGATCCAGGAATCAGCAGAATTGGTTCTTTCTGAGGCCCTTCTCCTTGGTAGTTGTCATCTCCATCTGTTTTCATGTATTTTCCCTCAGTGTCTATCTCTTCTTTTTTTTTAATATTTATTTATTTGTTTTAGTTGTACACATGCGTTTATTTTTATGTGGTGCTGAGGATTGAACCCGGGCTGCACACATGCTAGGCGAGCACTCTACCACTGAGCCACAACCCCATCCCCACTAATCTCTTCTTATAAGGACATGGGGCATATTGGATTAGGTTCCACCTATTTGACCTCATTTTGTTAATTACCTCTTTAAAGCCCCAATCTCCAAATAGAGCCACATTCTAAGGTACTTGGAGATAGGACTTTAACATATGAATCTTCAGGGGACACAATTCAGCTAGTAACAGATTTTGGACCCCCAGTCCAGTGCCATTGTGTCCATATCAGACCAAGTGACCAGGTGGATTTTATACTTGGAATAGTTCAGGTTTGATTGTTATTTTTTCCTTAGGGATGGGTAAGTTGTTGTTTAGAGCCACCTCCCAGGTCCTTTTCTTAAGTGTAACAAGCATTACTAATGCTAAGCTCAACCCTACCCTTGCTTCCAGTCCTCAGAGTTGTACAGGGAGAAAAGTCCATTTCATAAGAGGTTTCTCCTCCTTGAAGCTTGAAAAAGGCTTCAATATTTTAAAAAGACAATATCTTAAGGAATATTTTTTTCAACAGTCTCCTTCTCTCATCTCTAGCTGGAAGTGGTGGAAATAAGAGCCAAAGAGTTGCCCTCACCCCTATGCTCTCTACCCTCTCAGCTCCCTCTCCAGGCCCTGACCAGCTTAGGAAATGGATTGAGGTGGGTTAATGTATAATGTGGTGTAGAAATAGAGGGAATGGTGAGGCCCTCTAATGTCACAGAAATCACAAATATGGGCTCCAGTGGGATTATGGAGCATGGTGTCTGATGAGGCATTTGCCAAAAAGGCCACAACCAGGAAGGAGGACCCACATTATTATGACGGTTGGTGTTCTCTGCTGTGGAAATCAAGTTTGCCTTCTGGGATCTTGAGGGAGCAGTTCCAAAGATACCTAGCTGAAGCACAAAAAGAGCCAGAATCAGTGTAGTGTTGTGGAGAGTACTAGTCTGAAATCAGAACACTTGGATTCTGGTCCCCGTCTAAGCCTCAGTTTCCCTTTCCTCACAATGAAGTGGTTTGATTAGGTTATCACTAAGATCCTTCCAGCTCTGAGACTCTAAGCAAACACTGGAGGATGCTGGGGGCAGGGAGAAGGAATACTCTTTGTAGCAAATCAAATGATGGACTACGTGTCTCCGTGAACCAAACCAGGCACAGAAGACTCTCCATCTTCATTCCAGAGTTGGTGGGGGGTGGGGGAGTGGGGGTGTTTGCTGCGGTGTCTCCTCATTTGACAACTCAACCTTTTCCACGGGGCCCCTGCAGACACACCATAGGGAGCTGTTTCCCTTAAGGACCCTGGCCCTGAGGCCAGAGAGGCAGAAACAAGATGGGACAGGAAGATGGGGAGGGGGTCTGCATGATGCCAGCAGCCAGGTGAAAACAGAGAAATCGGCCCACTATCTGCTTAGTTTCAAATATCAGAATAAAGGGATCCAATTTTGTAGCTTTCATCTGAAGTTAATAGATAATGAGATGCAGGATCAGCCTTATGTAGTGATGCAGTTTAAAGCTCTTGGGAAGGCTCTATTTCCCCCTCCCCAATTATCCTGCCACTGAAATGCCTTAAGTTCCACCATTAGAGCACATGATGTTAAGTACAGCCCTCTGCAGATCACATCCTTTAAAATACAAAAGCACCACTGGGATACTTTATCAAACAAGGATAGAGCCAGAAAAGTAGTGCTTATGGGGGATGCTTAGGGAGATGAGGGGCTCTGAAGATCAATCTCTAGATACTTCTCAGTTTCACAAGCTGACCCTTGTGGGAAAGCTGGACTCTGCCTGAGGAAGTTTGAATTCAGGGACTCCCCTAGAAACAGATGCCTGCAATTATGGGTATATTCTTCATCTTGGGAAAATGGGTGGACTCTGAGCAGTGAGGTAGTGATCATGCTGAAAAATCACAGGGGCTGCCAGTAAAATTGAATTCAGGGAAATAAAAATTCCCATAGTACACATGTACCTGGGTCAGCCACTATAGAAGCCAGTGTAGAAGTGCTTTATGGAGCCCCTTCTGTATGCCCTGAGGAGGTAAAACCATTTTGGGGGGGGACTCTTCATTTCCATGAATTTTTTTTTTTCAGTTTAGCTAACCCATAAAGCATAATTTGGAAGTGTTAAAACCTAGCAGATAGGGAAACACACAGCCTTGGTTCACATCCAGCCATGTGACACGGGCAGGTAACTTAACCTTTTTTTTCCCTCTGGTTCTGGAGATTAAACCCAGGGGCACTTTACCGCTGAGCTATATCCCCAGACCTTTTTATTTTTTATTTTGAGGCAGGGTCTCACTAAATTGTCCAGGCTGGCCGCAAACTTGTGATACTCCTGCCTCAGCCTCCCAAATATCTGGGATTACAGGCATGTACTACCCTGCCCAACTGATTTAACCTTTCTGAGATTACATTTCCTCATCAAATCCAATATAAATCATCAGGTATATAGTAATCTTCTATAAATAGAGGCCATTATGGTTATGAGAGCAGAGAGGACTGCAGGACACTATCTATAAATTGGAACTAAGTTATAGAATAAATGATGACCACCATGATCAGAATAAATCAGAGTTGGACCAAAATAAACTCATGCATAATCTCCTTCTTACCTGGATGAAGACAGTCTCTTTTTAATTTAATTTTGCCTTTCAAGATCTGGCAGTAGGGGCTGGGGTTGTGGCTCAGTGGTAGAGCACTTACCTAGCATGTGTGAGGCACTGGGTTTGATCCTCAGCACCACATAAAGATAAATAAATAAAGGTATTGTTTCCCCGTACAACTAAAAAATATTTTTAAAAAGGATCTGGCAATAAAGGGAGAAAGAGTTCTGTGCCCCTCTGAACAGCCTAGAAGCCTCACATTTGGGAAAACATTGGCCTTACCCACAGAGAAGATGGGCGACTGCCCCCATGACATGATTTGAGGAAAATCATAAACCATCTTCATCCAAATTTCTATGATGCCACCTGTCATATAGGCCTGAAATTCCATCAACATAGGTATTTCCCTCCTTCTGTGCAATGAATAACCCTACCAAAAAAACATGGTTGCCTGGGAGAATGTGTGTGTAAACATATTGGTGAAAGTTTCCTAATCTGGCAATCTGGCTTTTACCCAATAGAGAATAGGCTGGAATTCAGATGAGTGAATTTTTATAGGACTGGGTTATCAAAGGGCCCAGAGGATAGGCCTTTTCTTTCCAGGAAGCGTACAGTGGAATGTGTGGATGACAGAAAGACAGGAGGACTATAGAAAATGGAAAAAATACCAAATGGGGATGGACCCACAAGGAATGTCAGCTATGCCACCTATTATTTAGGGAGCTCTTGTACCTTCCAGCCCAGACTTGCTTCCTCCCAGGAGTAATTGTGTACTTGTGCAGAGAGATGTGGAGTTGATCCTAGTGTCAGGGTAACCGGAGCAGAAACACCCAGGGTCTCAATGACTGAGGCCAGACAGCTCTGTCTATGACCAAGATTATCATGACAACAGCTACCATCCTCCATTCTGAGTTGGGGCCAAGGAAATGGATAGCAAAGAGTGTGTCCTACATATCACTGGGACTCCAAGGGCTTTTTTAGTTAAGTCAAAAAGTCTACTCAGAATCCATCATCCAAAAACATGTGTCTGATCTGTCTTGATTATAATCTCTGAGAAGATAAGAATTTATATTTGAAAATGCAAAGAATTGAATTTTTTTAAATGTAACCACTATCATAGCTATTTACCCAGGAAAACACAGATATACATCTATATTTCTTCTTTTCTTCCTCTCCACCTCCCTCCCTCCCTGTCTTCCTCTCCCTTTCCTTCCTTACTTCCTAAAAGGCCAATGAGATATATAGGACCTAGCAGTTCTGAGGTCTGACTCCAAACAGCAGGAAAGACACCAGAGTGAATATTATATTTGCAGGACTGACTATATTCCTACATCTGACTCAGACATTTTGGTCTCATGGCAGCTCCAGTCTTCTCTCTAACACTCCATGCTCTAAAAACAGCATCAAAAGAAGTAAGGAATTGGTTCCTTCCACATTATCTTAAAAATTGCTGTGGTATCAGAGTAACTATTAATACCTACAACAATCACAATAAAGTAGATCTTTTGGGACCTCAGCCAATCCTCTCCTCAACCTTTCCTCCTCTGAATTATGGAGAAGATTCCCTAATAGAGATGAAAAGAAAAACAGGAATGGGAGGGGAGGATTGGAAATGGGGGAGAATGTGCTAACCAGGTGTAAAACACAGAAAGCATTCTATAAAAGCTCCACTTCAGAGAGGGTGACTTTGTGGATGGGAGGAGGAGAAGGAGCTGAAGGGTGGTAATTAGCTTATTATTGTTTCCCCTGGGTGTTGTGAGAATTCCTTAGGAGACACTTGTAAAAAAGCAGAGGGAAGACAGTAAATACACATCTAATGATATGCTAAATAAATTATTATTGTTATTATTATGACTATTATTATAGCAATTGCAACTTGCTCCTGGCATCCAAGTTTCCACTAGAGAAGGGAATTGGTCCCTCTACAGCCAGGCTTCCACTGCTGCCAATATGCCCCCAGGCACTCCCCCACTCTCAGGAATTGTTGAGTAATTGGGCAATATAGACCAGTCTTCAGTTAATAGCTGATCAGAAGCCTCTGCCAGGTGCCTGCTCAAGCAAAGAAAAAAAAGGAAAAGTGATTTGTTAAGAATGCCAGAGGTTAAATCTAGGGAAAAACTTTCTGACAACACCCCAACCCCGCAGCAAGGGAACTCAGGGAGGGCAAAAGTAAAGGCAGGTGAGTGGGGAGGGAAGGGGGTCACAGAAAGAAAGGAATATTAAACAAACCAGGAATAGTTCTCTACCTAGAGATCTCGGGCTTTTTGGATTCCATATAACCCCATCAATTGTCAAGGACACTGTGTGTGTGTGTGTGCGTGCATTTTGCTGGTGAGAGAGACAATAATTTTTGTCAGCTTCTCAAAAGGGTCTGGGACCCAGAAACAGCTAAAAGCCACACCAGCCCAGGTAAAGGGACACAGGACTCCCTAGAAAAAAAATAGTGGCCTGTACTTCTTGGTTTCCTGCATTTTGACCAAGAATAGTCCTTATCTGAACCGTGAAGTTTCTGATGTTTTCAACAATGTCCCCCATCCAATTCCATACTGGCCAGAAGCCAGACACTTGCCCTGAATTCTTCTTAGGCAAACAGATGCAAATATAGGACCCCCAGTTTCCCTGCATTTTTAATGTGTGTGTGTATACATACATACATATATATATATATTATAAATATATATTATAATTATGTATTTTAAAAATATACATATTGTAGTTGTCAATGGATCTTCATTTTATTTATTTATATGTGGTGCTGAGAATCAAACTCAGTGCCTCACACATGCCAGGCAAGCATTCTACCACTGAGCCACAACCCCAGCTCTCCCTGCATTTCTTTAGGAAAAGCATAACCATCCCTGTGGGCATTACCTATTGGTGGTGAGAGGAGAATAAGGCTGTGAGTCTGAAGAAGAAAGTGTCAAAGGCTGGGGGGACTAGAAAATGGAATTCCAGGTTTAAGTTAGTCCCCGTCTAACCTTAGTCCTTCACTTAGACACAGGGTGGGTGCCTCTAAGGAGCCTTAAAAAGAAAAGGAACCAAATCTGTATGGTCCACCCAATTCTAAGCCTTGATGGAAGAGAGGAAGGCTGACCCTTCCCTGTAGACGGGAATCATCATTAGATGGGGGAACCCAGAACCTGCCCATTTCATTCCATTCCCTGACAGTGACTGCCTGGCCCCAAGCTCCCAGAAAAAAACTATTTTAACAGGGAACAAAGAGGGAGGAATGGTGAAAATTAAAAAATATATATATGCGCGTGTGTGTGTATAAAACAATCTGATTAGGGGCATTCTGAGATTGGAAAATTTGTGATTGGCTGATTGATTCAACAATTGATTGATTTTGCAGTTGCTGGGGATGAAACCCAGGGCCTTGTATGTGCCAGGCAAGTGTAAGAGTACCAAGCCACTCCCCCAGGCCATTGTGAGATTTTTAAAGTTAATTTTTTTTTTTTTTTTTTTTTTTTTTTTGTGGTACCGGGGATTGAACTCAGGGGCACTTGACCACTGGGCCACATCCCCAGCCCTTTTTTTGTATTTTATTTAGAGACAGGGTCTCACTGAGTTGCTAAGTGCCTCGCCATTGCTGAGGCTGGCTTTGAACTCGAGATCCTCCTGCCTCAGCCTCCCAAAGTGCTGGGATTACAGGCGTGCGCCACTGCGCCCGGCTTAAAGTTAATTTAAAAAAAAAAATTTAAACTACTAAATTAAAAACTTAAAGTATTAAGTCTGTCTGTTTGGTGTCCTTGGAGCAGGGCTGAGATACAGAGGGCTTTCCTTCTGCCAGGCTGTCTTGCACTGGCTTATTTTTATTTTATTTGTGTATCTCTTGATGGAGTACTGGCTCCTCTTTGGGTCCCCCAAGGCATACAGGCAGTTCTTTCCCAGGCCAGGTCTCACTGGGGTTTAGTTTTCATAATTTGGGGTTCTAGGGAGCCATAAGACAGGGAATGGAAGGCGAAAGTACACTGGGGAGGCAGGCCTGCTTTGGCCCCCCCCACAACTTCCCTTTCCCCTCCACTTGAGCAACTCTGCTATCCTACTAACCACAGGCAGAGAGGCTGGTACTGCTGCCAGTTACCATGTTATTCCCCAGACTGTCTAAGCTGCCTTCAGCCCAGGTACCTGGGTGCCTGCTAGCCAGTGGTGGTCACAGTGACATGCAGAGTGAAGGTGAGGTTTTGTATTGACTGCATTGTGTATTGGGAATCCATTCTGTGCCTAGTAGCAGAAAGAGGCCTTGACCTGGATGAGTTCCCAGTTTTTTTTGGGCAGGGGTGTGTGGAGGGTGGTATATGGCATTTAACCCCATCTCAGGTGACTTCACTCCCTTCCTCACATCCTAAGGATCTTGGAGGCAGAGCTGGCCACCCAGATTGAGTTCAGAAAAACTTTTGCACAAACCATTCAGCAAAGATATCTGGGACTCCCTGGTTAAAACAAACAAAACAAACAAAAAATAACCAAAGTGTGTGTGTGTGTGTGTGTGTGTGTGTGTGCGCGCGCGCGCATTTCCCCTGGGATGGATGGTAGCAGGGGAAGAACTGTGGCACCTTGGCCCAGTGGCACCTGCAAGGGAACTGGAGAAACAGCAGTGTAGATATGAGTGGAACAAGTGATGTCCTGGGGCTTAGATCCATATTCCCTTCTTGTTAAAGTCAAATTCTACTCAAAAAGTTCAAGGCAGGGTAGTTACAGATCTGGATGGGCCCCTCTGTAATCAGAGGGAGCCCCAAATGGGGGAGAAACAAAGAAAGAACAGGCCAGTGGAGCCGAATTAGGTGACAGAGGCCCAGGGAGAAGGTCTGGGAGAAGGGGCAGGTGGTAAAGAAGACCTCTCTCCAAGCCCTCTCAGAATAGGCCCAAAATACACTCCTCAAATCCACTGGTCTCTTGGTGTCACCCTTGGGGACACAGGAAGCCCAGGAAAGCAAGCTTTATTTGACCAAATTGCCTCAATTTCCTGGCTGCATTACCAGAAAGCAGTAATGGCAAAAGTATACTCCCCTCCTTGCCAGTGCCTCCCATACTTCTTCACCTCTTCATCAATATTTCTCCCCCATCCCTCATTCACTAAGGATTAAACCCAGGGTCACTTTACCACTGAGCTATATCTTCAAAATTATTTTCTATTTTGAGACAGGATCTCAGTAATTAGTTTGTCTAGGCTGGTCTCCAACTTGCAATCCTCCTGCCTCAGCCTCTCTAGTCACTGGGATGACAAGCCTGCACCACCATATCAGTTTGAAGCTCACTCTTTCAAAAATTAGGGTTCAAGAGAAATGAGCTGAAAATTAAGGCAGGGCAAGGCGGAAGTTAACCTTTAGTGCACTAAATGTCTAATACCAGGAGGGTGCCTCCCAGTGGGATGGCAAGAGTGTTCACTGCTTCCTCTTTTGTAACTTGGTCCATACCTGTCCACAGCCAGCCCCTCTCAAAATCAGCTGTCACCTTCTGATGAGTGCCCAGTGTTTGCCCTGTTCCCCTCAGTCAATCTGTTCCTGGGACCCCCATCACCCTCTCCTCCTGGGCACTTCCTATGCTCTGTTTATCCTTTTGTAATTTCATCCCTCCCTGAATAAAGAACTCTGCTAGCAAGTTTCCTAGATGGCCAGATACAGCTTTTCAAACGGCCCTCTGCGGTTATCTCCCTGAACAAGTCTCTCTCAGCCCCTACACATAAATATGTCTATTCAGAGATAGACTGGCCTAAGTCCCAACACACACACATCAGGAGATAATTACACCTTATATACATATGGATATCTCTATAGAGTTATATTCAAAAGTGTCTATAACTCTAGAGAGAGAGCAGCATGTACATATAGGACCATAATTACTTATGTCTATTTTTATAACTATGTGGTTATAAATAGATGTGCCTATGTGATAATAATATAGAAATATATCCATCGCCATATATGACTCTAAGTGAATGCTCTAACTACTCTATATCACAATCAATAAGTATATATCTGCTGATACATAATTCTAACGATATACATTTATCTATATAGCTGCTCAGGGATATAAATCTGTCAGAATATCAAATGTCCATAAAGCCGGATGGCTATAAGAGAGTCGTATATTTTCCCATATATAAATCTGCTCCTATAACTATTGTATATGCACAAATACAATGGAAATAATTATATTTTCCTCAAGCATAAATCTGTAAATACAACCGCAGCACATTTAGGTATGGTTAGAGATAGAGCAATATTTTGTAGACATCAGTCTGTCAATAGAGCCACCAGTGCTTCCAAACAGAGAGAGTTATAGAGGGTGTTGTAAATAAACTCTCCAGATGTGAATGGATCAGTAGAACTAGATGTAAACAGGGCTCCGAGCTGTTTTTTCTTCTCTGTGGTAAAATATTTCTGAAGGGAATCAGGTCACGCAGGACAGGGAGCTAAGACGCCGGGGTACTGGTATTTTTTCCCCCAAGGAGGGTTGGAGGTCGCTGGACTTTGGGAAGCCAAGCTGCAATGGGCTGGGGCGGGGCAGTGTCAGCTCCCAACGCAGCCCAGAAGCCCTTCCGTCAGTCTCCGGGTGGTTGAGAGCTGCGCAAATGGAGAGGCCTAAGGGAGAAAAATGAAAAAGCGGAAGCTAGCTTGAATCACTTTGTCCCCTTTAGGAACCAAAAACCCTCTCACCAGGGAAGCCCCAACCAGGTCTCAGAGCATAAAGAGCCTGAAAGGCTGGGAGGCTGGGGGACTGGGGCCGCAAGCTGGGCTGGAGAGGCGAGGCCGAGCGTTGTCTCCAGCCAGCGCGTGGCCGGCCGGCGCCCCTCCGGAGCAGCTGCCTCGCCGGCGGCCGCCTGGCACTCAAGACCTAGGTGCTCTCCCTGCACCCTGCGCTCAGCGCTTCAACCTGTTTTATTTTATTTTATTTTATTGCTATTTTGTGTTATCACACTACCCACCACCCGTGTTGTTCCCAAATTCGAGGACGCCCAGGGCGCTCTCAGGAATCTTTGTGTGTGTTGGTCTTAAAGCGGTGACTCAGTGGATGGAGTATCTCTTTTCAGACCAAATGGGTCACCGGCGGTTGAAAAAGAATCCAAACCTCTGAAAATGTTTGTGATTGAAATCTTTTAGAAGTTCTCGTGCTCATAGGTTATGGTCATTTTCTTTTCTTTTCTCTCTCAAAAAGTTGGTTAATATTTGTTCTTATATTTTTCTTCTGATCTTATTTTTTGGGGGGGAGTAAAATTTTTTTAAAGAAAGGATTTCGTTAGATCCGAAACTGTAGGGCGGCTTCCTCTCCCGCAAACGTCGTATCTCTACAGCTCTGATTCCCACCTCCCCCAAACAAATTAATTGATAAAATGATCAGAAAACTGTACCTGGAGAGAATGAAGTGGACATTGCAGGACCCTGGATTGTGGTCTTCGCTTCCTTTACGGAAATCCGCTTGGCTCCACGCTCCCGAAGGAAAATTCAAGCCGCTTCAACTCCTCCCTTCGTCTTCTTTTTAAAAAGACTCTAGGAAGGGAACTTTCCCTGGGCCTGCAGAAACCCCGGCTTCGCTCTTCAGTTCTCCCCACTCTCCTGGGCGGGCGGCCATAAATATTTTTCTGCTTCCCGCCCGTCCGGCGGCTAGTCCTCCTGGGCATCTCTGCCGCCCCGGGCCGTAGGGATTGAGGCTGTAGTCATAGCTTTATTTAACTCGGTCCCTTGGCCTGACCCTGCACCTTTGGCCTTCTCATTAAGACAGGGGATCCCAGAGAGCCCCCAAAGCCACTAACCACCCCATAAGTGAGGTCCCTTTCCTTCTCGTTCAAAGCAAAAGACACTGAAAACGAAGCAGGAAAGAGTGGCCTCCTGGCTCTTCCTCCCCTCCTCTGGTCAGAGGACTCTGTCTAGGGAGGGGATTCCCAACCCCAGCCCCCCAGGGCATTTAAAGAAGCTAACTTCCTTTCTAGTCTTCATCTTAGATCCTGTAATAGTGACCCCTTCCTCTGCCCCCTCCTCAAAATATCTCATGGGCATTTTATTGTTACCCTACTAGGGTGGGACTCTGAACTACTGCTTTTATTATTGTTATTTATTGTTATTATGATTGTTAGAGATCTGTTCATTGGGTTCAGGGGACAGCAGCCTGGCCCAGAGGGAGGCCTGCCTGTCACACGTGAATGGGGAACGCACAGACACACACCTAACACGGTGCACACACTCACATGTATATACCCACAAATGCCTCCTTAGGTTCGGGCCCCTGCACAGCAATTCAAATGAGGCAGGCGTTCTCCTATCCCCCAGCACACAAACTGCACGCTACCCACGCGCACCAGCATTCAGGCAGAACACCACCCCCAGACCGATGCCAAAACCCACACGCACCGAGATCGCAAGGCAAAGAAAATACGTATGAATCCCTTCTCTCCCACAATCTGGAGGGGCGAGTCAGGCCTCTGTCTCTTTCCCCCAGTCTCTCTCGCTTTCTCTTTTTTTTTCCTCCTTGTTTACAGCTTCAGAGAGCTCAAGGCCCATAAATCTTGAGGGGCCTACAGAGCGCAGAGCACATTTGTATGCATCGTTAGGACTCGCTAATACCTAAGCCCATTAACGAGCGTGTATGCGCGTGGTTTCCGGTGTATATTAACTTATAGTTAAATTCTGGAGGAAAGGGCATTGTGAATTAACATATACCGAATCCATCACGGCTTTTGTCATATCAGATTAGTCAACCATGGGTTTTGGGGGAGCAAGTTGCCTGGGCCAGGGTCTGATCACCCTCCAAACTTTGTGGAGTAAATCTGAGGGTCTGGGAAAGATGAGCACACTCCTCCTGCCCAGCCCTGGTGGTTCAGACCCGCAGGCCAAGTAGCTGCACACCTGCGGGAAGACTAAGGAGCCGGAGACTTGGGTGTGGGAGAAGGCTGTTGGGGGCGAAGGAGGCGGGCGAGGGGAGACCCTCTGGCGGCAGGCCGGAGTTGTGCTGGGGCCGCTCGGTCCGGCCCGGCCCGTGGTGGATGGATGGGCCGTCTGGTTTCCGCTTTCCAAGAGAAACGCGAGAGGCTAGTGGAGTCGCTGGACTTTAATTAAACCGAAGAAAATACAGTGGGAGGAGGGAAAAACGATCCAGAAGGAGGAGGAGGAGGAGGCCGAGGACGAGGCAAGGAAGGAAGTCCGGGCTCTACAGAGCCTGGACATCTTTTCAGGGGGCTGATAGCTGGTGGTTGCATGGTTCTTTTCCCACCCCAGTTATCCCTGAGTCGAGGCGTAACAGCCTAAAAAATAAATAAATAAAAACAGGGAAGAAAGAAAAGGAAAAGGGGAAAGAAAAGGTAAAGAAAAAATAAAATCGAACTATATGACGGGTTTCAGCCAGGTGTTCCTAGTTCCAATGACTCAGACCCTATTGGAACCCCAAGGATCTTGGTAATTGGGCCTGCGTAGAGATGAAGGATGCCAGTTCTACAGAGAGGACAGGAGAGGAAGGTCCATCTCTTGGGGACCTGTAGAAAATGCCAAAGACAAAACAAGCTAAATTATTATGTCCGTGTAGATCTATCTGCCTATCTAAATACAGCAGACCGAGGCGGGGAGAGCGGGGGCGGGGAGGGGGCGGATAATCGGCCGGGATGGAGCGGGCTGGCAGGAGCGAAAATGCCTTCCTCCCCTTTGCTTTGCGGGAACAGCCAGAGGCCTCCCCAGGCAGTGCAGGCGGCCGCGCGGCTGGCCGGGCCGCGGCCGGCCCGGGCCGGGCCTGGGGGAGGGGAGGCGGGGGCGGGCCCTCCCCGGGCGCTGTGAACTTTAGCTGGGCCGCCGCCTGTCAGCCCCAGAAAGCGTTAAAGGTGCAGCAGCCCGCGCCAGCCTCCGCAGCCGCCTTTGTACGCGTGATTTATGACTTCAATCTTGGTTCACCGAGAGTTCACACGGCTTTCGCTGCTGTTGAAGGTTAAAAGATGGTCTTCGCTTGACAAGTGGGACTATTGAAAATTCCTTCTTCTTCTTCTTCTTTTTTTTTTTTTTTTTTTTTTTTTTTAAAGAAGCGAAGAGCGGAGACTCAGGAGAGAAAAATTTGGGGGGAGGGGATAGGGGTTGCAGGTGGGGCAAAATAGTAGGTCAGGAAGGTTTGCCCTACTACATTTAGGATTTTCTGTAGCTAAGATTTGAGTGTGCATTGGTGAGGAGGGTAGAGAATAGGAGGAAGCTAGGGAAGAGGTTTAGAGATTTCTCATATTCGAAGGCCAAATGAGTGGCATTTTGAAAAACACAACGTGTTTTCCACCTCTAGATAACTTGCGTGACAGACCCTACCCCATCCACCTCTTGAGACCAAAAGCAGGCCAGGTAAGGAGAAAGCTGAGCGAAGGGCAGGGTATTGCTGACAGTATGCCAGTGGGTGTGCCTGGCTGACCTTCTACTTGCCTAGGAAGCCAGGTTTCAGTGTGCTCTTGTACCCTCAGATTTGGCAAGGCCATTTCTTGGTCCTAGTGTTCCAACTCTCTTCATTCCATCCTGTAGGTTTAGTTTAACATGTATATTTGATGCAAATGAAAAAGAAGGAAGGTAGGATCCGGACCGGAAATCCTTTCTAATCCCAAATCCTCTTGGTCCATGAACAGGTCCCTCTTCCTTCTATCATTTTGGAGGAGGTAGTGTCACAGCATAGATGGTAACCAAAGATCTCCAGATGGTCAGAAGATAAGTGTCCTTTGTCGACTAAGTCTTTGTGTATTTGGGAGAACAGGAACTTCCTATTTTTGAGAGAGAGAGAGAAAGAGAGAGAGAGAGAGAGAGAGAGAGAGAGAGAGAGACACACCCTGGAGCTGTGAGGGACTGAGTGGTTCTTAGAGGTTCCTTGAAGCTATTTTTAAATCACTTGGTGTAAGAATTTGGGATTAAGGTGTTGGGAGAAGAAAAGCAGAGAACCAAGTCTGGTGTTGGGCATGCCCACCTACTCCTACTTAGGCACCATTTCCATTATTGGTACCACTTAGATTTTTTGGTTTTTGTTGTGTTGGGGATAAGAACCCAGGGCCTCAAGCATGCTAGACTAGTGCTCTACCACTGAGCTATACTCCCAGCCCTCATATGCAGATGTCAGAGCCAGTCTCTCAACTCCAGCACTAGAAAGGGTGCTGCTCCCCAGTCTCTCTTTTCACACAGAGTTGGAGAGGCCTTCCATCACAATAGGACGATTGTGGACGAGGAGAGAAGGGAGAGGGAGAAGACCCAGGATGATGGCCCCATCTCCTTGGGACACCCCCCAACCCCTCCTGCAGGGGATCCCATATATAAATAGCAGAATGAGGAGCAGAGAGCAGAAAGACTCTGGAAATCTAGAGTCCAGGTTCTGAGGTCACTTTGGTACAGATGACCCTCTGGCCTCAAGAAGAACAGAGAAGCAGTGTGGTGCTGTATTTAGAAGTTTGGGGGTGGGTAGTGTTAGGAGGAATGGCCAAGGAAACTAATGAATCTCTTCCAGGTTCTGGTTGGGAAGCAGAGGAATGAACATAATGGCCTCTGGAAATAATGACTGCACTGAAGTTGCCTTCCCACCACCTCTGACGATGTTTCTCCCTGGGAAATAATTTTAGTGGGCTCCTGCTTATCTGCAAGTCTGGAATAATTATAAATTTTTAATTCATAATTAAGACTGTTCATTGTGACCATTGCTCTTCAGTAGACCTGTTTATTTCCTTCTCTTCTGTGAGGCAGAAGGCAGCCTCAGTTAGCCCCTGCCCTCTGTAACAAGCAAACTGAGGCCCAGTGCCTCTTAAAGACAGCTCTTGAACTCAGCCATCTGTAGAAAAGTTGCCTCATTACTAGTCAATTCATGTTGCACTTCACAGAGTATTTGTGCTCAATGCAACCACCTCCCACTAACCTCAGATTGCCTCAGATTTCAAAGTGCTTGTAGGCTTGGCTCTTGGGGAGACTCCAACAAGAGAAGCAGCTTGGTCAAACTTTGGAGACAAGAATGAAGGCCAGGTGGCAGGGCTCCCAGGCATAATACCTAAGCAATTTGAGATGAAGAATGGACATTCTGCCTCCCCTGCCTAAAGGAAATGCTGGCCTCCCTCAAGCCTCTAGGTCCCCTGAATACACACCTGGTCCTTTTTTCTGACTTTCCTTTCTACACAACCCCCCCCGCCCCCCCACCCCCTCATACACAATATGGAGTCACAGGCTTCAAGATTCACCATGTTCTTAGATGGTTGGGGGTGCGGAAGTAGGATCTGTCAGTTGTTTCACATCTGTAAAGACATAGAGGAGGAGAAAATTGCTCCTATCCCATGGGATAATTTTCACCTAAATCCCTATTTTCAGCTCACCCAGCATGAAATAGTTGTCTCCCTTCCCTTTCTCCTCTCCTGCCCTCTGGAAATAGGGAGGTTGGGGCAGGATGAGCAGTTCCCAACAAAAGCTGAACCTAGAGAAAGAGACAGAAGTAGACAATGAAGGGGGTGCTAATTACCTCCTACAAGCTTTATCTACATTCTCCAAACCCAGATCAACACCCTGAAACAAGGGCCAGAGGGAGCAACCCACCTCTACCCTGTAGCCAATTCTCCTTCTTCTCATGGAAAAAGAGCATTTTCTCACTCCTTGAGGCCTGGATTCCTCTGAGACCTCTGCTTTAAGAACATTACAGCTTTCCAAAGGATATCTGGGGACCCAAACTCCATGTATCTCTCAGTGCTGTCTAGTATAGAAGGAAGCCAGTGGCCACTTTACACCCCACCAGTGGGTTGGTTCATGGAGTCTCCTCAACCACCATCCCAAAACTCACCTGCTTCTCCTGAGAGCTAGTCCAGCGTCCTTGATCTTGCCCAAGTCAGGACACAGGTAGGAAGCCTGTTCAGGTTCTCCAGGAGTTGGCTAGTATATTTTAATGTACTGTTTGATGGTAAATAAAGAGACTTAGGGAAAAAAAAGAAAGAGCAACAGTGCCTGGCATCTCCCCACCCCGCCCCTCCTCTGGACATTGGCTTTCTTGATGAAACAGTGCACTGTTGTTCTTGAACAACCATTCCCCACCATGTCTGTTCGAAGGGTTTGAGTTTCACCCTCCGTTCACCCCCATTAATCACCCCAGCAGCTAAACATCACCCAGCCCCCTCTAGCCCTTTCTCTTCTTCTTGCCCTTAGTATTCATGGCGGGGCATTCCTCACTGCTGCGTGCCTCACAAAGATCCCTCCTCTGACACAAGGACCCTCCCCCTCTCTAGCTACCCAGTCCATGGTGGGCACTACTCACTGTTCTGGGTATCCTGAGTGCCAGCTCACACTCTTGGACCCTGTTGCCCATCTTTTCCCTTAGTCATTGCCCCATTCCCATGCACATCCCTGCTCACCATACCCTCCTTCCGGTACTTTCTCTCATTGCCACATAACCTCTTCAGTCTCTACTGCCCACCATCATTCTTTCTTCCATGGCCCATCTGCTTGTAGCTTCCATCTGCCTTTCAACACTTCTTGCTTCTTGTTTCTTTCCTTCCCAAGACCTTCCCTAGGCTCTTTAGATGGTGGCTTTGAAGCTTGATCCTTCCAACCTCAAGAAACTGAGAGGCAATAGCACGGTGTTTAAAAGCATGGGTTTAGAGTCAAATCCCAGATTTGATATCTGCCAATTATATGCAACTGTAGACAAATTACTCACCCTTTCTGAGCCATCCATAAAATGGACATACTCACTGGCCTTGTAGAGTCATTGTGTAGATCAAATTAAATTTTATTTGCATAGATCCAAGCATTCAGCAGAAGTTTGATAAATGTTCATTATTAATATCAGAAGCTTCTTGGGGAGAGAGAAAGAATGCTTTGGATTCCAATAAAAGTTAAGAAGTTGCCTCTTGCAGTACCTAAGAGGGTGGGATTAAAATGACACAGTCTTGCCAATAAAGCAGTGTCCATTTACCAGGAAGCCTTACTCTTGTGTTTGCCCAAAAGGGTCTCAACTTTGGCTACACATTGGAACCCTCAAGAATGTTTTTACAAATCCTGATGCCAAGACCCCATTTCTAGAGATTCTAATTTGTTGGCCTAAGTAGAGTCTGAGCATCTTGATTATTTTTTTTAAACACCTTAGGTGATGCTAATGTGCAGCCAGAGTTCCAAATGTAGCCCTAGGAAGGAATCAAGATGAGGAGGACTGCTACTTCTGCCAGAGGACTTCTTAACATGGGGTACCTCCCTTCAGCTGCATTGCTTCAATGGTAAGAGGTGTCACTTAGAATTAGTTTCTCTTGAGATCCTAGAACTTCACAAAGACTCACGCTTTCCAATTCCTATAGCTATCAGGATTTAGAAAGTGTCCACCCCAAGGAGAGACAGGGGAATAGACAAATTGACTTCTGAGAGGCCTCACTCATCAGAAAGCATGTGGTCCCCAGACCACCAACAGCAGAGGAAGAAGCAGCTACCCTCAGTAGTGGGAAAATTTGTAGTTATAATAGTAAATGGAGTTTCTACCTGGTTGCTACAATAATAGGCCAAGCAATTAGGATACAAGTTCCAGAATCTTTTCCTGTATTTCCAAAAAGATAAATCACCCCCAGGAACAGAATCTGCATATTGTAATTAACTGATAAATATTTCATGCCTGGTTCAAACTTTCTCCTCTTCTATTTAATGGCCACAAACTTGAGCACTGAGGCACCAGGGGAGAAGAGAGTGGGGGCTGGTGCGGGGAGGCTCTGCATTGGCTTTGGGGGAGGGAAACACTGTCTTGGTTACTGCTTTTATTTACTTTCCTCCTGTTCTTTTAAGAAAACATTGCCCACCTGGAGTAAATCAGGTCACAAGTGGTAGAGAGTGTGATTCAGGCTTGTGCCTTAGCCCTGATCTCCCCCAGGAAAGGCCAGTCTCTGGCGACCCTGGGGGCACTGAGAGCAGCAGGTTTTGGAATCCAAGGGCCCAATATTTGAAAATCAGCTCTGTTCCCTAACTTTTTTAACAGGGTGGGCTTAGGAAATTTACTTAATTTACCTGAAACTCATTTTTTTCCTCTGTAAAACAGGCATAGCGGTGTGTGTGTGTGTATGTGTCTGTGTGTGTGTGTGTGTGTGTTGCTGGGGATCAAACCCAGGGTCTTAAACATTCTAGGCAAGTGCTCTACCACTGAGCTACATACCCAGTTGAAGCATAGCAATTTTTATCTTAAAGGATTGACTGTGCTCAATAGGCTTTTAATACATGATGACTATGATCAACAATAATGATCATAATTAATTGCATCACATTGTAACCCTTCCCCCATCCACCCCACCCCAATGTTTATAGCACATAAACAAGTGAATGCTTACTTTGAGTATGGTGAATGCCTTATCTCATTTAATCAACACAACAACTTTATGAAGTTTTTTGTTTTTGTTTTTGTTTTTTTTTTTTTTGGTACCGGGGATTGAACTCAGGGGCACTTGACCACTGGGCCACATCCCCAGCCCTTTTTTGTATTTTATTTAGAGACAGGGTCTCACTGAGTTGCTAAGTGCCTCGCCATTGCTGAGGCTGGCTTTGAACTCGTGATCCTCCTGTCTCAGCCTCCCAAAGTGCTGGGATCACAGGCGTGCGCCACCGCGCCCGGCTTATGAAGTATTTTTTTTTTTTTTTTTTTTTTTTTTTTTTTTGGTACCGGGGATTGAACTCAGCGGCACTAGACCACTGGGCCACATCCCCAGCCCTTTTTTTTTTTTTTTTTTGTATTTTATTAGAGACAGGGTCTCACTGAGTTGCTAAGTGCCTCGCCATTGCTGAGGCTGGCTTTGAACTCGCGATCCTCCTGACTCAGCCTCCCAAAGTGCTGGGATTACAGGTGTGAGCCACCGCGCCCGGCTAATGAAGTATTTTTTAATGCCTATTTATTATCAGTGTTTTGCAAACAAGGGAACTGGAGCAGGCAAAAAGGTAAGTATCTTGCCAGGGGACACACAGCTAAGTGGTAAATAGTAAAGGGTTTGTATCTGACTGTGTGGTTTCAAATCTGGGCTCTAGCTGGGCATGGTAGTGTACACCTATCATCCTAGCCAGTCCAGAGGCTGAGGCAGAAGAATCAAAATTTTGAGGCCAGCCTGGGCAACTTAGTGAACCCTGTTTCAAAATAAAACATAAAAAGGGCCAGGGCTATAACTCAATGGGTTCAATCCCCAGTACCAAAAAGAGGGGGAAAGAATTAATGTCATTACCCTTATATCTTTCAATTACTTACAAATATTATTCTGTATCAAATCTGGGTCCTGCCAGCCTGTACCTATAGGATGCAACATAAGCCTCAGCTTCTTCCTCTGTAAATTGGGATGATGCCTACTTGACATCATCAGGTAGTTGTGAGAATTGAGAGACATATGTACAGTGCCTGCCTCAGTCCTGGGGCATGGTAAGTGCCCAATAAATGAGTCATTTTTATCATCATCATCACACCACTCTGTACCCCAGGGCCATGGTGTCTCTTGCTCTTTGGTGTTTGGGAGGTAAGTGTTTGAGAGGGTCTTCCAGAGGCCACAATAGGGCTGCTCTTCATTATGCACCCCTCCTCCACTTCTGTACCCAGGGACTTGGGGAAAAGGATGCTAAGCAGATTATGACTCCATTTCAGGAATTAAATCAAAACTCAAGACTAACTCAATTTGGCTTCTGATGAGAGGGAAAGGTTAAAAGGGAGGGAGGAGGCATCTGGGCTCTCAGAAGTGTAACTGATCTGAATCCTCACCCATAGCCCCTCTACAGGGCTTTGCACAAAGGGTGATGGGGGTGGAGGAACGAAGGAACCTTGGAAATTCACACCACCTGAAAATGAATGAGGGGCTAGGAAATTTTCCAGGAACATTTCCACAAAGGGGATCTTTCCTCATGCCACCTCAGCCTAGCCCTGGATTGCAGGGAACCCTAGACTGGATGAGGACTGAGGGCTTAGATAGGTAGGCGGACCTCAGAAGAGTGGAGAGTCCTGCTGGAGGCATTTGCCTCCATGGAGAATACCTGAGTTGAGGCTCTTTAAGACCTCTAAGTAGTACCAATATTGCCATCTCTTGTTTTCGGATGTATTTATTAGCCTAAAAACATGATATGTTTATCTGTATAAAAACAGATTCTCAGCCGGGCGCGTGTGCACACGCCTGTGATCCCAGCACTTTGGGAGGCTGAGGCAGGAGGATTGCAAGTTCAAAGCCAGCCTCAGCAATGGTGAGGCACTTAGCAACTCAGTAAGACCCTGTCTCTAAATAAAATACAAAAAAGGGGCTGGGGATGTGACTCAGTGGTCAAGTGCCCCTGAGTTCAATCCCCGATACCACAAAAAAAAAAAAAAAAAAAAAAAAAACAGATTCTCTGTGTGAATTACCATTCAGCTGCTATTCAGCTCCACATACTTAGCTCAGACTACTATAAGCACTGCAAACTAAAAGTAAAAATCAGTTCTACTTAAGAAAGAGTGGTGATTTTCCACAGTATTTTCTCTTGTGCTCCCAGGAGAAGACCATTATTTCCCAGTATACAGAAGAGGAAACTGAGGCTCAAGGAGATGAGTAGTTGGCTCACAGACGCAGTGTGGATGCAAGGATTCCAAAACAGAAAGCCGCGTTTTGGGGAAAACAGGCTGGGGAAAGACTGCCTGGTGCCCTAAGCTGGAGGCCTCACTCCTCCCCAAAGCCCAGTGAGTTGAGAAAGCCTGGGCAGCAGGCGCTGGGGAGGGAGGGATCCTGGGCTCGCCAAACAGCGGGGCCTCGGGCGAGAGCGTCGCCAGCGCGTCCTCATTCTGCGATTACTGTCAGGGGACCATCCATCAGCGCCGCCCGGGACGCCCGGGCCAGACTGCCCGCCGCCCGCCCGGGTCTCTCCAGATCGCATTAGCGTGGGGCGAGGGCGCAGTGCGGCACCGGCTGCCGAGTGAGAGGCCGGCTGGCCGCGCTGGGCGCAGACAGGGACACCGCGGTGGGGCCACCTCAGGGGAAGGGGCGAGGCTGCCTTAGGATTCCTCCTCTTCTCCCAACCTCTCCGCTCTGGGGCCTGAGGCTGTTGAAGGGGGCGCTAGAACCGGTGCGTGTGCCCAGAGCACAGAAGGCTCCTGGGAGGGGCCTGCAGCAGCGGTGGGAGAAATCACTAGAAGCAGAAAGAGGGGGAAACACCTAAAAACGGTTCCAGGGAGGGGAGAGACTGAGAAGGAGGCATACAGGTTGGAGATTAAGCGGGAGAGAAGGATTTAAGGGGCAAAAAGTGACGGGAGAGAATTAGAAAGGAACAGATGAGCGAGCAGAGGAATAGAAAGCTACAGATCGTCAGGGGTGGCAAACACCTTACAGATAACCTACTGCCACGCCCTCATTTTACAGATGAAGAAACTGAGGCCCAGGGCAGAGAATGCCTCACCCACACACCCACTCCAGCCGCTTGCTGGGCCAGCTCTTGACCCTGAGGCACATGTGTTCCTTCAAACCGGGTATTTTGAGCATCTGCCCTGTGCTGGGCACCGGGGCCGTGGCAATGATGCAGAATAGGTTCCTCCTTCCAGAAGCTGCATCTCATCTTGAGGAGAGGGGTTGAGCATCCAGAAAAGTCCCCTCACCTCCTGTCGGGGGCCAGGGGTTCCCTAAACTCACCTCTCCTGGTGAACCCTCCTTGTCCTCTGCGGTCTGCTTATATCTTCATGGAGTGTTGACGATCCCATGAGAGAATCCTCCCTCACTTCGCGGGGTTCCCCAGGAACCCAGGAAGTTTGTTTTTTAACCAGGGATCAAACCCAGGGGTGGTCTAATCACTGAACCATATCCCAAGCCCTATTTATTTATTTATTTAGTTTTTAAGACAGGGTCTTGCTGAATTGCTTAGGGCCTTGCTAAGTTGCTGAGGCTGGCTTTGGACTTGCAATCCTCCTGCCTCAGCGTCCCAAGTTGCTGGGATTATATGCAACCACCATGCCCGGCTCTAAGACAGGTTCTTGAGGGTTTGCCCCGGTTGTTCCAACCCATATCCAACCAACCTCCCCTGAAAACAAGGTCCATTCTCTGCTCAGCTTGTCCTCTGGGATGAGTCAGCACCCTGGGTTTCTTGAGACTACATTGAGCACAATTGAGGTTCACATGAAGTACTTCAAGTCCCACAGTATGGAATCATTGTTTTGTGGAGTTTTGAAGGAGCTATCTTCCCTGAGTATGGAGTTGGTACCATCTTCCAGGAAAGGACTTGTCCTCTTCAGTGAGGGTTCTCCAGATGGTTCTCTATGAGGCATGTGTTGGGCATACTGGGGGTTCCAGATGCTGGCCTGATAACTGCCCATGGGGTTTGTGCTCTGGTTCCTCCCCAGTTACTGCCAGCTCTGCATCACTGTGCCACACCATGGAATCCTTTACAACTCCCACATCATCTCGTTCTTCCTCCTTCCTTCTGGAAGACTGTGTCTGAGTGGTTCAAATCTAGCCCTCCACAACCTCTCTCCTTAAATCCATTCCCTGATGACCAGAAAGTACCTCCTTCTATCTAAACTTGATCCTTCCCTGCTGCCATGGTCCATCCTCAGCACCTTGACTTGTCATGACAAGGGTTGAAACAGCATAGTCTTTCTAACAAATACCCCTCCCTTCCAGTGATGCTCACCCAGTCCTCAGGGGTCGGGCAGGGAGTGGGGACAGTCTCCCTCCAAGAGCTCTGGAGCCATCTCTCCTCCCTCTGAAACAAGCTCCTGTCTACCCTAGTTGATGGTTGTCTATGATCATCTTAGAGAAGGGGCTATCTTTCCTCCATGGCCCAGCTTACATCTGCAGGGAAGCAAATGTGAGTTTCTAATCCCAGCATCTTGGCCTCTGTACCAAAGAGGTGTAGGACTCAGGAAAAGAAGAGAAATGAGCAGAACTGAGACAAGAATAGCTCCCATTTTCCACCCTCATGTTCCAGCTTCCAGTTCCCAACAGGGCCCCCAAAGGGCAAGAGATGAGGACACTCCTGAACCCCAGGCTAAAGACCTCCACACACATTTCAGCATTATTCTTTCTTGCAGGCCCAATGATGCCCTTGGGATCTAACCAAATGGAAAAGCCTAGGAAATAGGCTATCTCTGTAGCCCCTGGCACTTCCTCCAGAGCAGGATGTCAGCTTCGTTTGCAGGAGAAGCACTGGAAATGGAGCAGTTGGGAGTAGGTGGTGAAACAATTCTTCCAAGGGCATGCCAGATTAGGGAGTGGGAGCACCCAGCCCAGCAAAGCATCCAAGGAAGGATGCCTTGGCAATAACTCTCCGTGTCTCTGTACTAACTTCACATACATTGTCTCATGCAATCCTCACAATGCCAAGTTGAGCGCCTGGCACAAAATGCATGCTTGTGTAAATGGATGAGTGAAGAACCTCAGGAGGAAGGTCAGGATCCTTAATTATAGAAGAAGAAACAGCAGCACAGAAAGGTTAAATAACTTGCTGAAGGTCACATGTCTTGTTTGAGGCAAGGCCAAGCTTCAGTGGAGAGTCGTTTGGTGGTGGAGGGTGGGAGAAAGGGAGGCATAAAGGGTGTGAATAAATTATCACACACTACACTTAGGTACAGAACTCCATAAAGTGGTGACTCCCTGAAATATGGCATTTAAGACTAAACACCTTCTAAAATAACTCATGGAAGGTTGATTTGTTGCATATACGCAGTACTGCAAGTAACGTGGGAGGTCAATGGACAGACCAGGACACTGAATGCCAAAACACAAAGTCCACACTGAGAGTCTGGACATCTAACACTAAGATCTTTGCTAGTCTTTTTTTTTTTTTTTTTTTTTGTACCAGGGATTGAACTCAGGGACACTCAACCATTGAGCCACATCTGCAGCCATATTTTTTATTTTATTTAGAGACAGGGTCTCACTGAGTTGCTTAGTGCCTCACCGTTGCTGAGGCTGTCTTCGAACTTCCAATCCTCCTGTCTCAGCCTCCTGAGCCACTGGGATTACAGGCGTGCACCACCACGTCTGGCTTCTTTGCTAGTCTTAAATGCTGTGTGGCATCAGACCAATGATACCCCTCTCTGAACTTCTAGAGAAGGGAGATACCAGAAGAGAAGGAGGATGTATTTGGGCAAGAAGGGTCAGGTCATTGTTCTCAGAGTAACAATCAGAGGCATCAAGTTCCCACTTCTCTAGATCTGCTCTTTGTTGTCATTTTTATTGCTCTCATCTGATTTTAATGATCGTGTGTGTGTGTGTGTGTGTGTGTGTGTGTGTGCTGGGAATTGAACCCAGGGCCTCACACGTGCTAAACATATGCTCTACCACAGAGCCACATCTCCAGCCCCCATGAGTGTTTTTTAATAAGAAATGCATATACATGGCTCAAAGCTCAAAAGGCACTAAGAGTTATATGATAACAAGCCACTCATGGTGAGCACACCTGTAATCCCAGCAACTGGGGAGGCTGAGGCAGGAGGAATATGAGTTCAAGGCCAGCCTCAGCAACTTAATAAGGCCCTTAAGTAACTTAGTGAGACCCTGTCTCTAAATAAAATATGAAAAGGGCTGGAGTTGTGGCTCAGTGGTAGAGCACTTGCCTGGCATGTGTGAGGCACTGGGTTCAATCCTCAGCACCACATATAAATAAATAAATAAAAGATCCATTTACAACTAAAAAACATTTTTTAAAAGTGGGGGGATGTGGCTTAGTGGTTAAGCACCCCTGGGTAGGTAGGTATCCCTTCCATCTTCAGGACTCCAGGCCACCCAGGTTTTCTCTCCATTATAACCACAGTAGCCAACTCTCTTGGATAAGATAACCCTCCAAAGATATTTTGTTTCTCTTGGCTTATATGCTGGAGTCACCTCCAAGCTGCATGGGATAGTAGTAGAGGGACCTACCTGGACTGTGGGGTGTTACAGTACTAACTACTCTCAGTTTCCCCTCCCTATCCTGGTAGGTTGCAGAAATGCTAGAGCAGGAGACAGCACAAATGGCTGCATGCTTTAGGAGTTCAGGAGACTGTTAGGTGAGAGGGAGGGCTCTCACCAGAAACCCCCACCATGACTCTAGTCCCCCAGGCTCCAGCCCAGAGCTGCACAGCCACAGGGCCTCCACGTTAACCTGGCTGAGGTGCACACCCAGTGGAGTCCTGTTCAAGTTTTCCAGAGGACAAGGCTCCGCACTATCCCCCCACCACCTGTCATCTTGTCAGGAGGCCTTCCTTGATGTCTAGCCTAACTTACTTACCCTCAGTAGAGATGGAACACCCTCTTTGAGATGATAGCCTCTGGTGACTCCGTTTTCTCCTCCCACCTGAGTGCATAATCTTCCACCAGGCCTGGTAATTCCACCTCAATCTTTTTTTCCAGACTTAGAAGAGACTGCTGCTCTGCTCTTTCAGTGATCCTTCCCCCACCCTGAAGGCTGTTGGATTCCCAGTCTACCCCACCCCCATTTCTAATCACCTCATTCTGACCCTGCACATCCTTTTGGTATTATTATACCAAAGTATAATTTATCATGAAGATGATGAAATTCCAAACTATAGCCAAGTCTTCCGCCAGATTCAGGGGTGGATTCAATCTATCCCTTTGCTAGCTGAATTTCCCCATTTGTGGTGATGTCCTAGCCCAACTCTGACACTTGTTTGTCACTGTGACTGCCAGATCTTTAGATCCTTTAGCTAAGAGCTAAAACGCAAATCAACCCCAAGCTTGGGGTGTTTTCCCTTTGCCCTCCTTTCCAAACCCTATCCTGGTTAACCTCATCCTTCACATTTACTCATTAAGCATTTATCACTGAGCCTACTCTAGGTTCTTAGAATACATTGGTGATCAAAATAAAGAAAGTGTCCTGCCTATGTGGAGTTTGCATTCAAGCAGGAGGGACAGACAATGAACAGTACACTTACTAAATAAGTTATATCATACATTAGAAAGTGACAATTGTTAGAGACAAAAAATAGGAAAGAGGGATCAGGATTAGAGGAAGTCCAAAGCCTTAAATATAGTATTCAAGGAGGACTCATTGAGAATATGGTCTTTGTGCAAAGACATATTCCCAGAGATGGCTTGGCAAAAGTATTCTAAATAGAGAGAATAGCTGGTGCAAAGGTCCTGAGGCAAGAGCATGTCTGGCAGGTTTGTGGAACCTGGAAAACAGTGTAGCTATAAGGAATTAAGCTAGGAGAGTGGGGTGTGGGGAATGACATCAGAGAGATAATGAGGAGCCAGGTGATGTAGGACTGTATTGTAGGCTAATCGGGGACTCCGCTTTTCACTCTAAGTGGAATGAAAGGCATGACTGAACTTGGGTTTTTAAATGGCCCTCTGTCTTTTTTTGTTGAGAATTGATTGTAGGGGGGTGAGGCAAGGGAAGGTGCAGGGAGACTTGTTGAAAGGTGATTCCACAAATCTAAGTGAAAGATGGGGGACTTGGACCAGAGTGGCAGCAGTGGACATGATAAGGGCCTGGATTCTGATCTTGGGGTGAGTTTCCCCTTCCCTGGTTTCCTTCCTTTTGCTCTATTCACTTCCTTCTTTTCTAGGTTGGGTTTCCTCTTTCCTGGTAGGCTGAGTGCTCTGTGAGGGTGGCACTCGGTACCTGGTCTGGAGTCTGCCCCAGGACTCAGGGCAGGGCCCCTTGCAGGGCAGACAGACCCCAGTGCTGCCGAGGAGCAGGCCAGCAGGCCGACAAGCAGCGTGGCCTGGAAGCAGCCCTCCCTAGTCCAGGCTCCCTCAGCAAGGGGAGGAGGCTGCTGTCTCTAAAGAGGGCGTGATGGACAGTTATTGAAGGCACTCAGCTGGGGGCTCCACTCTAGTCTTAATCTGAGCCGCCCTCAAGGAAATCATAACCAGCTCTTAAAAACATGTTAAGACCAAAGCTGGTGTGTGTGTGTCTGCGCACAGCCTCAGACAGCTACTTAACACTGGGGGCCTCAGGGCCTTTGACTCCTCCACTCCTCGCCTTGCCCTCTCCCCTCATCGGGCTGGCGTTTGTCAGGCCAGCCGTTGTTTAAATCATGCTCGATTCCTATAAACATTTCACTTGAAATGCCATTCGCTGTTCCAGAAATGCATCTATCACTGGCTTGGGGGTATGCTTGAGGAGCCTCGGGGAGATGGCTCCCCGTCTCTCTCCCCTGTCCCCCGTTACTCCTCCCCTGGCCCACATTCTCAGGTTTCATGCATTAAGAGTTGCTTTCCTTCAGTGTAACGGGCACTTAGTGCCAGGATTATTTACAACATTGAGATGGCAACAAGCTCGGGGGAGCAGCCCGGCCCGTGGACACGTCCTCTTTCAGAGCTCAATGGATGGACCTGGATCACGGTTACCACCTGGGTGTGTCGGCTTCTTCTGTGCTTCCTGCTGGTTTCAAGGGAACATGGGGGGTAGGGGAACACGAGTCTAGACCTGGTCAAGGCTGTCATCAGAATTTAAGGTGCTTATAAGACAAGCCCCAAATAAGGTGACCCCTCTCTACCTCTACGCCCCGGCCAGGCACTTTTCTGCCTCAAGCAGCTTCCTTCTTGGCTATGAGCTGCTTGTGGGGCTGGGGGAGCAGGGGCCTGCCCTCTCTCCAGGAACGCCAGCCTCATACCCCCGCCACAGTGGCAGAGCCGGGACCCAAGCTGAAACCCTCTGACTTGGATTGGAATGAGAAGGCGGAAGATTCTGGGGGTTCTTCCAAGGAAAAGTTTGAGCTGGTCCAGTCTAGTGGGGGTGGGGTGGATGAATTCACATCCTGAGGACTGAAAACTTTCTTAGGAGCCTCCTCCTCCCCAGCTGTAGCCAATTACTCGTTGCCCTGATTCAAAGGTTCTGCTGGTGCCTAGAACTGGAGGATCCTAACCCACTTCATAGCTCCTCTCCCCACCTCATTTCTCTGGCCAGTGTTGCGATAAGGAAAAGTATTGCCCGACCTCCTATTCCCTCCCAGAGGCCTGATTCGGCTGCTCCCCTGACAGCGAGGCATGCAACCTCCTTCCCTCCATACCTGTGGCACTCCCCCCTTCTAGGTGGGTTCCAGAGAGAGCCCAGGTGAGATGCTACAGGAAGGTAGGAAAGGCTCGGGGTTGAGGCAGGGGAGGCAGAGGAAGCAGTCCCAGTCTTTGGGGGTCAGGTAATGCCCCTTTACAATCCAAATGAAGAAAAAAAGTTCTAAGGGGAGCACATGACTCCATAAAATAAAGGGACATAATTGGGAGCGATATCTAATTTATCTATTGAATGCCTCCTACGTACTCTTTTATCACTTAGATGGACAGAATATAATTGGTGTGCTGAACGCCATCAATCTCAGGGCCTGGGCTTCCTGTGCTGGCTACACCTATTACTGTCAGATTATGACACTGTAATACCAAGATCAATGACATTTTAAATGTGCTCCAGTTATGGGCAATTGCTGACAATAAAAACAGTGACAAATTGATGAAACTTGGGCAGCGATGATCTGGTGTCAAAAATAAACCATAAATAATCTGCTTTCCAAACTGGGAGAGGTGCCCGGGACACCTGCTTAGGGGGAAAAGGCCAAGAGAGAGGCGACACTACCCCACCCACAGCACTGTGGCCGCTCAGGGAAACTACCTGCTATGAAGACCTCCCCCAGGTGGCCCCAACAGGGAGATGGAGAGGCTGTGTTAAGTCAAGGCCTGGGATCCCTTTAGAGAGAATCCCCATCACGGAGGACTCTGAGACACGTCCCCGTGTGGCTGCTAAAGTGGAGACATCCGAGTTCAGAGAGGTGCTGGTGGGTGTATCTCAATGTCCTGCCCACACTGAAGAACCAGGGCAGGCCAGCTGAGTCACGGAATTGGACTTGGCCAGCGTTAAATCGGAGAGAGACCTTGACAGTCTTTCTTCATGCAGGTCAGGCTGTCTGCAAACTGGCTCAGCAGAGGGTCCCAGACCCTCCCTACCCCATGTCAACCTGCCCCAGGCATTATTTCTCCAGGCCAACACCCCTCCTACCTGTTGAAGGCAACTCAGGCCTTCAACCCGCACAGCGATTTGGGGCTACGTTAAGGTGGATCTTCTACAGCTGCTTATTTTTTATTTTTAGTTTTAGTTTTAGAGTACCAGGGATTGAACTCAGGAGCACTCGACCACTGGGCCACATCCCCAGCCCTTTTTTGTATTTTATTAGAGACAGGGTCTCACTGAGTAGCTAAGTGCCTCGCCATTGCTGAGGCTGGCTTTGAACTCATGATCCTCCTGCCTCGGCCTCCCAAGTGCTGGGATTACAGGCGTGCTCCACCGCACCCGGCTACATGTTATTATTTTTTTTTAATATTTATTTATTTGCCTTAGTTGTACATAATGCCTTATATCTTTACGTGGTGCTGAGGATCGAACCCGGGCCGCGCACGTGCTAGGTGAGCGCTCTACCGCTGAGCCACAATCCCAGCCCAACATGTTATTTTTAATCCCCACAGCAGCTCTGTAAAGTGGGGATTTTTTTTCATATTTTAGAAGTGAGGGCCCAGAGGTGTAGAGCCCCAGGGGCTTGCCTAAGATGACACAGCCAGTAAGCAGCAGAGCAAGAAAGGTACCGAGGATGTCAGCTCAGTGCTCATTTATTTTTCCCATTGTCCCTTTCACCCCTATCTTATGAATAAGGCTAAGGGGATCCCTCAAGAACCTACCGCTAGTCAGAGGCAGAGCTAGATGAAGCTGAGCTTTTATGATGCTTTTTATATTATTACACTCATGCTCTTTCTAGATGTACCATGACAGTCTCCTTCCTGGGGGGAGTGGGGTACTACTCACTCAGCCAGGTGCTCCAGCCTTTGCCTTCAAGGGGCAGCAGGGGGCCCCAGTCTGCTTTGGAGCCAAAGTTCAGAGAGGTGTTTGAATTTTCACCCTGCTACCTTATAGCTGTGTGACCTTGGTCAAGTTACTTCACCTCTCTGAGTTTCAGTTGAGTGTAAGAATATAAATGAAGGGCCGGGCGCGGTGGTGCACGCCTGTAATCCCAGCACTTTGGGAGGCTGAGGCAGGAGAATCATGAGTTCAAAGCCAGCCTCAGCAATGGCAAGGCACTTAGCAACTCAGTGAGACCCTGTCTCTAAATAAAATACAAAAAAGGGCTGGGGATGTGACCCAGTGGTCGAGTGCCCCTGAGTTCAACCCCAGGTACCACAAAAAAAAAAAAAAAAAAAGAAAAGAAAAGAAAGAAAAAGAAGAATTTAAATGATATAACACAAATAAAAGCATTTGGCATGGATCCTGGCACATAGTCAGGTAGTCAGAGATATAACCTGGGCCAGTGGCGGGGAAGTTCAACAAATTTAAAAATCAAACAGAAAAGGGGCTTTATTTGGGAGCCACACTCTGCAACATCTCTTACCTAGGACAGGTACCTCAAAGGCACACTATGATGGCTGCGTGCTAGGGTGTCACAGGATACATAAAAACCCTCTATCCTAACTACAGAAGATTTTTTATGCCAGGCATGGTGGGGCACACCTGTAATCCCAGCATATACATATTTTTTTTTCTTCTTCTTTTATGACAAATTGTTTTTTTCCCCTCAGGTGAGGGAAGACTAGGGATTGAACACAGGGACAGTTTTATCACTGAGCTACATCCTCAGTCCCCTTTTTATTTTTTATTTTGAGACAGCTAAGTTGCTGGCTGGCCTTGAACTTGCAATCCTCCTGCCTCACCCTCCTGCATTGCTGGGATTACTGGTGTGCACCACCGCATCTGACTGACGACAAATAATTTAAGACATCATTTTTATATAGCACAAAACTTACTAAAGCTACTACATAATAAAATGCAAAGTTTATATCATTAAAGGTGAAATATAAGACCTCAAAGGAACCTGTTACTTTTTTCTTGTTGATAAAAAAATCCTAATTTTCTATAACACAATGAACATGCAAACCTTCCACTCTCTTTAATTAAACATGAAGAAAGAAGGAAAGAAACACCATGCATGTGTGATTATATTAAAATGAACCCCACTGTTATAACTACAATACACTACAATACACTAATAAAAACATTTTAAAAGAAAAAAAGAGAGGAGGAGAGAAGAAGAAAAGGAGAAAGAAAAAGAGGAAGAAAGAATTCGGTCCTGCTGATGGCTCTTCAGGCTAAGCCCTGAGACTGCTGTGGTCCAAGTTCACGCTCCTCTCCTTAATATCAAAAGAGCTTTGGCAGAAAAGCTCGAATATCCTTATGTCAGGACAGAGCCTGGACAAAAGCCAGGGATTCTGGTTTCTTCTCTCTTTAAAAGAGGAAAACAAACAAATAACAACACTGTTGCTTCTGCCTTCCTACTGTTTGTTTCATCTTCGAGTTTAACATTAAGAATATAAAGTACTCAGTTTAAATTTATGATGTTTATTTCTGATTCCTTCTTGTTTAATAATTACTAGCTGAACCCTAGTCATCGACTGAGGGAACAATCACACTTTACAGAAGGCTGCAAAGCAGTCTTACAATTACTTGGATTCTTAAGGGAAAACCCCAAACCTGCCTGTAACTTAGGTTCTGTTAAGTTTTATGACTGTATGGGGAATTTGACCCTCTACACCTTACTTCTGATGGTCTCTCTTTCCAGTATCCCCCTTCTAATCATCTGCAGTGACTTCTGTACGCACCGCCTTGGGAATGCCCAGGGCTTGAGGCTTTCGTGGATTTTATTTGTTTGTTTGTTTTCAGGTGCTAGGGATAGAACCCAGAGGTGCTTTACCACTGAGTTACATCCCCAGTCCTATTTATTTATTTATTTATTTATTTATATTTTGCAACAGGGTCTCACTAAATTGCTAAGGCTGGCCTCGAAGTTTCAATCCTCCTGCCTCAGCCTCCTGAATTGCTGGGTTTGCAGGCGTGCACCACTGAACTTCTGAGGCTTCCATGTTTTCAAGGGGACCTGCAGCAACACCTGACTCCTTAGAACATTCATAGGACAAGCCTAGCGTGGTGGCACACACCTGTAATACCAGCAACTCGGGAGGCTAAGGTAAGAGAACCTCCAGTTTAAAGCCAGCCTTAGCAACTTGACAAGTTCCTGTCTCAAAATAAAAAGAAATAATAATAGTATAATGGACTGGGGATGTTGCTTAGGTTCAATCTGCAGTCCAAAAACAAAACCAATAATGCCCACAGGACACACACAAATATGTAGGGCTCTGCTACCTAAGTCAGCTGTGTCTATCACCAGCACCCTCCAAAGTTGTACTTCTAACTCTTGCTCTTTCTAAAGCTTTTGTTTTGTTTTGTTGGGAGCAGGGGTCAGTTATTAGTTTGGTTTTGTTTTGTCATCACTGAGGATTCAATCCAGAGCCTTGTGCATGCTAGGTAAGTGCTCTTACCATGAGATATACCTCCAAACCCCTTTAAAGTTTTATTTTTCTTTTTAATAGCATATGTAATACATATTAAGTATAGAAAAATTTAGCTGAGTGCATGGTGCACACATGTAATCCCAGTGACTAGGGAGGCTGAGGCAGGGGGTTTGCAAGTTTGAGGCTACCCTCAGCAACTTAGCAAGACCCTGTCTCAAAATTTAAAAAATAAAGAACTGGAGGCAGGTGCGTGTAGCTCAGTAGTAAAACTTACCTGAGTTCAATTCCCAGTACTCAAACAAAACACACAAAGTTTCAAGAAATGTACTAGTCCAGATAAGTAAAAAAAAAAAAAAGGTAGGTAGTGCGGCGGGGGAGAGTCCCTGTAGATTCCCTACGTAGGAAGTACCATGACTTTGGAGAGTGTGTTGAGTCTATACCTATTTAAGGTGGAATTTGACACAGCCTAATTCTCTAATCGATTAGCGTTCTGCTCAATGTGGGGTTCAGGGAGCGGGTATTCTGCAGGGTGTATTACTCTGGTAAACATTAGAAGCCTCCTTAAGTTCAGTGTGGGAGGGCACAGGTTACAGCCTGGTGTGAGGATCATTAGGTTGCTCCTTTGGTGACTTTGTGGGGTTAGATCCAGAAAACCTTCATGTATCCTACCACACCATCAAATAATAATCTTACAGGAAACTCCAAAATTTTCCCCTCCAACATTTTCCTATCCACCTACTTTTCTGCTTCACAATATTTAAAACTCCTTGAATAATGAAAAAAATTGGTTCCCTAAGAGAGGGGCATAAGGGACAGCAACATAGTCCTGCCCTAGGACCCTGGAATGTTTATAGGTGAGTAAACAGCAGAGGGTGGATGATGGCTGGGCCTAGGCAGCAGGAAGTGGTGGGGCAATGGAGGGAGGGATACCAGCGGCTTTGAGGAGCTCTTCAGGCGGTGTTCCAAGGTGAGGGCCAGAGCCTTGGACCTTAGCAGTCAGAAAGCAGGTCATATTTCACATCCTTTCCTAAATAGAAAGATTGGATTTGGTCAAGAATAAGTCCCTAGGAGGCGATGGAGCACCCGCCTGTTTATCTTGTTGATGAATATGGAGTGGGAGCAAAGTCGGGAGTGTGGGCGTCTGACAAGGTCTTCATGATTCTAGAATCACTTATTATACCTTCCTCCTCCTCCTCTGCCTTGGCTAATGGGCTGTGGGTACCCAGAGCACAAAGGGCAGCAAGACACTGCGGGTAATACAGAGGCCCTCCCCTCCTAGCCTTCTGAGGAAACTGGTGCTTGTATTTGGTTTGTAGTTGAACTATCCCTTTGCCTTCAGCAGGACTAAACCTTCACCCCTTGCAATCTCTGGGTCCCTTCAAATCCTTCATCGTGTTCAACAACTACCTGCTACAGGATTTCCAGTCCTGAGAACTAGGAGTCTTGTCTGCCCCTCCCACCAATCCCACCTGCACAAGGAGGCTTCATTTGCTTTGGACCACAAAGGCGGCTTCTAGACTCCTCTTTCCCTGAAATCCAGCTCTCTGTCTGAAACCCTCATCTTGGATACTGGAGCCATCATCCAGTGAGTCACATGGGGCCAGAACTCAGAGTCATTCTGAGTCTCTTAGCCCCTATTAACTTCTCTGTCAACAAATATTTATTGGACATCTTCAAATAGGCCCCAGGCCCTGTTCATGGTGCATACACAAAACAAATCCCTGCCCTCACAGGACTTGTGGTCAGCTACCGTGGTGTGGACTCTCCTTCTGAGCATCTGTCCCCTCCTGCCTGCTGTTACCATCCTTGGTCCTCCTTGTCACCTGGAATTCTCTGCTCAGATGCGAGCATGATCTTACAAACCCAGCTCAACCCTTGTTGACACTTTGCCAAAAAACCTCAAATAAAGACATTTTAAAATGTGGAGTGAAAAAATAATGTTGTAAATTATAGCAGACAGCTTTAAAAAAAAACTGCACTGAAGCAATATGTTATTCTTGGATATATGCATGTGGCAAAAATATAAAAAACATGAACTGGAAAAACTAGCCCAAATTCATGATGGCAGTGCCTCTGGGTGGGAGGGGCGTGGGACTGGAAAAGGGAACAAAGAAGAATAAGTATCTCTAATCACTTGTTTTTTTTTTTTTTTTTCCAAAACTCAAAAGCAAAGTTGACAAAACACTATCAGTAGCTTAACAACAACCTTAAATCTGGATAGTGGTACAAGAGTGTCACATTATTCTATTTTCTATATTATGGAAAATCCTGTCAAAATTTAAACCATAAAGACTTCAGGAGTCCCTCACTGTCCCCTCACCCTTCACCTGGCGCCTCCTCCAAAAGCTCACCTCTTCTCTGAGGGACCTCAGTGCCTCTGCTCTCCTTTCCTCTCAGGTACCCTTTTCTGCCTGGTTGCCTCCTTCTTGACCTTCCAGACTCAGCCCAAGGTGGTAGAGGTGGAGGTAGGGTGGCTGGCGTAGGGAGCTGTTTCTGGAAAGGACAATTTCTTCTTGCCCTGGTTTGCATCCAGCTGCAGCTCGAGAGACAGATCACCTGTTTCTTTTTATTTAAAGTCTGGTTTGTTTCAAAACTGTTATCAGTGAGAGAGGGTAGAAAGAGTAAGACCCTCCACAGTGCCCTCCATCCCGCAGCCTCTCCAAAGAGCCCAGCCCTGAGGCAGAAACTTTGTAGCAGAACAGGAAAACTGATAAGCTCATGCCCTGCTCTGGCTGGCAGGGTTGTCTGTAGTCTGGCTTCCCTGGGAGAGTTGGAAGAGTAGCTTTAGTGCAGGCCATGGTCTGCTGTGACTGGTGGCAAGAGATGGCCAGGGCCTGAATGGGCCCACCCGACCTGATGAGGGGCTGAATAGGCACCCACACTCTGGTCCAGAGCACCCTCCCCTTGCCACCTGCCCACACCATCCCTTATCTGACCTCTCTGCATCCTTTGAGGAAGATTCAGCAATGCCTCTCCTGTGTTATCCTTGCAGCATCTTTCACAGACTAGGAGAGATCTCCCTCATAGCAACCCCCTGTGGCAACTTTCTTTTCCACTTCATAGAACACCTCGCCCTGAATCACTGTTTGAGGCCTATCTTCTGCACCAGGGGATACTCTCTGAGAGGGCAGGGCCCTGTCTGTCTTGTTCACAGTTGCATCTCTGGTGCCTGCAACTCTGCCTGGCTCATAACAAGTGCTCAATACTTTTTGTTTTTGGTGGAATGATAGAATGAATGAGTGAACTGTCTACCCTTCTACACTGAGCACATTTTGATGAGGACTATGCCCTGATCACCTCTGGATCTTTTTTGCCTTGTACAGAGTGTGCCACATAATAGGTACTCAATAAATTACTGATTGATTTGAGCACATGGACTTCAGTTCCTCCCCTTACAACCTGGTAAGTAGGAGAGAATCTTTGTTTCTCTCTCCTTCCTCCCTCAACCACATTAGCATTGGTGGTTGATGTTATGGGGCCCTTTCCTCCTTTAATCACCATACATCCAAACCTTGTAATGCAAAAGAAGGGGGTGGTCAAGCCCAAGTCCTGGCATTCCTCATGTGGTCCATAGCCAAGAATTCGAGGACTCCTCAGAAGGTGCTTCAGGGTCCCTCCTCATTCACTTTTTAAAAAATATAACTTTATTTATTTATTTATTTCTATGCGGTGCTGAGGATCGAACCTGGGACCTCACATGTGCTAGGCGAGCACTCTACTGCTGAACCACAACCCCAGCCCCTCCTCATTCACTTTAATCTCCAGCATTATTTTTTTTCTCTTATATTTATTTATTTGCTTGCCGTACACAATGGGTTTATTTGTACGTGGTGCTGAGGATCGAACCCGGGCCGCGTACGTGCCAGGCGAGTGCTCTACCGCTGAGCCACAACCCCAGCCCCCTCCAGCATTATTTAAGATCCCACTGTTTACCCTGAATTCTCCCTGCCATCGCACAAGCCTTTTGTTGTTGTTGTTGTTGTTCTGAGGATTGAACTCAGGGTAACTCGACCACTGGGCCACATCCCCAGCCCTATTTTATTAGAGACAGGGTCTCACTGAGTTGCTAAGTGCCTCGCCATTGATGAGGCTGGCTTTTGAACTCATGATCCTCCTGCCTCAGCCTCCCAAGTGCTGAGATTACAGGCCTGCACCACTGCACCCACCTGGTTGAAGCCTCTTTTTATCTTACTCTATAGTCAAGGAAAATACATTGTAGCCAAAGAGTATCTGCTCCTCAGTCTGAAACAAAACACAGACTCTGTCCCACCTTAGAAGTAGTGTTTCTCCATCTGAACTTTTCTTTCCAAGTTTATGTCAACATTCTACTTCCAAATCCAGTCTCCTTTTCTCCAGGAAGCCCTCCTTGATTAAGCTTAATATATTTTAACTTTCAACTTCTTCTCCCATTACTCTCCATGCCATCAGCCATCAGCACTGTGCAGTTGGTGCTTGTTCCCTAGGCTTTTTGTTTGTTTGTTTTTGTACTGGGGATTGAACTCAGGGGCACTCGACCACTGGGCCATATCCCCAGCTCTTTTTTGTATTTTATTAGAGACAGGGTCTCACTGAGTTGCTAAGTGCCTCATTATTGCTGAGGCTGGCTTTGAACTCATGATTCTCCTGCCTCAGCCTCCCAAGTGCTGGGATTACAGGCACAAGCCCAGCTCTGTTCCCTAGGCTTTTGAAGTGTGTTTTGTCTTCCTAACCATGATGCATAAGCATGCATTACTTTTTAACCATGCTTGATAGATGGTTATCATAAACTGATAAGAAGAAAAAAATGCACACCCAGAAGAAAATAGAGGAGTTTTTCTATTTTTGCTTTAACATAGAAATTGTCAATTTGGTGCTTGCAAGCTCTGAGGCACAGGAGAACCTGGCTTCTGCAAAAGATGTTAGGAAGCTTGCAGTATCTGTAAATACCCAAGAATAAAGACCATGTCCTTCATTTGTATTATTTTTCTAATTCCTCCACTCCTAAGTACTTGACTTAACCCCTGAGTGTTGGTTGGTTGGCTTAGCTTTAGACTGTGGTCCACTGAGATCCTTGGGTACTTTTAAGCCAAAGAGTTATGTTCTGCCACGTCGATGTAGATAGAAGAAGGACCATGTCGTGTAACCCATGAGAGGAGGACATTCTCCTGGGCCTCAGTTCCCAGGCTGGGGGTGGAGGTTGGGAAGAAGGAGAAAAAAGTATATACTGAGCTGGCAATGGGGGGCAAGGTTGGGGGTGGTGGGGAAAGAGAGGAGTCTGGGCCAAGGCCAGAGGTGGCTCCCCAGGGAGTCCTCAGAGCGGGCAGCCGGACGTCTCTCCATCCTTCCCGCCTGACGGATGGGTCTGCTGCTCAGGCACAAGCTGTCGGGCCAGGCCGCTGCCAAGGCAGAACAGTGGCGCTTCTGTGCGCTGGGCTCGGGCCGCCGGGAAACCGAGCGACTGATGGAGAAAGCAGACGTCCCGGAACGAGAGTCATGAGGGGCGGGGACCCGAGCCGCTGGGTCGCAGGAAGCATGTCTGCCTCACTGAAACAAGGACCACAGCGCGCCAGCACCGGGAGTTGGTGGCGGACCGTGGGGGCGGGGGCGGGCGGTGCAATCAACGCGTGGGACTGTTTGGGGGAAGCTGTTGGCCAGAAGGACGCTGAAGGACCGTTGGGGCGAAGAGCTCTGTCGTTTGGCCCAAAGCTCCCTCCCCTTTAATAACAATAGCCGTTTGCGTTCAGTTCGGCGTTGTTCGTTCCTTACTCAGACGCGCAGAAATCTTCCGACCTCCACCCGCACCCTCCGCCTTCCCCATCTCTGCCGGCGTCTCCAGCGGCCCGTCCCGGCCTCGGGGCTGCCTCGCTTCCCTCCGCCGACCCGCGGGCAGACCCCTGCGGCGAGCGCTCTGGACCCGGATCCCGCGGCTCCGCGATCCGCCCTGGCCGGGCTCCGACCCCGCCCCGCAGCTGCCTCCCCCTCAGCGTTAATTAAAACTTGCGAGATGGAGAGGCTGGCGCGGGCGGCTCCGTTTTATTTGCAGCATCTTTCATGCTGCTGACGATCGTAAAGGGCTTTAATATTGAAATATGGGCCATTTTCCCAGCTCCAGCCCTCGCCGCGCGCTCTCCACACCCCCACACCCAGCCACCCCGAGCTTGATGAAAGAGCCCCTGCAAATCCATTAAGAAGAGATAATTGAAAACTCCGGGGTAATATTTAAGGCCGCGCGCCGACGCAGGGCGGAGGGCCCAACTGAGCCCGCCTTGCTGGTGAATGCCCGCGCGCGTGCCAGACCCTGGGCTCAGGGCCCCACAAGGCCACCTTCGCAGGGCCTCCTCACTCCTGCTCTCAAAGGCCAACTCTGCGCTGTCTTGGCTCAGAGGAAGAGCTGCCTGGAGACTCCTAATTCGAAAAGAGTGATAGGCCACGCTGCGCAAAGTTTGGCCCAGTCGCGGCACATCTTACCCAAGTCCTCCAGCCCCGACTGGATGCACAGGCCTCAGGTTCTGCTTAGTGTCTCTGGATCCAGCGTTCCCCTTGGCCTGCAGTGTCCCTCCAGCACTTGTCCACTTGGGGAATTGCTGTTGCCTCTTCAAAACCAGTTCACCACCATCCAAGTGATGGGCCTGGGGTGGAGAGTGGCTGGAATACAACCGCCATGTCTGACCACAGGTGGTCCTTTCTACAGCTGTATGGTAAGGTGGCAGGGGCTTAATATATTGACTTTTCTGATCCTCCACAAGATTGTAATAAGCAGTTCTGAGCATCTTCCTTTGCACCTCCCTATCCCATAAATATGGGCTACTTGTGCTGTCCATTACTGCCTCTTAGCACATTGTGTTGTTATTGACTGTTTAAAGTCTGTCCTATGGGACTGTGACATCTTGAGGACAGCATCAGTTCTAATTTCCCTCCTTAGCCCTTGCTCCTGGCCTAGTGCCAGGCATGAAACATGTGATCAGCTAATGCCATCCAGTTGGCTACTATCTGGGCCCCTAGAGGCCTCCAGGGTTTCAACATTAGGCTGTAGGCACGTGGGGGAGGATGGGGCACAGTGTGGAAGATGGGCAGGTTCTGTGAGGCGGTGTTAAGTTCATGACTGTTTCCTACAATAACTAACTTCAGCGTGTTCCTAGGTTGGGGGGAGAGGGTGAGGAACCCTGTTTGCCCTATGGGTTCTTTGTGGATATTTATCTGCTTGATTTGGCTCAGTCTCCTAATTAGATCAGACTCCATGGACTTGCTGTGCGCGCGCGCACACACACACACACACACACACACATATCTATGTGTATTATTTGGGAAAGGGGTAGGGGAGAGGAAAAGGGGGGAGGTTATTTGAAGATTTACCCATTCAGAAGGCATGATAGGCTCAGGTACTCCCAAAATACCCCTCTGGCTCCATCTCTCCCTCTCTCTCTCTCTTTTTTTTTTTTTTTTTTTTTTTTTTGCGGTGCTGGGGATTGAACCCAGGGCCTTGTACATGCTGGGCAAGCACTCTACCAACTGAGTTATCCCCAGCCTGCCACCTCTCCACTGCCAGGAGTGGAACTCATAGGATGGTCCCACTAAGGGAGGGGCTGCTCTGACTCAGCCCTTTCCCCCATTTTGGCCCCAGAGCCCACAGTTGCAGGGCTACCCTCTGAATGGCAGGATGAGGCCCAAGCTGTTTCCACTCTCCATTTCCAACCCAAAAGCTCCCATTAGAGCCAAAAAACATCAGAGCTGAGAGGGGTCAAAATAACTTTGGATCCAGCCATTCTTGGTGTCTATGGACCTAACTGAGGCCTAGGAAGGATCTGGAATATGCCCAGGTCACATAGCCATTGGTGACAGAGCTCATGCTAGAATCCCAGCAAGAGTATAGCAGAGTGGGAATTAAAAACTGAATCTCTTAACTTAAATACACACAACTGATATTCTAAGTACCTTTCACAAACACTATCTCATTTAATTCTCACAAGCCTGTGAGATAGTATTATAATTCCCATCAATAAAATGTGGCTGAGAGAGATTTGTAATTTGTCCAGTATCACATGGGGGTAAATAACAGATCCAGGATGTTTGAACTCCAGTTTAATTGGTGCTAATTCCAGTGCTTTTTACACATTTCTTCAGTGTCTACCTACTCCCCAAGCCAGGCAGGGCCAGTTTCCCAGACACTCACCCCTCATCCCTTGGGCATCTTCATTCAAAGGTCTTTTCCTCCTCAAACCACTTCTTCCTACCCAGGGCAGTGCTCTTTGCCCCAGAAGTAGTGTGGGGGTGTTTCCAGCTGTGTCCCTGGCAGGGCCCAGATGAACTGAAGCCATGCAGAGCCTGGTCTCCAGCACACAGCCCTACTCCTCTCCATGGCCACTGAGGCCTCAGCCATAAATCCCCTGGTCTCAGCTCATAACCATTAGCAAGCGATTGGGCTCATCAAGACGCCTTTATGAGACTCAGGTCAGATAAATGGATTGCCGGAGGTCAGGAACAAGGGATCTCCTGCCTTGCCTGGCTTCAGAGGTGTCCCCACCACCTGGAGGCTGGCAGACTCCCTTTGACTCACAGCTGTCAGTGGAGGTGGGGACATTATCATGGTGAGGTAAAAGTGGATCACCTGGTAATCCCCACCCAGAGAGAGAAAGGGGCCTAGGGATATACAGCCTCAGCCCACCCCCAGTTCAAGGTTGAACACACCGCACACACACAGAGGCATGCCTGCAAATGCATTCACACTCTCAGACACCATCTCTGGTTCAAGTCCAAATTCTTCAGCAACCCCCAGCCCTTCCCATCTTATGTCTTCTTGTGTCCCCACACTCTGTCCCTCTTTAAAGTGCTATCTAAATCAGTGTTTCTCCATACCACATGTACACAAATGACCCAGGGTCTTGCCCAATGCAGGCTCTCATGCAGTAGATGTGCGGTGGTGTCTGAGGTTCTCTTTTCTAACCAGCTTCCAGGTGAAGCTGGTGCTGCTTCTTTAAGAATTTTAGTCTCCCCATGTTGGAGGGGTAGAAGTTTTCCTGGTGTGGAAGAAAGGGAGTGTGGAGTTTGGATAAGCTCCTATCCCCACCCTCCTTCCACCCCCTGAAACTCTGCTGGGCACACCTAGGTGACTGGGCCACTCCTGAAATACTGCTCTCCACTCTTCACATGGCCCCTTCTCACCCCAAAGATCTCATCCTGACACCACTTCTTCAGAGTTTTCTCGGGCCACCCCAATTTGATAGATCTCCTCTCCACCCTCTCAGGGACTACTTTAGCCCTCTTCATAACAGCTTCCACAATTGCATTTATATATTTCTAGTTGACATGCTGATTTTTTTCTCATCCCATGAAATGCAGGGTCCCTGGGTTCAGGGATCATGCCTGTCCTATTTATTTATACATTCTCATTACCCAGTGTCTACCATATAGTAGATACTCAGAAAATATTTCTGAGAGAGTGAATGAAGCACTTCCAGGCTGAGAAGGAGTGGGGGAGGTTATCTGAATCAGGGACTGAGCACAGAGGTGACCTGATAAAGCCTCTTGGAGGAAGGAAAAATGGGAGGAAAAGAACTTCATGTGGGGGACAAAGAAAGGTGATCCAAGGGAAGAGGGGGGCAAGTGTGGCTGGGCAACAGAGGGGCCCATTGGTCCCAGGTTGATGTGACAGGGGTGTGGAAAGGGTCCTGGGGGGAGACATAGTGGGGCTAGGGGCAGGGCTGCAGGGCTTGCAAACCATGGCAGGCAGTGGGAAGGCATCCATTCTACTCCCTGATCTCACGGACAGGACCTTCATTTATTTTTTCCTATACTGGACATATTCTTATTGAATCCCTGTTCCATGCCAGTCACTGTGCTGGGAGCTGAATCCAAGGGGAGAATGCAGTGAGTCTCCTCCCTGCCCTCATGGAGTTTACAGGCTCTCAGGAGAGATTGACATTAAATTAATGTTACCTTTGAGCTAAGGTCCACAAAGGAGAAACGTATGATGGATGAAGGGTGTGATGGGTGGGGGAGAAGCTTCCCTAGGGAATGGAAGTCATCCAGACTCCTGGTGGGTGGGCTCTTCTTCTCCTCCCCCCACCCCAGAATGCCTCTGCTTTCCTCCTGGACATTTCTGCATTCCTCTGCACTGCCCCTTTAAGAGGAGCGCCTCTTCCCTGAGCAGAGGAGGTTCCGGGCACACAGCCCGAGCTCGCCAAGGTTGTGGGCTATAAATCAATGCTGGCACTCCCTTGGCAGTGGGCTCTCCTCTGAGCTGCCCAGATGGCGGGCAGGCCTGGGGCTCTAGGGGCAGCCAGGCACTTGGGAGGGGGTAGGCGGGCAAGGTGGGGACACAGCTGGGCCCTGGGCCTCTGATGGCAGCTTCCCACCTCTGCCTAAGAGCCTTGGATCAGAGAAAATGCCAAGGTCCTTCTCTTCCAGTATCAGGGGACTTCAGACTTGAGTTACAGGCTGGCATGTCCTCTTCAGGTCATTGTTCCTACCCCTGCTGGTGACCCAGGCCTCATGCACATTCTCTGAGACCAAAGGCCATAGAGGACTTCCTGGGGTCCCAGTTTGGGACCAACCTGAAAGTTCTGCCTGTGGCTTGATGCCCCTGCCTTCTTGCTGTAGCTAAGGTGTTTTTTGTTTGTTTGTTTGTTTTGGTACTGGGGATTGAACTCAGGGGCACTCGACCACTGGGCCACATCCCCAGCCCTTTTTTTGTATTTTATTAGAGACAGGGTCTCACTGAGTTGCTAAGTGCCTCGCCATTGCTGAGGCTGGCTTTGAACTCATGATCCTCCTGCCTCAGCCTCCTAAGTGCTGGGGTTACAGGCGTGCGCCACCACACCTGGCTAAGGTATGTTCTTGATGTGCTATGAAGGACAGTTGCTCCCTGTTTGGTGAGGACTTTGGGGGCTCTGGTGACGTGCCCCCTCTCCTTCACCTTAAGCCTCCTAGAAAAGCAGGATAAAAAGATTTCTCAAGGTCAGCTGGAGAGGGTGGAACTGTCCCCTCTTGGGGGTTGTCATCCCTCAGCCACCCTCACAGGTGTTGTGACAGAGAGAACATATGTCAGTCCTACCCCAGAGGACAGTGACATCTCAGCAGTCACAGTCCCACGGAGTTGTATTCAGTAGGCTTGTCTCACCTGTTCCCTCTGGGCGGAGGTGAGTTTGGAGCAAAGCCTGCAGACCCCTCCCACAGAGCAACAGGCAGGCTCCACAGCTCCCCCAGCCCTCCCCAGCAGCCAACAAAGTTTCTAGGACAGCTGAAAAAACCCCTGAGTTACAGAGCAATAGAGATGTCTTGAATGTCCTTGGCCTCAAATTCTCTTGTGAAACATCAGAACTCACAGATCCTTCCTCACACACTCGTTATATAAACGAGGCAGCTGAGAAGTAAGCCTGGGTCTTTCAACATTCAGCCTGTCTCTACTACACCACATTTGCCTCCTGAACAGAAATCCCCAAGCCACCACTAAGCCAGAAGTATTAGGCTCTGACTGTAATAGCGTAGATAGAAGTTAGTTAACAAGTAGAACTTTCTCAGAACAGCTGATCAAAGATGAGAAACAGCATGCCTGTAATCCCAGCACTTGAGAGGCTGAGGCAGGAGGATCGCAAGTTCAAAGCCAGCCTCAGCAATGGCGAGGCACTTAGCAACTCAGTGAGACCCTGTCTCTAATAAAATACAAAAAAGGGCTGGGGATGTGGCCCAGTGGTCGAGTGTCCCTGAGTTCAATCTCCAGTAACCCCCCCCCAAAAAAAAAAAGATGAGAAACAAAGTCAAAAGATGAGTTCTCCAAAGCAGTAGGGGAGGGTTGGGGAAGGATGGACTCAGGAATCAGATTGGAATCTAGCAAAAAGATAGGCAATATAGAGAATGCAGAAAATGGGGGGGTTGGCATGGAGCCCAGAGCAAGGCAGCTGGGGGTGGGGCTTCTGGAGTTCTTCATTCTGGACCCCACATCTTCACATGTCCCAGGCTCCTGAGTGTCTACAGCAGTTTAAATTCAAGCTTTATTTCAGCTGATTCTCTTGGCTTATTCTTTACTCTCCTGGGATGGCTTATCTGGCTGCCAGAGTCATTTGCCATCTCTAATTTGTGTTTAAATTAAAGTTCCCACAAACAGGGGCTTAATGTGCTGTTACCAAGAGCTCCCAGGTCCCCTGCAGCTCCGGGAAGTTGAGGGGGCAGAGGGAAGAGGCCATTTTGCAGGCATCACATGAAGGCTGAGCTCCTTGACCATGGGTACCTGGAGTGAATGGCCCAGTGTCTCTGCCCTTGCTCTGTCCAATGGTGAAACCTGAGGGCAGGGCAAAGCATGCTCACAAGGGCCTGGGAGTTCCCGTGGTTGCTCACCCACTTTCAGGACCTTGGGAAGAAGGCAGAGGAAGCAGGCAACAGAGAGCAGGAAACAAAAAGCAGGGAGAGTCATGAACATCCATTTTTTCATACATACAATGCTGTGCCCTGCGCTGCTCCCAGACACCTCATAGTGGTGAGCTCACTTAACTTCCACCACAACCCTCTGAGGTGGGTGTTATCATCAGCCCTGTTTTTATAGAGGGAGAAGCTGAGGCACAGAGAGGTGAAGTAACATGCCCAAGACCACACAGCCTGTAAGAGGTGGATCCAGGATTCAAGTTGCTGCAGTCTGGCTCCAGATTCCCAGTGGCATGCCAAGGGATGACACTTGAGCCAAGATTTGTCTGTCACCCTTCCCAATCCCCTGATCACAACTCAGGGTTTCTCTTTGCCAAAGCAACTGAGACAGAGTGAAGCTCTTGTCCTGCTCCCCAGGATCTTTCTCTCTCTGGGCCAGAAACTTCTCACCTGTAAAATGAGAATAAGGTACTTGGAAGGATTGAGGGACTAGGAAGATTGGGATTGCTTGTCACAGTGACCATCCAGGGCAGGTCCTGAGCAGCTGTCAGTTCCCTTCCCTGTGGTCTAACCACTCATCTTCTTGCTGTACCTCTTGATTCTGTTTTCAAGGGCCCTAGCAGCAGTGACTCCTCATCCCTTAATGGATACCCTCAAGAAAGAGTTGGACATACTCATTTGGTCAATTCCTTGTTTTCCTCTGAGGAACCCTCTAAAAGGGAGTAGTAAAGCAAAGGTGGAGCCCCAAACTGCCCTACCCCTCCCTCCTCTGCACCCAGGTGAGCCAGCCAGGATTTTACCGGGAAGCAAATGACACATTCAAAAGGGCTTCACCAAAGAGTTGAAAGATATGACAATTTTCAAAGATGTAGACAGGATTAAGGAAACCAGCTAGGGCTATGGTGGCAACAGGAAACCCCAGAGAGCTCAAAATCATGCTACCAAAGCCTGATGTTAGCTGGAGTCAGGGGAGAGGGGTCCCCAGAGCAAAGCAGTGCCCACTGACAAGCCACAGCCACTGCCAGAAATTCAGGCGGGCAGGGAGGCCGGGAGGGGATGGGGGGAATGAACACCCTGGCTCCCCTCTCTCCCTTCCTTGCCAGGACCTCTGTTGGCCAAACCCAACCAGAAGGAGGAGACCAGGGAGACCAGGTGATGTGGTCTGCATATGTGAGTTTCCCAGAAAGCACAGGGAGGTAAGCAAAAAATAACACATGCCATCCTTCCCAGGATTCCCTGCTCCAACTCCACCAAAGGACTACCTCTGCTGCTCCACTACCACCTCTGTTGCTCTGCAGTCAGTTGACAGGGAAGGAGACTCGAGATTCCTTCCTTGACACAAATGATCCTGTTCACAAGGAAGGTGAGTTCCAGGCAGAAATCAGCTGGAGAGGAAAGGGCTTCTCAGTTATGTTTTTTTTTTGTTTGTTTGTTTGGTTTGGTTTGGTTTTGGTACCAGGGATTGAACCCAGAGGTGCTTAACCACTGTGCCACATCCCCAGCCCATTTTACATTTTACTTAGAGACAGGGTCTTGCTGAGTTGCTTAGGGCCTCACTAAGTTGCTGAGGCTGGCTTTGAACTCATGATCCTCCTGCCTCAGCCTCCTGAGCCGCTGGGATTACAGGCATGTGCCACCATGCCCAGCACACAGTTATGTTTGAAGTATACCTGGGCATGAGCACTCACTCCCAGCAGGGAGAGAAAGAGGACAGCACAGGGGTTAGCCATGTCAAACAGCAATGGACTCTCCTTCCTCAGCGTAGGATGCAAATTGCTGTGAAGCTTCCTTCTGCCTCCCCTCTCTAGACCATGAGCCCCGTGGGGCAGGGATTTTTCTTGTTCATCCTCAACACCGAGCCTGGTGCCTCTTAGGGAACATAATCGGAATTTATTGAATATGTAAGTAAACTGATGAGGAAGTGAATGAAACCCCATGTGCAGCTCCCGTGCCCAGCCCAGGCCCGTGTCAAGCAGCACTGTGGAATGAATGGCACGCAACACTCTTATAGAAGTTTTATTTCAATCACCTGCCACTTTGGCCTTTCCTTGCCACCAGTCAGTCATTGGCCACAGGGGCCAGTGTTTATCTCCAAAGTGGCGGGAGGCTACTCTTTGACAGCACTCATTGGAGTGCACAGTGACTTCATTTGGCTCCTCATGATGGGGACTGAGGGGAACAGGGAGTTACTTCATTTCTCACAGCAGCCTTCTTGTAAGCTCTTTCTCTGGGAAAATCTTGATCCATGGCGAATGTCTGTGGCATTCCCGGCTGGAGCCCTTGGCAAGAGATGGGAGGAGAGGATGACAGTGCCAAGGAGGCAGCTGAAGCATTGTCACCCTGGGAGCCACAGCTCGCTTGCTTTTTCCAATGGGCCATAAAGACTGAGGGAGGCAGGAGGAAGCAGGAGGTGGGGTCATGATACCAACAGATGAGAGTTTCCAAATGTAGTCACCATACGAGGCCCACCTGGGGAAGTGGTTATGCGCACACTCTTGGACAGACTGCCTGCTGGCTCTATGACCTCGAGCAAGATACCTCAGTCTCATTTTTTTTTTTTTTTTTTTTTTTTTTTTGAACCAGGATTGAACTCAGGGGCACTCAACCACTGGGCCACAACCCCAGTCCTTTTTTTTGTGTTTTTTTTTTTTTTTGTATTTTATTAGAGACAGAGTCTCGCTGAGTTTCTAAGTGCCTCACCATTACTGAGGCTGGCTTTGAACTTGTGATCCTCCTGCCTCAGCCTCCCAAGTGCTGGGATTACAGGTATGTGCCACCATGCCCGGCTCAGTTTCATCTTTTAAGAAAAGTGTGCATAACACTAATACCTACCTCAGGTAGTGTCAGAAAACAGTAGGTGAGTTAATAGGGAAATATTTAGGATGCATGGTCCCTAGTGAGTCCTACATACATTTCATTAAGTAAGATTAAGCAGGATACTTGAGTTGTAGCCCCACAAAGTTTTTCTTTTTATTTTTTTAAAAATTATTTTGTGGTTGTAGGTGGACAACATTCCTTTATTTTGTTTATTTTTATGTGGTGTTAAGGATTGAACCCAGTGCCTCACACATACTAAGCGAGCATTCTGCTACTGAGCTACAGCCCCAGCCCAAGTTTTTCTTTCTGTAAAAAATAAACCCAGCCTCAGATACTTCTTATGTGTGCTGTGAGAAGTGAAGTAACACATGTGAAAATTATATGTTAAAATTTGCTATTTGTCATTGAAATCGTGTAGGAGGCCTGATTTAGCAGCAGTGGAGGGATGCTAAGGGGCTGCCAGTTATCAACTTCTGATTATCTACCGTGTGAGGTCTCCTGCTTGTCAGCATCCTCAACTCTTTGGCCCCTTCAGGTCTTTTGTTGACAAGATCCAGTCCTCTTGTGATCCCTCCCACAAATAATGGGCAGCTCAGCAAGGACCAGAAGGAGAGTCTCTGACAGCAAAACTGGTCCCTACCTCCCAAACCCATGAGGCAGGACCAGTGACTGGATGGCAAGCTGTGGGAGAAGAGGAGCCCAGCATATGCACAGCAGACTTTGCCTTGGACACGAGGGGAACGGTTGGCAGAGGCAAGATGAGAAGGGTGACCAGCTACTTACATGCTCAGTCTCCTCAGTTTTTCTCATCTTCAAAATGGGAATAAGTAGAGGTGGCAATGTAACTCAGTGGTAGAGCGCTTGCCTAGCATGCCCTGGGTTTGATCCTCAGCAAGCCAAAAAAAAAAAAAAAAAAATGGGGGTGGGGGAGAGCGATAGTTGTGCCTCATTCAAAAGGTGAAGAGTGATAAGATAAAAAAATCCCTTTGTATATGGCTGGTCCCATAAATGGTTGCCATTATTGCTAACATTTTGCATTATCTGCACACCATGCCCTCTAGAGATGGAGAAGTAATGCTGACTTCTAGACTAAATAATGGTTAGCAGAAAGTGATATAAATCCGGATTTTTCACATTTTATTTCCAAAGCAGTTATTAAGTATTCATCCATTCAGCAAATGTTTACAGAATTCATGTGACTTGCCATTATTTTGTTCACTTGTATTTACCTTGCTCTCACCACTAGGACTGCAAGGTTTGTGAGGACAGGGGCAGGTGTCTGTTGCTAGGTGAGAAAGGATTGAGCTCAAGGTGGATCTGAAGACTGAAAGGGGCCAGGCGGGGGCAGGGGAGCAGGTGGCCTGGATTCTGGGTCAGTCACACCTCCCAAAACATAACCTTCCCCTTCGTAGACCTTCCTTCAACTGTGAGACACTGGAGGGGGGTCCCTTGATACCAGGCTCAGGGAACTATGTCCCATTCATTCACTCTGTCTCTCTGGAGCCCCTGGAGAAGGGTCTGAATCCCCTAGTCTGAGGAGTACAGCAAGTGGCAAAAATAGTAATGATGATAAAAAGAGACTTGACAGAGGAAGAGGGAGAAGCTCTACCTCAGCGACATAACAGATTAGGGGAATTAGAAGCTGTGTCCAGGCCTTGCTTTCATGGGTACTGGGTACTCCTGCATATAAGACAACTGTTCTTGAGCACAGACCTCATTTTGTTTGAGCCAGGAGAAAGAGGGAATCCATATCCAAAAGGTGAGAACAACACAAATGTCCATCAACTGATGAATGAATAAACAAAATGTAATATATCCATAAGAAGATATTATTCAGCCATGAAAAGAAGTACTGATATATGCTTCAATATGGGTGAGGTTTGAATTTATGGTACTAAGTAGAAGAATCCAGTCACAGAAGGCCACTTATTAAATAATGCCATTTCTATCAAAGCTCAGAATAGGAAAACCTGCCAAAACAGAAAGGAGATTAGTGACTGCTTGGTCTGGAAGGAACATGAGAGAATAAGGAGGTGAGAGCTAAAGGGTAGAAAGTTTCTTTTTTCCTCCCTCCTTCTTTCATTCCTTTGTTCCTTCCTTCCTTCCGTCCTTTCTTCCATCCTTCCTTCCTTTCTTTCTGTGCTGAGGATCAAATCCAGGGCCTCATGCATGTAGGGAAGTGCTCTACCACTGAGCTACACCCTCAATCCTGAGGTTTCTTTCTGAGGTGATGAAAATGTTCTAAAATGATTATGATTATGGCAATGGAAGTACATGCCTGTGAATCTGCCACAGATATTCAGTAGCACCACCAAATTGTATGTTTCAAATGGTGTCATATTGTATGTGAACTACACCTCCAGAAAGTTGTTTTTAAAAAGAGAAGGGATGGGGAAAAGGGGCAGTTGAAATGAAGTGAAAGGCCATGATCAGAAACAAAGCCCAGGCACCGTTTGTCCTGGCTGACCCCCAACTCAGAGCTCGTATCTCCTCAGGCAATGTTCTGGAAGCCCCCAAGCCACGACTCAGGAAGATAAATTGACCCCAGAAGGTATGGGGCTGGGTCCCTTCTCCCCTGACAGCTCCCTTTCTGTGTTTTTTCTGGCACAAGAAACATGCTGTCTTCTTGTGTAAATAGGGGAAATTTATGAGAGTTTTCCCCCTTCTCCTCCCTGGTGGGCTGCTACGAAGGGCCTACGGGTAAGAGAGAGTCTCAGATTCCAAATATCAATGTGGGAATCCTAGAGGAGGCAGAGGGTCCCTTGGCCTGCTTGGCTCCGGCCCCAGCCCTCCTTTCCTCCTGTGTTTTGACCATCTGGTGATGAGGAGGGTAGAGAGAGGTGCAGCCCACTCCTCCTCCAAGTGCAGGGGCCAGGTCTCCCAGGCAGATAGCCACCCAGAGGGGCATCAGGGGAGGTCAAATGTGGCTTGACTACCCAGGTTCTGTTGGAGGAGACACAGACCCACCCACTGGATCTGGCTATTTTTGTACCTCCCCATTCGTTGATGTCATGGGAAAAGAACTCATCTTAGATTCACAAAAATTGACAGAAAACCCAAGTATGTGACCTTAACCAAGTCACATCTCTCTGGACCTTATATGTAAAAAAGAGAGAGAGAGAGAGAGATTGACTTTATCAGGGGGTTTTAAAACCAATTTTAGCTGTGGGTCCTTTCTTTCTTTTTTTTAAACATTTATATATTTGCTTTTAGTTGTACACAATGGGTTTAAATGGGTTTATTTGTACGTGGTGCTGAGGATCGAACCCGGGCCGCGCACGTGCTAGGCGAGCGCTCTACCGCTGAGCCACAATCCCAGCCCTCCTTTCTTTAAATAAAACCTTATGTAGCAACCCAACTTGTGAATGGGCTACTGAGTTTCTTGGGGGCGAGAATGGGAGATCCCCAGGCCCCAGTGGTAACTGTCAGTGGCTGGCCTAACACAGGATGATCTCCAAGGTCCTCTCCAGCTGTCCTCAGGAGCGGATTTGACCCATGGTGAAGAGTGTAACCCAGCTCTGCCACCTAGTTTATGTCCAGTGCCATGTCACTTATCTTCTGAAGGCCTCAGTTTACTCATCTGTGAACTAGGATAACAGTCACATGTATGTCAGAGGAGTGTTATGAGGATTCTACTAAATAGTGTACTTAAAGACCCTATCATATAATCTGGATCAAAAAATATTATTATGATTATTCCATGATCTCATGTAGTCCTTTTGTTGAGTCTGAAATGGCAAATCTGGTGTGGGAAGATGTATCAGGAAAGACGCTGGCAAAACTGCTTTAACAAAAAGGTCCCCAAACACAGTAGCATATAGAACAAAAAGGTCCCAAAACACAGTTATTTCTCACATCACAGTCTGGGAGGGAACAGTCTGGGGTACAGTCAGTCTGCTCTACCTGGTCAGGTGGAGGACTTGGTTTCCCTTCATGTTGTTGCTTTTCCCTCTCTTAGAGATTTCTTCTCAATTGCCTGGTTGAACCTCAGTCTAGGCACTTCTGTCCAGCTCATGAAAAAGAGATCCCAAAGAACCTACCCATGTCCTCAGGCTCTGATGACACCACTTGTATCTCCTTTTCAGCTGGCCAGACATGGCAAAGAGGTTGGCTGGGAAGTAGAATGTCATTGGCAACAAGAAGAGAGGGATTTTTAGCCAGGCACGGTGGCGCATGCCAGAATCCCAGCACTTGGGAGGTTGAGGCAGGAGGATCATGAGTTCAAAGCCAGCCTCAGCAATGGCAAGGCACTTAGCAACTCAGTGAGACCCTGTCTCTAATAAAATACAAAAAAAGGGCTGGGGATGTGTCCCAGTGGTCGAGTGCCCCTGAGTTCAATCCCCGGTATCAAAAGAAAAAAAAAGAAAGAGAGAGGGATTTTAGTGGCCCACTGGCAGCCTTATTTGAGAGCTCAAACCCACGCCAGCACTGCCATCCTCCTCTTCTCTTCCCAAAGGAAGGAAAATAAAGTCCAGGGCCTAGAAAATAGCAAGACCCCAGTCAGGTCCCTGCCATCCATCCTAAGATCAGCAGCCCAGGAAAGCAACTTGGAGGCCTCCCTCCAGAGAGAATTCCTTTCTGTCTTTCCTTGTGTAGATATGAGAAGAGTTTCTGTCCCCAGGGCCACACTGTCTCACTCTCCTCAGCCCTCTGTTCCCCGTCATTGGGTGTGTCTACAAACGTGGGCATATGGGATGATCTGAACCAGAAATGGAAGAGAGGTGGGGATACGGAGGCCACCATGCTCAGCAGACAGCCCAGACATGGGTACTGGTGCCAGGAAAACCCAGTTACCAACCATGAGACCCCAAGTGAGCATTAAATTCTCCAAGCATCTACTGAGTCTTTGGAAATAGGAATAAAAAACCCACTTGATGAGGTTGTTGTGGGCATTAAATGAGATATCATATGTACCTGGCACATCGTATAAAGGCATCTAAGTTTAGTTGGTGCCAGCATGGCAGACCCAAGGCAAATCAGATGTATCCCTTGTTCCCACTCAGCCTTTATATGGGTACTTTCTTCCTCTCCTTCCTTGCCAATACATGACTCCCTCCTGCCTCTTCTTCACTTCCTACACTCATTCCCTTCCCATCTGAACCCTGACCTATAATCTCCTCCTCCAGGAAGTCTTTCCTGACTGAAAAACCCCTAGTCCCTCTCCACCCCCCTTCCAGCCACCCCATGATCCTGGCCCTATCCCTGTCCCAAGTTTGCATGTATCTCATCTTCCCATTCAGAAAGTGTGCAGCATGGAAGTGCAATAAGATTTGTCATTGTGAGTATAATATTCCCACACCTTAAGCATGTAATAAATTCTCTGTGTTCTTTTACCTATTAAAAAAAAAAAATCGAGCCGGGCGCAGTGGCGCACGCCTGTAATCCCAGCACTTTGGGAGGCTGAGGCAGGAGGATCGCAAGTTCAAAGCCAGCCTCAGCAATGGCGAGGCACTTAGCAACTCAGTGAGACCCTGTCTCTAAATAAAATACAAAAAAGGGCTGGGGATGTGGCCCAGTGGTCGAGTGCCCCTTAGTTCAATCCCCGGTACCACAAAAAAAAAAAAAAAAAAAATCGGGGCTCAGATTCCAATTCTGCCACTTTCTAGCTTTATGACTTGTCAGGTCACTCCTCTTTAGATCTGCTTCTCCCATCCTCTTGAGTCAGGTCAGGTGTGTGGCAGCAGCATAGTGAGTATTTAGCAAATGGCAGTCTCCTCTGCTCTACCCAGCCTCCCCAGCCCACACCTAGGACTCCCTATTGACCACAGGGAGACATTAGACCAAGAAGTTAAGTCCTCTATCACAGCTCTTCCCAAGGAAAAGAGACTTTTCCCTTGAAGTCTATGGGCACTGGGAAGGTATCACTGACCCACAAGCCAGAGCAGAGGTCAGGAAAGAACTGGGATCCTGGCTCTGAGGGCTCCAGGCTCTCCCCATCTCCTCACTATGTGCAGCCTGACTGGTAGATCAAGAACCAGGGAGAGTTGAATGGGCTGATCTGCTCAGTCTTAGAGAACCTATGGAGCTTTTAGCCTGTAAGAAGCAGCCCTGATTCAGTCTTCCTCCACCAGAAGGGCAACAGCATCCATAAGTGATGCTCTATAAGCATCCCTATAGAACACTATGTAAGTGTTTCCATGGGACTGTCATTGTTCTGGGCACTTGGCACAGTTCACTCATTTCTTCCTCAGAACACCCTTGAGCTAAGATGCTATGAACTCCATTTTACAGAAATGGCAGCTAAAGCATGGAGAGGTTAGGTAACTTGCCCAGGTCATATGACTCCTATAAGGCAGGACAAAGATTCAAAACTAAGCAGTCTGGCTCCAGAAGCCACACTCTTAACTACTATGCCATAAAAAGAGCTAACACTTACCGTCAATGTCTGTGCAGCAAGCATTGCACACGTTTCGTCTAATTCTGAACAACCCCCTGAGATAGATTCTGTCATTATTATTCCTGTTTTCCAGGCCAAGAAACTAAAACAGACAGAAAAGTTCAGCAATTTGTCTAATGTCTCAAGCTAAATTGCTTCAGAACTCCTAGGTGTTTTTCCCCAAGCCCCCCCTCTTCCATGGGGTTCTGCATTACCAACACCTTTCTTCACAATTCTGCTTTACCCCAGGGTCCATAGCCCCCATTCTCCAAAACTCCTGCTCACCTCTTCCCTTTCCCTGCCCTTATCTCCCAGTCCCTTCTCTCTCCCACAAGCTCCTCCCAACATTTTTTGTCCCTCCCCTTCTGCTCCCCTCCACCCTCCCTTGCAGCTCCTGCTTAATCAGATAAATTTCACCAGAAAAGACCCTCAGACTTTCCAGATCAGGCCCCCACTGCGCTGATCGCACACCCCCAGGGGAGCCCCTGCAGTGTTGAAGCTGGAGAGCCAGAAATAAAATCCTCATCTGCTCCCCCACCCCCACTTCCCATCACTCATCTGGGAATCCAGGGTGAAGAAGGAAGCTAAAGTGCAGAGCATTCATTTAATATTAACAAATTGAAATGAATTCTTTTAATGCCAATTAACTTGGAGCAGCCCCTTATTAATAGTAATTTAGATTCATACTTAGGAGAAGCAGGATCGGGGGCTGGGCCAAATGTGCCCAGAATGTCAATGTGACAATGGGGCTGGAGAACCAAGCAGGAAGGGGCGGCAGTTTTACTTCTGCCCAGTTGGGTTCTGTTTCTCTAAGAACAGATAGTCAGCAGAGGCAGTCCAGGAAACACAAATTACTCTTGTAATTTTATTTTTGTAGTTCTGATGAATCTGAAGGTTCAAACAATGTCACGCCATTTTATTAGTTTGTTTTTACAGTAATGCTAAAAAAAAAAAAAAAATTCTCTCAGAGCAAGGATTTATCCCAAACTCTCCTAAGTCAGCCTTCACTGACCAGAAGTGAGCATCCCCAGACCAGCCCTACACTCTTCTTTGTTCAAAGTCAGAGCCAAAGATCCATTTTAACCAAAAGTAAAAAAGGAAAGTAAACATTGTCTCTTCTTAGAAACCTCCCCTAGGATGGAAGAGACCCAACAAGTCTAACATGACCCTCAGCTAACACCTTACAACGTCAGGGACAAGTAAAATTTGCTTCCAGCTTTCTTAGAATTTAGGGGAATGACAAGAATTAAAAATTCAACTTTGTGTACCAAAGTAGCCCAGAATAGAGACAAGTGAAAAGAACTTGTCCTAAACTAAAAGTTGAAAGAAATTCTGCTCTTGCTTCATTTGTTGCCTGGGAAGGTGGGACTGGGGGTGTCCAGAACTAAAACTGAGACTGGACTGTGCCCAGGACAGGACAGCAGGCATCCCTCCATTCCTGTAGGGAGAGGGGAGGGCGAGTTACATTTGAAGCTAATAATTATGGAAGTTGGGAGTGAAGGTTCTGAGATGGAGGAGGCAGGAGTGTTAAAGGGGCTGAGGGAAAGTAAGGAAATGTACAAAGTGGTGAAGTTTATAAAATAAAACTTCAAAATGTTTTAACATACAACATATTAAATATACAAAAGAGGTTAGGTTTTACAAGGAGATAAAATACATAAAAATTGAGACATAATAATAAGGAAAATGTATATAATGATTTCAAGTCAATTGTTCTTCAAAAGGGGGTGCCTAAGCAAATGAGACTTTGTTCAAACCCCCCAGGGTTTCTCAAATAATAAATTTATTTATCAACCAAAAAAGGGGAACAAACACAAAACTAAACCACAGTCCACACAGGAGAAAAAAAAACTGGAGATTCTGTAACAGCTGAAAAACCAATGGTGGAGGGAAAAAAAATGTGTAAACTTAAAACCCACAAAATGATTATTTATAAATACTGACACTGGAAGATGGGATGGAAAAAAGAGGTGAACTTGACATCATTAAGCAATTGAAACTTGTAAAACCTAAGGTGAATTCATCCCCAAAGTAAAGTAAACTCTCCATAAACAGAATGTTTCTTCCTCAAGAGAAGGAAGTATAAAATTTATGAAAGAAGAAGAAAGTACCACTTCCCCCCTCCAAAAAAAAGTATATTAATCTGAACTTGATTTCCCTCCAGTTCAAAATGGATTATGCAAAAGAAGACAAAGGGATTCGTTTTCTTTCAGCTGAGAGGGAAAAAATAAGATTTCAATTGTCTAATGGGCAAGAAGGAAGGCATCGTTTGCAGGTACCAGAGAGTGGGGCTGGAGGGGTGAGCAGTGGGGACCAGCTTACCTTGCTCTGGGGTGACAGCGGCTAGATAGGAGTAGATGAAGGTCCCTGCACGTTAGGGGAAAGAAGGACCAGGGGATCCGAGTGCCCCTAGACAAATAAGGACGGTGGAAGTACTGGGGGTACCCATCTCCCCACTCCGCTCGCCTCCCTCCCACTGGTACCCAGGCCTAGAGAGCTACTGAAAGTTACAAATTGCTTCCATTATTAGCTCATCCTGGGCGGCCTGGTCATTGGCCAGCCCCTGAGCACGTGGTCCCTCGTACCAATCGATCGAATTTCTAGTTGCAATTCTCTGTCTGTCCCTTGGCTCTGGGGAGGGAAGGGGGGAGCGGTGGCGCGGGGGTTGGGGAGGGGCTACGAGGGGACCCTCGCCCTTCCTTCCGCCAAGTGGGGGTCCTTTGCGCCGCCCCCAGAAGGGGTTGCAGGAATGTTGTGGGCTGGGGCACACCCGGGAGGGCTGAAACTGGAGGAAGCCAGAGACATCGCCAGGGACCAAGGGCCCCTCTCCAGTTCTCCCGCCTGCCGGATAGTGCTCGCCACTCCCTCCTTAGAGCCCACTCCATCCCAGACAGTCCTGGAGCTAGCAGCCTGGCCTACCCCAGGGGCTCCGATGCTTTCTCCGAATCATTGCTTCTCCCGCTACTTTGAGGACTGTATACCCACGTCCTGCCTCCCTCGGGCCGCTCTAGATCCGCGCCTGCGCCCTCAAAATCACCCTCCCCTTCCCCTCCCCGAGGGCTGAGTTCCTACCCCTCCTGGAAATCATTTAGAAGGACAAACTTTTGAGTGGATGAAAATCAAAGGAGCCGGTCCTGAGCAGGTGAGCCGGGTCCGGGAAGGGTGCGCTGAAGTCTGAAAACAATGTCTCTCCCCGTCTCTGTCTCTTGTTCTCTTTCTGACTCCATCCTGTCTGCCCCGCAAGCAGACGCCAATCTGCCCGCCTTCGGAGAAAGCTGGGTTGGGGTTGGACCTCTGTCAGGGGCTTGGTGTCAGAGTAGCTTTCCTCTCTTGAGTTTGGGCACTAAAGGGGCAGTTGCCAGGGGAGGGGGAGGGTTGCTTCTGAAACTGGGGAGGAAAGGAGGAATTAGGGATTGATAGGCCCAAAGGCTCGGCTGAAGATTCTTTCCCCAAATGCAACTTGCGTGAACTTCAGAAAAGTTTTTTTTAAAAAGAAATGGAGAAGGAAGCAGAGTTGGGGTTTTGAGGTTTTAAGTGGGAGGTGGGGGCGGGGGGACTCTGCTTCTTCTTTTTTTTTTTTTTTTTTTTTTTTTTTTTTGGGTACCAGGGATTGAACTCAGGGGCACTCGTCCACTGGGCCACATCCCCAGCCCTTTTTTGTATTTTATTAGAGACAGGGTCTCACTGAGTTGCTAAGTGCCTCGCCATTGCTGAGCTGGCTTTGAACTCATGATCCTCCTGCCTCAGCCTCCCAAAGTGCTGGGATTACAGGCGTGCGCCACCGCGCCCGGCTTCTGCTTCTTCTACTGATAGAAGGATATGTTTGTTTGTTTCCCGGTCGGGACTAGTTATCCACGAAGAACCAAGCGGGTCCCAAATTCAGTTCACCCCAGCAAGTCCTTTAGAGACGCTTGGAGATCCACAAAGGGGATACTCAAGGGAAAGAAGTACTAGCGGAAAGTAGTAGTTTTTGACTTTGCAGCGATCAGAGTGGGGTGTGGACCAAAAGCCCGGGTCCAGGACTCCTGCCACCCTAGGACCTTTCGCTGATTTTAATTTAGGAGGGAACAACTCCCAAATATCTTTTTCCCCCAGTCCAGTTTGACTTCAAAAAACCATTTCCCTAAGATGGAGTCAAGGGAGTTCCCATCCCTCCTACCTCCAGCACAACCTCTCCCTACTTTTTCCAGTGATCAAAGGAGAGCAAGGAAACCCCTACTTCTCTCCAAGGGCTGAGAGAAACCCTAGAGGAAGAGATGGGAGGCTCTTCCAAAGGGAATCAAGAGCAGAGGATCGGTTCAAAAAGCACTGTTGAACTTGGAGGCTCCGGACAAGGGGGTGTGGGCTGGCGCGGGCCTTCGAGGTGGCCTGGGGAAGCGGGCGAGGGCGGAGACCGCTGCAGGTGCACTGGCTGGCTGGGTCGGGAGGACCTTGGAGCCCGCTGTGCCGCTGCTCAGGGCTGGAGGGTAGCGGGGAGGGACTCTGCCCCTGAGGTTTCCAGGTCAGGCCCCTCTCTGGAAACCGTAGGCTGGAGAAGCCAGGCGGGCGGCAGACGGCGCGTTTGGATCGCTTTTTGGAGAGGGTCAGGAGGGGCCTTGGATCCCGGGAGAGGAGAATTCTCACGTGGAGCGCGTGATGTCTCTGGCCACACACGCCTCCAGAGGCAGCTTGGCCGTACTAGGTCAGGAGCAACGAGTCTGCCCAGGCCTTTGTTTTCCCTGCTCTTCGGGATTTTCTGCACTGCTCCCGCCGCAGCCCCGGGCACCTGCTCGCCGCCAAAACCAGAATTGGGCCGGCCTAACTGAGGGGTTTAGGAAGGCCGCAGATGGCACTGCCTACAGACCTTGTCGTGCCCCCCACCCAAAAAATCTGAACCTTTGAAAGGGACGTGTCCAGAGGCAGGCATTAAAGCCTCTGATGTTCAAAACAAACCAAAGCCCCTTTCTTTCCTCCCATTCATGATTTTTCATTCCTCTGCAATCATTTGGATGGAAGGCCTCATCCCTCTCCAGTCCCAACACTAACCTGGGAGGTGGCTAACCTTGCAGATGGCCTGGGCTCTGGATGCTCTGAAAGAAGGCATCTGGCCATAGGCTTTCTTTCCACTCTCCCCTTTTGGTAAATCTGGTCCTTTTTGCTCCTGCCTCCCCATTACTAAATTACTGCCTCCATGGCACAGGTCTGTGGGATTTTCTTTTCCTCTTTGCTTTCTTCTTTTCCTCTTTCTTCTCAGGATTGATGGAGTGACAACAGTTTGGCAAGGCTTTCCTAAGCCTGCAGTGGGAAACTGTGGACCCAGCCCCAACACTGCAAGTTGGGGAAAACAGCCCCGTTCCTGCCTCCTTGAGATGGAATCCCAAGTTGAGGGGGATTGAGAAGGAATGGCATGAAGGATGGCTGGGCAGACACAGGACAGAAACCTCCTCTAGGGAGGGGGCAGTTTTACACCATATGTCTATTGCAAAGAGAATGTAGAAACAAAGGCAGATTGAAAGAAGATCTAGGAAAGCAGCACAAAGGACTGAAGAAATTCAGAACAAAGAGACTGAGAGAGAGGAAAAGATAGGAGAAAGTCCAAGGGCTGACAGCAGAGGAAGGGGCTCTGGGAGAACCAGTGGGAGAGGAATGGACAGGAAAGGAAAATAGATGCAGGGCAGAATGAAGAAGCAGGGTTTGGTTTGTTTGTGCTGGGATCAAAATGCAGGGCCTCAGACATGCTAGGCAAGTGCTCTACCACTGAGCTACATCCCCAGCTCAGTTTGTTTTGTAAAGGTGCTGGATAAAAAGAAAGAAGAAAGAACACAAGTGCAAGAAAGGAGGAAGAAGAGAGTAAAACAAAAGGGAAGGAAAAGAAAGGGAGAAAGGGGAGAAAAAAATGGAAAGGAGAAAAGTAAAGGCAGTAAAGGAAGACAGAAAAAATATAGGAAAGACAGAAAAAGGAGAAAGTAGGAAGGAAAGGGGAAGGAAGGGAGGACCATAAAGAGAAAAAGTGAAGGCAGGAAAGAAAGTGGAAGAAAGAAGGAAAAAAGAAATAAAGATAGAGGGAGAATAAAGAATAAAGGAGAGGGAGGAAGAGAGATAATTAGAGAAGAAAGGGGATGAGATTCCTGGCTTCCTGGCCTAACACCAACACTCCCCCTCCCATCCCAGGTGATGGTAGCCCAGGCCAGTAACCTGAGGACCAGCTTCTCTGTGAAGCAGCTGAGGGAACTGGAGAAGGACTTCTCCCCACAGTCCTTCCTACTACCTCCCTTGCTGGTGTGGAGCAGGCTATTTAGCCCTGAGACTCCGAGACACTTGGATCAAGATCTGGATCTAAAACTGATACATGAAGTAGAAGAAACTGATGAAGCAGGGGCTGGACACATATTCCTGTGCTGGTGCTAGTGCCCTCTTTCTCTGGCTCTGACCCTTTACCCGCCAGCTCCTGGGAACTCTACTGTGGCCCTGCAGGCCAAGGCTGTCTGAAGACTGGGCTGATTTGCTGGTCCTCTGGCTATGACCTTGGGCCTTAGTTTGATCATCTGCCATATAAGCCCTTTGCACTGAATGATTGTTCTGTAATTTTAGTTAGCCTTCTTGGATGTGTTCAAGCAAGAGCAGGGAGAAGATAAGACCTGGTCCACTTTGGGTGTGAGGGGAATCTTCATTTTCTCCCATTGCTGAGAACAAAAATCCATCCTTAGCAAAATCGTTGCTTATCTTATCTCCATCCCTACCCCAGAAAACCACCCAATCAAGGGGTTTCTCCATGCCAGGAAGGGTTGGGTTCACCTGGAAAGAGATTAGTGTAAGTTTGCAAACCCTGGAAGAGCCAGAGAAAGAATCTCATATGTGAAAGAGAATGAGGAAGGTCCCTACGAGGACATGCAGAGAATTTTATAGAACTCACACAAAGAGATTAATTGACTTTAGATTCAGCCTAGAGAGGTGATCAACTCAGGGTTGTTGGGTATCTGTTGCCTATGAGGCCTATATTCCCATGCCCTGTTCATGTGTTTTGGTGGCAGCTGCCCAGTTTGATTCAAGTTGTTTTTTGTCTTGGGAGGTTTTGTTGTTGTTGTTGCTTGTTTTTTGTTTTTGCTTTTGTTTTGTTTTGTTTTGGTACAGAGGATTGAACCCAGGGGGGTTTAGACACTGGGCCACGTTCCAGCCCTTTTTATTTTTTATTTTGAGATAGTGTCTCGCTAAGTTGCTGAGGGTGGCTTTGAACTTGTGATCTTTGTTTCTTAAAGTCAATTAAATAAATCCTTTGTCTCCCCCAAAGTGGAATGGGCAGGTCACTGAAGTCAGCCAAATTTTCCAAGGTCAATGTAACCTTTGAGGATGGGCTTCAGGACCCCCAAATCAGTGGTTGGAAAGTCACATTCATCCATGTTCATAGTAATCCTTGCGATGCCCTCTTGGGGAGGCCTCTGTCTGGCACTTCCTAGCATTGCTTTTTTTTTTTTTTTTTTTTTTTTGTTTTCCCGGGGATCCACTCTCTGGGTCACATCGATCTTCTGAGTTGCTAAGTGCATTAAGCTGGCTTTGAACTCGCGATCCTCCTGCCTCAGCCTCCCAAAGTTGGGATTACTGATTTTTTTTTAAGTTTTCCTCCCCCTCGATCTTCTTCTCATCTCTCCCTGCCTTTTTCTGTCCTCCCCCATGTCCATCTCTCCCTTTTTGTCTAGTCCATTTACTATTTTGGTATCCCAGAAGGCTCTGTTCTGAAACTTCAGGCTAGCCAACATGCAGCCTGCCTCAAAGGCTTATTATGTGGATGCGAATATTGGGGTTTGAAAATGAGGTGCTAAAAGGGAGTATAAGTTTTGCTAATTAGGTACAGGATCAACTAACTGGGTTTCTGTATCAGTTGTGACTATGACCTGCACATCCCCTTGACTGGCTGCAAACAGTTCTTCCCCACCCCACCCACCTAGTTGCCCTGTGCTTGTTCCTGGGAGTGGAGTTGCTTGTGCCCCCAAGGCTGTTGCTCTTCCAGGATGAATGAGGTCAGGGATACCAGGTTGAAGCCTCAAACTCTTAAATAAGCAAAGCATATTTCCCCATTCCCTATGCATCCGGAGGCCTTGCAGAGAGACTGGTCAATCCTGGCTCCTGACTGTCTGTCCAAGGATCGCCCCTGATTAGCCAGGCCCTTCATCATCCACATCTGTTGGGCAAAGGGAAGCAACTCACTCCAAAACTATGATAGAGGTGATGCAGACTGTCTTCTCAGACAATCTCCTTGCCCCAACCTGGCCCTGCAGAGGAGAAGGGAACCCAGCCCATTTCGCAGGATGTGGAATCTCGGAATCTCAGCGGCAGAGCTGACAGCGCAGCTGCATCCGGGAGCCTGCTGCAGAAAGCAGCTTCTGCCTTGGGGCGTTCCTTGCTGCCTCAGTCTTGGCTCTGTTCAGTTTGCCGTTGTGTTTTTCTCCCCCATTTGGGGGTAAGGGGAGCGGGGAAATGAAATGCTTCTCCCCATGCCGCTAATCCTTTCCTCTGCTCCCACCAACATCAGAGCTGCTGATAGTAACGAACTGCAGCTTTCAGCCCATAATCAAAACAAATTCAAATTCTCTTCTGGGCAGGAGAAGGGCAGATGTTCCTTCTGCAATCCTCCCCTGCGCATTGATCCATTTGAGGGCACTTGGGGGTCAAAAGTGAGACCAGATTGCTTTAATCAGTATGGAATTAGCATTTCTTATCCCACCAAAGGCCCAGATCTCTCACACGGAGGAACAGGAGGTCTTCGCCCAGACCCACACCTGTTCTCTGGCCTCTCAAGCCGGTGGTAATGTACAGGTTTGTTGAAGTAGAGGAATAGAAGGGAAAATGGGAAATTTGCTCTATTTTTAGTCAGTAGCTTCAGCTGTCCATTCTGCTAATACTTATTTAGTACCTACTATGTGTAAAGCATTGTCTCTACCTCAGTTTGCCATGACTGTGAGAAGATTCTTGGACCTCTGAGGTCTCAGTGTGCTGTGAACAAATATACAAATAAACGGATGGAAAAGAAAGTTTGTCTCGGATTCTGTTGATTTTCCTCACAGCCTTCCATGTGCCAGGTCTCAGAGCCCTTGTCTTCTCAGCTCCAGCTCCACAGCCTCAGTCAAATAGAAAGCAGGATGACCGGGGCTCGCTGGTCTCTCCCACTGAAAAACTACAAGAACACGAGCAAGAGACACGCACTGGGGTCGGTGTACAAAAGCCCCAAAGTAAACGGTTTAGGATGGTTGGCAGAGGGGCCCTCCAAAAATACCTGCAGTCTTTGTAGTATGCATTGCTCAGTCAGGGCGTGTGTGCTGGTGGGCATGTGAAATGATATGTTTCTGCAGGTTGCTGAGCAGGTCTGTGAGTTTGTCTGGGTGTGAGCACATGCTTGAAGGTGACAGCAAGGGTGTGCACATTTGAGTGAGCTGAAGGGGGTGGAAAATGTGCCCGCACCAGGTTTGTATACACTGGGCCCCAAAGCCTGCACAGGTGCATGTGCGTGTGTGGATGTGGAGGAGGGGTATAGACGCACACAGGTCTGAACATATCTCTACATACATGACCCTCTGTGCATGCAGGAGTGTGTACACCTACTGAATTATTATAAAATTACACTGACCCTTACAGAAAATCCATACCGGCCTCGGCCTTTCTCCCCCGACCTCTCGACCTCTGGGGTGCCTGAGGAAAGAGTTGACCCGGTCACTGCCTCCCCCTAGTCAATGAGACTTTCTCCATTAGCATAAAACATGAATCTGCTGGCAGCTTGACAAATTATAACTAGCAGCCAGAGTTTTGCCAACTGGCTGGCTTGGGCGCTGTCTATTTATCATTGAAAATGGTAAATCATAAGAATCCAGATGACTTAATTATTCAAATCCACCCAGGACCCAGAGAAGCTGCAGTTCCGTCAATCTCAGCCCTGGGCTCAGGGAGAAGGGCAGGGAGAGAGACGCTCGGGAGCTGGGGAAGCAGGTTCAGTCGCCATCCTCTCCTCTGCCAAGCCAGCAGGGTCCTTCCCTACAGCCCCCTCCCCTCCCTGCCTTCCTGTCCACCTTTTCAGAAAGAAGGCTGGCTAAGTGCTGGGGTTGCTGGCCCTCCCTCGCGTCTCCTTTCTCCTTCACCTGCCCCCCACTGCCCACCACCCCTTGTCCACGCTGGGTGCTTCTCAGCGTCTCTTTGGGTGGCGCTCTCAGCTCTCTGTTTCAGTGCCTTCATTGTAATTTCTTCCCTAACTCTGATTATTTTCACCATTTCTCTTCCTCTCCCTACAGATGGTTACTGATCCCCCCACACGTGGCCTTTCTTTTCTTTTCTTTTCTTTTTTTTGGTACTGGGGATTGAACTCAGGGGCACTTGACCACTGGGCCACATCCCCAGCCCTTTTTGTATTTTATTAGAGACAGGGTCTCACTGAGTTGCTAAGTGCCTCGCCATGGCTGAGGCTGGCTTTGAACTCACGATCCTCCTGCCTCAGCCTCCCAAGTGCTGGGATTCCAGGCGTGCGCCGCCGTGCCCGGCCACATGTGGCCTTTCTAATGGAGTCTTGCCTGCTCTCCTGGCCCCTTTGTTCTCACTGTCCCTGAGGTGCCCACTCAGGGTCCTCACACTATGCACTGCACCGCTGCCCACCCAGCGCTCCCAGTCCCCAATGTCAGCATGCTCTTCTCTTTGCCGTGGGGCCACATGGAAGCACAAAATCGGGGGTGATGTTGAGCTCACTCCCCTACCCGTCTTCCCCTTTCTTCTGTGGATTTCTACACAGCTCAGGAGGCGGTGGAGGGGCTGTCAGAGACGCGCCCCCACACTCGAGCAGGGATATGTTCCAAGAAGGCCTATCCCTGGGCCACCCCCTTGGCTCCCAGCATGAAGCCACCTCAGGCCCCCCGCAGAGGACCTGCCCTATGCCAGCCCTCCCAGAAGAAGAACTCCTTTGCAGAACAACTTGCAGATCCAGAGGTCTGCTTGCTTTTATCCTTTTATCTCTGTGTCCCTTAAATATGTCCACTATTTCTATTTCTTACAGCCCAGCACCCCAAAGGAGTTTGTTCTTCCATCCCCAGGGGAACAGTAGTGTCACAGAGCCCCTCTCTCTGAATGGCATGCTGGCTTCTTTTGGAGGGTCTGCTCTACCTGCAAGAGTCCCAGGGACCCATCACCCACTACTCTGTCATCAGATGCTCCTCAGTTTGCTTCTCATGTGAATCAGTTTGGTCACATCAGTATGTATGTGTGTGATAACCCTTCTGTGGATAACCTGGACTTTGGGCATATTAACAGTTCATGCCTAGTGACGTATGTGCCTGCACAAATACGGAGGCCAGTGCTGTGTGTGTGTGCACTTGAGCACACACTTCCATGAAGAGCCCTTGTACTAGAACAACAAGTGACAATGTCCCCACCAACAGGACACCTTAGGAAACAGCCCTCTCACTCCATTCCATTTTAAAGTTTCTGAGCAACATTGCTCTTAAGAAAATATTGGACGTTCATTTTCATAGAACTCTAAAGAAGGAGCTACCTGTTTTTGCTACTGAAAGCAAGTTCTTCCTATAGTCTAGCTTTCTCTGCCTTTCAGGGTAGAGTCAGGGGATGGTCAGGAATCTTGGAAGGGGACACCCCATCCCAAGAGAACATATATGACATACAGGGGACCCTTCCACACCTAGACATTCCTCCTGTGAAAACACTGCACCCCCTCCCGCTTTCCTTCCTCCTACCTTCCAGTCCAGGTTGATATTTAACAAGGGCAGTGGTGAGGGGTGACACTGACGGCCTGGAGAGGATCAAGATTCAAAAGCAAGCCATGCAGCTGGAAGGCAGCAGATCAATAAAGGGAGACAGATTGGAGACAGGTTTCTCTCACTTCTTCCCCACCTCCCCCGCCCCTCCTGGCGCAGCGCCCCTGCCCAACTCCTGACAGCAGGTGGGCGGCAGAGCCAAGCCCTGGCCTCTCTCTGCCCTTCTAACTCAAACAGGTTCCTAATCCCTGGGTGGAGGGTAAACAGCCTCCAAGCACGGCCAGGAGCAACCACAGAAATGCCACTAATGTATCTGGAGGCATGTTCCCTGCCCCCGCCCCCACTCCGTGTTACTAATTAGCCCACCGGCTTGGGAGAAGCTGGGGAGGAGTGGCGGAGGCTGCCTTTGTGCAGGCTCCCTCGGCTAGCCTGGGTCTAGCTCTGGATAGTGTCTCTGGTGCCAGACAAGCTGAGGGTGGCAGAGGGATTCCTGCTCCCTCCCCACTCACTGACTCCTAAATCAGCTCAAAGGCAGACCGAGGGTATGTTCCCCTCGGCACCCTCCCTGAGTCTCCCATCTCCCCTTGGCTGTTCACAGCTGGGAGGCAGGTGGGAGACAAGAGGGAGAGTGAAATCAGCTCCGGAAATCAAACGACCCAATAAAAAATTAATTGTCTAATTAAAACCATGAGGAAGCCCCTTGCCAGAGTTTGGCTCTGAGTCGTCAGGGCTATAAAGGGTGGGAAAATGAGTCTCAGCTCCTAATAAATTCCTGATTTGCAGCTTGGTCTATCAGCGAAGGAGCACTGAGCGTTCTGCCTGGCTAGGCCTCCTGGAGGTCATTCCACCCCTTTCTTGCCCCCCCAGCTCAGGCCATCACACCCTTCACCCCACACATACCTGGCTCAAGCCCAGAAACAGGGTAAGAGACAGAAGCCACCACCCAGCGCAGGCAAGTGTTCCTGTGCCTGAGCCTCAGTCTCCCTGATCTGAGGCTTACCCATTTCTTCCTGGGCTTTCCTCAGGAAAGGGAGGTCGCAGAAACTTGCTCAACTGGAGTTCTTCATTCATCTTAACTAATGGTTGGTACAAGTCTTCGTATAAGGTTCGCTGTGACCTCACCCCCTCCACTTTTGCGAAAAGTACATTTTTACATAATTCACAAACTGACAGATTCTCCTCTCTCAGACCTTCGTGTTGAGTTTTGTAGATGAATGACAGAGAACCAAGCTAAGAAATTAATTTCCCATCTAAAAAATGTACGACACTCATTCTTCCCAGTTGACCAAATCCTCTGGAAGATTGAATTCAGAGCTTGTCCAGAAAGGCATGCAGTCGGACAATGCTCAATTGCAGGTGGAGACCCCGCCTCCTCCCTGGATGATTGTATTACCTCTTCACTTGGGTCTGCAGTTTGGACACAGCCTTCAGCTCTCTATTCCCTCTCTTCCCTGGCCAGGGCAAATTCATGGTGCCTCATCAGTGGCATTCATTCATTCATCCTTGCAGGAGAAGGGGGTGGCTACCATATTATACTCATTTATTATATAAAATACATGATGGCATCCATGTGTGTGATTAGTTTCTTTAAACAAACATGGCAGAACAAACAAGGGTTGTCCTTCAAAACAATTCCCTTGGGCTGGGGTTGTGGCTCAGTGGTAGAGCGCTCGCCTAGAACGTGCGCGGCCCAGGTTCGATCCTCAGCACCACATACAAATAAACGAATTGTGGACAACTAAAGCAAATAAATAAATATTTTTTAAAAATTCCCTAAGAAGGACTTATATGTACTTACTCTACATGCACCACTAGTGATTAAAACATTTCTGCAAGGTCTTCTTTAAAAATGGACTTTAGTGGGCTGGGGTTGTGTCTTAGCAGTAGAGCACTCGCCTAGCATGTGTGCGGCCCAGGTTCAATCCTCAGCACCACGTAAGAATAAAGGCATTGTGTACAACTAAAACAAATAAATACATATTTTTTTTTAAAAATGGACTTTAGGGGCTGGGTTCAGTGGCGCATGCCTATAATGCCAGCACTTGGGAGGCTGAGGCAGGAGGATCGCGAGTTCAAAGCCAGCCTCAGTAATGGCGAGGCACTGAGCAACTCAGTGAGACCCTGTCGCTAATAACATACAAATAAGGGCTGGCGGTGTGGCCCAGTGGTCGAGTGCCCCTGAGTTTACCAAAAAAAAAAAAAAAGGAGGGGCTTTAAAGGGGTTGGGGCTGGGACTTAGCAGTAGTGCACTTGCCTGGCATGTGTGAGGCACTGGGTTCAATTCTCAACACCACATATAAATAAATAAATTAAATAAAGGTCCATCAACAACTAAAATATATATATTTTTTAAATGGACTTTAGGGGCTGTGGCTCAGTGGCAGAGCACTTGCCTGGCATGTGTGAGGCACTGGGTTCAATTCTCAACACCACATATAAATAAATTAATTAATTAAATAAAGGTCTATCGGGGGCTGGGGTTGTGGCTCATCGGTAGAGCGCTCGCCTAGCACATGTGCGGCCCGGGTTCCATCCTCAGCACCACGTAAACATAAATGCATTGCATTGTGTACAACTAAAGCAAATAAATAAATATTAAAAATAAAAATAAATAAAGGTCTATCAACAACTAAAATAAAATTTTTTTAAATGGACTCTACAGCCAGGTTACAGAGTATTCAAAACAACACATATTAATTATAAATTTTGGGGACCTGACTCCATAAAAGCAATGGATGCCAATAAGGATAATCAAAAAGCAGAGCCACAGATAGGGCTGGAGTTGTGGCTCGGTGGTAGAGCACTGGCCTGGCATGTGTGAGGCACTGGGTTTGAGATTCTCAGCACCACATATAAATAAAGAAAGAAAGAAAATAAAGGAAAAAAGAATTTAAAAAATAAATTAAAAAAGCAGAGCCATGCACTCTGAAGACAATGTCAGAAGAGGAACTGCAACCTTGTGTCGCTGCAGCCTGGCTGGAAGGCGGGGAGCTCCCCTCAAGGTGACTACTGGGAGGCAGCGGCACTCTTTCAGACACGCTCGCCGTGGCCACATCTGGAGCATATTATTTATTGTTCCTGATGATCCTCCTTTCATTCATCTGGTTGTTATTTTTCATCCTAAACAATGAACTAAGCTTTCCTAAGAAGGAGAAAAAGGAAAGGAAACAAATTCCTAACCCCCATCTGGATCAGGATCCTATTTCTATTTCAGCAAATTCCCATGCACAAGTGTAACCCACGTGGCCAAGGCTACTTCTCAGAACCCCAAACCTAGAGGCTAGAATGTAGACTGGTTCAATTCACCTCATATTAGCTGCATGCCTACTAAGTGCCAGGCTCCACTTGTGGTTACCTATGAGTTATCCTTCCCCACCAAGGAATTTTTTTAAAAAGTACCTTTATTTATTATTTATTTTTTTTTATGTGGTGCTGAGGATTGAACCCAGGGCCTCACACCTGCGAGGCAAGCACTCTACCACTGAGCTACAGCCCCAGTCCCCCATCTAAGAATTTTAAGACACTTTTCCTTTCCCCATGGATAGACTTTGTTGTTTTGAATCACTGCTAATTTAATCTAATACTGTACACTGCTCCAAGAACCAGCTGTTCCATTTTCTGGTGGCCACTGATAAGGACTTAACTTTGGAGATTATTTTACCCATCTCTATATCTCTGGGCAAAGCCTCATTTGAATATTACTAGTTCTCAGGTTGCCTGTTTGGGGTTATAAACAGAACCCTGATCTCAAAAGGACATTAGGGGGAAAGGAAAAGGACATTAAGGTGGCCTGCTATCTCACATCTATGGAGGGAGAAGGGGCATCTTGCACACATGAAATTCTATGTGAATGGCACCACCTAGAGTTGTGCTCCAGGAGTGCAGTGATTGGTGTTCCCAGAGCTGAGCAAGGCTACCATCCTGCCACCCAGAGAGGCCTGGGGATCCAGTCAGCCTCACTCACCCCCCTCAAGGATGAAAAACCCAAGTTTTGACAACTAAGGTGTCAACACCTCAGCCCCTAAAAAGGGCTCAAAGAGATCCTCCCTACCTCATTGGCAGTTAGGAGATCTGGGCTCAATACACAGCTCACCAATCTTCTCTTCATCCACTTCAAAGGCAACTCCAGCTTCAAGAGGACCCCAGGATATGAAGCAAGGCTGTTCTGATCCAAGCATGGTGTTGGGCAATGTTGCCAGAGCACAGATCAGGCTGGGCCTAGAAATCAGAGTGGGACCTCAGACCCCAGCCATCCCAGAGTTAGGGAAGGGGTGGGAGCGGGTGATGGAGGTACAACCCCGAGTGCAGAACAAATGCTTATAATTTTCCTGTTCCCTCCTAGACTCCAGGCCTGCCAGACTCTCACTTGGGTCCTCACCAGCTGGCAAGCCCGTTTTACCTCCTTGCCATCTGTCAAGACTGTTCACCTGAATGTCCTCTCCCTCCTCTCCCTTACCCTTTTTTCCCCTTCTCTCAATCCTCAACCTCTTTTATACTTCCTTTTCCCAAAATCTCTGAACAAAACCTACTGACCTTTGCAATCTCCACAACAACCCCTGGAGCACTGATTCTCTCCACTTGCAGAACCCTTAAGACCCCTGTGTCCTTACTTTACTAGACAGAAGCTCCTATTCACCCCATTAAGTTGGACATCACTGATTCAGCAGGTCACAGAGGCTCAGCCACAAGAGCTCCACACGAAGCTAAGACAGGCACTAGCACTCAGAGGAGAGGGTCAGCCAGTCCACAGCCAACCGAGCCTGACGAAACTCCTCCCTCATGCGGGCACCATATGAAGAAGAGGGGAGTCTAGCCCCAAGAAGCATCTGGTCTCATGTGACAAAAACAAGACACATCCATTCCAGATTTTAAAGTGATAATAAGAAACTTGACCATGAAGGTGAGCTTTATGAAAAATGAGTTTCAGAGGCAAGAGAAAGTGCAGTTAAATTGGATCCTCCCAAAAGACTCCAAGAGGAGTCAGATAGGAGCTGCCTTGGTTGCTTTGGGAAGGCTGAAAGCCCACTGTAGTCCTGCATGCTTCTGAAGAATCATTGCAAGGGTTCTTTGTTTCTCCAGAGTATCAGTCATGGAAGAAGAATGGGCTCCCGCTACAGCAGAGTAGCATCACTGAACACCTGCTCTCTGCCAGGCAGTGTGCCCTAGGAATACAAGGAAGGCCACACCTTCAACGCTCTGACAGTCTAGATGGGGAGGAAATCACAAGTTAATCCTTATAGTGCAACGTGGGAAGACAATACTAGATACACTCAGGGAATCATGGGGCACCATGTACACACCCAAGCCTCTGTTGGGGATGGGGGAAGGAAAGGGTCACAAACAGCTTCCTGTAAAGCAGGTATGTAAACTAAGCAAAATCATGCAAATGATGCCCCTTCTTCTCCCATGCCATGTCCAACTAAATTTCCACCCCAAGAAAAAAACGTTTGCTTTTTTTTTTTTTTTTTTTTTTTGGTACAACAGATTGAACCCAGCAGCACTTAACCACTAAGCCGTATCACCAGCCCTTTTTATTTTATTTTGAGACGGGGTCTCACTAAATTCCTTAGGGCCTTGCTAAGTTGCTGAGGCTGGCCTTGAACTTGCAATCCTCCTGCCCCAGCTTCCAAAATTGCTGGGATTACAGGTATGCGCCACCATGCCAGCTACCACTGGCTTCTTAAACCAAGGTCCCAGTGGGGTGTCAACATTCAGCCCACTCTCTGTCTCCTGCTATAGTCTAGGATGCCTCTCTGACCCATCAGACCCTACAGTCCACCACTCCTGCCCACACGATGGCCAGGGGCTCTCCGATTGGGAAGGCTTGACAGAACCTGGGGAATGTGGAGGAAAGAGCATCCTATTCCCAGAATACTCTGAAGCTTTCCTCTTTCCCGCCCTTGGGGAAGATGCCCCTTTTCCCCCCCACCCCAGTTCTCCACCCAGCTCCCACCCTCCCCCTGCTGCAGCTGCTCCATCCTCCCCCATCTTGAAAGAATGCACCCTCCCCTCCAAGTCTCCTCCACAGGGTGCAGAGAGGGAGGGAGGCAGCATATGGCCCCATTTTCCTTGGCCTGTGTAAGCTATTTTGGAAATGAGAAACCCCCTTGCCCTTTCCTCCCCTCTGGGGAGCACCCTCCCTCCCTCTGCACATTCCCCAGAAGTTCTCAGACTGAGATCCGCCCTACGTGCAGTTATGTGGTGAAATCACCACTTTCCTCCCGCAGAGGCTCTGAAACTGGGAAGGGAGCGTACCCAGCCCTTTGATGTAGGCACGTTTTAAAAGGCCCACCTGTCCCCTAGCTCCCTATGCCCCCCGCCCCGTCTGAACTGCTGACTGCTGGAGCCCCTCATCACAGCTTTAAATCCCAGGCTACCCCCGCCCCAGCTTGGCCCAGATCGGTCACACACACACCCTCTCCTGCTGGGGGTAATCAAACCCAACCATGCTCACTCAGGGACATCTGTCTCCTGCGAATACAGAATGATCCCAAACTTGAGGGGTTCTGTGACACTTAAAAGCTTCAAGCAGGAAGATCTGCAATTTCTCTTGGACCAGGGCCTGTGGGGAGGGTCGCTCAGAAACCCCTCGTTTGATGTTGTGCTTTCATGGCTGCGGTTTGATCCAGATGTTCCCCAGTTGTGGGATTTTCTCACTGGGAGGGAGGGGCTGTTGGCTGTGAAGACATTTCCATCATGTGCACATTTGGATCTGGGCTGCTGGGGCGGGGGTGCTCTTCCAGCCCTCCACAACCCCACCCTTTCCCCCAGGTCACATCCTCTACGTTAATATCTGAAGAAGAGAAAAGGATCCCTAGCTGGGAATTCCCATTAGCTTGCTGGTTTGCTGTGTAGCTGTCCAGAATCGGCCCTACATCTGGGTTCTTCTGGTTTTGTATGATGGAGCTGGAGTTAGTTCCCCAAAGTGGTTCCCAAATCATGAGAATAGGAAAGGGAGCTCAAGAACCAAATTTCTGGCCAAGACACAAAAATTATCTAAGAAATTGTGAAAGGAATTGGACTGAAAGTGGATGAGTCAGGGTTCTTGAAAAAGCAAGTGACTGTCCCACTTCCAGGACAGTCTCTCAAGGACAGAAGTGAAACTTTATAGACTGTCTGTTCCCTCAGAGCTTGAAAAGGTCAAGGTCATCACCCCTCAAGGGCTTCAGTGAAACCCTGGAAATCTTTCTTTCAACTTGAAGAGACTTCAGTTCTTTCTGCTGTCCAGCCTCAGTCATTGTGTACTGTAGCCTGAGGCGGTTTCCCTCAGGGAAGTTGTTAGTCCCACTCACAATCCTCTCAGGCCTCTGGAATCCCTCAAATGCCTCCTGGAGTCACCTAGATTTTAAAAAAAAAAAAAAATCAGGTTGCTCCTGGAGCTGTGCTGGTGACCCCATAAACACTTGGCTTCTTGCCTCCATTGTGGGAGTCACAGCCTAAAATGGGTACATGGATGTTGAGCACTGAGGACAAATGAATCCAGACCCTGTTGGTCCAAGGCACCAGCCCATGAATGGATCCTGAAGGACTTTCATCAGCCTCAAGCCTGAGTAAGTGGACTTTTTGCAGGGGAGGGACCTGCATGGGGAGAAGCAGCAGCCTAGGGTGCTTCTTGCAAGGAAAGAAATTTCCAAGGAGACAGAGGTTGGAAGACACTGAGTGGCACGAGACACTGGGAGTAACCATGAGAAACAAACCAGTGGGAAACCAGCACTATGCCCTCTTAGACTAGATAGAAGAGAGGGTTGAGAAAGAGGTAGGTGTAGGGATGGAAAGAAGAAGGTGAGAAAAACTCCATGTGGTTGTTCCACCTGTAGGATTGTCCCCAGCTCTGTGTAGCACATTTGGGGGGCAGATTTTCTTAGGGGGCCCTGAGGGACAGTTCTCAAGCCTCTCCCTCCCCACAGAATTTAATCCAGCCTGGCACAGATGGGTCAGGTCATGATGGTGATGGGGGTGAATGGCGATGGGTCTCACTGGTTTGAATTTTTTCTTATTCCCCCATGTCCTCTTTCCTAGGCAATCATTTCTCATTTGCCTGGTCTTAATACCCCATATGTCTCTAGCTCAAAGAGCTAAGAAACACTCCATCACTCTTAAGCTGGGCTTTGCCACCTGCAGGCCCCTCCCTCCCACACATATGTTCACACAACTGGGGCAAGTGGTTAGCTCTGGCCCCTCCAGCCCCTCTCCCTCCACCCCACCCTTCTCATCTTTCCAAGAAGGATGAGAGCCTTTCTGCCTGTAGGGGGGGTGGGCAAGTAAAGGATCCTCACAGCTGGAGAGCAGCTGGAAGAGCCCCACCTAGCCTGTGCACTCATAGTGACTCCCTGGAGGGGACCAACGCAAGGGGAGAAGGTGTGGGCAGCAGGGAGAGCTCCTGCAGTGGGGTTTTCTCCGTGTCTGATGTGGCCTGGGAAAGGGGCAGATGCTCAGCAAGGGGTCCTGGTTCTCAGGGAGGAAACGGCCAGTGGGGAGGCACCAGCCTTCTGCTGCTCCCCCTCCCTCTCACCCACCTCTTCACTTTGCCACACTGTAGAATCCAGGTAGACACACCTACTACAACTATCTCATCCCTCCTTATGACTTCACCTCCACCATCAGTGCCAACCTATCCCTGCTGCAGGGAACTGACCCAAGTCTCCACTCCAGAGGCAGGCCTGTCCCCAGCTCCTGAGGATGCTGTGCATGAGGAAGCTGAGGTGGGGCCAGAACTGCTCCTGACTCCTCTCCTCAGGGGCTAGCAGTGTCCCAGCTGAGAATCATCACTCCTGAGCTGAGATGGAATGCTGAGAGGGGAAGGACCAGAGCCAGGAGGCTGGGGCTGGGGACAGAGGTGCCCTCTGCATTCTCTTCATATTCCTGCATGTAAATGATTTCCCCCCAAAGGTTCTGGTTCAGAACCGTGGAAGGCCCCATCAGTACCGCTCCTCCTCCTCCTCTTCTTCCTCCTCCCCCTAGCCCCAAGTTACCAAGACAGAGTTGTTTTGGTTAAGAAGTTTGAGTGGGGCTTGGGCATGTAGCTCAGTGGTAGATCAATTACCTGGCTTGCTTGAGACCCTGGGCTGCATTCCCAGCACTGAAAAAAAAAAAAAAAAAAAGAAATTGGGGCTGGGGTTGTGGTTCAGCAGTAGAGCATTCGCCTAACATGTGCGTGGCCCAGGTTTAATCCTCAGCACCATGTAAGAATAAAGGCATTGTGTACAACTAAACCAAATAAAGAAATATTTAAAAAAAAGAAAGAAAGAAAGAAATTGGGCAAAAGTAAGAGACATTTCTCGGTGGCACATCCCTGTACTCCCAGTGGCTCTGGAGGCTGAAGCAGGAGGATCATAAGCTCAAAGCCAGCCTCAACAAAAGCAAGGTGTTAAGTAACTCAGTGAGACCCTGTCTCTAAATAAAATATAAAATAGGGCTGTGGATGTGGCTCAGTGGCTGAGTGCCCCTGAGTTCAATCCCCAGTACCAAAAAAAAAAAAAAAAAAAAAGTAAAAGAAGCCGGGCGCGGTGGCGCACGCCTGTAATCCCAGCACTTTGGGAGGCTGAGGCAGGAGGATCGCGAGTTCAAAGCCAGCCTCAGCAATGACGAGGCACTTAGCAACTCAGTGGGACCCTGTTCTAAATAAAATACAAAAAAGGGCTGGGGATGTGGCCCAGTGGTCGAATGCCCTGAGTTCAATCCCTGGTAACCACAAAAAAAAAAAAAAAAAAAAAAAAAAAAAAAAAAAAAGTAAAAGACATTTCCTTAATGTTTTCTGCACACCCCTGCCCAGCTAGAGATGTGATGATCTGGCTTCCCTGAGCCCTGTATCACACCCACTTGGTCAATCATTCCACCAAAAACCTCCCCAGCATGTATGTTGGAATGTATGTGGACTCACTGGAGCTGACAAAATTGTGGCCAAAAAGCCACTGACATTGAGCACCCAGTGCTTGGCACTGGGCTGGACTTTGCTGGAAGAGATGGAAAGAGAACATGTCCCAGGGCTTCTACCTCACAGACCCCATTAACCCATAAAGGTACATATTACAAATCTTGGAGACTCTTGTGCTTGAATAGAACCTTGTAATCTTGCCTCCTTCTCATTCAGGCAGGCAATCGTATGTGAATCTCAAGCACATAAGCTAGACAGACGAAAGAACTTCCATAGGGCACTAATACTGTATAGAAAAATCATCGGACTTGAAGGATTCTCTTCTTGGGAGGCAATGAACCAGGAGTACCCTCACCTCGCTGAGCCAGAATCAAGGTAAGGCTCCTGTCTAAAGGCAGCAGAGTGGCTGAGATGACCCTTCAAGATCCTACCTGGAACAGAGTGGGGAAGGAGTCTCCAGTCAATGGGTGTGAAGAGGAGGGAACACAGGAAGAGACACATGGGTAGGTGGAGGGGTTGGAGGAGTAGGGGGAATAAGGCAGGAGAGATGAATGGTCTTGGCGGGACTGATGGACGCGGTGGGGATGGATGGATGGCGGCTGAGGTTTGTTTACTGGCAGCCCCCAGCCCACCCTCACCCGAGAGAGGAATGGAGGCTGGCACATCAGAGGGCTCTTAGGGAAGCTCATGGAGATGATTTAGATGGGAATGAATCAGCTCCATATGGATTAAGTGTCCCTGCAAATCCCAGGACCTTACAGATGAGGGGACGGGGCAAGGGCACTGAAGGGAGGGGGAGGGGGGCAGTGTGGAGCTGGCGCAAGGAAACACAGGCCTGGAGCCATGGAAGGCTCCGGTGGGGCAGGCCTGCATGGGCACAGGCCTCCCGGGCTTGTCGGTCCTGCTTTCTCTGGCTTGGTACTGGGCTTTAGGGAAAGGCCTCCTCCTCGGCCACAAACCCTGCCTGTCTCCCCTTGACTGGGGAGACAGTCTTTCTTCCTGTGTCTTTTCGTCTTCATTTTTCTGTCCCTCTCATTACGGGACCCTGTTCCTCCATTTCCTCCACCCCCATCCACACTCCCAATCCCTCCCTCTGTGTCTCTGCACCTCTGTCTTTTTCACTAGAAGCATAAATGGCATAAGGTCGCTGCCCATTTCCTACTTACCTCAGGCCTTTCAAGCAGGCCAGGTCTAGTGCCACCCTGCATCCAGCCGCGTGCTTCCTTTTATGGGCTCCTCAGGTTCCAGAGGTGGTCAGGAGAACAGGGAAGGCGATATTGACCTCTTTGGCCAGGAGCAAGCTGAGTAGACCTGCATTACCTCCAGGCCATGGGAGGCCACAGGTAGTCTGCTGGCTGGGGCTGTGGAGGCACCATCTCCCCCTTCCCCTGCCATACCCTCAGCAAAGGACCCCAAATCAACTGTGGTTACGAAGTCGGCTGCCATGTGGACAACCTAGAGTCAGAGCACGGGGTAGTCACATATGACAATGGTTGAAATATCACAGCCACTCTCCCCCCCACCCCCACTGGTGATCTATGGGCTGCGTGCCCTGTAAAAATTATTTATTGGGGCCTCAGAGTGTCCTGATTTAGTGCTGCTGCCTCTGGGGCCGAGAGGCCTGCCTGTCCGCCAGAGTCTAAGCATTAAACGACGCTAAAAAGTTAAACGGCCAACGTTGGGGGCTCACTCAAGGAGGCACCATAAAGCTGTCGGAGCTGCTTAAATCAGGAGCGAGGATTCCCCGGGACATCTTCTCTCCATATGCTGTAAGCCAAGAAGGCTCTCCTCATACTCCTGCCACTCACCCGTGCCCAGCAGCCCACATAGGCCAGGAGGCGCAAGGGCTGGGCACCCAGGATAGAACCCAAAAGAAGGTCAAGGATGATCTTCCCGGCAGGGGTTCCTCCAGCATTACCTGGGGCAGGGGCTCAAAAGAACACAGGGAGTCACACTGTCCAGTCCTCTGTCTCCGGGCAGGCGTTCTTCTTGTTCAATCCAGTTTTTTGTTGTTGTTTGGTTGTTTTTTTGTTTTTTTTTTTTTTTTTTTTTTTTTACAGGGCGGGGATTGAACCCAGAGCCTCTTGCAAGCACTCTACCACTGAGCTAAAACCCAGATCTGGTTTTTAAAGACTTCCAGCAAAAGAAATTCCACAGTCTCTTCCCATGGCCAGTGCAGAGGAGTTCTTTCCTAAGTGTGTCTCACTTTAATCCATGTTCCTGCAGATCTAATCCTTTCTGCCCAGGTTTGGAGAGGGTGTTCTGAGCAATCTAGCCTGTGCCCTCTGACTGCCTGTGTCCCCCACACCTCTGTTCCTCTCTGAGGAACAGAGACTCGCCCATTGCAAATTTCCATCCACCAGGGCAACCCTGGGTGTTGGCATGACACTCAAGCTTCACAGATAGGTTTTTGCTGCTGAACCCCAGCCCATGCTGCCACCGCCCGGCCACCACTGAGCACAAGGGAAGGTGGGTCTCCGCAGGCTGTCTATCATGCTTTCTTTCAGCAGCAATAAAATTCACCTCTTAAAACCTCCGCTTGGGTCCCTAATATTTGCCTGGCTATATATCTCCGGTGATATATGGACAGAAATTGCTCATAAACGGCTATAAACCTCTTAGTGGAGCTGGGGAGGAGGTGCATGAGGGTAGGCACAGCCCAGGCTGCAGGAGGATTGGAAGCTGAGCCACTTCACTGAGCATCCCAAACCAGACCCTGGATCCCAGACCCTGGATGTGGCACTCTGGTAAGGATGAAGGAAGGAGACCCAGAAGAAGATCTTTATGCTCATCAGGTGGTATTATGGAACTGTCTCGACACCTTGCTCCAGTGACATGCTGTGTGGCCCTAAGCAAGTCACTCAACCACTCTGCACCATGCTTCCCACAATAACATAAGGATAATGACATCTACCCAGGCTCCTGCATTAAGTTGTCATGAGGATCAAATGAAGAAACATACAAAACATTCATCCAAGGCTGGGGTTGTGGCTCAGCGGTAGAGCGCTCGCCTAGCACATGTGCGGCCCAGGTTCGATCCCCAGCACCACGTAAATAAACACATTGTGTACAACTAAAGCAAATAAATACTTTTTTTTTTTTTTTTTTTTTTTGTGGTACCGGGGATTGAACTCAGGGGCACTCGACCACTGGGTCACATCCCCAGCCCTTTTTTGTATTTTATTTGGAGACAGGGTCTCACTGAGTTACTAAGTGCCTCGCCATTGTTGAGGCTGGCTTTGAACTCGCGATCCTCCTGCCTCAGCCTCCCAAAGTGCTGGGATTACAGGCGTGCGCCACCGCGCCCGGCTGCAAATAAATACTTTTAAAAAAAAATTCATCCATGCTTTTAAAGTAGAGAGGTTGTATATTATATACAGGGTGCTGCCCTCAGATGGGTGGGGTATTTGGAAAGCCTACTCTATGCTGATACTTCACCTAATTATCCCTCATCCTTCAACACCCTGCTATGTAGATATTACTGTCGTTATGTTGCAGATGCCAAACCTCAGGTTCAGAGAGGTGTGCACATGCTGTCAGCACCAAAGACGGGATTTGTACCAGCCTGATCCCAGAACTGGTGCATTTTATTCCACAGGTCAGAATGAAATCCTGGCAACTGGAAGGATAACCAGGGGGCTTCTACATGGGGCAGATGGCTGAAGAATGCCTTCCCGCCTGGGGTCCACCCCTCCCCAGAGTGCAGGCCTTTCTCTGTCTCTGACACTTGTGTTCCAGGCCTCCGAGGGCCCGAGAGTCAAGGGGGTCCCACAGCATATTCCCAACCACTATACCAAATTACCCAAGAAATGGTTCAAAAAGTGAAAGGCAAAAACCTGGGGCTTTGTGAGAGGCCTGAGCCCCTCCCCCAGGAACCCAGGCAGCATGGGTCCTGGGTGACCAAGAGAAGAGACACCTTCAGGGGAACAGGCACAAACTGTGATGGCCATAGTTGCAGAGTCCCTGTCCAACTCTGCACAAACCAAGCTCCTGGCTATACCTTCTGGTCACCCACCTTCTCCTGCCAGCTGCAGGATGCCTCTTCCTTCCTTGACCCCCTGCCCTCCTCCACCCCTCAACCCCCTTGCCCACACCCTCCCTCTCTCCCACAGCATCCCCGGAGGCCCCTGTCTGTCCCCTCTGGTTATTCCTCTCCTCCCTTCCTGCCTGTAGAGCCCCTGTTCCCCTTCCCTCCACATGACCCTCCCTGTCTTTTCCCTAGGTCCCTGCAGCCCAAATGTCCCCTACTTGTCCACGATTCCCCCTCTCGTAGCACCCCCCTACTTCCTGGATAGTCCTTCCTTCAAGCTCACCCCACCCCAGCCCTTCCCTTACTGTCCCCCTCATCTCTTCCCACCTGCCCTCCAGCACTGCCTGCTCTTGCCTCCTTATGACCAACCAGGACAAACAGTAGGAAGGCCATCCTTCTGCCCCACACTCCCCCGTCCCCGGTGGCTCCCACCCCCAACCCCACTTTTCTTTAAGTTTCCAAATCAACCTTCCTCCAATAATAATGATAAAGCAGGAAGCCGGGCCGGAGGACAGTGCAGATTTTTCTTCTTGACACGGAGTTTCCGATTAAAGGCAAAGGGACATAAATCCTCCCGCGTAATTGCTGTACTCCAGCTCAGAGCCACTCGGGAGGGAGGCTCCCACCCCCTCTGCCCCTACCTCTGGGAGCCCCACCCCCATTCTGAGCAGTGCCTGGTCCCCAGAGCCTGAGGGTGGGCCTAGAAGGGGGAAGGGAATGTTGCATGTGTGGGTGAGGCTGTGGTAAAGGGTTGGAATACGCTGGAGCAGGGCTCCCTCATCCCCCTGCCAGGGGTCTGAGGCCAGAGAGATGGCCCATGGCCCATCCCAAAACACCTTCCCCGCCAACACGCACATTGAAAGCACACTGTGACTTTGGCAAAGCTTCTTGGGGTTCATCAACTCATTTGATACTTGTAAGGCTCTTAAAAATGATAAACATATCAAATGGTGGACAGGGTCCTGGAGACCCATCAGTGCAACTCCCCTCCTTTTGTAGGGAAAACTGAGACCTGTCTGTCAAAGGGACTGGCTGATGGCAGAGCTGGGATGGGAATGCTGTCCTAGCCCCATCAGTACTTGACTGTCACACACAGGGAGGGGCTGACAGGGTTTAGATCCATTAAATCATGAGCCTAAGTAGCCTCCACCCAAGTGGTTTTCTCATCTGCCGGGGAACCTTTGTTAAAAATCAGAAATGCTCGGCGCTTTTGCCCCATCTTTATAGGTTAGAGGAGGAGAACACTAGAGGGTGTGTGAATTGGGGTCCCTAACCTGACTCCAGGTTCACACCCTCCTCCTCAGGACTGCACACCCAGAGGGCACCACCTCTGTGTACGCCACAGGTAGACCTCCCAGCTTGGTCTGGAGCCCTGATTCCTCAGCCCAAAAAAGCCATAGAGTCCCCGCACAGAACCCTTCCCATTCTGTTCCCTAATTCTTTCCCAGTCCTGCTGCCTGCTCTCCTCCTCCATGAAGCCCTATCTGATTTGAAAGTCTGAGTTCCACCTTCCCTTGTTTCTCCCTGCACTGAACAACCCCCTCCAGCTATTCCTAAGTCTGGTCCTGGATGCAACCCGACTGACTCTTCTCTCTCTTCAGACTAGGGGGCGTGGTCCTGTCTCCTCCCTCTGACCAGCCACGTCCTAACTCTCCACCCTTCCCATCACCTCCACTCCCACTCCCTCCCCCACCAGACTCAGACCCCAAACAGATCTGATCTGCACAGGACATTCATGTGTGACTACAGGAACCCAGGAGTCCTGTCTCCTCTTCCTCAGTGGAATTTTCCACAGAAGGTCCAAAGTTCCCGTTTCAGATGCAAACTATTCATGGCTTCTCAGCCTCCCTGGACATTTAGCTTGCCATCCTCCCAGCGTCTTCCCTCCAGTATTTTAGGAGAGGGGAGCCCTGAGCTGGGCCAACAAAAGAGAAGGCATATCCTCATGTGTTTACCCACCTTTAAATAAAACCAGCCTCAGCCAATTCCTCCTTGAGCTCTTGGACATTCTGACACAGTGGCCGGCAACTGGTCCTCTACCAAACCCTGACTGAAGGTTCCATGTTCCACCAAGCCACATGCATGTCCTGTGTACTCCCCCTTCCTGCTACCATGGCAACACTCAGTGGAGAGGAAGGGCCAATGAGAGCTTTGGAGTCAGAGGAGTGAAAAAACAGTGTGAAAAGCTTTAGATGCTTCCACAGGGGCCTATGTTGAGGTTCCTGAGTGGTTCGGGGTGGCACTATAGCACTATCTTGCCTGGGAGTTCTGGGTGTTTGTTATATTACTATGGGGCTCCTGGGGTGTCATTGTAGATTCTCAATGCCACTGTAGAGTTTTGGGCATAACTGTGGAGTTGCCCTGGAGATCACGGTGGAGTTTCTGGACTTTGCTCAAGGGTTTCTAGAGAATTATTCCAAAAAGCCACAAGCCTGGGCTACTGCCTGGACCCAGTGATGAGGTAGCTACAGCAGTTTTAAAAAAGAAGAAAGAAAACGAAAAAAAAGCTCTACTTTTTTTTTTTTTTAAACATTTTTGGTTTAGTTTTTTTTTAGTTGTTGATGACTTTTATTTTATGTATTTATTTATATGCAGTGCTGAGAATCGAACCCAGTACCTCACACATGCTAGGCAAGTGCTCTACCACTGAGTTACAACCCCAGCCCTAGAGCCTTTTTTTTTTTTTATATATATTTTTTTTAGTTGAAGGTGGGCTCAATACCTTTATTTTATTTATGTGGTGCTGAGGATCGAACCCAGGACCTCATATATGCAAGATGAACGAGCGCTCTACTGCTGAGCCATAGCCCCAGTGCTGCCCCCCACTTTTTTTTTTTTTTTAGGGCCTGGAGGGGAAAGAGAGAGGGGCCCCAGGCTCCCACAGAAGGAGATAGTGTGAAGTTTGAGGGTAGCAAGGCCATGCTGTACCCTGTCTTGGTGTTCATGTCCTGAGTCCTGGCTGACAGCCTCATTCGTTGGTGATGAGGGCCTGGGAATAGAGAAGGATCCTTACTGGCTTAAGAGTGATTTCGCATCAGAAACTACGCATGCTCCTGGCTTTCTGTAGGGAGGAAGGGCCAGGCAGAGGGAACTGGGCAGCAGGATAGTTCTCCTAAAGTCCCCAGCAGTCTTCCTGGGTGTGTGTTCCCCAGAACAACCAACCCTACCTCATTGTGAGAGCCCAACCCTGGCTGTTGTAGGAGCAGGAGTGAATTTAGGAGGAAAAGATAGAGATGACCCCCCCCCCTTAGAGAACCCCAAACTTTCAGGTAAAACAGCTTCATCTTGGACCCAGGAAAGAAAATGGTGAATTCTTCTTGCAGCCTGGATAACTTCCTAATAGACAGAAGTATGAAGCAAGGATTAGCAGAGAGGTGGGCAGCAAGGGAGACAAGCAGAAACAGGCTGAGGGCCGCTTCAGAGGTGAGTAAGGACAATGGTGAGTTGTAACCCTAGAGACCTCGTGTGGGGACAAAGTCCTTCAACCCCGTATCCATCACTCCCTTAGCAAACATTATAAGGACAGCTCTATTTCAGGCATGGTACCAGAAAATGCATACAAACTAGAACACCTGGAGATGTGTTCTCTGAATCCTGGCTGGGTAAGCTTCTACTCCCTGCCTTTCCAACCCAAGAGAAATGCATTCTCCCTAATTCCAGCTTCCTTCTTCCCTAGGGTCCCAACACCTGCCCCAGTCCCTGCCATTCAAATATGCCCCACTCCTCTCTCTAGGAAGAATTTGGAGCATCTTGAGTCCCAGCTACAGCAAGAGGGACTGGGGCTAGATATTCTGAGCACTTTCTCAGCAGCAGGGAGGAGTGGTGCTAAGGAGCTGAGTGGGAGGCCAAGGAAGGAATATGCGAGCTGATGAGTCCAGGCCAGAGATCCTCAGCCCGACTTTGCATCTTGCTGGAAGAGGCATCATTCATCCACCCAGGGGTGGAGATGGGGCAGGGGGAGGGGAATGAAAAACACCCACAGCCCATTAACCTACTTTTGCAACTTCATTAAAACAGAGTCTTCGACATATCGCCATAAATTGTCTTCTGAGGAGGAAGCCAGATCCAACATCAAGTTCTAGCAGTGAAGCCTCTAAGAAGAGACTGGAATAGCCAGGGAGGAAGGAACACTATATATCTGTGGCATTGGGTGGCAGGAGTTGTCACTGAGAGACTTTGCAGACTGGGCCAGTCCAACCAAGCCAGCATGAGGTCTCTGAGGTGAGCAGACCACTGTGTGAGGGGCCAGGAAGGGATTTTATATAACACTGTGCACTTGCTACTCTGATCAAGAACCCTCAGAGCTTCCTGGAGTATCTCTTAACAAAATTAAAAGCTCTTTACCTTTCAGGGCCTCCTTCCAGAAACTCTATTCTGGCCTAAAGCCCTCTTCTGCAAGGTACATGCTGAGCATGGTGTATTTCCTCCAGAGAGCTTGAGGCCAGCACTACCCTGGCTGGGCAGGTGGCCCAGCTCAGAGGAAGGAGAACTGACCCACGGGCAGCTGGGCTGGGCTCCAAATTTCTGACGGGGTAACCTGGACCCAGATCTCACATGGGTAGTGACTAAGTGCCCAGACCCTGAGGAAGGACTACCAGGGTTCAAATGCTGCCCTTGTCATTCAAGGAGTTTGGCCAAGTTATTTAATCTCTCTGCCTTAGTTTCCTCATAGGAATAAAGATACCTCAAAGTCGTTGAGTTTTAAATGACATCATCCATGGAAAATGCATGACAAGGGGCTGGGGTTGTAGCTCAGTGGTAGAGCACTTGCCAAGCATGTGGGAGGCACAGGGTTCAATTCTCAGCACCACATATGAATAAATAAATTAAATAAAGGTCCACCAACAACTAAGAGAGAGAGAGAGAGAGAGAGAGAGAGAGAGAGAGAGAGAGAGATACTAGTAGATTTTATTTGAAGGAAGGAAGGAAGGAAGGAAATACATGACAATTGGGACCTATCACATAGGAGTCAAAAAACATGAGCCATTGTTATCCTTATTATGAATTTATTTATCTAAGGTTTCACAAACCTAAAAAGAACCTTTGACAATCATGGAATCTGAACATATGGTTTTATACATGAGGAAACTAAAGCCCTGAGAGGGGGAGTGATTTGGGCAGAATTAGAACCCAGATTTTCTTCCACCCAATAAAAGCATCTTCCCCTGAGATGTCTCTTCTGGGCCTTAGTTTCTTCATTTGTACAATGAAATGATTAGAGTAGGTTAGTGGTTTCCTTGTTCGTTATTATTCTATTAGGAGTCTGGACTTAGAACCTCTTCTCAAACCTCTCAGAATCCCAACCTGCCAGGCATTGTGGTGCACACCTGTAATCCCAGTGGCTCGGGAGGCTGAGATAGGAGGATTGTGAGTTCAAAGCCAGCCTCTAAACAAAATACAAAATAGGGGGGCTGGGGTTGTGGCTCAGTGGTAGAGTGCTTACCTAGTATGTGCGAGGCCCTGGGTTTGATCAGCACCACATAAAAATGAATAAATAAAATAAAGGTATTGTGTCTAACTACAACTAAAAAATAAATATTAAAAATAAAATAATAAACCAGGCGCGGTGGTGCACGCCTGTAATCCCAGCACTCTGGGAGGCTGAGCAGGAGAATCTCGAGTTCAAAGTCAGCCTCAGCAATGGCGAGGCATTTAGCAACTTAGTGAGACCCTGTCTCTAAATAAAATACAAAAAAAAGGCTGGGGATGTGACCCAGTGGTCAAGTGCCCCTGAGTTCAATCCCCGGTACCAAAAATAAATAAATTAATAAAATACAAAATAGGGCTGGGGATGTGGCTTAGTGGTTGAATGCCCTGATTTCAATCCCTGGTACACCCCCTCCCCCAAAAAAAAAGAATCCCAACTTGCAAAGGTGGACTAGATCTGGAGAAAACAGTGCAAGGCCAAGGATAGGAGGTGGTCTGCAACGTGAGCCATGGCCCCTCCTTTTTCTCCCCCAGCAGCAACCCCAGAGGCCTGTCAGAGAAACCCTGTCACAGACCCAGGCCAAAACAGTCTCAGGGCTTCCACCACTGTCACTTGAGGAGACAGGTATCCCAGAAAGAGCAAGGACTCTCCAAAGCTTCATAGGGATGGAAGAAAGGCCTCTAGAAAGACTTCCTGGGGTAGGATTATTTTGACACGGTCCCTACACAGACAAGGGGTAGAGAAGAGGGGTGCAGGGGAATGCAGCAGAGGGTCCCAGTGCATGGGGCTATTCTGCCTGCCCAGGTGTCCTGCACTGACCCGTCTCCCTGTTTCCCAGCTCTGAGCTGCCTACACTCCTGCCATAGCTGCAGCCCAAGAAAACATGGCCATAAAACAGACATTTGCTTTAATTTTCACTTGAAGGGGCAATTTAACACAGGTCGTTTGCAAGCTGTTGGGAGTTCTTTATGAGTCTGTATCATGTTTTCCCAAAGTCCTCCCCCCAAAGCAGATTCCTGGGGTCAAAGTTCACACACAACTATTTAGGGAGAAGAGGGTTGGAGGGAGCATGGGAGATCTCAGAGATGGGGAATCCACGTGTTTTTCAAGTCACGTCAACAATAGCCTGGAAAATAAGAACAAGAGAAAGCCAGGCCAGGCTAGCCAGCCCTTGGTCCTAGGCAAATGCTGTGTGATTTTATCCAAACCCTTTCTATCTCTGGGCTTCTGCAAACAAAAGCCAGTCCCATCATAAATAAGAAACTTGTGGCTCATCTCCAGTTTCTAGGGGCCTCCCACCTACTACAGTGACCCAGATACTCATATACACAGCCAAGCCACCTTCCCTAGCCCTGACTTTAGCACTTTCTACTGTGGGACCTCTCCAGCTCTCACTCCCAGCCACTTCAGCCCCCAGCAAACTGATGACCCTTCTCTGACCTCAGTTTCCCATCTTGGGTCGTCTGCTTGTCTTCTAGGGTCCTACTTCCCTAGGATGAAGGCTTACTTTTTTTTTTTTTTTTTTGTGGTACCGGGGATTGAACTCAAACTCAGGGGCACTCGACCACTGGGTCACGTCCCCAGCCCTTTTTTTTGTATTTTTTATTTAGAGATAGGGTCTCACTAAGTTGCTAAGTGCCTTGCCATTGCTGAGGCTGGCTTTGAACTCGTGATCCTCCTGCCTCAGCCTCCCAAAGTGCTGGGATTACAGGCGTGCGCCACCACACCGGGCACATTTTTTTAAAAATATTTATTTATTTACTTTAGTTGTACACAATGCAATGCATTTATGTTTACGTGGTGCTGAGGATCGAACCCGGGCCGCACATGTGCGAGGCGAGCGCTCTGCCGCTGAGCCACAACCCCAACCCAAAAGGTTTACATTTACTAGGTCCTTCCAGCTACTCTGAGGAGGGGAACAGTCAAACATCCCCACCTCCTTCCAAGACTCAGCTTGGCTTCCTCATCCTCGATTTTCCCACAGTCCTTCCTTCCCCTCTCCTCTCCAGAGCCCAGGGCTAAGAGGCACTGGAAGGAATCAACCTCCCACACCACGAACTGAGCATTTTCCCCATGAGTCTAGTTGCATCCAAGGTCCTTAGAGATCACAAGGGGGGTAGGGACTGGGAAGTTGGGACATGCACCATCCCTGAACATGCACCAGCTCCCCCTTCGCTCCCTGCAAAGGAAGTTTCCTACCTCTAAGGATGTGTGGGACTCAGGAGTTTGGGGATACACTCTGGGGCCTCCATCACACTCTCCCAGAGGCAATGTGGGAAAATAAAGAGGAGCCAGTGGTTGTAAAGTAGGACAGGAGTCTCCCTTCACTCAAGACCCCTCCTCTTCCTCATATTTCAGAGGAATTTTCCTGCTCTCTTGGAATTCCAGCCTCAGTATTCCCAAGGAAGAGTGATGAGGCAAGGGGGACAATTCTTAGACTGGGAGAGACCTAGAGGTCAGGGTCAGGAATGAAAGGCAGGGTGTCATAGAGGCAGAGGAGGCAGGAATATGGGAACCTGGCATGGTGGGAAATGCTGTGATTCCTGCCACAGCAGCAGCAGTTGCAGAGGAGACTCCACCAGGGCGTTGACTGGAAGCTCTCTGAGGCGGTCTAAGAAGCAGCCAGACCTCCCAGCAGACTCCATGTAGGCTCCAGATGCCAAGCTACTTGGGCTGGTTTGAGAGGAGGTGAGTATGGGTCCACCCAGGCAGTTCTCAAGAGGACAAGAAACAGAGCAAGGGCTGGGTTGTGGCTCAGCCATAGAGTGCTCGCTTAGCACATGCGTGGCCCTGGGTTCGATCCTCAGCACCACATAAAATAAATAAATAAAAAAATGAAAGTCTTGTGTCCAACTACAATTTTAAAAAATATATTAAAAAAAAAAGAAAAGAAACAGAGCAAAACCCACAAGAGGGGGCCTGGGAAAGGAGGGGGTCTAGACACTATTTCCCCAATAACACTCCATGTGAGTACCTTGTGCATGAATTAAGCTTCCACCTACATGCCTTTTTCTAAAGTCTAAAAGAAGCCAGTAACATTAATCCTACTTTGTATATAAATAAACTAACATTGCAAGAGGTAAAAGAAACAGCTCAAGATTGCATTGGAGCCGGGCGCGGTGGCGCATGCCTGTAATCCCAGTACTTTGGAGGCCGAGGCAGGAGGATCTTGAGTTCAAAGCCAGCCTCAGCAATGGTGAAGCACTTAGTAACTCAGTGAGACCCTGTCTCTAATAAAAATACAAAAAAAGGGCTGGGAATGTGGCCCAGTGGTCAAGTGCCCCTGAGTTCAATCCCCGGTACCAATATACTTGGACTAGTCTAGACCTGACACCAACCTGCTTTCTCCCTGAGTTGGGACCTCTCCAAACTGAAGTTCCATGCCATTGATCTAGTTACTACCTCTAGTCTCTCAACTGGGAGGTTAAAAGAGGCTACCTATGAATATATTGGCAATGGAGCATTTGTCTCCATCCTCAACACCACAGAAACACAGACTCTCAAGAGTAGGGAAGTCCAAACCTTTTCATGATGCAATTAGGAAACATGCCCAGAGAGGGGAAGCAGCTTGCTCAGGGTCACATGGCCAGAAGAGCCAGAGCTTGGATTTGATCCAATTCAGAAAGATGCTCTTCCCTAGAGCCAGGTTCTCAGCCATTTACACATATAGATGCCAGGAAATAAACATGAATAAATACAGACCCTGCCTTAGAAGACTCAGAAGTAAGGAGACAGGGTGCTCTTGCCACAACCTGCAGAAAGACTTACCCTCCAAATGCCAAGGACCACCTGCTAAGGAAGAAGTTGCTGTAAGCTGGGGCAGTCACAAAGGCCTCCTGGAGGAGGTGGGTCTAAACCATTAGATGAGCGGGAAGAGTGCTGCTCTAGCCAGCCAGGCGGGAGGAGGAGATGTAGTGCACATGACCCAGCTTCCTGGGGAAGATACTCCCTTTGGAGGATTGTGGGCGTCAAGACTGGAAGGCAGTTTGAAGACTAGATCAGAGAAAGCCCTAAATGACAGTTGGAAGTCTGACCCTCACCCCATCAGCACTAGGGAAGTTATAGAAGGGAAGGGTTTTTTCCTGAAGCAAGAAGAGGTCCCCTATAAAGGGGTTTACCAGGAAATTTACCCTCACAGGAGCTCACAGGGCAGACTGTCTGGGAGAAAACCTGAAGTACCCAGCATGTCTATGTGAGTGTTGTCTCTAGGGATGAGTGTGAGTGTGTGTGAGTGTGTGTGTGAGGGGGTATGCACGTGCATGCATTTGTGCACACACAAGCATAGTACTAAGCCCAGGAAAGCCTGGTTTCACAAAACTACCCTGCTCTGCTCTCCTGGGAGATGATGGATGACCAGCTCCCCACCCCTTCTGTCTCCTTCTCATAGCCACCCTGAATGGGCAAGAGAGTAGCCACCTCCCCCAAACATTCTGCATGCTCAGCACCCCAGCACGCACATGATCAAACCCTCTTAAAAACAGATACACACACACACACACACACACACACACACACACACACACAGGAGGAACAGAGTGAGAATTTCCCCTCCCAACACTGCCCTAGATCTCATACCAGTAGTGACAGACACCCAAGATACCAGAAAAGGGTGGGGGTGGGGAGCCTGACCATCCCCCAGCCTGGGGAGCTCCAAGGGCAGTGAGGGATCTGGTGGGGAGGAGAGAGGGGCACTGCTGAGGAGGACAGCCCAGCCCATTGGGACCCATGTACACTAGGAGGGCAGGATAACTAAAAACATCCTGGAAGTCCAGTGGAGATGAGGGGAGCCAATCAAAAGAGGGCTCACCGGGAGGGGGTTAGAAGCCCACCTGCCCCCTCCAGCTCACTACCCTCACCATAGGTGCTGATGGAAGTCAGGGGGCCAGGGGGAGACCACCTTACCTGGCCAGCTGTTGTATTTTTACCTCCTTTGGGACCCTGGGTGTCAGGGATCTCAGGCCATCCCTCTCTCTTCTCCCCCCAGGCAAGAGATCCCCAAAGATGAGGGACTGTGACTAATGAATCCTGGTGAGGGTCATCCTTTCTGTGACCTGCAGTTATCAATTAATAGCGATTAGCAATTACCATGACCATGATGTCATATCCACTACCACCCAGAGAAAAGGGAACAGCAGCCATTCACCAGCTCTGCTCATCCTTCCCATTTCCCTTCTTGAAACCTGTGGAGAATCCTACTTTGGGGATTCACAGGATCTCAGAATCAGAGCAGATCCTATAGAGGACCCCTCTGCTCCATTCCTGTCTGTTAGCCCATCTCCAGCCTGGGCCTCTCCCTGCCCCCTTGAACTGGGAAACGGTTGAACACATGCTCTGTGCCCTAAGGCCTCAGCAGCCCAGTGGAGAAGGCTGCAGAAGTCCTGCTCATTTCTAATTCTGAGGTCTTCCCATCCCTCTTCAAGCCAGCCCAGACCCAGAGCCTCCCACACCAACATGTAAGAACCTCCTCAAATGTCCAGTCAGTGTCACCCAACCCCCCTCCACGACATCATCCCTCGTTCTATCCAAGCCCTCCTCCTCTAACTCCAGTCTGCTTCTAGAGCTGTGTGCCCTGAGCCACCCACTCGAGGACCTGATTCGCCTCCTAAGAAGCCTTTCAAACCTCTAACCCACAGTTCTGTCCCTTGCTCAAGTGTACCTCATCTCTGACTCCAGGCACTTGATATTTAACCCGTGTCTTACCCTCTGTGGGAAGAATTTGGCAGGAGGTCATTTATTTAACATCCTAGCCCAGTGTCCCAAGTCACTGGTGTTGTGGCTGTGATGTGTTTTTGTTCCCTCTACCAGCCTTCCAAAAGCACTCCCCCTACTCCATCCCCAGTTCCAGGGGGCCCCCCCCAGAGCCCCATCCCTCAGGACAGTTCAGGGTATGCCTGCCCCTAGGCCTGGCTCTAGCTCAGGATGTTAGCCCTGGCCCAAGAAGAGGAGGGGGCCGCATAGCATACAGCCCAGCCCCCAGCCTTTGCTCTGGAAGAGGTAATTAGGAGCTGTGCGGTCCCTGTCCCCCAACAGGTACAGCTGAGCAGCTGCATCCATCATCAGGGGCAGCTGCCAGAGAGGAGGAAGGTCACATGGCTTCCTGAGACCAACAGGAGGGCAAGGAGAGGCCTTGTGTGTGGGGATTGGCTGGTCTGCAGCAGGAGAGTCATGGCTGTTGGGGATAACCTGAGAATGACCTTGTGGGGACGTTAGCGCCCCTGGCTCTACTCCTTGGCAGACATCCCTCCACCTGCACCTAGTCCCTAACCTGAGGCCCTACCACCACCCTGGCCCTGGCGTTTTCTTTTTCCCTTCCAAGTCATTTATTTATCTGGATGTCTCTCTTACTCTTTTTTTTTTTTAAAAAAAAAAAAAGGAAAATGGCCTCTCATGTGTTTAATAGATCTGAATAAAGAGAGTGAGTAGTTTTCTGGCCCAAATAAGGGCTGATGACTCCATGAAGGAGGAAGGAAAGAAGGGAGGGAGGGGGGCCCTGTTTGGAGGAGAAAGTGTTGGTGCAGGTGCATTTTTCTCTAATTGCCTGCGCCCGTGCCAGGATGTGAGTGTGAAGGAGCCCGTGCTGGCAGCCGTGTGCACGGTACATTGGCGTGGGTGCAGCCTGGGACGTGTTTTGCATACTTGCACTGACCTAGGTACATTACCACAATGCTGCAGTGCACTTGGGCAGAGATGGGTGTGTTGACCTTGTGCCTTCTTTCTATGTGTGTGCACAGGACACAGGGCCTGTCCAGGCACCCTGACACAATGGGCTTTCACCCTGTTTCTGACCCAAAGAGGAGAGCCCCTGTAACCCACCTGCATCTGGAACCTCTCAGCACATCTTCCAACAAAAGGAGATACCCCCACCCCCAGAGCCACAGGTCAGGGTGGCAGCTGGCAGGAGAGAAGAAAGGGAAAAGAGGAGGGGTGACTTCACCAACACCTGTGAAGGTTCTTCGTTATATATGCAAATGTCCTCATTAGAGATGCAGAGCGCTTCCTGGAGTTAATCGCTGCTGCAGCCGGTCCTGTGTGGATGTGCTAAGCAGGAGACTGCCGGCTGGGGGAGAGGGAGGAGGCAGGACCAGGGCCCTCTGGCCAGACTGTGCCAGGGCCCCCATTCCTCAAGACCCATCCTGAGCTGTCCCGGGGAGGGAGTGGTGAGGAGCTGTGGCAGGGACAAAGGGCTGCTATGAGCAGGCACAGCACACCCAGCAGGCTACAGCACCCGGGACTTGGCTTTGTTTGTGCAGGCAGGCCTGAGCAGAGGCCCCACTCCTACCCTGGGTCAGGACTTGCCAGGAGGACCCTCTGAGGAGCACTGCAGCCAACCGCACCCCTCCACCTCTCCACCCACCGAGCCCCAAAGCCAGAGACCCTCTGGGTCCTGGAACAGGTGACCCTGACCCCCATCCCATAAGACTCTTGGAGCCTCCTACTCTCCCTGGCTTAGCCTGCCTCCTCAGGTCTCCTCCTCGGATCACCTCTGCCATTGAATACCTAGAGAAAGAGTTTCACAGTAATCTTCTCCCATCACCCCAACCACAGAGATAGGTAGTTGACCCTCACCAAGCCTCTTCTTCACCCCTGCCTCTCATCCCCATTGGCCAGCCACAGACAGGCCAGCCCTTTCTTGGGGCTGCTTTGTCCTTTTTCAGCCTCACCGGGACCAGCATGGCACCAGACACAAATACAAACAGTAACCATCAAACCACGCGTGCCCCCAGAAACATGCCAACAACTGCTTTCCTCATCACACGGGCATACGCCATCCTGTTTATATCAACTCGTGCTTAAATACACACCCACGCTCCAACAGTCCTGTCAGCCTCTGCTGTCCTTGTACACACATGTCACCCCATTTGGGGGACAGAGTCCACGGAGACCTCCCCTGCCCTACCCCCCACCTCTCCTTTCTTCGCTTCTCCCTCCCCCTCCTGCCCTCCTCCCTGGGCACCCGTTTGCCAGGGTTATTTATAGAAGCAAGCGATAAATTCAGTGTGTTTCTCGGCGCGCAAAGCTATAAATAATGGCACAGATCATTAAACCCCGAGAGCAGGCCAGCCGCCCCGCAAACAAGATGAAGTACAAAACCACCACGTGAGAGGGAGAGAGGGAGGTGCAAGGCAGAGCCCCAGACCCAGGGCCAGCGAGCCCTACCCTCAACCACAACCCAGTCCCAGTGAACTTGGGCCTCCAAGAGGCCTGCCTGCCTGGGCCCTAGGGGAGAGGACAGCAGAGCAGGGCCCTGGGCCCGCAGGCTGTGTCTGTTTACCCCACCTAATTCTCACCCCTCCTCCCTCTTGTGCCTTCTTTTCCATCTCCCCATCCTCTGCTTCTTTCTCCCCTTCCCTCACTGTTCACCCATGTTTTTCTGGTTTTTGTTTTTGTTTTTATTCTAATTCTCCTTTCCCAACTCTCCCTTTCTCTCTCCAAATTCCCTTCTGTGCCTTTACCTTGCACCCTCCATCTTTCCCTCTCTATCCACCTGTTCTTCTCTCCAGCCCTTCCTTTTCCCCATCCCAGTCTCTAGGCCCTCATCCCACCAAGGAGACCTCAGAGGCAGAAAGTCCGCTGTCAGCAGAACATAGGGTCTGGCTGCTGATTCAGTGTCTGTAATCTCCCAGGCGGAGGCTGCCTCCGCGGGGGCAGGGAGAGGGACAGGCAAGATGGATGAGGAGTGGAAGAACAAAATGGCATGGACACCAGGGACAGGCTGTAGGTGTGTGCAGTTCTGGGGAGCAAAACCAGAGCCCAGAGCTCCAGCCCAATCCCACTACCACTAGCCAGTCAGTGGAGCAAAAAAGTACTGTCTAGAGATGGAGGGAAACTGCCATGGGAAAGAACAGGTAGGGGGCAGCAGGGAGAGGCTGTTGCAGGAGCCTGAGAAAGAGGTATCAGGAGGAAGCCAGAAGAGCAAGGGGCCTTGATAAAAATGATGGCCCTGTCCAATCCCACCTCATCCCCAGATCCAGTATGGACCCCTAAGCAGCCAGATTGAGTTCCTCAGTTCAGGTCACAAAGTGGAAGGTGTGGGGCTTCCTCAATATTGCTACCCTCTGGGGTTCATCCAGTCTCCAACCCTCAGGGGCACCGACTCCATCCCCAGCCCTTCACTTTCTCTCACTGAAAGTATTGCTAGGCTGGCTTTGAACTCCCTCTGGGTGCTTTACAGGCCAGTCCACTCTGGCCTTCTTTATAGAAGCTTGCTCAGCCCCTCTCCAGGTCCCTACATCCTAGGGTCTTTCGCCCCTTCTCTGGCCATGTCAGGGAAACAAACTTCAAGTGGGGCAGGAATCGGACTCCATATTAACCAGAACCTGCTGGTTCTGTGGGATGGGAGACCATTGGAGAGTTGTTGGGGGGCCCAACAGGCTGGAACAATGTGTAGCCTGGCTTAGTGGAGGGGTGGACAAAGGGGCTCAAAGCCTTCCTCAACTGCCCCTGCCCTCTCTGCCCCATGGCCAAGGTAACCATCTGCTGCTGCTCACTCCCCTGTTGGCAGCTTTGATGCAGAGCTTGGTTATTCGCCCAGGGATTTATAGTAGGAGCCAGGACAGCAGCTAAATCCCCAGCCACAGAGTTAAATCAGCTGCTGTGATGGGCCGGAACGGGGAGCTGTTGGACTGGGAGGCTGCACAGCAGGGCTGGAGAGGAAAACACTTGTCCCAGATCCCTGGGGGCAGCCGCCAATAAATCCCTTCAGGCCCTGACTAGGGCTGGCGATCTGACCAGATCTCAGAGCTGTCTGTGCTGTAACAGAGATGACACCACAGCCAGCCGTGCCACAGAGGCAGACTGAGGCCAAGGGCTTGGGGACAGATGCACAAGAACTACTCAGAGCATCTGGGCTAATAAAAATGGTGCTGTTTTCCAAGAGTTGTGTGAAATAGTATCTCTGAAGGGAAAGCAGTTTCCCCAAGCCAAAATCCTGGCCCTGTCACTTATTAACTGTGTGACTACAGGCAAATTACTTGACTTCTCTGTGCTTCTGTTTCATTATCTGCAAAATGAATTATAACCACAGTTATTGTGATGATTAAATGAGACAACATGCATAAAGTGCTTAAATCTGCACCTGGCATTACCTTGTCAGTGGCACTGTCATATAGAATAAGCTCTCAAAGCTAAGTCGGGGGCTGGGGTTGTGGCTCAGTGGTAGAGCATTTGCCTCACATGTGTGAGGCTCTGGGTTCAATCCTCAACACCACATACATATAGATAAATAAAGATATTGTGTCCATCTGCAACTGAATAATATTAGGGGGGAAAAAAGAAGCTAAGTTGGGTCTGGTCTTGTACAGAGGAACAAGAAGGGACCAAATGACCTCTGGAGGAATTTGGGTTTGCTGAGATGATGCTTAAAGAAACAGGGAGGTTCTCTCTTAGTATCACTGGGAGGGAGAGTAAGACCAGCTTTTCCCAGGGCTGTGGTTAAGAGTTCCTCACTCAGGCCTGCACTGGAGTCCCAGTGCTATACACTGTGAGGACCTTCATCGAGTTATTTAACTTCTCTACACCTCACTCTCCTCATCTGATAAATGGGATAAAAATACTCATTTTTGGGGCTGGGGCTATGGCTCAGTGGTAGAGTACTCATCTCACATGTGCGAGGCCCTGGGTTCGATCCTCAGCACCATATAAACAAAATAAAGGTATTGTGTCCACCTACAACTAAAAAACAAAATACTCATTTTACAGGGTTATTGAGAAAATTACACAAAATCATATACAGATAAAGTGTTTGCACCTTGCCCATAGTAAGTGCTCATTAAATTTTAGTCTTGTCATTACCATTATTTCAACAAGTGAGGGATCAAGAGTTATGTATGGACCCTGACTCTAGGCACCAAGACCTCTGAGCCCAAGCAGAGCAGCTGAGAGAAGAGTGCTATTGCCAAAGACAAGAGGTAAGACAAGGGGAGGTAAGAGAGGCTAAAGCTGTATGGTGAGGTAGTAGGGTTTGATACAGAAAAGGGGAGCCAGAAAATGTAAGAGGAAGGTAGAAGCAGGCAGGAGGAGAAAAGAAGGGAGACTTTATAAAGAGAGAAAAGACCTGGAGCCGGGCGCGGTGGCGCACGCCTGTAATCCCAGCACTTTGGGAGGCTGAGGCAGGAGGATCGCGAGTTCAAAGCCAGCCTCAGCAATGGTGAGGCACTTAGCAACTCAGTGAGACCCTGTCTCTAAATAAAATACAAAAAAGGGCTGGGGATGTGGCCCAGTGGTCGAGTGCCCCTGAGTTCAATCCCTGGTACCACAAAAAAAAAAAAAAAAAAAAAAAAAAAAAGACCTGGATATCATAGGGGTGAGGTACAGGAAAAACTCGGGGAGAGAAAGGGAGCCCACCTGGGGCAGAAATCGGGCGAACAAGAGAAAATGTGAGCCGGGCGTGGTGGCCATGCCTGTGATCCCAGCACTTGGGAGGCTGAGGCAGGAGGATCGCGAGTTCAAAGCCAGCCTCAGCAATGGCAAGGCACTTAGCAACTCAGTGAGACCCTGTCTCTAATAAAATACAGAAAAAGGGCTGGGAATGTGGCCCAGTGGTCGAGTGCCCCTGAGTTCAATCCCTGGTATCAAAAAAAAAAGAGGAAACATGAATGGAGCTTCAAACAAGGATCAGGGAAATGGAATGGGAGAAGGGAGCCAGGGGACTTCGGAGAGCACTAAGGGACAAAGGAAATAAGGGGAAGCAGCCAGAGAGGAAAAAGAGAAACAGAGACTGGAATACAGGCTGGGAGACAAAGGAGAGAAACAGCAGGCCAGTGCCGTGTGGCTCGTCATGCAAACATGATTCCAGGGCTGCTCCGCTGCCCCCACCCCAGCTTTCATTTCCAGCCTGGCTTCCCCATGGCCTCCCTCCTGCTCCCTCCTGCCGGCCTCCACCTTCTCTCCACGCTTAGCCTGAGGGCAGGAGAGGCATCATGGAGGGCAAGGGGGTGAGAAGGGGAGGAAGGAAACAGGCCCCAGAGCAGAACAGAACCTGGGGGTCCACCACTCCTCCTGGCAGTTCCCAAGACGAGATAGTGACTGAAAGAAGGGCAAGAGCGGAATAATTATAATAGCAGTTAAAACATTTGCATTTCACAGTCTACAAAGTGCTTTATAAGCCCCAAGCCCCTGTCTCACAATGACCATTGTGAATCTGACAGTATTATTCCCATTTTTTCTTGTTTTTATTGTTTGTGTTGTTCTGGTCCTAGGGATTAAACCCAGGGTGCTTAACCACTGAGCCACACTCCCAGCCCTTTTTATTTTTTTGAGTCAGGGTCTCCCCAAGTTGCTGCGGGTCTCATTCAGTTGCTGAGGCTGGCTTTGAACTTGAGATCTTCCTGCCTCAGTCTCCCAAGTTGCTGGGATTACAAGTGTGTACATGCCCCCATGCCTGACCTTCAATTTGGCCTCCTGCTTGCTCTCCAGGCATTCCCAACAGGGCCTGGCATAATTCCATATTACCAGCATCCCGTTCACTCAGGAATCAGCTGGCAGGTGGCAACTCAAAAGAAATTATACAGCAGCTGGAATAAAATATGACAATTCTTTCCAGAGCAGCTGTTTCCCCACTTCCCACTAAAAAGATCAGAGGTGACTTACCATACAAAACACAGATAAAACAGAACCATTAAAACAACCACATGCTGGTGGTGTGGTAGTACCTGCCTATAATCCCAACTACTTAGGAGGCTGAGAAAGGAGGATCCCAATGTCTAGGCCTGCCTCAGCAATTTAGCTAGACCCTGTCCCAAAATAAAATAAAAAGAACTGGAGATATGGCTCAGTGGTAGAGCACATGCCTACTATGTGCCAGGCGCTGGGTTTCATTCCTAGTACTGCAAAAGGGAAAAAAAGAAAAAAGAAAAAAAAATTTGAAAGAATCAGAACAAAAAAATGGGGTGAGAAAATGTCTCTGGAAAGGAAATTAAGAATAGACAGTTACTGCAGAGGAACCCAAAACTTAGCCCTTAGCTTCTTAACTAAAAATAAATGAAACCAGGTTAACAGCTAAAAAAAAACAACAAAACCTTCACTTCTACCAGAAGGTTCATCAGTCAGGTAATGAGCACCTACTATGTGTTATTCAACAAAGATGTGAGTGAGCCGGACGCGGTGGCACACGCCTATAATCCCAGCCGCTCAGGAGGCTGAGACAGGAGGATTGAGAGTTCAAAGCCAGCCTCAGCAATTTAGTAAGACCCTAAGCATCTCAGTGAGACCCTGTCTTTAAATAGAGTTTAAAATAGGCTGGGGATGTGGCTCAGTGGTTGAGTGCCCCTGAGTTCAATCTGCAGTACCAAAGAAAAAGATGTGATTGACATCAAGGTCATAGACTTTATTTATTTATTTATTTATTTATTTATTTATTTATTTATTTAGGGATTACAGGCATGCACCACCACGCCCGGCTTAAGGACATAAACTTTTTACTCTACACTTCAGGAAGATTCTGCCTGAGATGTGCAGAGCACATTTGCTGCAGAAGAACTGGAAGAACGCTGGGCTGAAAGAGCTTGAGAACAGTAAGGAATGTGGAAGGCAAAGGCCATGGGACCCGAGAGAAGAAGGGTCCCATGAAATTTTCCCAGGGCAGAGAAACTGAGTCCAAGGTGACAACGGTAGTCCTTGTGTTGGTGCTTTCCTCCAAATCCTTTCAGCTGCCCTTCCACTCCCAATGGCCTGTTTGGGACTAAGTCCCTGCCAGTCAGTCTATCCACCTCCATGCAATGCTGGCAGTGGCTGCCCCTGGCTGCTTCTGCTTGTTAACACATCAGCATGAGGATCATCAGTAAACCAAAGTAGATCAAGTGAAAATAATACCCCACACCCTCCCACAGAAACAGAATCTGCCCTCCCTGTTGACAAAATTTCAGGCCTGTAGGAGGAACAAGTACTAGTAAGAGAGTGACCTCAGGCACAGGAGATGGAACATACCGGGAAACAGGAACTGTACCCTGGATAGGGAAAATTCTACACTTGCAAGCTGGGCCCCCTCCCACAAGTAATCACAAAAATGCTACCTGTGGCTGGAGGTATAGCTCAGTGGTAAAGCACCTACTAGCATGCTCAAAGCCCTGGGTTCCAGCCCAGCAACACTAGAGCAAACAAAAAATCCTGCCTCTTCCCCAGCAGCCAGAAAGAAAGGGTCTACCCCATACAAGCCTATGTGTAAAGTACATAGGTATTAAACTTAAGCTAAGAACTTAGTTCTTTGGAAGAGTAGCACCTGTTCTGGCCAGTGCTGGAGGTATCTAAGCAGGAAAAGCCCCAAGTATCAGACATTGGTAACAAGGTCTTGAGATGCAGAAAGTGAAAACCAAACACACCCCCCAGCTTCTGCTCAACACAGGGACAATCTTTTCACTTTTCATAGCCTGACCAAGAATTGGGTGAGCACAAACAAGACAATCTGCAGAAAAGGGTCCCACTCTATTGGTCAGGTGAACCAATAGATGCAAAGACTTCCCAGAAGCACCCCTTCCAAATACACGTGCCTCTTTTTTTAAAATATTTATTTATTTACTTTAGTTGTACACAATGCAATGCATTTATGTTTACGTGGTGCTGAGGAGCGAACCCAGGCCATGCATGTGTGAGGCGAGCGCTCTGCCACTGAGCCACAACCCCAACCCCTACACGTGCCTCTTCATGGAACTCCCTTCACAGCTTCCCAAGACATACAGAGCAAACCTGCCTTTACACCAAAACACTGATTCCTCATCTAAAGCCCTCCTTAATGCAGATTAACACCAGGCCCCTACAGTTTCTCTTTTTCCCATCACCCCCCTCTCCCCAGCCACTGGTCCCTGTGTGGTTCAAGGAACATAATCTGCTTCCAGCCCATTTTGCCTGGAATGTCCTCTCCACCACTTTCCAGGGCCTCCATATTCTCTCTCCATCCCCTCTAAGCCAAATTTAAATCCCCTAATGTGTCTCTCTCTTCTTCACTCCCCACTACCTCCTGTTCACCTGTGCCTAGTGCTAATAGGTAGTCTGGATAATGTTTGTGATTTTTTAGCCTAGGGGTGCTTAATCACTGAGCAACATCCCCTATCCCTTTTTATTTTGAGACAGGGTCTCACTGAGATTCTAAGGGTCTCACTAGATTGCTGAGGCTGGCTTTGAATTTGCCATTCTTCTGTCTCTCAGCCTCCCAAGCGACTGGGATTACAGGTGTGTGCCACTGCACCCAGCAATGTTTGTGGACTTTAACAAAAACTCCAAACTTGTTCTCTGCCAAACTTTCTCTTCCATGACTTATAGGGCTCTGAGGAGTAAAGAGACTAATCAGGGACAGAGAGACAGCCGAGAGTCCCACTTTCCCACCTCAGAGGTGAGGCCTTAGAGAAGGAGGCTGCCATGATGCTGTACATGCTTCTAGGCTTCCCAAGACTCTTAGCTGGGGACTTCTGAGGGGCTCTAGGGAACTTTATACCAGTGGTCTTGTGTTGGGGATATAGCTCCATGGTACAGAATTTGACTAAAATGCATGAGGTCATGGGTTTGATCCCCAGGTCAAAAAAAAAAAAAAAAAAAAAAAACAGCAGCCTTGGACCTCCTTTCTTTGGTTCTCTTTTTTACTATCTCTCAGTGCCCCTCAATCTTCATCAGTCTTTCTTGCAATTTGAGGTTGAGGGTACCTTCTGCCTGAAAGGCATCTCCTTTTAGAGTCTTGCTCCTCAAAACGTGATCTAAAGCCAGGCACAAAGGCACACATCTGTAATCCCAACTATTACAGAAGCTGAGGAAGGAAGATTACAAAGCCAGCCTCAGCAACTTAGTGAGATCCAGTCTCAAAATAAAAAGGGCTGGGGATGTGGCTCAGTGGTAAGAGTGACCTGGCTTCAATCCCCAGTACCACAAAAATAAAGTTGAAATCAGTAGCCTACAAAGCAGAAAGGCCAAATCAGGTGTGCAACAGGAAAGCTGAAAGCCCAAGACATTCATTCATTCATTCGTCCATTCAACAAATAATAAACACCTACTGGGTACAAACTGCTGATAGGCATTAGGGATAAAATGGTGAATGGTTCAGGTGCCCAGGCTGGAGAGGACAAGGTAAATGTTCCCACCTGATGATCCAAGCCCACCTCCCCAGGGTGGGGGGGAGTTTTGGCCAGGACAGAGTTACATCTGACTAGAGAATCTTTCAAGGCCTTGGGGCTGGTGAGGGATCCCTTCTACTTCCTAATCTTAAAAGAGAATCAGTGAGACAGAAGGGAAGAGAACAGGGAGAACATAGCACAAACAGAGAAAATGAGGAATGGAAATGAAGGAGTCCAAGGCTCCTCAATGTTCCCCGCCATTTCAGAGACATAATCAACCCTACTTCTTGATCTCCCCTTAGGCCCCCTCCAGGATAACAACATGACTCCCAGTCAGATGGCCTCCAACAATGGGTTCCTCAAACACCACCTTGAATGGAAGTCAACCCAGGCCCCTCCAGCACCCTTTACCACAGGGTCTGAGAGGGAAGGAGGGGGACCACAGGGCCGGCAGACTGGTTTGAAGGACACAGGAATATTCTGGAAATGGTGCTGGGGGATTAGGGGAATAGGCTGCTATGTGGAGAATAGACTGCTGGGGGCCAGACAGGGGACTGCAGTGGTCAGCAGCACAGGTAAGAGAAATGGGACATGGCCAGGATTGTACAATTGGAGACCTTGGGATGATGTGGTCAGATATGGGCCACCATTTGTGACAGAGGTGAGAGAACTTGCAGCCTAAGGACTGGGTACTGAGATGAGAACGTGAGGGAAAGAAGATGACTGCCTCTTGTTTCAGGGCCCAGCCTCCCGGTGCATTAGGCAATCCAAGGGAATTTGGGGAGGGGTTCTGAAGAATGGTCAGAGTAAGGTTTGGAGGGAAGGAAAGACCTAGGGCATGAAGGGGAGAGGAGAGTCCAAGTTGTAAAGTCATAAGGAATGAAAGTGAAGATATGGAAAAAGAAAAATAATTATTCAGGTCCTCAGTTGAAGTTTCTTGAGAATGAGAATGGCATCTTCTGTTGCTACTGGATGCCTCAGAGTCCCCCCTTGCCTTCTGTACATGGTGGGCACAAGCTGGGGCTCAGTGACCATTTGATGTTTATGGAGAAGTGATAGGAAAGGCAGCGTGGGTGAGCATAAAGGGCACTCAACCCTGTTTTAGGAGCCCTGGTCACCTGCTGGCAGAGGAACTTGGACAAGTTCTGTTTCTTAGGACCTCAGTGTCCCTATCAGAAAAACAATAAAGATGAACAGAGACCTTCAGGTCCCTTCTGACCTCAATTCTCTTTCCCTGGCTCTAAAACTAGAAAGCTGAGCTGCAGGAGTCCTTGTAAGCCCTGGAGCAGGGGTGGCACGAGGTGATCCACCTGGCTGTTGTGCGGAGTCTGGAGGGGAAGGAAGCAGAGGCTCAGAAAGTGGCCTGGCCTCCGTGGTGGCTGTGAATGAAGAATGATCAAGCCCAGATCTCCTCACACCTCTTCCCCCAAATCCTCCTCAGCATGGCTTTTCAGCCCTGAAAAATACTGAAGTCCTTAGACTCTGTCCTTTATTGGATGTCCTTTTTTTTTATTGTTATCTGCATTCACTCTTTAGAGTATGTCATCCAGTGTCACTGATGACTCTCACACTTCTATTTCAGCCTGGAATTCACATTAAACTACATACCTGTGCATGTATCTGCCTACTAGCCTCTTCTACTTGAATGCTTAGCAGGTACCTCAAGCCTGTTGTGTCCAAAGCATGTTCCCCCAAACCAGCTCCTCCTATAATAGTCCACCATATCAGGTAATGGTAAGTCCAGTGTTCTAGTCACTCAAGCCCCAAAAATCTCAATCTCCTAAGCCTTGACTCCTCTCTTTCTTTTATACTTTCCATCCAACCCCAAAATAGGTCCCTTGGCTGACTTCACAAAGAATATCAGGATGTGACCGCTCCTCCTGACCTTGCCTGCCATCTCCCTGGACCAGGCCCCCATCCTCCCTTACTTGGTACTACAATAGACTCCTAACTGGTCTCTCAGCTTCTGCCCTTGTTTTCTCCATCTATTCTCAATACAGCAGTAGGAATATTCCGTTAAAATACAAGGCAGTCATGTCACTCCCCTGCTCTAACTCTCCAGTGACTTCCCATTTTACCAGTGTGTACACTAAAGCTTTACTGTGACTTACTATTCCCTGTATGATCCAGTTTCCCATTACCTCTTTCTCTGCTCCAGCCATTTCAGCCCCATTCCTCTAGCACACCAGACAGGCTCACATGAGGGCCTTTGCTCTTGATGTTCTCTCTGCCAAGAAAGCTCTTTCCCCTAAATCTACGTGGGCATGTAGCATCTGGTAAATGACAGGTTCCATATGCTGGGGGGTCTGAGTAGGGATAAGAAAGGGAATGAAGAGGAAGAGGAGACAATGGAGTCTGATCCCATATGAGAAATGAAATGACTCTTCTTGCTTTCTGTCTTCCTTAGGCACTGGCTTTGGGGAGCTCGCTGGTATGGGGTACTCCGCCCACCCTGGTTCTTCAGGAAGGGCCCACTCTCCATCCTAATCCCAGAAGAGCCTCAGTCCCTGATGGGATTACAACTCTTCAGCACTCCTGAGGACCTCCAGACAGGAACAGCCTTATTCCCCTGGCATTGGATGGGACAGTCTTCTCTGCCCTGCTCCTAAAGAATGCAGGGAAGAATGGGTCTCTTCCAATTATTCACTCATGACATATTATTCCTACCATCTTCCCCTTGGGCAGGAGCCCATCCATGCTAAGTCCACCACCCCCATCCCTCTTTTTAACCTATGCCAGCCTCCTCCCTTCCCTTGCCCTTCCCCATGCTGGGAGGCAGGCTGGACAGTGGGGAGGGCGTTGGGCAGGAGGGAGGTGGGGCTGGGCAGTGAAGGCACAGGGGAAGGTGGTGCGGTGAGGCCTCCTTGAGGGGAAATGTGTGGGCTGGCAGGACCCAGAAGGCCAGGGACAAGGAAGCTGGCAAGGAAAGACCAGAGCTGGGCTGAGATGATGATCAGAGAGAAGCCGAACGCCACCGGCCAGGAGAAAAGGTCAAAGTCGGCGGCAGAAACAGCAGCAAGAGAAGTCAAAGCCGACAGATGGCAGGAGCCAGAGACAGGCAGCGCAAGAGAGTCAGACACCCAGGGAGAAAGAGACAGACCGACAGACGGCCGCGAGAGTCAGAGACATCGGAGCAGCCCCCAAGAGGGAGAGAGGCGGAGATGGACCCAAGAGACGAGAGACAGAGACCCAGGGGCAGAGAACGCACACGACAGACCAGAAGGCTGCAGAGAAGGCGAGGGAGAAAAAAGTGTCGAGGCGGGAGTGGTGGCGAGCGGGGCGGGCGCAGCGGAGCGGGCGCGGCGCCGGGAGCGGGCTCGTAAAAGCCGCGCGGAGCGGGGAAATTGCCGCCAGAATCGCTGAGCTCCACAAAACGCCGCCCGCGCGGCCCGCCGCCGCGCCCGCTCCAATCTCCAGCCTCATCGCCGTGCGGGCTGGTTATGCATTTAAATGTTATTTAATTGGATTGCGGAGGAGCTGGGGGCCAGAGAGGCCCCCGCCCCCGCCCCGCACGCTCTGCACGTCTGTTTTCCAAGTCACAGATTGCAGCACACCCCCCCTCCCAGCACATTTCCCCCACCCGACGGCTCCTCTCGAGTCGTGGCTCCTTCCCTTCTCCCCCCTCCCCAACAGAGCCAGAGGACACTCGGAAAGACACAAGCCCCCTGAAGATGCCCGAACACTCAGAGGCTACAAAAAATACCATGAACACACAGAGCCACCACAGCAGCAAAAATGGGTTACAGTCAATTATATGAGTGTCCATCTGGAAGATTTTTAAATGCAGAGACAAAAAAGATTCCATGGATGGCAAAAGTACACAAATGCATAGACTATACGAAAGACTCACGCTCCAAGGGAACAGCCATCCTTCTCCTGATGGTACCTTACAGAGTTACACTACCAAACATGGGAACTAACTCTGACCTCAAAGGAGTGACACAGAGATCTTCCCCAAAGCTAGGTAAGGACTGAAGCACACATTCACTTTTACACTCAGAGCAAAGCCATCACACACCCTCATCACTCTTCTGTGTGGCTTTCCAGGGTTGGAAGGCAAAGGTCTATTCAAGGGCATCTTCTTGTTCTCCCAGGCTACATCAGAAAGTATTGTCACATGAGGTTCGGAGACTCAACCACATCTGTAAGCAAGTTCCTAAAAACTGAACAAAGAAACAAACAAAATTGAGCCAAAATTACAACAGGTAGGCTTGAAGGTAGACACCAGGAAGGCCTTCCAAAAAGGAAGATCCCAAGAGGTGAGGCTGGGTATTTTTGTGAGGCTGGGTTTACTCCCCTGTCAACCTCAATAGGAGGCTCACTTTTGCAGCCTGAATGAGGAGTTAGCACCATCAAGGTAGATGAAAGGACAGAATGACCTGCTGAGGCATGTCCTCCACACCCTCCCAACTAGCAGACAGGAAATTGCTGGCCTGAAATGATCAGGGTCAAGCTACTTCAATTAATGAAAATGGAAATGGCAACCCGGCTTGGCACAGGCCACATTGGAGGACTGTTCTGGGCTCTGGGCCATCCCCTCTGCAAGCAGGGCCTAGTGACTGACGTCAGGCTGAGGCGCTTTGAGCTTTGAGTAGGATGTAGGGGCAGAAGAATGGGCTAGAAGATGTGAAGGAAAATTCTATTGCAGTTGTTTTGTTTGCTTTGTTTTTGAGAGCGAGGGCCAAAACAAGCAGGGAGAGAATTTCCCCAAACACATGATAATTCAAACTTAACTGGTAAACTTGGGCTTGGGCCAAGGTTGACATCAAGGCCTCTGGGGAGAGGGAAAACAATTCAGCTTCTTCCAAAGTAATTTATTTCTGCATCACCTGATGGTCATATCTGGGAATTTTATTCATGTGTCTAACCTCAATGTTTCATACTTCAATTGAAGTTATTTCATTCTTTGGGGTTTAGTGTAATTAAAAAACAGCTGACCTACATCCTCCTAAACAAGAATATTCAAAGAGTTAAAAGGGATAGGTCACAATCTCTATTCCCTTATTCCATTCTACCACTAGCTTTTTGGCCCCAGTTATGTGTGGGTCCTAGGAATTGAACCCAGGCCTCATGCATGCTAAGTAGGCACTCTACCACAGTACTATACCCCCAGCCCATTTCTAGTCTTTTTTTTTTTTTTTTTTTTTTTTTTTTTCAGTACTGGAGATTGAACCCTAGGCTTCATGCATAGTAGGTAACCACTCTACTGAGCTACATGTCTAATCCTTTTTAAAATTTTATTTGAGACAGGGTCTTACAAAGTTGCCCAGGCTGTCCTCAAACTTGGGATATTCCTGTCCCAGCCTCCCAAGTGGCTGGGATTACAGGTGTGAGCCACCATCCCAGGCTTCAGTCTTTTTTTTTTTTTTTTTTTTTTTTTTTTTTTGGTACCAGGGATTGAACTCAGGGGCACTCAACCACTGAGCCACATCCCCAGCCCTATTTTATATTTTATTTAGAGACAGGGTCTCACTGAGTTGCTTAGCGCCTTACCGTTGCTGAGGCTGGCTTTGAACCTGTGATCCTCCTGCCTCAGCCTCCTGAGCTCCTGGGATTATAGGCATGTGCCACCGTGCCCAGCTCAGGCTTTAGTCATTTTTAATTAAGCATCTGGACAATCCCCAGCACAATTTGTTGCAGTTTCCCATCCCAGAAGTTAACAGAATAAGAAAGCTGTTCTTACAGGAAGCTCTACTTCCCATCTTCCATACTGTCATGTCCAATCCTTGGCTCCTGCCTAATTCTGGACCTTCGAGTCCCTCTGCTCATCCTGTTTCCTAATGCTTTGTAGTTGGAACTGAAAAATTCTTAGACGTATCTGACATAGTGGTTCCCATTTTCAAATATCCACCCCATGGAGATGGTAAGATCTAGCAAGGAATGAGAAATTTCCAGTTGCAGCCCCTTCCCACAGGCACACACCCCTCTACCACACATCCTCTCTCACTGTGCCCAGAGTGCTGTGTTGATAACATGTTCACAATATGCTTTCAGTTTGATTTATACTATAATTATATGCTTTGATCTCCCAGGATTAGACAGTGACCAGCATGAGGGCAAAAAATAATCTAATTCACCTCTGTTGCTCCCTACAGTGCCTAACACAGGAATGACTCACAACAGACATCAGCAAATGTTTGCTGAATTGAGAAAGGTAAATGAGAGACCACACAATGCTCAAACTCAAGACCCAATCTTTCTTTAAGCCATCCTGTTTCAGTAAGTGGGAAACTTGGTGAGAGTCTGTCTTCCCCAGCATACTCTACCCCTCAGAGTCTCAGAAACATCCCCACACACAGCCTTGGTCTCTACAGAGTTGAGTGTGAGTGTGTGGGTGTGTGTATTTTGCTTTATTTTATTTTTAGATACTGGGGATTGGCCCCCTAGGTGCTTTATCACTGAGCCACATCCTCAGCCCTTTTTTATACAGGTTCTCACTAAATTGCTGAAGCTGGCCTCGAATTTGTGATCCCCCTGCCTCAGCCCCTTCAGTCACTGGGATTACAGGCATGTGCCTGTGTGTGTGTGTGTGTTTTTAAAAGGTGGGACTTTTAAATTTCCAGCATTCCTCTAAACCAGAACCTGAATCACCATCACAGGAGGGAAGCAGCAAACTCTAGACAAACTCAAGTTTCTGGGTGGCCATGAGGAGTAGTTCTCCTAAGATAGATTTATGCACTACTGGCACAGTTGACCTGAACGTCTACTTTGTGCCAGGTATAGGATTACCCAGGAAAATAAGAAACCATCTCCTTAACTTCATGGCCTTCAGAGTACCTTGAAAGATAAACCTTGGTTGCATAACAGTAGCACAGAGATTCTGTTAAAGACATACCCGGATGCATGTCAGATTTCCCAAATCAAAATTTCTTGAAGTGGAACTGAGACAGAATTTTCTAAACCTCCACAGGTTAATTCTGATTCACAGGGTGGGTTGTAAGCTACTGATATCTAGATCAGTGGTGCCCAAAATAATTTTTCAATAACAGAAATGTTACATATCTGTGTCATTCCATCAGTAGCTACTGAACACTTGAAATAGGGCTAGTGAACTTAAAAATTGTTGTTTATTTTACTTAATTTTAGTTAGCCTAAGTTAAAATGGCCACACATGGCTAGACTGTACTGGACTACAAAATTCTAGATGACCCAAATGATTTCAATTTGATTTTGGACTTCTCAGAATACTGTCAAGTAGCTGCTCTATTCCCTTTGGTTCAGGAAAAAACTGTGAGCTTCCTTCCCCAGGACATTCCCATTTGCACTAAAGAAAAACTGCTCAAGAATGAACTGGGAGGTAAGAGAAAATCTGGTGACATTAAGTCTAGTAAGCTAGCTAAGCTGCCAGACCAGCTTCCAACCCTGCAGACTAGAAAAGGGGGGCACTCCTGAGTGTCCTATCTTGTTTGAGGTTAACATTGGTAAGGAACAAAAACAAAAAAGTGACATAACTAGCTGGGCACAGTGGCACACGCCTGTAATCCCAGCACTTTGGGAGGCTGAGGCAGGAGGATCACAAGTTCAAAGCCAGCTCAGCAATGGCGAGGCACTTAACAACTCAGTGAGACCCTGTCTCTAATAAAAATACAAAAAAGGGCTAGGGATGTGACCCAGTGGTCGAGTGCCCCTGAGTTCAATCCCTGGTACCACAAAAAAAAAAAAAAAAAAAAAAAGTGACATAACTTTGAGTGTCTGTTATGCATTAATTGTGTCCCACAAAATTCAGATATTAAGCCCTAATGACTGTATTTGGAGACAGGGCCCCATAGAGATAGTTAGGGTTACATGAGATAATAAGGGTAGGGCCCTTGCCCAATACAACTAGTGTCCTTTTGAGAAGGGAGAGGGTCACCAAGGAGATACACCTGAAGAAAAGCCCATGTGAAGACACAGGTGAGATAGCCCCCTCTGCAATTGAAGGAGAAAGGGCTCAACAGGAGGATCACAAGTTCAAGGTAAACCTGGGCAACTTAGCAAGACCCTGCCTCAAAATAAAAAAGAGCTAGGGATGTAGCTCAGTGGCTGAGCACCCCTGCATTCAACCCCCCAGCACTAGAATAAAACAAAAACATGGGCTGGGGTTGTGGCTCATCAGTAGAGCACTCGCCTAGCACGTGCGTGGCCCGGGTTCGATCCTCAGCACCACGTACCAATAAACACATTGTGTACAACTAAAGCAAATAAATAAATATTTAAAAAAAAAAAAAAAAAAACAGGAGAGGCCTCGGTAGAAACCCAGCCTACCAACACCTCGATTTTGGACTTCTAGTATCCGTAACTGACAAAATAATTTTGTTGTTTAAGCCATGCCGTCTGCGGTATTCTTGTTATGGCAGCCCTAGCAGACTAATACAGTGCCTTGGGAAATGACAGACCAGGACCCTAATCAGCTTCTCCCTGACAAGTTATTATACCCCAGGAATTGAGGGCACAGCCCCACTTGAAGCCAGATCAGGCAGTGACTGTTTCATACCCAGACCTTCAAGCCATCATCCTGGTAGATACTATCCATGTACCTCTATGCACTCCCAACTCTGCCTTCACCAGCTCAGGGTTCTCACCCTCCGTCTTGGCTTTAACCCAGGACCTGCTGTGCCATAGGGATGTCCCCACTACACACTAACATCCTCCCTCTCCATTTCTTTCCCCATTGCACCTATTGTGTGCCTCATGCTTCTTTGCTATGGTTTGGATCTTGAGTGTCCCCCAAAGGCCTATCTATTGAAGACTTGGTCACCAACCTGTAGCATTACTAGGAGTTGGCAGAATCTTCAAGAGGTGGAGCCTGGCAGGCTGGGGTTGTAGCTCAGTGGTAGAGTACTTGCCTGGCATGTGTGAGGCACTGGGTTTGATTCTCAACACCACATATAAATAAATGAATAAAATAAAGGTCCATCAACAACTAAATATATATATAAAGAGGTAGAGCCTAGTGGGAGGAAGCTAGTTCACTGGAGGTATGCCCTTGAAGGAAATACTGGTGCCCTACACCCTTCTTCTCTTGGCTTCCCAGCTACCATGAGGCTCCTCTGCCCCACACTCCTGCCATGATGAACTATTGCCACTACAGGTCCAAAGCAACAAGGCCAAATGACCATAGACTGAAATTGAGCCTTTTTCGACAGGGGATGTAACTCAGTGGTAGAGTGCTTGCCTGGCATAGGTAAGGCCCTGGGTTCAATCCCCGGCACCACAAATAAACAAAAAGACCCCTTTCTTAATTAAGGTGACTTAACACATCCCTCATCTTCATCTGTGGGTGTCCACCTATTGCTGGGTGTTTTCACTGTGGGTGTGTTCTGTGCATCTGACTTCCCCCACTGGACTGTAAATTCTCAGATTATTTTAGCACTCAAAACCCTTCACAAGCTGGCCCCAACTTACCTCTTCAGTTTTTTCTCCCAACTGGGCCAAGCCAACACTAATCAACTTGCCATCCTTTGAACATGATGCTGTTCACTAAGCTCTCACACTTCCCATCTCTAAGGTCATCTGAAATGCCACCTCCTCCAGAAAGCCTTCTCTGACTACCTCAGCTAAATATATAATAAAAAACAGCTCCCTTCTCTGCAATTATTCCACAATGCCTAATTCAGTGATTTGCAACACAGAGCACTCACTACACAGCACTGTAGCACCAAGAGCAGAAAGAGAAAAGGGGTCTAAGGCATGTGACAGTGCAATGCTATAAGGCAATTATGATGCTCTCTGAGGTCTGCACATACTCAAAAGGTTTAAGGGCACAGTCCCCAACAAGACTGTCTTCACTTCAGATGCAATTCCAAGTTTGGGGTCCCTAGACCACCAACACTTCTAACCAACAGGCTAAAAATACAAGGGTTCCTGCAATCCTTCAGGTTCAATAATTTGCTAGAGACACACAGAACTCAGGACAACAGTGTAATTGTTTAAGTACTTTTTTTATTATAAAGAATACAAATCAGAGGCTGGGAGTATGGCTCAGTGGTAAAGCACGTGCTTAGCATGCATAAGGCCCTAGGTTCCCTCCCCAGCACTGCAGAAAAGAATGCAAATCAGGACCATCCAAACACAAAGAAACATAAACAAGGTCTGGAAGTGTTCCAAACACACATCCATGTCCTTTGCCTGTGGACACATCACCTTCCCAACACATCCATGTTTTCACCAACCAGGAAGTTGACACAAACCTTGGTGTTCAAGGTTTTTATTAGGGTTTCTTTTTTTTTAATATTTATTTGTTTTTAGTTGTACACAGTGCCTTTATTTTTACGTGGTGCTGAGGATTGAACCCTGGCCGTGCACGTGCTAGGCAAGCGCTCTACCGCTGAGCCACAACCCCAGCCCTTATTAGGGTTTCTTTACAAAGGCATGATTGATTGAAATCAAGGGCCATGTGGCTGCACTCAGTCTGTATTACCTTCTCCTCCCTGGAGATGAGGCCGACATATCACCCGAAGAAAGTCCCAACCCTCTAAGCACTCGTTGGTCTTTCTGGCATGGTCAGCCTATATCCTAAGTCAAATCTTAGCATAAACTCAGCTGTGGTCTGAAATCAAATCTCAATACAAAGTGTGGTCTATGGTCAAATCTTAATATTGTTAATTGGTGTGGTTTGAAGGTCCACCATAACAAAGACACATCTATCACTGGGGAAACTCCAAGGATTTAGAAGTCTCCCTTTCAGGATCTGAGAACAGAGGCAAGCCAAATTCCTTTTTAGCTGGGTGCGGTGGTGCACGCCTGTAATCCCAGCACTTTGGGAGGCTGAGGCAGGAGGATCGCAAGTTCAAAGCCAGCCTCAGCAATGGCAAGGCACTTAGCAACTCAGTGAGACCCTGTCTCTAAATAAAATACAAAAAAGGACTGTGGATGTGGCCCAGTGGTCGAGTGCCCCTGAGTTCAATCCCTGGTACCACAAAAAATAAATAAATATTCCTTTTTATACTATGAGGGGAGAAGAATTTATACTAAAAATCTTAATTTTGAAACAGCTTGAGATGACCTATGTCCCAGGAAATCAGGATTATTATCTTATTGTGTTCCTCAATAAGATGATCTCAAGACATATTTCACTCCCAACTTGGTTCACTTTCCCAGTCCTTACCAAAGGGGCACCCAACCAGCCATTCAGCAGACAAAAGGAAATGAGTCAGATGCCAGGCTCCCATCCACCCCATCCCTGTTCCCCATGTGCCACAAGACAAGACGCTACCACCACCCTGCAGCTTTGGTGAGGCATTCAGAAACCTGTTATATCCCTCCCCAGCTACCCAAGGAAACCTTTTGCAAACAGTGAAGAGGTATGTAAGGAAAAAATCTCAACAATTGATCTCCCACCCCTGACATGCAGAAGGGGAAAAAAGTACCAACACAAAAGGGTTTAGGAACTTTTAATGCTTAAATTGAAAAATTACAGGTTGGGTTTTCATAAATTCATGGATCTATCTCTGGTAGGCAAGTCTCCCCCACCCCAGCCAGGTGTTCAGAGTGGAAAGGGGTTTCCCTTGTAGTGCAATGACTCCCCAACCCAGACGCAAGAAAGCAAGAAGGCTATGTAGTGAGCACCCAAGTGCCTCGCCATCACAAGGCACTTTCAAACATTTTCTCAGTTAATCCTCAAAACAACCCCGTGAGGGAGGTATCTTCATTTACAGATGAGGATCCTGAGGATTAGAGAGGTTAATCAACTTTTCCATCAGAGTTCACAAGTCTCGCAAAAAGGATTTTAAAAATACAAAAATAACATAAAAATAATAAAGCTTGAGTCTCAAAGCAGGATAAAAATCCAGGTTTTCTGACTTTTCTACACTGCCACACTGAATTCTCCCTCTGATTTAGCCTCAGTCTCCCATAAAAAGTTCATTTGTGTGTTTGTGTGGGTGAGTGTGTGTGGGTATTACTAGGGACTGAACCCAGTGGCACTCTATTACTGAGCTGCATCCTTAGTCCTTTCTATTTTTTGTGACAGGGTCTTGCTAAGTTGTCAAGGCTGGCCTTGAACTTGTGATCCTCCTGCCTTGGCCTCCCAAGTCACTGAGATTATAGGTGTGTACCACTGAGCCCAGCTAGAAGTTCACTCTGAACATCATGTTCCATATTTTGTCCTCATCCCTACAAGGAAAGGAATCAGCTGGCAGAAACTATTTTATGAGGATGGATAGAGATCCTGGCAAATTTTTCCTCTAGCTGGGAAAGAGGTGGGGGAGGATAAAGGGATGTCAGTTCATGCTGTATGCATGTATAGAAATATCACACTGAATCCCATTAATATGTACAACTAATGCATCAACAAAAAGTAAACAATTTTTAAAAATTTTTAAAGTCTTTTCTCTGAAATAGGAAATATGACCTTTTTTAGTTCCTATCTAGGACACTCAGCTGCATAGGGACTCCCAGAGAAATAATGAGGTAGAGCAGTATGCAAGAAGCCCACCTTCTGCTGATTCTGTGGAGCCAACACTGTAAGACAAAAGGGGCAATGCTCAAAAGAAAGTCAAGGACGCAGGAAGCAGGAGGGTGAGAAGGAGTTGAGTCAACTACTCACCCTGGCCATCAGAGACTGCCTCTGCAGGTTGGAGGACAGTTCAACAGATCAAAGAACATGTTTCCTGGCAACAGAAGCCCAGGAAGGCCTTGTTGCTCCAGTCCAGGAGATGTGTAGTCATCCGCCTGTGCAAGAATGACTTGGGGGCCTTGACTCTGTCCTAGGCAGGCCCTGGGAACACTCATTTTGTTAGCAGCGGCAGCAACCCCAACTCATTGAGCCTTTCCTTGGCCACTGCCTCCCAGCCTTTGTTGGCCTGTGGGCTTCGGGGAGAAGGATGCAGCAGCCCCTCCACCTGGACCTCTGGCATCAGACTTGCCAGGGCCCGACGTGCCCGCTGCTCTGCCAGTCTCCCCACTCCTACCACCAACCGCACCCCCAGCAGCTGCACCTGCCGGCAGAGGGCTGCATCGCAGATCCCAAGAAGCTGTTCTCTCTGCTTGGCAGGCAGCTCAGCAGGGGTGAGGTTGCGCCCGCTGGGAGCCAAGAAGAGCAGAGGACACAGATTGTGGACAAAGCAGTGACGGAAGAAGACTTCAGGCTGTCCACAGAGGTTCCGGAAAAAGCCCCAGAATCGGGCACCGCTCACCTCTGACTGTGGGCACTCCAATCCCAGCACTGGTCGCTTAGGGTGTTCCTGGGGAGGAGGTGACACAGAACCCCCAATGCCCAACCAGTCTCGGACCATGCTCACTTCCCCAAAGGGCACCTGCAGGGAAGGAGAAACACAAGAGGGCTTCAAACCAGAGATCTGATACCTGGGCTCTGGACCAAATGAACCCTTTCCACCTTTCATGAGGATCCAGCCCGGGTACTCCCCACACACAACTTCATTCAAAGGTCTAAGACAAGGACTCCTGGCTCTATGCTTTGATCCTAGCCTTCTTTCTCCAAGTTTTTCATTGTGGACTGTGGTCCAGAAAACCTATTTGTTTGCTTCTTCCCCAACAAGGGACATCTGAGCCTACCCAGGGCTTGATGGTTACTACAGGGCCAGACAGGTGACCTGAGAAAGAAAGGCAGCCAGGGTTAAAGGAGGCACAGGACAGAGCTGACCACTGCTCTCTGGGTGCTCTCTCCAGCCCCAAGCCTCAGGCTGTCATTTCCATCGATCATCATTGATCACCTTTCACCACCCAGTTGGGGTCAATAAAAGCGATTGAGCCTCCTGCCCTGAGGCCTCTTCCCCTCCCCCACCTGCCAAGCACCCCCTCTGAAGGGCAGTCACTCATCCTGAGCCCTGAAAGGAAAGCAGACGGGCCCTGGAGCCTGGCTGTTCTGAATCTCTCCTCAGCTGAGAAACAGAACCCAGGTTGCCCAAATGCCCTGCATCTCTTACATACCCACCCTGCCAATCAGCCTTCCCTGAGGACTCAGCAGTCTCCCTCCTGACCCCAACCACTCTAGGGACAGGGGAGATCCGGGAAGGGAAGGTAAAGATGGGGGGATGGCGGAAGGAAGAGCTCTCAGAGGCAATTAGTGGACAACTCACAGGGGAAACGGAAATACCATTAATGTGTTTGGTTAACTACGGGCACAGAAGCCAGGAGAGTGTCTGAGACCACAGGAGCCAGTGTGTGTATTGGGAGGGATCCACACACGTCCATAGCCCTGCACATGTTCCTCCTCCACAGCCCACCCAGCCAAGCATCCACCTTGGAGCCTCCCACTCCACCCACCAGGGGAAACCATGCCCTTTACCCCAGTCTGGGCCATGCCAAAAGGTCCCGGGTTCATGCCCAGGAAGAGCACTTCCTTGGGGCCCTGGCAGTAACGAGTCACGTAGGTGCGATGTGGCTCCCATGCGTAATCCACTGGATTGTAGATGACGCCCACAGGCTCTGAAAACTGCAGCTGCCTTAGCTCAGCATTGAGCCGAAGCTCCTCCTCCAGGAAGCCCTCAGCCAGGCTTTGAGGGCACAGCTGGGGCTCCATCAGGGCACCCACAGGCTCATGGAAGGGCCCCAGTGGGAAAGCCTGGGGTACAGCCATGCTGCTGTCACCTGGAATAGAGGAGGACAGAGGTCCCATCAGCCCTCAGCCCAGAGTGGAAGAAATCTATGCTGGGTAGGGCCCCTACTACCATTTTCCTGGGCTCACAAGAAACCTATCAATTGTCCAGTAGACCCAAGCTCACCTCAGTTCTTGGTAATGAAGGATCTTCCCCTCCCCACTTTTTAATTTCCTTCCTCTTCAGACATCACCCAGAGAAAATGAGCCAAAACCACCAACCATCCCCAACTCCAAACCTCCTTTCCATTAGGCATGGGTCTGAGTCACTAGTTCCTAGGCCATGCTGAGCACACAGTAGGTTTCGATACACATTTACTGGTGGCATCCTCTCTGCACAATGTCATCCTTAAAACAAGTCCAGTCAGGATGGCTGTGTCCTGGAAACCACTGTGCTGATGAATGAGATGCAGGTGCACAGCCACAGCCCAGAGATCTGCGAAGGCTAATTACAATAGCTTCCAGGTGGTGAGCAATTGCTCCAAGCCAGGTACACTTCATTGATCTTCATAACAACCCCATGAGGTGGGTATTATTGCTCCCATGTTACAAGTGAAGAGATTGAGGCTTAGCAAGATCAAGCAATTGCCCAGGGTCACACAGTTAAAAAGGAATGAAGCTGGTCTTTGAACCCACACTATCTGACTCAAAACTATGCTCTCAACCACCCACACCATCTTGCCTTAGACGGTTTTATCAGCCACCCCACTAATTCTACAAGCCCTTAACCCAAGCCCAATTTCTTTCCCGCATTCAAGAATCCTCTGTGGTGAGCAGGATGATTACCAGGCTCAGAACAGACTTGCAAGCAATGCAACCAATACCTCAAGTCTCTTCGTCCAAATACTGAGAATAATAATACCCACTTCATAGTGCTATTATAAGGATGAAATGAGATGTTATGTACAGGTGAGCAGAGAAATAGAAGAAAGAGGGAAGAAAAGGGAGTTAATTGCAAAAGCCATTCCTTCTCAGCATTCCTATCCAAATCCAGTGTTCCAATCTGACCATTCCACTTACAGTTTCAAATTGGCTTCACTACCAAAACTACCAAAACCGTGCATATGCCATTACTAAAACCCCAACCAAATAGACTCCTTGAGTTAACCAAACATCATTCAATAGCCATCTAGTCAACTGGGACTATGACTCTCCCACCCCTCCACACATCCAAATCATACCCAGCCTTCAAAATGAAGCTCAAAACACCCTTTGATAAAGTCTTCTCTCATCAGAACACTGGGGCATTTGCCATAGATTCCCAACCCCACACACAAGAAGGGAGGCTGTGAGGCCTGAGTATCTGCATTTTAAACAAGGTGATTCTGATGGTTAGTGAAGGCAAGTCACCATGGTTAGGAAATCTTCATGAATTCACACCTTGCCTCACCAATTAGGCTTGAGTAGGTAAGGAGCCAAACCCTGTTCAATTTCCCTCCATAACTTTAAGGTCCTGACCCTTATAAAGTACTCAACAAACACCTGTTCAGCTCTAGCCATCACTACTTTACCAATATTGTTTAAAAATACCTTCCATCAGTTGTACTCCACGTATGTATAACATGTCAAAATACATTCTACTGTCATGTATAACTAAAAAGAACAAATAAAAAAAAATACCGTCTACCAAAGAACCATTATTTTATGTGTGTATGTATACACACACACGCAAGGGATCAAACCCAGGCCTTGAACCTACTAGCAAGAACACTACTACTGTCTGCAGCCTTTTAAAAAATGTATGTTGAAAGCCGGGCGCAGTGGCACAAGCCTGTAATCCCAGCACTTGGGAGGCTGAGGCAGGAGGATCACGAGTTCAAAGCCAGTCTCAGCAATGGCAAGGCACTTAGCAACTTGGTGAGACCCTGTCTCTAAATAAAAATACAAACAAGAGCTGGGGATGTGGCCCAGTGGTTGAGTGCCCCTGAGTTCAATCCCTGGTTAAAAAAAAAAAAAAATGTATATGGTCGGGTGCAGTGGTGCACGCCTATAATCCCAGCGGCTTGGAAGGCTGAGGCAGGAGGATCTCGAGTTCAAAGCCAGCCTCAGCAATGGCGACAGGCTAAGCAACTTGATGAAACCCTGTCTCTAAATAAAATACAAAATAGGGCTGGGGATGTGGCTCAGTGGTCAAGTGCCCTTGAGTTCAATCCCTGGTACAAAAAAAATAAAATAAAAAAGTATATGTGTGTGTATTTTCACTTTATTTTTGTGGTGTTTAGGAACTGAACCCAGGGCCTGCACAGGCTAGGCAAGCGCATCCCCAGGGAACCAGTGCTAACCAACTCCTCTCTGCTTCTATATCATCAGTTCATTCAAGGCTCAGTTGCTTACTTGGCACTCTGCTTGCTTCTCAAGAGTTTTCCAGGCTCTGGGTGTGTTTCCATTACATGTGGGCCTCCTATAGGGCAGGGACCATTGCTCTTCCTCCTTTTCAACCTCCAGTCAAATCAAGTGCAACCTCTTCCCCAGATGAGGTTGTTGCTTCAAGATTGACACAATAGGTTGACAGATCAAGTTGTGTGTTTGATCCTAGCCTAGGAAAAGTGGGAAAAGAAAAAAAATCAGAGGCCCCACTTAGTAAGTTCTCAAGACTGATCACAGAAGTCTTTAACTAATCAGTCCTCAAGAGTGCCCAGGGCCAGCTCATATGAAAGCTGAGAAGGTGTGATAAATGCAAATGATTCAGGTTACCATGCTTTGCAATATTAAAGGATTGCTGCTCTAACTCTAGGATGTCTCTCAAATCTAAGCTGGGTTTACCCTTTGCATTTAGAGACCTGAGCTGAAGACAGCAAGAATGAGGGTATGCAAAAGTGACAAGCCCTTATTTTCAGTGTTCCAGAGTTTCAATGCCTAATCTGATAGGAAGACAGGGTGGAAGTCAACTCACTTGAATTCTAGTCCTGGTTTATCTCTAAGAATGTACTCTTGAGCAAGGCATTTAACTCTCTTCTATGAAAATCACATTTGCCATCAATCTATTACCAGCTGTTAGATTTTCCCCATATTTGAGTCTTTTATGTGACAGGCACTATGGCTTTCTCTTGGTGGGTAAGAAATACAAATGAAATTCGGGCTTTCAGTAAGATATAAACTACTGTGAGAGGAGAGATAAACAACTAACTGTAAGCCAGTATAACCTGAGCTTTAACATCCTGAACAGAACATTACAGGAGCCTAAAGGAGGGGTTTGGAAATTCTACCTAAAGTCTCCAAGAGCCAAAGGCTTAAGAAATGTAGATGCTTTATAAAACACGGTGTCAAATTACATTAAGTGCAAAGGCAGCGGAGTGTGACTCTGAGATGAGTGTGGCTACCAAGGCTAGACTTCAGATTGGTATCAGACCTTTCTGACACCAAATCGAGGAAGTTTATTAGAAATCCAAGACACTATCCACCACCCTGTCCCTTGTAGGCACTCCAGGAATCCATAGGGAAAAATAAGCAAACCCTTAAACCAAAAAAATAGAGCATGGACTCAAAAAGGCTATTTCACCCCTCCTTCTGATTCCGAGGAAGCCGACCACAACAGCACCAGACAAAACCTCCGCCTGCGCCCGCGGGCTCCGCCCGACGGGAAAGCCTTGATCCCGCAGGCCTCCCGAGCGGTTCCCTCGGCTCGGCTGCCCCTGCGCCAGGGCGGGCTTCAGACGGAGCGAAGGCCTCAAAGCACAGACACTCGGACCACCCGCTCGGCTCCGCCCCGAGAGCCCTGAGAGCCCCCAGCCTGCCCCTGCGCCCCAGATCCCCGGCCTCTCGTTCCCTCACCTGGGCCAGCTCCCCATCCGTTTCCGGTTCCTGTCCCCACTCCCGGCGCCAAGGACAGTGGGAGTCGTAGTCTACACTATGTAGGGCAGGCGATTGGCGTATCCGGAGCCACTTCCGCCGGAAATACACAAATCCCCGGAAGGCGAGCTAAATTAGCTCTAAGAGCCTCTGGGAATTGTAGTTTATTCCTATCATCAGGGCTAAATCAAGAAGTCTTGAAAAGTGAGGGGCCAGGATCGATAAGGACCTAACTCTAAAATTCACACAACCATCAGGAAGCTCCAACCATTCCCAGCCCTTCACCCATCTGAGGGTATTGACAATGGCTGAAGAGCATTTCCAGATCCTCCTGCTGCTCACCAGGTACAGCCTCTCCCTTTCAGCCCTCCAGGGACCATTATTATATATAGAACATGTACCAAGACATTTCTGGCATCTCCTGACAACTCTTTGGCAACAAGCATCCCCCATTACTGTACAAGCCCTTCTCCATAGATTTACCATTTTGACTTTTCTCCTCCTTTTGCCAGCCCTATAACCTTCTATGTTAGTCAGGGTTCCCCAGAAAAACAAAACCAATAGGCTATCTATCCTTTTATCTATATGAGGAGATTTACTATAGGAATTGGGTACCAGGACTGTGGAGGCCAGGAAGTTCCACCATCTGCTGATCGACTTTCTGTAAGCTGGAGAATCAGGAAAGCTGGTGGTGTCATTCTGTCCAAGTCTGAATGGGGGAGTTGCAGGAAGGCTTGCTGATGTAAGTCCCAGAACCTGAAGGCTTGAGAGCCAAGGCCTTCAGGCAGGTCTCCAATGACAGGAGAAGATGGAGGTTCCATCTCATAAAGAGAGAACATTTGCCCTTCATCCACCTTTGTTCTATTGGAATCTCAAGAGATTGGATGATGCCCAGCTACATTGGTGAAGATTATCTTTTTGACAGTTAAAAAGTTAATCTCTTGAGCCGGCGCGGTGGCGCACGCCTGTAATCCCAGCACTTTGGGAGGCTGAGGCAGGAGGATCGCGAGTTCAAAGCCAGCCTCAGCAATGGCGAGGCACTTAGCAACTCAGTGAGACCCTGTCTCTAAATAAAAATACAAAAAAAAGGGCTGGGGATGTGACCCAGTGGACGAGTGCCCCTGAGTTCAATCCCTGGTACCACAAAAAAAAAAAAAAAAAAAAAAAAAAAGTTAATCTCTTCCAGAAATACTCTCACAGACATACCCAGAAATAATGTTTTACAAACTGTCTGGGTATCCCTGGTCCATACAAGGACATATAAATTTAACCATCAAATCTCCCATTTTCCAAATCCTCCCTCTTGAATACTCTGCCCAGAAGCCTTCCCTGATCAATCCTAATCCCACAGCTGCACCTAATAATCCATTCCTCCACCTCCTCATCCAGTTGTACCAATGTACAGTGTACCAGTGTCCAAAGCTGTTCAATTCATAGTTTTGTCCTTGTCCTCTATCTAGATCTGTTTTTTGTGTCCTGACTATAGGGCTTTCATTAATCTAGAAACCCCCTAAGGCTAGTTATCTTCCAAATTCCTCCCACCCCTACCCCTGCACACATGTCTGAGCATAACCAGGACTCTGAACACTGAAGTAATGTGTCCCTGTGGGCAGAGGGCAGGAGACCAGTGAACCCAAGAACAGGAAGAAATGAGTGAACAAGGATGCTACCCCTTTTTCAAGCCCATCAACAGACAAAAAACTTAATGGGTACAGCAAGGGAGCTATAAGCAGTGACCCACTGACATTGAGGTGAGAAACCATCCCTACCCCTGAAAGACTTTGGAAACTGAATTAATCATCCACCTCATGAAATCCATTATTTCCTGAGCCTTAATGTGTACCAGATTCTCAACCACTCTGGGTCTTTGCCTCTCTCTGCCTACGTAAATTTATCACTATTTCTAGTTCCTTGTTCAACTTCCTCTCTGTATCTGTGTCTCTGTCTCCTTCTGTGTATATCTCCCTATCTTTGCTTCTTTCTTTGGAATGACTGGGATAAAAGTAAGCTTCTAGAACAGGCTCTGCTGTCTCCTCATATCTATGCATTTGTGTGTTTCTGAACAAAAATAAGGGGAGAGCCGGGCGCAGTGGTGCACACCTGTAATCCCAGCACTTGGGAGGCTGAGGCAGGAGGATCGCAAGTTCAAAAGCCAGCCTCAGCAATGGCGAGGCACTTAGCAACTCAGTGAGACCCTGTCTCTAATAAAATACAAAAAATGGCTGGGGATGTGGCCCAGTGGTCGAGTGCCCCTGAGTTCAATCCCCGGTACCAAAAAAATAAATAAATAAACAAATAAGGGGAGGAGGGACTTCACTGTGGTGTCATCTCACTGTTTAAGAATTTCAGGATCTCCATCATCCCGCAGACACCCTCCTTCCCACCCTACCTTCTGCCACTTGCTTGCCTCACACTTCCAGTTTATCATCCTGGCATCCCCTCCCCACTCCAAATCTGCCTCTGGCAGGACAATAATGAGTAAAATGAGTGACAAGCACAGAGAGAACCCCCAAGAACCCCTTCCCCTGATTTCAACTTCCTAGAAGAACTGGATAACTCTTTCTGTCCCTAAAGCCTATCCACCCCAGGAAACTCAAGAGATAGAGAGTCCAGATATAAAGAGAAGCTGAGGTTCCAGACACGGTGGCACATGCCTGTAATCCCAGTGGCTCAGGAGGCTGAGACAGGAGGATCGCGAGTTCAAAGCCAGCCTTAGCAACAGTGAGAGCCTAAGCAATTCAGTGAGACCCTGTCTCTAAATAAAATACAAAATAGAGCTGGAGATTTGGCTCAATGGTTGAGTGTCCCTGAGTTCAATCCCCAGTACCACCCCCCCCTTCAAAAAAAAGAAAAAGAAGAAGAAGAGCAAGCAGCAGCTAAGGCTTGAGCAGTCCACAGGAAGTTACCACAGTTGACCCCAATGGGATCTGGGGCCCTTTCGATCTCTAGCTCATGTTGCTCCTCACCACCTGGTAAGTTTCTCAGGGAAGGTGGGGGTGAGGAACTCTCCTAAAGTGAAGGTGCTTAGAAGCAGAGACCCAGAAACTTTCAACAAAGAGAGCCCAAAAGATGAAACCTGGGCTTAGGTGGGCCCTCCAACCAACTTATCCATTTCTTAATCTCCTGGTCCTCTGGGAAGTCTTCAAGGGATGGTTGACGGTGGTTTATGGATTGGACCTTCAGGCAGAAGCAGAAACAGGCTCAGGCTGTGACCTGGCTAAGAAGCTACAGAGTTGGATCACCTGGGCTGGGAGGGGCCCTCCACCGCCCACTAGTCTGCTTGTCAGCCCTGAGCCCAGTGGGGAAGGGGTTAACACGCTCACTTGTTTTCCTTCGGTTTCCTTGGGCTGTTGGGGCTGTGTTGGGCCATGAGCGCCATCTATCGGCTTCTGGAGGTCCTAGCTCTGACTCCCAGCTCAGGCTTCCAGGCAGGTCTTTCAGCCCTTGCCTGCCTCCATGCTTCTGCATTGGAGAAGGCCTAGCAGCAGGACCTCTCGTTGCAGAAAACGAAAAACCAAAAATTGGATATTGGAGAAACTGAGGCCATGTTTTCCTCTCCCTAAGTGCCAGGTGTCCTCCTGGTCAGCTCCCTGGGGAACCCTGAAGGGGGTTCTGATGTTTAATTTTCAGGGTAGCCACCTTCCCAACGCCACTACCCTGGACCCTCTCTCAGTCAGCCCAACGAACATTAAAAGAGCATTGAAGAGGAAAAAGAATGGGCTGTGAAATCAGGCCGCCTGTATTTGTATCCCAGCTCTGCCACTGACTAGTGGTGACCTGGGCAAGTTTCTTAATTTCTCTGTGCCTCAGTTATTTCAGCTATGTAGTGGGATAATTTTTGTATACTGTATCTTCTGTAGAGATGATTACATGACCTAGTTACATAAGGTACTTAATGCTTTGTCTAGCACAGCCAGGCATGGCGGCACACAACTGTGATCCCAGCTACTCAGGAGGCTGAGGCAAGAGGATTGCAAGTTTCAGATCAGCCTCAGCAACTTGGCAAGACCATTTCAAAATAGAAAATAAAGAAGGACTGGGGATGTAGCGCAGTGGTAGAGCACCCGTGGGCTCAATCCCCAGTACCAGGGAAAAAATGCCTAACTCAGAATTTGTGCTCCCTGAAGGTTAGTTGCTTTATTATTAGCACTGCCAAGGTCTCAGGCAGATGCTGCACTAAGTACCCAAGATCTGGGCCATAACGCCATACCATATACAAAAGCACATAGGACAAGATGGGGCTACTCAGCCCTGAAGAGTTCCACAAAGACAGTAACCTGCATGAGCTAGGTTTGGGGGTAGAAGTTCAGGATTGCAAGGAAAGTATTTTCAGGTCTCCGAGGTCAGCAAGAGGTGGGGTGAAGGGGCCAGAGGAAGGAAGAGCTTGAGGTGAAGATATCAGAAGGAGGACTGGGGTGTAGCTCAGGGGCAGAGTGTGGCTTAGCATGCACTAAGCTGTAAGCTGCCTATTGTGGCCAGCCACGGTGCCGCGGGAAAATTCTCGGAGGCAGAGTTAAGCTTTTACTACTTTTTCTTCTACTTTCTTAGAGCTTAGAGAGGGAAAGAAAGATTTTTCTTCTTAGCTTAGAGTAGAGTAGCTTAGAGTAAAGAAAGATAGAGCTTAGCTTTTCTTCTTAGCTTAGAGTAAAGAAAGATAGAGCTTAGCTTAGAGAAAGACTAGAGCTTCTTTCTTCTCTCTTCTTTCTTCCTTCTTCTGTCTTCTGTCTTCTGTCTTCCTCGGGAGCCTCGGCCTTACTCTGACCAGTCCTCTGGAGCCTCGGCCTAACTCTGGCCAGTCATTACTTCTTCTATCTGGTTTCTCTTCTGTAACCACTCTGCCTACGTTCTGGCCGCTCTGATTCTTCTGACCGACCGAGTGACTGCCCGGCTGACTGAATTCTCCGTTCTCCTAACTCGGACCGCTTTCACCCGGTTATATACCTTCAGGTTTGCGGGTGCCTACAGGTGCGTCACATACATATCAGGTGGAACCCATGGCTTCCAGCTAGCTACAACAGCCCTTCCTAATTAGGGCTCCTTCACTAAGCTCTGGGCCCAATCCCGGTACCAAACCAAAAAAAAAAAAAAAAGAAAGAAAGGGAAAAAAAAGATATAGGAAGGAAAGGCATTAAGAAAGGGGTATTGGCTGGGGTTGTAGCTCAGTGGTAGAGCGCTTGCCTAGTATGTGTGAGGCACTGGGTTTGATTCTCAGCACTGCATATAAATAAAATAAATGTCCATCAACAACTAAAAAAATTTTTTTTTAAATGAAAAGAGAGAAAGAGAGAGAAACCAGGTGTGGTGGCGCACGCCTGTAATCCCAGCCCTTGGGAGGCTGAGGCAGGAGGATCTCGAGTTCAAAGCCAGCCTCAGCAATGGTGAGGCACTTAGTCACTCAGTGAGACCCTGTCTCTAATAAAATACAAAAAAAGGGGGGGGGCTGGGGATTTTGCTCAGTGGTCGAGTGCCCCTGAGTTCAATCCCCGGTACCAGAGAGAGAGAGAGAGAGAGAGAGAGAGAGAAAGGGGTATTAAGGGTATTAACAGGCCCTTAAAAAGTGCCCTGCGTTAGGGAAGTGGAGAGGGGTCTCTGATGTGTGAAGTGAGCAAGGGCCACTGCATCCCAAGGACACATCCTTGGCACAGGCTCAAAAGTCTCGAGGTTTGATCAAACCTCCAGAGACACCTTGTATGGCAGCTCTGTTCCACTCCTGTCAGGACTTAGCCCTCCATGTCCTTTTCCAGCCTGGTGGGGAGGGAACTTACAAATGGAGGAAGCTGTCTGCTTCATCCTGCAGGTCCCATTCCCACCTCTCTTCCCAAACTGAAGAACTAGGAGAGCTAGGCCATGAGTTCATTTCTTTGCTTCTTAACATCTGTTTGCTCCAGATGGCTGCTGGTCTGTGTCTTCTACATGTCTACCTTCTACCTTACAGGGAAATGGGTACATAGGTCTCTCTCTTCTCCAAGGACCAAGACGACAGAAAAGCAGAGCCAGTGGCATCCCTGGCTCAGCCTCTCCTCCCGTTACCCCTACCTCAGCCCCAAGGCAGCAGAGCCCAGCTTCACTGATTAACGCCACATAACGGGAGACATGTGACAGCTTCCAAGTCTCCCAAACTCAGGTGTCCTCCATCTCCTGGGGCTGGATGCCTGGGTCCCCAGGAGAGGAGCAGGGACAGGCTGGATGGGTTGATTTGCATCACTTACTTGGGAAGCAATTATCGGAGGAGCTGTCAGCTCAGTACAGCTCTCTCCTCACTAATCGGATTTCACCAGAGCCCGGGGCTGGGTGGGGGGCTGGGTGATTTGGCTTGATTCAGTGGTGGGAGATGTCGGGGCCAGGAGGTTGGACAATCTGTCTGAGTGGTGTTACAGTTGTCCAGAGCAATTATCCTGAGGAGACCACACAAACATCAGACAGACAGACAGCCAAGGGAACTGAATTGATCCCCAAGTCCTACAGAAGAAAGGATGGAAGTTAGATTTTGGCAGAGTGAGAGGAGGATCTCCCACAGGTTGAGCCAAACCAAGCAACTGGGAAGAGGAGATGAAGCCAAGTAGCCAAATGGGAAGAGAACCTGAGAACCCCAGCATCCAGCCTACCGGCCACCTGGGCCCTGCTCCTGTACTCCCGGGACCCAGCAACACAGCAGAGACTTGCACCAAGGACGGCTCTTGTGAGACTGTTCTCCCTACGTGTGGTGCTCTCAGGCCACCCTTTCCTGGTGTCTGGCTCTGTCACTTGCCTTCTCTTTCCCCCTTGCCCTTTCATGGCTTTCTTGAAACTTTCTTCTTCCCACCCACACTGGCCCACTCCACCTCCTCACCCTGAGTTTTGCAACAGATGCTGACCCCTCTCCCTGCCTCCGCCCTTCCATCCCACACCTTTAAGAATGGTCATAAGAACCAGGCATGGTGGAGCATGCCTGTAGGCCCAACAACTTAGGAGGCTGAGACCAGAGGATTCCAAGTTCAAGGCCAGTCTCAACCACTTAGACCCTCAGCAACTTAGACCCTCAGCAACTTAGCAAGACTCTGTCTCAAAATAAAAAAAGGATGGGGATAGCCAGGTGCGGTGGTAGACACCTGTAATCCCAGTGGCTCAGGAGGCTGAGGCAGGAGGATTACAAGTTCAAAGCCAGCCTCAGCAAAAGCGAGGTGCTAAGCAACTCAGTGAGACCCTGACTCTAATTAAAATACAAAATAGGGCTGGGGATGTGGCTCAGTGGTCTAGTGCCCCTGAGTTCAATCCCTAATACCCCCCAAAAAGCAGGGAGCTGGGGATGTGGCTCAGTGGTAAAATATACCCTGGGTTCAATCCCCAGTAATCCCCCCAAAAAAAGAATGGTGATGATATCAACAAAGCTGACATGTACTGAGTGCTCCTTTTCCACCAGACACCACCCTAAGTACTTATGTGGATTCTCACATTTAGTCCTCACAGTCACACTTTGAGGAATCTACTCCTTCATCCCCATTTTACTGATAAAGGACATTGCTCCTGACTGAACCTATTTTTGTTTTTTAGTTGTCAATAGACATTTATTACTTATTTATATGTGGTGCCGAGAATCGAACCCAGTGCCTCACACAAGCGCTGAGTCACAACCCCGGCTCCCCCCCCCCTTTTTTTTTCTTTTTTTGGTACCAGGGATTGAACTCGGGCATTTGACCACTGGGCCACATCCCCAGCCCTTTTTTGTATTTTATTAGAGACAGGGTCTCACTGAGTTGCTAAATGCCTCACCATTGCTGAGGCTGGCTTTGAATTCCCGATCCTCCTGCCTCAGCCTCCCAAGTGCTGGGATTACAGGCATGCGCCACCACGCCCAGCCCTTTTTATTTTTAATGTTGAGGCAGGGTCTCACTCAGTTGCTGAGGCTGGCCTCAAACTTGCAATCCTCCTGCCTCAGCCTCCTGAGTAACTGGAATCACAGCCATGTGCCACATGCCTGGCCTGACTGAACCTCTTGAAGAGAGGGACCACGTCCTTCCCATCTCTGCATCCCGAGCCACCAGGTTAGCCCTGGCACTATGAGTGTCTGATGAACATTTGTTGAATGAGCCAGTGATTGAGTGAATGATTTACCCTATTGCCTACTCCCAGCAGGCCTCCAGGTAACTTCCATGTCCCAGCCCTGGCCTTCCAGCCCCCTGGTGTCCTGACCCACCCCTCACCCTCTCAACCTGAGCCCCCTCACAGCCCTCCACATACCCTAAGCTCCAGCACTTCAGGAAGAGTGACTCACTCATCCTCTCCTGCCTTTGCATAACAGCCCATGTCGTACCTGGCCTGGAACATTTTTTCCACTCCTCTGCCATCGAATACATTCTACCCATTCTCCGTGGCCCAAGTCAAATGCCACCTCCCTTGGAAGCATTCCCTGGTGTCCTCTTTGCCTGTCCCTCCCTGGTGACCACTGTCACCAACTGTTGCTGAAATTCCTCATGATTCTAAGCTGGATTGTGTGTTCTGGGAGATTAACACCAAGCTTCCTCCTGAACAAAGGCCCTTATCTTGTACCTAATAAGTGCTCAATAAATACCAGTGGAGGGCTGGGGGTGGAGCTCAGGGGTTGAGCACCTGCTTACCATGTACAACGCCCTGGGTTTGATCTCCAGCACAGAAAAATAAAAATAAAAGAAAGAAAAACTGGAAAACATGAATGCCTGCTCATTTTTGTTTTTATCTCATTCATGGATGATCTTATTGTAGGTGGCTTTTTTTATTTTTTCAGTTGTAGATGGACACAATACCTTTATTTATTAATCTTTATGTGGTGCTGAGGATCAAACCCAGTGCCTCACCCATGCTAGGGGAGCACTTTACCACTAAGCCACAACCCCAGCCCCAAGGTTGACTTTTTTTTTTTTTTTTTTTTTTTTTTTTTTTGGTACCGGGGATTGAACTCAGGGGCACTCGACCACTGGGCCACATCCCCAGCCCTTTTTTGTATTTTATTAGAGACAGGGTCTCACTGAGTTACTAAGTGCCTCGCCATAGCTGAGGCTGGCTTTGAACTCGTGATCCTCCTGCCTCAGCCTCCCAAAGTGCTGGGATTACAGGCGTGCGCCACCACGCCCGGCTCCAAGGTTGACTTTTTAAAGGGGAAGTACAAACGCAGCCCCCCACTACCACACATGATGCACCCTGGGGAGATCACAGTGGCCATCACATCTGGAGTACAATGGCTACATCTCTCCCCGGGAAAATCATCTGGGTGATGTTGGTCTCTCCTTGACAGTGCGTACCTTATGGCAGGTTGACAGGAGCACTGAACTTCCAAGGAAACTTGAATTTGGGGGTCTGACACTCACCAGCAGTGTGACCTTAGGAAGATCATTGCCTTTCTGAATCTCAGGGTGACCATTCTGCTCTCCACCTGAAAGAGAGGACAACACTGCCCACCACAGGGGACAGGGAAGGTGTTGTCACATCCTCCATGTATCCACTCAGGCCTGTCAAGTGCACTGTGGGGAATCTTCTCTTTCCATCTTCCTGCCTAAAGGCTGAGCCTCTGCCTCTCCTGCCCGCCTCAGTTCAACTGGGCCGGAAGTCTGACCACTCAGCTCCCTGCTGTGGCTCTGAAGTGTCAGTTTTCCTGATGTCACTACTCCTGGGCGTGGCCTCACCCCCTCCCAAGGAGCCTGGAAAGGCAGCCTCACCTTTGCTCCCCTTACCAAGTGAGACCTTGAGTTCTCCCTCAGAAATTATTAATAATGAAGACACGAGGCGCTGGGCTCAGAACTGGATGCAAATTGGCCCCGATTCTCAGTCCAAGAAAGAGCGCGCAGGAGCTGTGGACCCAGAGAAATCCGATGCTCGTTTGCATGTCATTTGCATTATATTTACATGTGATCAATTTCATGTTCAAATGCAAAATCCTCCCTCCCCAGTTTTTCTCCCCCAGGGTTCCCTCAGCCTGTGCCCACATCATTCCCCCAGCCCCTGCCTCCCCCTGCCCGCAGCCCCTGCCACAACCCTCCTTGCCCTTCTCCTTCCTGTCAGGGTCCCCGGCCCCCGCCCTCCCTCACCACACAGCACCCACTTGCCCCACACCCCGAGCAGCGTCCTGGGGTCTCACCCCTCGGTTCAGGAGGGGCATCCCTGCCTGCCCCCTCCCGCCCTAGCCGGGCAGGCGCAGCAGACAGCAAGCGCGCCTCTCAGCAAATCCCAGCCCCATTCAGCCTGGTGATTAATGGCGCTGCCCTCCCCATGAACCTGCCTTTAATACTGAGGAAGTTATGAAACCGCTATACATCAGCAGCTCCGGCCCGCCGCCCCCGCCCGCCGCCGCCTCTCCTCCACCCCCACCCTCCAGCTCCCTCTTCAAAATCTCATTTGGGCTCCTGCCTTTCCTGGGCCACCCCTCCCCGGGCCTTTGCTGGGGGGAGGGGGCGTCTGCCCCTGCTGCCCTCCCCAGCGAGGACCCACATCTCATTTTCCTTCCTCTCCCCCTGCTCCGCCCTCTCTCCCTACCCACCCCCCCACGGCTGCATCTCCGGACCCATTTAGAATTGCTGACATTTTATCTGCATTACATACATCACTCCGTCCCCAGCAGCCATCTCTCATGGATTGGCGGGGGCGGGGGCGGAGTGGTCCTGAGCTTGGGAAGATGGTGGGGAAACAGGGTGGAGGTGGGGAGACGCCACTTCCTCACGCCACTTCCTCACACCCCTTCCCCTCCAAGGGCCTCTCCCCAGCCCCCTGAGAGGCTGTGCAGGTGGGAGCCTAGGACAGGTGATGGCAAGGGTTGTACCTTAGCCTTCTGCAAGTCTCTGCTCCCTCACATCAAAAGACCTTTCCTTGGGCTGGGTTTGTGGCTCAGTAGTGGTGGAACGCTTGCCTCATACATGTGAGGCACTGGGTTCCATCCTCAGCACCACAGAAAATAAATAAAATAAAAGACATCCTGTCCATCTACAACTAAGAATATTTAAAAAAAAAATAATAATAACCTTTTCTTAGCGCAGACTAGAGAAGGTCATGTTGCCCAGCCTCCTGCCATGGAGATTAAGAAGGTGGTTGTTTAACCTCATTCAATTGACCTGCTGTGATATTTCCTACACCACCCTTTTGAGAAGTTCTTCTGAATGTCTAACTACTGTGCCACATGCTGTAGTCATTATTTTCTTCTCACTTGGTCCTCAGAAGATTGAAGAGCAGCATGGCCCCTCATGTATATTAAACCCTTTGTTACAATGCCTAAGCAATCACAAATACAGTCAACTGTTCACACTCCCGGATTTTACAAACATGATAGGAAGCAAAGGGTGGAGAGAAGAGGAAATGGAGACCCAAACTCAGGAGGAGGAAGGGCAAGGACTAGCAGGAAGTTTTCTCTCCTTGGAGTGATAAGTAGAGGACAGTGACAGAGAGCAAGGTCTGGACCAACACAAAGACAGCAGTAGAGAGAGAAAGGAGAACTGGGAAGGAAATGGGCAAACAAAGAGCTAGACAGACAAAGGGACCGTCAGCCAGGGACAGGCAGACAGGCGTGCAGGGGAGAGGAAGGGGCAGAGGCTCTGGTGGGCATGTCCCAGCTGCACACTGAGAGGAGCTGCCCGCCTGCCTCTGTCACTCAAGGTCTCTGCTGGAATGTGCCGCGCAGGGTCTCGGGGGCTCTTTCCTTGCTGGGCTGAGCCTGCGCACTACCCTGCAAGGCTGTGCTCCCAGCCTCCCTGGTCACTGCCCCTCACCCTCCAGTGCCCCACCTGCGAGCGGCCTCACCACTCCCTCTGTCTCAGGTGGCCTTTCTGACCTGCCCTCTCTCCCTGCTCCCTCTCAGGGAGATCCAGACACTTCCTGTGAGCTTTGGGAGTCTCCTACAGCAGGAAGGTGGGGGGGGGGGGTGTCCTCCAGGACCGAGCAGGAGGGGCAAAGGCCCAGCTTGGGGACAGCTCCCAGGCCTGGAGAAGTCAAAAGGTAGTGTAGGACAGTGTCCTGGCTCTGGACACGCTTAGCCATGGGCAGGAGGAGCCCTCGCAAGGAAGGGGAAGGGCACAGGCCCCCAGCCTGCGGCTCAAGCCTGGAGAAATTGCCTTCAGTGCTGGGTGCTGGGTGTGGTCGATTTACATGCAATTTGCATCTCATTTGCATATACCTGATTCCCAGCCTTCCCTGCAGACCCTATGGGGTCTGGATTCCAGGCTTTTTCTAACAGTCTGGCCCCAAAGACCTTGGAATGGCGTTGGCGGGGCCAGAGGTATGGGGGGGTTCACTGCACATGCTGCTGCTCCGGACTCTTCCTCAGACACCTCCCAACAGCACAAGTCACCCCCTCATGCCAAGCAGTGCCTCCTCTCTCCTGCCCCAGAGTCAGCCAGACGCTGCCCTCAGAGGTGACTTCACTCCTGCCTCTGACCTTCATCCACACAGTTCCTGGCCTTGCCCACCCCTCTCTGTTTATCTCAACATTAGCCCCCCTTCCAAGCCTTCCACGAAGGCTGCCCTGGTCACGGAGCCCACAGGGACCATATGGCAGCCCTCTGTGTAAAAGGCCCCTCAGGAAGCCACATGGTCTGTCTTTCCTGAGGAGAAGATGTGTCACCCTCCCCATTTTACAGACGAGTAAACTGAGGCCCGGGCCCAGCCATGTGAGTTTCCCAGGGCAGGACAGTCAGTAGGTAGGGAGGACCTGAGGACCCAGGGCACTCTTCTCAATGTCCCCAAATCCCGCCCTCCCCTTGTCACTCATTCAGGTAGGACCAATGCCCCGCTCTGAACCTCTCAGATGTGAATGCCATGCGAATGTCAGGCAAGCTAACCAGCAGGGATTCTTGCTCAACTTCTGGCTTGCCATTGTAGTCGCCTGGCCTGCCTGGTCTCAAGCTTACAGAGTTCCTTAAATCTTTCTTGCACCCCCTTGGCAACATGTCTTTGCCCATGGTGGTTGCTCTGATGGAACTGCCTTTGTCCCCACCCTTTAGGAACCTGGTAAACTCCAGTTCATTCCTCAAAACCCATCTCAACTGTCCGTCACCTCCTCCGGGAAGCCTTCCCTGAAGCACCTATCACACCGCCACTCATAGCCCAGCTGCCCTCCTTGAGAAGGTCCTTCAAGGGCAGGGACCACCATGTCCTGCTGAGCCCATTCCCTGAGGGACACACACACACACACACACACACACACGCACGCACACGCACACGCACATTAACTGAACCTGACTTTTCCCCCACCTTCCTTCCCCTTCCCAGGCCCAGAGAACAGAGCATCAACCTTCAGGGAAGTCAGGAGGAAAGAGCAGAAACGCGGCGACGGTCGAGGGAAGTCTCAGGTGCTGCAGGGGCTCAGGAGCCTCCTCTAGTTTCCAAGTAACTCCTCCCACCTAACCTCATCCTTCGTAAGGGAGGAAGGAAGAGAGGGATAGAGGAGGAGGTGAAGGTGGAGGAGGAAATCGGAGCTAGAGCTGGAGGGGGAGGCGCACAATGGGGGAGGAGAGCGCTGGGCCAGGGTGAGCGGCAGCTGGGAGCCGGGGAGGAGGGGCCCAGGCTGGACTGGAGACATCCCGCGTCCACCCCAGCATCCTTCCTGCCCCTACTTCTCTGCCTGGGAAATGGACGCATCTAGGCTGGGCAGGGACGGACGGCAGGAGCGCTTTCCACACAGGCCCCAGAAGAAGGGGACCCCTCCGCCTTCCCGCAGCGGCGGGGCTGAGCCAGGGAGGACACTGTTCTCCTGAGCCTGCGCCGCGCCACCAGGCCCCTCTGGGCACCACAGGGACAAGAAGGAGGGACCGAGGGGGCCTCGGGACTGAGCAGGGCGAAGTGGTGGCCGTGTGCCCTGCTCAGGCTTTTCCTGGTGAGCCAGTGGCGCTCAGCCCAACCATCCGAAGACCTCAGGACACGTTTAAAATGGGCGCAGAAGCCACTCCTTCCTGGCACCCTCCCTGCCACCAGCATCGCCAGTCAGGAGAGGGAGCCCGGCAGGGATTTCCCCTTTCGTCCCTTTGAAAGACCCCCACAGATCTCTTCCACATCCCAGGAGCCCCCAAGGCCCAGGGGTCCGGCAGTGCCCGTGGTTCTGTGAGGCTCAGGGGCGCACAGCAGCAAGCAACTGTACTCAGCCCTGCCTCTTGCCTTCAGGGAACTGAAGGTGGGCACTACGGATCACAGAGGACTCTCCCCAACCCACAGAACCAGAGCCTCCCTCCAGGGGAACAGGAGACTTCCCTATGTTCAGCCTCCTTCATTTACCTAAACTCTGTTCTTGGCCCTCTCTGGGAGAAAGTCCTTCCCGATGTCTAGCTTACATCTTTCTTGCTGCTGTCTATTCAGTTCTCAGCAGTGACAGGAGATCACCCTCTGAATGCTAATAGTCAAGGGACTGAAAAGAGAACAAGTGCTTCACCTCTAGTCTTGGGTAGGCAAACCATAATGCAAAAGAAGAAGGGTGGTTCATTCTCTCTCTCTCTCCCACCCCACCCCCAGTGGCAGTAGAAACAGTGGGCAGACAACTGGGAGGACTTCTGACTGAGAGAAGGGAGGAATTCTGCAATAGGATTCTGAAGCCCAAGGACTGCACCCTCTCTGGCTGCCTCTCAGGCTGGCAGAGACCCCTCAGTGGCAGCTGCGGGAGGTTGCAGCACTTCCAGAAAAGCTCCCCGGTGCTGGGATTGCTGGGAATTCTACAACTCCAGTCCGAGGAAGAAAAGCCTGATCCCAGAGCCCCCTTGTGACTGCACAGGGGAAGGACAGGCCGCTCTGCCTCCCCAGGCCGTCTCTGCCCACGGTGAAGCTGGGGAGCGGCCCAGCTGCTGAAAGCCCGAGCGCAAGGCCCCAGGTCAGGGTACAGCAGGGAGGGGACACCACCAGGCCCCATCCAGTCCTCAGGCTGCCACTCCCCAGCTGCGACCCTGGGCACATCCTCGTTTGTTCAAAGGGATCCAAACTCCCCTTGGCCACCACTGCCTTATAGGGGAGAGGTAAGAACCAAAAGCAAAACTGTGCTGTGTGTGACCAAACCTTGAATGGCTTGTAACCCCTCAGATGTGTGGGGGAGGGGTCAGGAACTGCCCGGCGGGGGCGGGGCTGCTCTGGGACTGTCCTGTAAGGTGTCTTAGCCTTTTTTTTTTTTTTTTTTTTTCTTTTGGTACTGTGGATTGAACTCAGGGGCACTGGACCACTGGGCCACATCTCCAGCCCTTTTTTGTATTTTATTAGAGACAGGGTCTCACTGAGTTGCTAAGTGCCTCACCATTGCTGAGGCTGGCTTTGAACTCGCGATCCTCCTGCCTCAGCCTCCCAAGTGCTGGGATTACAGGCGTGGTGTCCTGTAAGGTGTGATGGGGACCCACAGATTCTGCCCCCCTGCGTCCACCCCTAGGGAGCTACGGGGGCACTTGGAGCCCTCAGAAGGACAAACAGGAAGGTTCCCTGACAGACACCCCATGCCATCTTCCAGGAGGGTGGGACCAAGCCAGTAAGGGACAGTTCAGCACCACAGAGGGCAGCAGACCTGGCAACGCCCAGGGGAAAATGGTGGGTGTCAGGGAAGACCAGGTGTCGGTGCGTCCCTTCACCATGTCAGCAGCCCCCTGGGCTTGTGCAGGCACAAACTTGTCCCACCAGCTGGCTGCAGGGCTGAGGCAGAGCCATCATGCTGGGCCACCCAGGTGAGCACACACACCCGGACAGCCCGCTCACACCTGGCTGCAGCCAGGCCTCTCTGCACAGACGACACGCCTCGCCTTGGACTCTGATGGGCCTGTCTGGAGAATATGCTGGAAGGCCAGAGTGAGTGGTGGGGGTGCAGGAACAAGGGGCAAAGGCGGGGCAGAAGGGGTCCTGGCCAACCCTTCAGCAGGGCCCTGAAGAGCCTGTGACCTCTGTCCCCTCTGCCAACATTCATGATGAGGTCATGGGGTGGGTAGAGGCACCCTAACCCGGTTGAGGGGTGTTCAGAAAGGAGGAACTAGGGAGAGAAGAGGATTACAAACCTGGAGAGAAACCAGTCTTTTCTCCCACGATCCACACCCTCTTTTCAGGACTGATCTCTTCAGCTATTGGGAAGTTCTTCCAGGCATCTAACTTCAGTTCTTCCTGCTGGAGTTGAAAAGTTGGAAAGCACTTCTCCTTGGAGATTATTCTGGATTATTCAGGCAGAGCAGGTGACAGTCAGAGGTGATGCTCATGATCCTCTTCTTCCCCATCTGTGGGGAAGGATCAGGGACTATGGGCTGCACGTTGGGGGAGGGTGACTTGAGATAGATAACAGGGCGGGTTTCCCACAAAAGGATCAAGGAAGACATTCTCTGAAAATATTGTAGATTATTAGAAACTGGAGATGAGGAGGAAGGAAAGCAGGCAGGAGGTGGGTGGAGACTTGTCCATCGAAACCAGGATCAGGTGTGGCTCAGTGGTGCAGTGGGCTGGGCTCTTGGTGGTGCAGTGGGCTGGGCCCTCCATCGGATCCCCAGCACCACACATGCGTGAACACACACACACACACACACACACACACTCGCAAGCATGCACATAGGAGATGACCCCAATGCAGCAGAGAAAAAGCCACAGAAATGAAGTGGTGGTGACCTCTGGTAGAAAATGCCCAGGGCCTGTTCCACTCACCTTCCTGGTCTTCATCTTCCTTCCCAAGGTGGGAACAATAGCGCCTTCTGGGGCCAAATGAATGTCACTCGGTGCCCTTCCTATAGGAAGTCAAATGCTGGCTTCCTCTGGACTGCAGCCTGGCAAGCAGATCATAGCAGGAGGGGCCCTTGAGGCCTTCTTGCCTTCAGAAAGGCCCTGGGAGGTCCTGCCAGCTCTACCACCTGTCACCTGGCCACCATCAGACCCAGGAGGGTCCCCATCCCAGAATTCCTGGTTCTTGGGGTGGGGGTGCTGGATAAGAACCTGAATTTGACTCCCCCAGATGTTTTTTTTTTTTTTTAGTTGTAGTTGGACACAATACCTTTATTTATTTATTTTTATGTGGTGCTGAGGATTGAACCCAGGGCCGCACACGTGCTAGGGGAGCGCTCTACCTCTGAGCCACAACCCCAGCCCACCCCACCCCCAGATGTTTTAAGTCATCTCCTAAGAACTGCTGACTCAGCCTCATGCTGTCATCTTTCAGGGGGACTTCAGGTCGGGAAGGGCGGAGCAACCTGCCCGGGTCACCATCTGCAGACACCCAGGCTCGGGGGCGCTCACTTGTCCTACAGGCCTTCTTAACCCCTGACATCGGGAAGTTCCTGGCTCTGCCACTCAGTCCTGACTCTGCTGGGGCCTCCACTCTCCAGCCCATATCCAGAGGGCTCTCTTCTCCCACCCCGGTGGCACAGGCGATTGAACCCAGGGGTGCTTTACCTCTGAGTTACATCCCCAACCCTCTTTATTTTTTTATTTTGAGGCAGGGGCTTGCTAAATTGCCCAGGCTGGCCTCCAACTTGGGATCCTCCTGCCTCAGCCTTCTGAGTCGCTGGGACTACAGGCACGTGCCACTGTGCTCCACCTGGGACCAGATCTGCAGGCGAGCTCTGTGGCGGCATCGCCTTGGTGACCAGTTGGCCTGTTCGTCCTCCAGGCAAATGCATGGGTCAGCAGTGCCAATGGCATCGAAAGACCAAGGGCAGTTGGCACTCCATCACACCCAGCCAAAGACCAGGGGAGAGGTCAACAGGAGTGCTACCACAGGACCCCCACCCAGGCGGGGTCCAGCAGGAGGCCCATGCCCCGAGGCTGGGTAGGACCCTCCTGCTCTGGGCCCTCTCAGGGAGGTCCCTCACTGTCAGCTTCAGTGTGTCATCTGCCCTGAAGGTCTGCTGCAGAGAGCTGGGAGGGAAGAGACAGCTGGGAAGATCGGGCTGAGCTGGAGAAGGGACAGTGGAGCTCACCATGCAGATTGGGCAGTGACCTTCCAAAGTCACCCTGTGATCCTAAGGCCTAGTGGGCCGGAGACAGGCGGCTGAGCACCAACCAGAGAATGGAAATGGGCTGAGATGCCAGGGCTCAAAGAGCAGAGACTGCATGGAGCAGAAGGCAGCCGGGAAGGAGCGAGGAACAAGACAGACAGGATGGGGACAATGAAAGGAAGGACAAGCTGCTTCCAGGTGCCCCAGTGTGCCCTTGAAGTGCTTGCCTTGAGCAGGGACCCAGCACCCTGCCTCACAGGGGAGCCCCCAGCCCTCCACCTGCCAGCCTCTCCCCATGGACTCCTAGAGCACACACAGCCCTTTCAAGGGGACCACAGAGCACCTGCCGGGAGCCAGGAATCTGGGTTCTAGTCCTGTGTCTACTGCAGTGGGCTTTGGTGCCACCAGGGCCTGAGTTTTCCCAGTCATTCGAATTTAGGAGAATGAGGTGGGTGTAGCTGTGTGCATCTGCAGTTCTATCTAGTTGGGAGGCTGAGGCAGGAGGATCACTCGAGCCCATGAGTTCAAGACCAGCCTGGGCAACACAGGGAGGACCCCACCCCGCTGTCAAAAAAAGAAAAAAATTGGGAGAAGATTGAGAAGTCTTTAAGACCATCTCCAGCCCTCTAAGAGCTCGCTGCCAAGTGTTGAAAGATGATGTAAGGTTGAGTGGGGCTGGGGGTGGGCGGATGAAAAGCGGCTAAACTGAAAATGTGGACTCTGGGAGCCTCTTATTTTGCAGATGGAGTTCCGGGGCCCAAGAAAGCCTGTAGAGGGAAGATGAGGAGGTGCTCTAGACCCTTATTTAGTACTTGAAGTGTAGTCCATGTACCAGCTGCGCCCCCCCCCATCCCCCAAGGAACCTGCAGAAATGCAGCAACACAGCCAGGGGCAGTGGCACACACCTGTAATCCCAGTGGATCGGGAGGCTGAGGCAGGAGGATCATAAGTTCAAAGCCAGCCTTAGCAATTTAGTGAGGTCCTAATCAACTTGTCTCTAAATAAAATATAAAATGGGCTGGGGATGTGACTCAGTGGTTGAGCACCCTGGGGTTCAATCCTTAGTACCAAAAAAAAAAAAGAAGAAAGAAAGAAAGAAATGCAGCATCTCAGGCCTGCCCCTGACCTACTGGGGTCAACTTGCATTGTAACAAAGCCCCTGGTGACAGGAAGTTGGAGAGCATCACACCAGCAGAGGCTCAAGTGCATGGAGCCACCCAGAGCTCCGTCAGAGGCCCAGCTCCTCTGCTTACTAACAGGCTTCCCCTCATGAGTGCCAACATCAGGTGAGGAGCGTTTGGCAAGGTGCTCGACATGCAGTGAGTGTTCCAATAGCAGTCAAAAGTGGTTTTCAAGACTATGGGCAGAACACTTGTATGGGACACATTATGTGTGGTGCATGGCGCTTGGTTGGAGCAGCCTGGTTACCTGATGGTTGTGTGACCTTGGGCAAAGTCCAGGATCTTTCTGTGCCTCAATTTCTCATGTGTGGATAGGAATAGTCAGAATACCTCCCGTCACGGGTTGTTAAAGGATTAAGAAATTAAGTGATCTGATGCATGTGACAATAATCACTATACTAATATTGGCCATAAGTATAGTAATAATAGCTTTTATTATTATTACAAGAGCCCCAATCTCCAGACACCTAGATTCTAGGGAGGAAGGTCCAGATTCTTCATCCAGCTAATCAGCAGAGCCAGAAGAAGGGACCAGGGCAGAGGCAGGGGGCTACAGTGGGGGAGGATAAACAGGAGCACTTCCAGGAGGCAGCCCTAGTGGTGGGCCACCAAGCAGGCATGTGTTCTGGGGCCTGAGGTTCACATACACCTACTTCACACAGACACACAGACATGCACAAGAAGGACAGTGGAGGAGGATTCCCAAAACTCTGCCATGAGCCTGCTGTGCAAGCCTGCATAGGCAGTTTACCCTCTCTGGTTCTCAGCTTCCTCATCTGAAGATAAGCTGATTGAACAATTAGACAATCTCCGAGTCCCTCAGGCCATAAGATGTTGATTTGGTGGTTTGGTACACACAACTATCCCTACACATGTCACGACAGGGGTAATAACAGGGCAGGACGCTCCCTTCCCACCTCTCCCTCACACACAGAGGCACAGGGCCAAAAGGGAGACACCTGTGAATTAACTGGCCTTGCCACAGACAGCAGCTCCCAGCTCTCCTCTTTGCCCTCTGGGCCCCTTCACTCCACAGGGCCAGGTGAGCGCACACACCGCTTCCTGTGCATCACAGTCCGGGCCTCTGCTGCCCCCTGCTGGTCAGAGGAGGGATGGCGCTCTGGCCCGTAGAGCTGGGCTTGGAGGCCAGGCCTGGTGGGAGGTGGGATGTCTGTCCAGCATTCGCGCGGTACTTAGGAGACACCTCACAAAACTGCTTCCCTTCCGGGATACCAGTGAAGGTTGTGAGAACTAATGAGCAAAAGAAAGCCCATAGCTGACCCAGATCCCTCTGCAGGGAAGAAATCAGATAAATCAACAGATAAATAGATAGCACTGCGTACCAGGTGCTGTCCTAAGTGCTTGAGTGAATTGCCCAAGCCCATCCTCTGGGATAGATGCTAGCATGAATCCCCATTTTGCAGATGAGGGGAGCGAGGATGAGAAGTACCAAAGTTACATGATCAATGGGTTCAAATGGGGGCTCTATCCACCCCCGCAACACAAGAGGCTGAGAGAGACCAAGTAGGTGCAGAAACAGACACAGCTACAGAAACAGGACAGAAGTCTCTAGAACAGAGGAGGGAGATAGATGGGGAGTGGGGGAGGAGGGGCAGGCAAGGTGAAAGGAGAGAGCAGCAGGATGGTTGGGAAGAGGGAGGGGAGGAAGGCGGGCTCCCCTTTGACCCCAGGGCCCCAAAGATGCTATCAGGCCAGACCAGGCCGGAAAATCCTTCCTGGATCCCTCCACATTCCAGGCTCTGCCGGGCTGGTTTTACAGCCTCGTGGTGCTGCCCGGACGCTGTTTATGGCAGTCCCATTCTCCAGCCCTTGTCTCCAGGCCCCAAAGGCATCTGGCCAGGCTGAGGGAGGCTTGTGGGGGCAGGGGTCCCCCGCCCAGCTTCCCAGCCCCTCCTTTGAACCCTGCTGGGTGCCGGAAGGAGGGGGCTGGGTGCGCCACTGCTTAAGGCCCCTTCCAGGCTCTTGGCTGTGCGTCTGGGAGGGAGGAGGCAGACCCCCCAGGCAGGGGCCACCTCCGCAGACTTCTGAGTCCCACCTCTACCTGTTCCTTGCTGTGTGACCTTGGGCACATGACTTAACATGATTTAACCTTCTGCTACCTCAGTTTGCGCTTCTGTGAAGTGAAAATAGTGGTTCCCCGTGGTTATTTTGAGAATTTGATATATTAGATATAAAGCGCCTGCCTCAAATTGTAGCTGATATGATTATCGATCATAGAGTTTGTCAAGAACTGCAGATTCCCGCCCCCTTTAGGAAAGCTTCGCTAATTGTGTCCCCAGGGCAGCCCCTAAGCCACTAGCTTCCTCTGCCCCACCTCTCAGCAGGGAGCGGGCCACCTGGGGCCCCGCCCACCACACCTCAGCCTGGGTTTGTGTGTGCGTGGCCCTCTGCTGGCAATGGGAACAACTGCGTGCTCCTTGGCCTCCAGCCCCAGAACCTGAGGTCCTCCCCACTATTCCAAGGGTCTGAGCAAAGCGCTAGGAAATCTGCGGGAAAGAATCATCGACAGAGGGCCCACAGGGTTGTGGAAGAAGAAGAGTCAAGGACAGATGCCTACGTGCTAAGAAAAATGTTGGGTAGATGAAAGCAAACGAAAGAGACTTGAAGGGACTTGAAGAAGGGTTTGCAAGGTAGGGCAGGGCAAGGGAGTGAGAGAGAACAGAAGAGGGCCACAGGGCCGGGAAGCTTGGCAGGGGGAGAAGGGGAGCTGAAGCTGTTTGTTTGCAGGTGTGGTCAGGACCCTGCAGAGCTGGGGCGTCCTCTAGATAAGGCTCAGACCCTGGCTGAAGATGAACAACCCCCAGCGAGGATCTGGAAGGAAGAGCTCAGAAGGTGGGCCTCCTCACACCTTCTTGCCCGCCCCCAATTCCTTACCCAGAGGGATGGGGGTTTGAGGAGGAACCTGTCTGTCCACCTGGCTGCGAGAGTACGGGTTGTTATCACGAGGTGCTGAGAACCCATCCTCTGCACTTCCCGCTCATGCCCAGTAGGTACACACTCTGAGGGGCACTGGGCAGTTTCACAAGAGGGTAAGTCAATCCCAAGGGACTTCCGGTGCTACACATTTCTTCAATGCCATTGGCAACAAGTCCTTGAACAACGTCAGGGGGTGCTGGGCTGTGGTCCCCTTTCTCTGTACCCCCCCCTTAATTTTTTCCTCCCCCCTCTGCTCTCTCTCCCACCAACTACCCCCTCCCCGCACCACCGCCATCCCCAGCCGCCAAGAATTCCAAACAAGAGGCTGGGTTCCAGAACCATGTTTATCTCATGACAGGCTCTGTCATGTCAGAAGCTGCCCCTGCATCTGACCCCCTGCCCTGCCCCCAGAGCTCTGCTGAGAGGATACACTGAACAGGGATGCCCAGTGGACAGGGCCTCCAGGGGCGGGGGCCGAGGAGAGTACACGCCATATTCTCACAGCAGCGTGGGGCCGGCTGTGGGAGCGTCTCTGGCTTGACTTCTCAGGTCCTGGGGGGCTACCTCCTACTCATTCCTCTTTGCAGGTGTCCCTATGAACAGATTTGGGGTTGCAGCTGCCCTGCCACCCTGCAGCCCCTCTTCAGCCCCCATCTCCTGGAGCTGCGGGGTCCAGGCTATCAGGCCCAGGCCTCCCCTTCTCCTGTGCCCTCCCAGAACAGAGTCTTGGGGAAGAGCCTGCAATGAGGGCTAGGGCCCCCCCCCCCAGAAGAGGAATAAACAAACAGCGCATGGGAGAGGGACTGGGAATCCAGAAATGGAACTGACTTCAAGCAGGTCATAAACAAAGCAACAGCCACTGTAAATAGAGTGGAATTTACCATAAACAGAGCGTGAAGTGGGCGCTGAGCAGAGGAACCCGGAGTAGATAAAAGCAGGGTCACAGATGCTTCCCAAGTGGACAGTGCAGGACAGGGCTCTGGGACCCCCTGGCCCAGGGAGAAGGGGTCCCAGGCAAAAGGCACCATGAGACCTGAGAGCTTGCTACTGTCTGAGGGTGCACCACCTGGGATCTGAGTTGATGGCATCTCCATGCAGCAGGAGGGATGGAGGTTATACTTGCAAAATGACTTCCTGTGTCAAGGGCATGTGCAACCTGTCACCACGTCACCATCTATTTTTATCCTCACATCATCTCCCAAACCCCACAGGGCAGTGGACAGAGCCCCAGGAAACAGTCTGAGGAGACAGATTCAGAAGTGCACTCTAAACTGCAGTGGAGGACAGGTCCTGAGGAGGGTGAGGAGCCTGGAATAGAGGGCAGAGCAGGGAACCAGCAGCACCCCACAGGACAAGCAGGCAGAACCCTAGAGCTGGCCAGGTTACAAGTCCCAAGGCACTTCTAGGCTGGACATGGTGGTGCAGGCTGTAATCTTCACTCCTGGGGGGGCTGAGGCAGGAGGATCACAAGTTCAAGGCCAGCCTCAGCAACTTAGTGAGACCCTTGCAACTTGGTGAGACCCTGTCTCTAAATAAAAAATTAAAAGGGCTGGAGATGTGGTTCAGTGGCAAAGTGCCTCTGGGTTCAGTCCCCAGTATGGGAAAAAAAAAAGAAAGAAAAAACAGCCACTGCTTTGCTGGCCTCCTTCCTCCTCTCCTCTCTACTCAGCCTCACCTTGTTTCCCTCCCTTCTCTGTTCACGGCCTCCTGTGTTTTTCCTGGTCTCTGGTGGCATCTACACTTTGTTTGCCAAAGCATCAGGTTCAAAGGCAAAACGTCGGGTCAATCCCAGCTTTGCTTTCACATATCAAATGATCAGTCACAGTGCAGCTGTGGAGACGCCACACACTCCACCTCTACCTCCCCTCACCAGATCCCACCCTGTTCCCACCCTGGTGCATGCATGTGTGTGTGTGTGTGTGTGTGCGCGCGCGCGCACACACACACACACACACACACACACTCCCAAGTCCAAGTTCTCTTCATTTTCCTTTCCCTTCTGTTTTGCGTGGCCCCTAGCTCTGGCAAGTCTGGAGGATGAAATCAGCACCTAGCCCTGCGAGGGATGCGAGTTGACTCCATTCTGTTCTTCATCTCTAGCACAGACCTGAGCTGAGGGGGAGACACAGAGGCCCATAAATCTTCCCAAATCTTCCTAGGACCAGAAGAAGGTATAGACACTGCCAGACCTGAGAGCCATGACCTGCTCCATCACTGCACCCCCCCCACGTAATTACTATTCATAGTGCACAGCTGGGTGATTAATGACCTGATTAATAATTACTCAGGCTAATAAAATAATTAATTAATTTGGCAAGCCATTATTTATCTATTCATCCTCAGCCTGAAACTCTGCAACTAGGAGTTTGGGAGTCTCCCCTCCAGGCGCTTTCAGAAATGTGATCATTAATGTGGAGCGGGAAGGGGGGGATGGGGCGTCTCCATCCTGAGACCCTCCCAAGGTGGGAGAGCAGAGGGAGGGCCGTGCCCTTCTGAGAATGCAGAGGGAAAGGACTGAGAGGAATCCACCAGGCAACCTGACACCCAGGAAGGGAGCTGACCAGAGAGGCTCTGGACATTTTTGGGGGGGCACAGGAGGAAACATAACAGAGTACTTGCAGCCAGTACATGTGAGCACCCAGGTTCAGGAAATTCTTGGATGTGGTCTCTGCAGCATATGATTGATGACACCATTTTCAACAAATGATCTTTATCTTGCCTCTTGTCTCCCAAATTTATGATTTTGCCCCCAAGCCCCAGGCTAGACAAGAGAGGACTGGGTAACTCTGGGGTGGGGGTGGGCTAGTTTGGGGTGGGGCCAAAGAATCAGTGGGGAGTCTCCAGGAACAAGCCTCCCCCTATCATCTGTTCCTGGACTCCATATGGGACTTAGATTTGGGTCTCCAGAACCAACAGGATCCAGAGCACCTGCTTCCCAGAGGAAGGGGAGCAAACAGCACAGAGAAGGAGGGGACTGCTGATCTCTTGGGAGCGAGGGGGAAAGTAGAGGCTCACCCCAGGAGCGAGGGAGCAAGATGACTAGCTGGGCCAGCCCGCTGTTAAACGGGCAGAGGCATCTCTGTCACATTGGAGGCCCAGGGCCAGACCTGTCTGGGGCTGAGGTCGCCCTTGGTCCTTCAACGAGAGGACCTACAGGGGCTCCCCGGGAGGGGTCAACAGAGATAACAACCAGATCTTATCCTAGAGAAGCAGGAGTCCCAGTGGGGGAAACAGACTTGTACATAGATAAAGCTCAGGATAAAAGTCATTTAAGAGGAGGTGTGTATGACGCCCATGGAATCAAAGAAACCCTTCCTGGGGATGTCAGAGAAAGAAAATCTCAGAGAGGAGACATTTGAAGTGGGCCTTGAGGAATGAGTAGGAATCTGTCAAGTGAAGACCAAACCCCATGAGCAAAGACATGGAAGAGCAGGGTGTTTGGAGAATTGTAAGTGGGAGGCAAGGAGGCTCCAAGAGATCTCAGGCACAGGCCAGACCAAAATTACAGAGGGGCCCAGAGCAGGAGTCTGGATCCATTCTTGTAGGCAATGGGGAGCTACTGCTGCACTGACTTGTTTTAAAAAGATAATTCAGACCTGGTGCAGTGGCGCACGCCTGGAATCCTAGCGGCTCTGGAGGCTGAGGCAGGAGGATCAGATCAGGAGTTCAAAGCCAGCCCCAGCAACTTAGTGAGGTTCTGAGCAACTTGGTGAAACCCTGTCTCTAAATAAATTATAAAAAGGGCCGGAGTTGTGGCTCAGTGGTTAAGCACCCCTGGGTTCAAACTTGGTACCTAAAAGAAAAGATAATTCTGGTAGACAGGAGTCGTGGTAAGCAGGGGATTAATTGGAAGTCTGGAACATCCCAGGATGAGAGATTCTGAAAGATTGACAGGCTGGGACCAGGGATCTGGGAGCAGGCAGGCTGGATTTCAAGCCTCCATGAGTGGCTCATGGGGGTCCATGAGACCTTCAGCTTGAGCTGCTGGCATTCTCCTCACCACCCTCCTGCAGTCCAGTGCAGAGTGGGAATCCTGATACTTTAATCAACCCACACTTCTGAGGGGTGGGGAGGACTTGAGCCCCTCTTCCGGAGCTGAGTGGTGGGTGGAGTCAGAGCCAGACCTGGCTGCGGGTCCGACGTCTGGGTGCTGTTCAACTTCAGCAGGAGAGCGATGGCCAGAAGAACCTGAATAAGCAGAAGCCCACCCATTTGGTGCCCACAGGGAAGGGGCCGCGCAGCCGTGTCCTCAGCGGCCAGCAGAGGGCACACGGGAGACCGGTCGCACTCGGGGACTGCACCGCGTGGGCCTGAGCGCCCTCTGCCGGGCGCCAACGGGGAAGCCCCGACTCTAGGCTTCTGCCGACCAGAGGGACTACACTCAGAATCCCCGGGATCACTGGGATCGCGCCCAGGAGAATTGAGTGCTGGGTCTGGGACAGTCAGTTCTGGGGAGCTCCGTCTCAATTTGGGGTTTTCTCTCTAGCATCTCTGGCAGTTGACTCTCCAGTATCTGCTTGATCGCCTCCAGGGACGCGGACCCAGCGGCTCAGGGCCTCAGCAGGCACGCGGGTGTCTGCGCGCTCCGACTCGCGCGGCGCACAGGGGCATGCCCAGGACGCTCCCGTCCACGTCTTCACGCGGTCCCTTCAACAACTTGAGAAGCGAACGAGACAGGAGAGCCTCCCCATGTCACAGATGCGGACGTGGAGGCTTCAAACCGAGGTCGCACGGTCAATCGGGCCTCCATCCCAAAGCCGTATTTGTTGACCTTACTGTGCACTAATCAAAGTGTGGTCCTGCTCAGCCAGGTCACCCGGGAACACAGGTAGAGGAGCCCAAGGATCCCTGGCCGCGCTGGCGGGAGCAGGGCGAGTTTCCGAAGGACCCTCCTAGGGTTGCTGAAGAACAAACATTTCAGCACCCTCCCCGGGCGCGCCAAGGGTAAGGTTTGGGATCGTGAGTTGCCGGCTGGAGCCCATCTGGGGGTCTTTAAGAAGGTGTGCGCCGCCCGCGTGCCGCCTGAGGCTCGGCCCCATCCACACAGTCTGCGGGTTGGACTGGGCAGGGGCTTCTGCAAGCCCCAGGCGGGGGCAGGACACTGGGCCACCGGGTGTCGGTCCCGGTGGGCGGGCAGAGAGCACCTGGTTCGACGCCTCACCCCCCTCGGTCCCCCATCCGCTTCCGTGGGGGAAGGGCCACCAACTCTCCCAGAGTTTCTTCCCACTGTGTCTAATCCTTAACTCTATTTCCCGCCCCCACTACCCAAGATGAGTTTCCATTGTTAAGGGGGTTTCAGATTACCCGACTTTAGCCCCCGGGAACGACGCCATCATCCCTTCACCCACTACATCCAGATCCGACTCCAATGGGGAAGTCCTTCCTGGTGTCTGACCACCTGTCCTCCTGCTGCAGCTTCAGCTAAACGTAACAAGTCCTGTCCTCACAGAAGAAAGTGGGAGCCTTAACTTTGCTTCTCTGAGCCAAACTTCCAGCTCCTTTTCCAAGCTCACATCCCATTTTCCTATCCTGACAAAGCAGCCCTTTTGCGGTTCCGATCTTTCCTACTCCTGCCTTTCGTGGTCGGGGCAATATGAAGGCTGCTTTCTGGTTGGCTGCCCACTCCCTTCTAACTTCCCTGGTCACTGCACGACCTCCCCAGCTGTATCAAAATCCAAGCCCTACGCAGCTGGGCCCGTAGATGGCCTCAGTTTCCTTGGTAGGCAGTTGAACTGCCTCCGTGGCCCCCTCTTCCTTTGGGGATTCCTACTGCCCTGCATCCAGGTCATCCGGTCGCTCCCCTAGCTTCTGGACAGGGCACTGCCACATCCTTTCAGTCACCCACATTCATTGGGTGCCTATAATGTGTCCAGCCCGGGATTCTCGCCTCTGCTCCCAGCCCTTGTGCTGCTCTCTAGGCTTAAAGGGCAGGTCTGCAGAGTCAGGAGTGTCCAACTCCAGGTCTAGAGCGTGGGGTAAGAGAGCTGAAGGTCGTGCGCGACTAGATGCAGCCACCTGGGTGGGGCGGGGGTGGTCGGCCACCGACGAGTCTGGGAGCTGGGGACTGCAGAGAGGAAGCCGCTCCAGGCACTCCCGCCCCTCTGCGCTCAAGCTTGCGGATGTTTTCCCATTCTTAGCGCAAGGAAGACCCCTTGTGGCCACCATGGGAAGAGCAGGCAAGGAAAAGGGCCCAAGATGCGAGATGACAGTCCCCAGCGCAGGCAACTAGTTTTTGCCTCGGGTGGGGATTTATTCCCTAGGCGACCTTAACTATGCCCCCTACTTCCACACTCTCAAAACCCCACAACTGGGACTTAGAGAATAGAGTCCTCTCGCTAAACCGCAAGGAAATATAAAACAACAGCAAGTGTGACTGTGGTTAGACTTCTGAAAGGACTTCTCAAAAATCGGATGGGAGGCAGGAGGAAGGATCACAATGAAGGGGTGAAAGAAGATGGGTCTTCACACCCACTCCTTCCCTGGTCGTGGGGAGAGGGAATTCTCTAAGGCCGGGGCAAACGTGGGTTGGTTATGTCCTACTCGGAGCGCCTTCCTGCTAATGGTAAAGGAAGGAGACTCTACCATCAGGGGGGCTTAGGTATTCTCGGCGCCAGAGGCCTTCTCTCTGCCTGCACCTTACTCGGTGTGGGGACTGAGCGTGGGAACCCAGGGCGTTGGGGACAATGTTCTTCCCAAAAGACTGTCATGGCCCCGAGACGGGATCTTCAGGACAGGGAAGATAGGATGCATCCTCCCCACCACCCACCCCAACCCCCACCGTCCGAACTCCTTCAGGGCGCGGAGAAGCAGTAACCAAGCTGCGCCCCTTCCCCCACCCTTTGACTCGGCTCGCGCCCGGCCCCGCCGGGGCAGCGTAATTTGCATACATTTGCATGCCCAGCTGCGCACAGCTGCATTCGGCTTTGGACCATAAATTCGTGGCAGGCGGCTCCGGGCGAACAGGCCCCACGCGGGGCAGGCGCCCTGTCTGCGCCTCCGCTGCGGCTGTTCACGCCCCGGGTGCTGGCGGTTTCTTACGCCTCCCTGAGCAGCCGCGGGTGCCGTCCTGTCCCTACCCGCCTCCTCTAGCTCGCGCCACCTTCTGGGCATCTGTCTGCCTTGCACAGCCGCAGGCCAAGCCTGAAGCGTTTCCTCCCTCGCTCTAGGACTCCACCCGGTCAATGTCTGCTGGGGGTGCTGACCTTTCTCCCCAACGCCTCGGGCGGGGACTTAGTTCTGATTTTCCCGCCAGGACTGGTGCGTGGTCTCTTTATGTTTGTGGTAGTCCCGCCTGCGAAGTTACCTTGCTCTAACCAGGGACTGATCAAGTTCAACAACTTAAAACTGAACTTCCCAGGCTTTCAGAATAAAGCTGATATTGTTCGCCCCAGCCAAGTCCCTCACATTCTGTCCGCATTCACCTTTTCTAGCCTTATCTTCTGCATCCAAGCCAGACTCAGGCACACAGCAGCCTTCAGTTACACAAGTGGCTCCTGACTCCCCAAATTCCTCAAGAGCTCTCCTGCTCTTCCTGGACTTTAGATGCACCTTGTCACACTTAGACTGCCTTTCTGTCCTCTGTCTGTTTGACAAGCATCCTTTGTAAATGATCCCAGCTACTAAGGAAGCAGAGGCAGGAGGATAGCAAATTTGAAGCCAGCCTGGGCAATTTAGGAGATGCTGTCTCAGAACAAATTTTAAAAAGGGGCTAAGGGGCCTTCTGGACTCTGGAGGCTGAGACAGAAGAGCAAGTTCAAGGCATCTGGGCAATTTAGGGAGACCCTGGCTCAAAATTTAAAAATAAAATAAAATAAAAAGGGCTGGGTATGTAGCTCAGTGGTAAAGCACCCTTGGGTTCAATCCCCAGTACTGGGAAGAGGGAGAAAGAAGAGGTTGGGGATGTAGCATAGCACTTGCCTAGCATGCCCAAGGCCCTGGATTCAATCCCCTGTACCAATAAATAAATAAAACTCAAGTATTCTTGCCCCTGGTAGACCTCCCTAATTCCTCTCACCCACGGCAATTAGTAATGACATCTTTCAGCCTGCACCACGTGAACATTTGGTCAGTTGCGTTCCCTGGGTTGTGAGCTCCCTCAGTGAAGGCAGGGACCCTGTCTGTTCTTGGCTGTGTCCTAAGTCTGGGCAGTCTGGAGCCTAGGAGATGTTCAGAAATGCTGAATGAGTGAATGAGGGAGGGAGAGAAGCCCCAATTCTTTCAGGCACTTGGAGTATGACACATATATGACACTTAGGATCCTGCTGGTCCCAGGTAGCCTTTTACATGACATCTGTGATTCCATAGGAGAGTCCCTTCCCCCGAGTACCTTTTGGATCCTCACATATCTATCCAAGCACCCAGGGGCTGTGAAGGATGGGAACCTGGGGAGTGGAAGGTGACACAGGAAAGAGCACCGGACTTGAAGTCAAGAAGCCTCAAACTCGGGCACTGCACAACCTTCAAAACAGTAACTTCCCCTCTCCAAAGCTGAGTATTCAACTGTAAAATGGGAATATTGACTACGTAATGGAGACTTTGTAATAATTGAATGGACTAGTACAGGAACTGCTTACTGCAGGTCAAAAAGCGCTAGATTCCTGGAGACTCCAGACAGATGGCATGAGCTTCCACCTTGCTCTCTTACCCATGGAGAGGGGAGCACTTCCTCTAAGAGGTCCTCAGGTTTCGAAGGAGGGGGTCCTGCTGGCTTGCCTGCTTGCAGGGCTGGATGCTGTTTCCACACTGGCTACCAGGGGGCAGTACAAACCCCCAAATCACCTCCGGCAGCCTAAGGGAGATAGAGGCAAGGACCCTTAGGGCCTGTCTCTGAGGACTGAGTCCTAGTAAGCACATCTATCCCCTCCCAAGAAGGCCTTGGCAACCCTGCCCCAGCCTCCCGTCTTCTGAGGCACTGTGCTCCCTGGCTAATTTTCAGCAAGCACAGGCACCCCTAACTGCTCAGCCTACCTTTTATTGTGACTTCTTATGTCCTAAGTGAGCATCTGAGTACTGGAAGGGGCACAGCCACTGCACAGAGGGGAGTCCTAGGGAAGACAGACCTGGGTTCCAGACCTGGTTTTGATACCAATCAACTGTGACACCCTGGGAAGTGTCACGACCTTCTCCTAGGCTCAATTTCCTCTGAGTTATGAGGGGTGAATGCTTTCATATACTAGAAATACACATTTGCTCTAACTTTCTTTGGTTTAATGTTGTTCCCTCTGACTTCACCCCGGCTCTGCCTGCTCAGGTCAGAGCCTCCTGTGCCCAGCACTGAACTGGCTGACATAGGGCTCCTGTTCCCACCTATACAGTCCCACCAGGCGTCTTTTCTGGGTGAGAGGACTGACAATTGCCTTACACAAGGCTAGAGTGTGTGTGAGAGAGAGTGTGTGTGCGTGCATGCAAGGGGAGGGGAGGCAGTGGGGATAGATTGAGGATTATGATATTTAATGCAAGTTTTTTGGTGCCACTCTTATTATGAGATAGTGAGGGCAACAGAGTTAATAATGACACCCACAAAGGGAGTGTGACTATGATCAAGTTAATGATGGTGACAGTGAAGATGACGATACAACAATGAGCTAGAAGTGAACTCTGTCCACAGGACTCAGTTTATTTTATAATACAGACGAGATGCAGGAAGCTGTGGAAGCACGAAAGAGAGGGGGGAGGAATTCTGCTTTGAGGACTCCCTGAGGCACTCAGGAGGAAGGAGCCACTGAAGATGCAGGATGAAGGGGGACAGGGGCGTGGCTCCATGAAATGCTGGGAGGGGGACCAGGAGAAGGGAAGTGGAGAAGACGTAGAAAAGTGAGTCTGGGTTAGACAAGGAAGGCTCTATATTCAAGGTATCTCTAGGTTTCTTGGGAGGAGGCAGCAAATACCAAGTGGCTAGGGTAGGAACAGAGGAATTATTGAGGTCCCAAGATATAGGTTTGGGGGATCATGAGTTCATATGCAATGGCTGAAACAATGAGTGTATGAGGTATTTCAGAAGAAGGAAACAGCCAGGTGCAGTGGTGTACGCCTGGAATCCCAGTGGTTCAGGAGGCTGAGGCAGAAGGATCTGGAGTTCAAAGCCAGCCTCAGCAACTTTAGCGAGGTGCTAGTGAGCAACCTGTCTCTAGATAAACTTTTTTTTTTTTTTTTTTTTTTTTTTTTTTTTTGGTACTGGGAATTGAATTCAGGGGCACTCGACCACTGGGCCACATCCCCAGCCCTTTTTTGTATTTTATTAGAGACAGGGTCTCACTGAGTTGCTAAGTGCCTCGCCATTGCTAAGGCTGGCTTTGAACTCGTGATCCCCCTGCCTCAGCCTCCCAAGTGCTGGGATTACAGGTGTGTGCCATCGTGCCCGGCTAGATAAACTATTTTCAAAGAGCTGGGGATATGGCTCAGTGGTCAAGCACCCCTGGGTTCTATTCCCTAGTACAAAAAAAAAAAAAGAAAGAAAGAAAAAGAAAAAAAAAGGAGAAGGAAAAGAAGGAGGAGGAGGAAGTGAAGAAGAGGAGGAGGAGGACGAAGAAAACAAAGTAGAATGAGATGAGAAGAGAATGAAGTCCTGGAAGCACCATTGTTTCAAAGTACAAGAGCCAGAGAAGTACAAGAGGACCTTCCAGACAACAAGTCCTGACAGGACCTATGCAAGTACTTTATTAATAATGATTTTAAATAATAATAACTATTAAGAACATATAGTGCTCCTGATGAACATAGATGCAAAAATTCTCAAAAAAATTAGCATAATGAATTCAGCAGCAAGGATCAATTCAGTTATAAGGATCAATAATCATGATAAAGAAGGATTTATCCTGGGGATACATACACTCACTAACAGAACAGTCTATGATATGTCACTAAGTACAGAAAAAGCACTTTATGAAATTTAACATCCTCTCATGATAAAAAACTCTCAACAAGTTAGGTATAGAAGGAATGTACCTAAACCTAACAACAGATGGAAATGACAAGTCCACAGTTAACAGTACCCCTGATGGTGAAAACTTGAAAGCTTTCCTCTGAGATCAGGAATGAGACAAGGGTGCCCACCTTCGTCACTTGTGTTCAACACAGTGAGTGCTGCAAGTTCTTGCCAGGCAACTAGGAAGAGAAAGAAACAATAGGCATCCAATAGGGAAGATAGTAGTGAAATTATCAGTATTTGCTGATGACAGGAGTCTGTATATAGAAAACCATAAAAACCACCCCCCCAAAAAAACTGTGAGAACAAATAAATACAATAAAATTGTAGCACACAAAATCAATACACAAAACCAGTAGCTTTTCTATACACTAACAATGAACTGTTCAAAAAAGAACTAAAAAAAAAAAAAAATCCCATTTACAATAGACCCAAAAAATAATAAAATACTTAGGAATAAATTTAATCAAAGAAGTGAAAGAACTCTGCACTGGAAACTATAAGACATGGATGAAAGAAACTGAAGACACAAATAAGTGAAAAGATATTCCATGTTCATAGACTGGAAAAATTAATATTGTTAAAATGTCCATACTACCCAAAGCAATCTACCCATTCAATATATTCTCTTCAAAATTCCAAAGTTATATCTTATGGAAATAGAAAAAAAATCTAAATTACATATGGAATCACCAAAAACCCCAAATAGCCAAGGTAATTAAAAGCAAAACAAACAAAGCTAGAGGCATCACACTATACTTACAAACCATATTATACATCTATAATAACAGAAACAGCATGATACTAGCATAGAATAGACACATCAATGAATAAAAAGACCAGAAATGAACCCATGAATTTGACAAAGTTGTCAAGAATGGAAAACACGGCAGTAGTAGAGGTGGAGGTTGGAGGAGGTGCTGCGGTGGAGCGGGAGCTAGATGAGGTTGATATGTCAGACCTCTCCCCAGAGGAGCAATGGAGGACACAAATGTTTTCTTTTAAGCAGTGCTTATTAAGAAGATCTTTAACTGGATCATGTCTAGAGGAAGGCAACCGGGATTAATAGTCTTCATGTTACATGAACAGTGGCTGAAAGATCTAGAACTATTAGCCTAAAAGGGCACAGGAAAATTGAGGGTTCAGCATGCATGCATGCATGCCAAGCATCGTGGCTACGAAGCCATGCACGCTGAAATGGTTCTCATCCTCATCGCTACTTGGTGGTGGCCCAGCTGCTCCTGGTGCAGTGGAAACAGAGGCATTCCCGCTCCTACAATATTTTCCTGTGCTGTATTTTGCCTCTGGAAGTATTTTTTCATCAAGGGAACCAAGAGATAGTCTGAAGCATAGGAGGAAGAGAAGCTAAACCTTGCCCTTGAGCAAGCACAAGTTTTAGGCAACACTGGCCTATAACTAACTCAGATGTTAGTGTGTGCTACATGTTGGGACATCTGTACCTTCAGGTCACAATGTATGGAAGGCCCACATGACATCAAGGCTTTTCGAACTAGGTGCTGTCCAGCAGACTAAGCCATTGTGGGTGGGTCTTCATGTACGGACCCTGCTGTGCTTCATGCTGTCATCTGGGACAAGATCCTTGTTTCTTAATGTGTGGTTATTGTGCCTACTCTATAAAATGGGAATTACCAATATTTAATTAATTGAGTCTGGAACAATAAGAAAATTCATAAATCAAGCATAGAGTGTGAACTCTTGGCATTTCTGTGTTTGTACTTAGAAAAATTTTTAACTATATAGTGTTGGCTAATCTGCAAAGGTTTTTAAAAACCTACACTGAAGAAAGTGAGGATACATATATGTACTACAGTGGTTTTTATTAGTTACTTTTTTTTTTTTGTAAGCTGTGAAATCCTTTCCTTAAACAGCATCTTAAGGAAAAACCCACTGTGGAAACAGTTAAGCGATGAAGTTTGGGTAACCCTGCTTCCCCATTGGAATTTCTATAGAACTCATCAAACCACTGATAGAAAACCACTGATTAGTTAGTTCTTAATAGGAAATATGACTGCAATTTAATGAGTCCTGTTGTACAGGGAATATGCATAGTCATATCATTGCTTAATGGCCGCACACTGTAAACACTGAACTTCATTGTTGAGAGGATATGCCAACACTATAGAATATCATGCACTGTGAAACTTAAACCCATATGTTTAGAAAGTAAGAAAAGGAAATCTATAACATCTTGCTTTATGCTACTATTATACAATGATTTACGTTGGTTTTGTTAAAAACTTGTGTACAATGAATATTTTTATTGCTTTAATTAAGTACTAACTTTGGAAGAAGAAAAATTGCCCAAGAGGCCTGTGTACAATAGTATCTCCTATCCTTTTTCAAGCTTATCAGAAGTTGGAGCTGTTTTTCCTTCGAGGCAGTGTAAAATAAAGGAGTGCTACCGTAAAAAAAAAAAAAAAAAAAGAAAAGAAAAGAAAAAAAGAAAAAGAAAGAAAGAAAAAGAATGGAAAACAAATGGGGAAAGGACAGGCTCTTTCGTAAAGGGCATTGGGAAAACTGGATATCCACATTCAGAAGAATGAAATTGGACCTTTTGCTCATACAACACAAAAAATTAACTCATAATGGACTAAAGATTTAAATGTAAGACATGAAATCATAAAAACACTAGAGGGAAACAGAAAAGAAAACCTATATTAGTCACAGGCAATGATTTTTGGATTTGACACCAAAAGCATGGACAACAAAAGCAAAATAAGACAAATGGGATTACATCAAATAAGAAGTTTCTGCACAGCAAAGAAAATAACAGAGTGAAGAGATATCCTACAGAATGGAAGACAGTATTGACCAGCCACATATCTGATCCATTACTATCCAAACTATATAAAGAACACAAACAACTCAATAGCAAAAAACAAAACAAAACAAACAAACAAACAAAAAAAACAATTTTAAAATGGACAAAGGTCCTGAATAGACATTTCTTGAAAAAAGACATTTCAATGGCCAACAGATATTTGAAAAAAAAAAATAATCACTTGGGAAATGTAAATTAAAACCACAATGAGGGGCTAGGGATATAGATCAGTTGGTAGAATGTTTGCCTAACATACACAAAGCTCTGGGTTTGATTTCCAGCATCACAAAACAAAACAACAACCAAAAAAAACAAAACAAAACAAACAAACAAACAAACAAAAAACCACAGTGAGACCAGGTATGGTGGTGCATACCTGTAATCCAGCTACTCAGGAGGTTGAGGTAAGAGGATCACAAGTTTGAGGCTGGCCTCAGCAATTTGTAAGACACTTCCTCAAAAGAAAACATGAAAAGGTCTGGGATGTAGCTTAGTGGTAGAGCACCCCTGGGTTCGATCCCCAGTACCACAAAAACCAAAGAACTAAAACCACAGAGATATCACCTTACACCTGTCAGAATAACTATTATGAAAAAGATGAAAGCTAACAAGCGTTGACAAGTATATGGAGAAAAGGGAGTCCTTGCACGCCACTGGTAGGAACATAAATTAATATAGCCATTATGGAATACTCTGACGGTTCCTCAAAGAACTAGGAATATAATTACCTTATGATCCAGCAATCACACTTCTGGGTATATATCTAAAAGACAGTATGTCACAGATGTACTCCCATGTTCCTTGCAGCATTATTTATAATAGCCAAGTTATGGAATCAACCTAAGTGTCCATCAACAAATGAATGAATGAGGAAAATGCAGTTAACACAATTGAATACTATTTAGCCTTTAAAAAGAAGAAACAAGAGCCGGGCGCGGTGGCACACGCCTGTAACTCCAGCACTTTGGGAGGCTGAGGCAGGAGGATCGTGAGTGCAAAGCCAGCCTCAGCAATGGCGAGGCACTTAGCAACTCAGTGAGACCCTGTCTCTTATAAAATACAAAAAAAAGAAAAAGGGCTGGGGATGTGACCCAGTGGACGAGTGCCCCTGAGTTCAATCCCCGGTACCACAAAAAAAGAAGAAGAAGAAGAAGAAGAAACACTTGTCATTTGCAACAACATGATTGGGCATGGAAGACATTGTGCTAAGTGAAATAAGTCATACACAGGATGTCAGTGTTCTCACTTATATGTCAAATCTAAAACAACTGAACTCAGAGAAGCAGAGACCAGAAAGTGGTTTCTGAGACTGGGGGTGGGGGAAATGGGTCATGGATGGTCAAAGGATACAAAGTTCCAGTTAGGAGTAAGCTATAAGTATTTGAGGTGATGAATATGTTAATTTGCTTGATTCATTCATCCACACTGTATACATATAATACCACTTTGTACCCTGTAAAAGGGTATATAATTTGTCAACACAATTTTTAAAAATACATAGTGCTATAAAGTCAGAAGCCATGGTGCACACCTGTAATCCCAGCAACTCAGGAGGTAGAGGCAGGAGGGTGGCAAGTTCAAGGCCAGCCTGAGTAGCTTATCAAAGACCTAAGCAACCTGTCTCAAAAAATAAAAGGGGCTGGGGATGTGGCTCAGTGGTTAAGCACCACTGGGTTAAATCCCAGTACCAAAACCAAAAACAAATAAAACACATTGTGCTAGGGGCTGGGATTGTGGCTCAGCGGTGGAGCGCCTGCCTAGCACGTGGGCGACCCGGGTTCGATCCTCAGCACCACATACAAATAAAATGAATTGAATAAAACACATTGTGTACAACTAAAGCAAATAAATAAAAATATAAAAAAAAAAACACATTGTGCTATAGAACTATTTTGAATATTAAGTAAAAAAAACCCACAAAACCGTACCCACTATGTAAAAATGGGAATTTGTCTTGTATAGACAAAATCTGATCAGACATAAACATAAAAAATGTATTGTATTAACATGATAGGATTATGGTTTTTCCAGCTTTTCCTTTTATTGGTTTTTGCGATTACAATAGAATAGTTTATGAAAAAGAAAGCATATTTGGGCAGAGTGCCCTCAGGAAACTGATACCCAGACAGGAGGATTAACTTAACTGATGTATAGCCTGTAGGATGACAAAGCCAGAGTTTGGGTTCTTTGCTGTTTTGTTTTGGCTTGGGGTGGTGCTGGAATCTACCCCAGGGCCTGCTGTAGGCTCAGCATGTGTTGTTCCAGCCCTAGACTTTAATTCTCCCCACCTCCACTTTGGCACGATGGATTGAACCCAGGGGCCACATCCACAGCCCTATTTTGTGTTTTATTTACAGAGTCTCACTGAGTTGCTTAGAGCCTCTCAGTTGCTGAGGCTGGCTTTGAACTCACAATCCTCCTGCCTCAGCCTCCCAAGCTGCTGGGATTACAGGGGAGCACCTCTGCACTCTGCCCCAGACTTGAATTCTTCTTTTTTTTTTTTTTTGTACCAGGGATTGAACTTGGGGGCACTCAGCCACTGGGCCACATCCCCAGCCCTTTTTTGTATTTTATTAGAGACAGGGTCTCACTGAGTTGCTAAGCCATTGCTGAGGCTGGCTTTGAACTCATGATCCTCCTGCCTCAGCCTCCCAAGTGCTGGGATTACAGGCGTGCGCCACTTCGTGAGGCCCAGACTTGAATTCTTATCTAATGATTTTGCCCAGTGCCTGGGCTGGTCTGAGCTGGTGTACTGGCTAATTATGGAGAGATGCCAGTGGTGACTTTGCATTGCTTCCTAACTTCTCTGAGCTCCCACTTTATTTTGTAGCTCTTTGTGTCCTTGGCCTGCCAACATGCTGGCACTTCTCCCCATAGTTTGCTGACTCAAGTCTCACTTGAGTCTCCCACCTTTCTTCCACCTGACTCTTCAATTCTCTGCTTGCATTTTCTGCTTCTGAGTTGTGTACAGCTGTCCTGCTGCAGATCTAAGAACTGCTCCTTTACCTCTTTTAATGACTTCTTCCTCGTGGCCCAGAGAAGCCAAGAAGCCCACAGGTACCTTCTGACACCCTCCCAAGAACCAATCCAAACAACGTTTACTCATAGTCAGAAACAATTTGGGAATTATTTGCTACCTTGAATTACCTAGGCAATTGCTTCCCTTCTATTAAAGTGACACAACTTGGACTCAAAGGGATTTGATATTCAAATGAGTACATATTCAAATTAATACATCCCTCCAACTCACACATACAGAGACATGCCATTTCCTGTGGGAAGAAGGGAGCTGTTTGCCCATCTCTTCTTTGGAAGCAGCAGCAGTTATTCAGCTCTGAGGTCTCTAGTGAGGATGGGGTGGCCTTACGTGCAGCCACCTGTACTGCCAATGCCTCACCTCCTTCCTTAGACACCCTCTCTTCTCTATCCCTGCCCCAGACCAGCTGAAGCAGGACGGGGGCCTGAGGAAAGGAAACTTCAGGATTCCAGGCCCTCCATCCTCCCAACCCTAGGGTGGAATTGAAGTCATCAGGATGCAGAAGAGCCTCCTGAAATAGTCCAAATATTTTTCAGATTTCCAGGGAGGTCATCCAGTCTTTTCTAATTTGGAACACTTGAGGGTGGATGCTAAGTTGATTCATTGCCCAGAGCTCTTCAGAAGGGAAGTTCCAGCTGGCTGTGTTTGTCTGGGTGTGCCTGGAGGCAGAGGATGCACAGCGGCCCAGGGCCTCACCTGCTCCTTCTGTGAGCTTCCGTACTCCTGGCATCTGTGTGTTGGCACACACATATCACCTACACATCATCTGTCTTTTCACGTTTCTTGCTAACCATATTTTATTCCAGTCTCCTAGTTTTTTTACAGGGACAACCCTGTGTCTGTCTTCCTCTTCTACCTCCTTTCTCCACGCTTACAATCTGGTCGCTGAACCAGCTCCTTAGTCCAAACCAAAGCCCCTCTTTTCTGCTTTGAGTGAAAGCGTAAAAGTAAAAGGTAGAAATGAGATCCAAGGGCTGGGGTTGTGGCTCAGTGGTAGAGCACTCGCCTAGCACGTGCGCGGCCTGGGTTCGATCCTCAGCACCACGTAAAAACAAACATGCTGTGTACAACTAAAGGAAATAAATAAATGTTAAAAAAAATAATAATAATTGTTTAAAAAAAAAAAAAAAGAAAGAAATGAGATCCAAGAGTCCAGACATAGTTCCTGGCCTTCATCTACCTGGAGCAGACTGGGACAGGGGGAAATCAGGAAAATGGCTTCTACCTGCCCATGATTGCTTAGGCTGATGAATGGGGCAATGACTCCCCCCACCCCAATGACCCCCAATGAAGGAATTTTTTATTCCTATGCTACAAGGAAGTAGGGATTTCTGACAAAATAAGGATACAGCTGGTTTAGCTGGACACTATAAAGTTCAGTGATGTCCAGTCTATGGCAACACCCCAGATGGCCCCAGTCACCCCAAGGAGTGTTATGAAAGTCTCCAAATTGATTGTTAAATTTTATTTTGCAGTGCTGGGATCTAAACCCAGGGCCTTGCAAATACAGGCAAGTGCTTCCCACTGAGCTACATCCCCAGCGCTGAAGCTTCTTTTTCAACATTAAGAGTCCCTGTTTTATACATCATTGCTTACTCTGGTGGGCTGAAGATGGAGAGATGACCCAATCTCCAGGAAGAGAAAGATAGAAACTCCCCCTTCTCCCACAGCTCCAAAGGAGAAGAGGAAAACAATCTTTAGTCTCTCCTTTCAATTCTGTCCCTCAATCCCCCTTATTCACTCTCTAACATGAAGGAAAAAAAGAAAGAAAAAAAAACAGCAACTGATAACAGACGATCAACAACAACAACAACAAAAAAAAAAAAAAACAACAGGGAGAAGGAAGCAAATGGAAGGGCAGAGAAAGCATGGAGCATCTGTGTCCTGGTCTAGAAGCAGTTGGAGCAGCCTCTCTCCCCACCCCTGCTCTCCCCTGGGGACATGGGACAGCTCAGTCCTCCAGCTCCCAGCTCCCTGCACAGACCTGATCTGAGTGGTAAGGCAAGAATCAGAGCAAGGGGGGACGTGACAGAAATCACAGGAGCTGTCAGGCCCAGGTCCCTAGCACCTGAGTTTCCCTGGCTCCTGCAGGGACAGCTAAAACAAAGAAGCAGAAAATGAGTGTGTGTGTGTGTGTGTGTGTGTGTGTGTGTGTGTGTGTGTGTGTGTGTTGGGGGGGTGGGAGGTGCATGCTGCACAGGTCCCTGCCGATGGTTTGGGAAACAGCAGGAAAGAATGGCCCATCCCATCGCTATCAGCAGAGGAGAGGGCTCCAGTTCACCTACCCCCAGCCCCCCACCCCCTTTGCTGCAGATGTAGAAGCAGAATTTCATAAACTGCAGCATCTGTGGCCAATACCTCAACTCCCCACCAGCTTCTTCCTCCAGAAGACAGCAGCAGCAGGAAGGGGAAAGAAAAGGAAAGGGTGCAATAATAACCCCAACGCTGTTCATCTCAGCAGCTCCCAAATTTAAATTTATCAGCAAGCTCAATTCTCAGCATCTCTTTCTCCCTCCCTGGCTCATAACCAAATGATCCAACGGCTTTGCTGAGAGGAGGCACGAGGCTGTTGAGTCGGCTTCTTCTCCCAGTCTGGAAGGGGACATCATGTTATATACAGAAAGGGAAGTACCTGTTTCTAGAGGTGGCATGGGGTAGAAAGAGCTCAGAGTCCCAGATTGTTGCAAGAAAGATATTAATTTGATGGGGTTGAAAATAAGTGTCCAAATTGAGGTTGCTTGTGGAATTTAAGGGGATGGAGAGAACAAGAGGAGGGGGAGAGAAAGATGAAGAACAAGAAAAATACACACAATATAGTAGACAAAGGGGAGAGACCATAAAAAATACAGCAGCGCAAATAAAGACAGAAGCTGAGCTAGGAGGGAGCCAGCACCTGGAAAGCAAGATGCTACAGCTGCAGAGCGGTAGGGAGAGCAGGAGAGCAATAGGAAGGAGGGAAAGACTGCCAGTGGCCACAGAACCAGACCCTCCCCCTTCATTTGTCTTCAGCTTGTCCGGGACTCTAGCAAGTGAGTTCACAGGGTTTTCTCTCACTCCATAGTTCCCCCTCAACCCCACCTCTGCCTGAACAGAGCCCCATATGCACACCAGCGGGCCCAGCTTTTCCACTCTCCTGCACACACACACACACACACACACACACACACACACAGAGGTCACATCAAGGTTTGGGTAGCACCTGGGTGTGTCCATGGACTGTAGTGGGCTCCCCTCTGCACAGTCATGTCTAGCAGCCCACAAATTATGGGGCTCTTAGCCCTGGCTCACACTTCCTTCCAAAGGGCAGAGGCTGCCTGAAGGCTGCTGACTTTAAGAGGGCGAGGTAAAGCTGTGTGTGTGGTGATCCAATAAAACACCCCCCCCCCAACCCGGTGATCCTCGGTTTTTCCCAGAATGCCAGTGCTGCATGGATCTCACTAGCTCTGTAGCCCTTGAAGACAAAAGGAGAGGCCAAGCTGCCCAGTTCTTGACTTCTCCAGCAGACCAAGAAGCAAGATTCCTGGGGGAAGAGTTCTGAGCGAAGATGAGCTCATCTGAGTGAGCTCCATGCAGACACACTGGAGGAGACAAAAACCAAGCCATAGTTGATTAGGGGTGAGGATGCTAGTGTCACAACCCTGGAGCTGTGCTTTCTGATGGGCCTGAGGCAGAGACAAACTGACATGATGGTGCGAGAACTAGAAAGAGATCGAAGGGGAAGGGGGCAAGCAGTCCCAGGCTTCAGAGGTAGGAAATAAATAATGTCCAGAAGGGTCTGGCTCTGAAGTGGACCAAATGGCTCTCCTATCCCATGTTTATGGGGTCATGGACCATTAAGTCAGCCAGCCTACAGATGTCTTCATAAGACTTTACGAGATTAGACTGGGGAGACCCTATAACTCAACAGCAAGGAGGAAAACTGCAGATAGGGGCTGGTAGAAACAAGGACTCTGCCTCAGGAGTCACATCTCCACGGGAGGATGTCTGGATTCTGGGATTCTTCGTCTTTCTCACTTCTCACTCTTCTGGGAGTTTCTGCCTATCTCCACTAGCTTCAGGGCTGCATGAGACTTAGGTTACCCAATACACGCTGGATTATCCAGCATATGCTTCTCCTCCTACCCAATCCTTCAACTGGCCTCCATCACACTACTGGCCCCCAAGCATTTAGTCCTCAGAGAAGACAGATTCTTTGGTTATTTGTCAGAAATCAGGAAGATGAAATACAAAGTTATATTTACAAAGACATACGTTGTAATCTTTAAACCTGATTGACTGTTTACTTGATGTGAAGTTTCCCAAGTTCTAATGACCATCCATGTGCTGGCTTTTACAGAGTGCCATGGGTTACTGAAGGGTCATGTTTATTCTCTGAACTGTCAAGAGCAAGAGCATGGAAACCAGGAAGGCACACAAACAGAACCATTTCTGGGAATAGACAGGAATGGGACTTGTTCCTATTCCTGCAGGCTTGCGCCACCCTGTGGCAGTAGAAAGACAGCGACCAAGAGACCCAACAACTCTTAGGAAACCAGCCCTCCACCCCAATGCACCCCACCCCTCATGCGCCCCTATTCTCCAAGTTTTGCTGCTCTTTTGGAAGCAGGATGTATGGCTACTGTCTTGACATTCCAGGACCCAAACTAAGAAAGGGTGTGAGATCCAGATCTTCAAACCACCACTCAAGATCCATATTTGAAAAGCAACCATTTATTAGAACCAATACAAGAGTATGAAAAGAGGGAAAAGAGGGTGGAAGAGGGGGAGAGAATGAGGTCTGAATCGGGTGTCAGTTATGGAAACACATAAATGCCTACTTTTAAACATTTACATTTAAAAGGCAAACATACATATAGATCACTTATCCTTTAAAACAAAATCAAAAGCAGACATGTTTGGCTGAAATAAAACTAAGAACACAACCAAAACTCCCCCACAAACCAAAAAGTCCATAGAGAATTCAGTGCCTCATTTCCATTCAGAAATCTGGCTATAAAGTGTGACTTTACTACTCAGGATGGTGCAGTGCTGGAAGAAACCCAGCCTCTTGAGTCTCTTAGATCCCATCCGTGGGAAGTGGTGGAAGGCCAGCAGGCCATGGGCAAGTCAACTCCTGGCTACTTGGCAGGATGTCAGAACTGTGCTCTCTCCATCCTCCAGGACTCCACAGAACCCTCCAGTACCCCTAGTACCGGGTAAACATTGGGAGCAGAGTCCACAAAACACAGAGAACTGGAATGTGACTGCAAGGAGCCAGGACATTGTGCTTTTTCATGGGTTACCAATTTAGGACTAAGGAAGGGAAAGGAGAAAGAGCCTATTGGGAAGAGGAGCTGGCAGAGCCCCTAAAATGAGACGGAAAAAGGACAGACAGTTCCTGAGCCCACACCTGGGCAAATAGAAAGCTTCCAAGGTTTTCTCAAATCAAAGGGAAAATAAGGTCAAGGTCAGGTTCAGATTGTGGACATTGAGAAAGAGATGACAAATACTAAATACAGTTAATCAGATGAAGCCTTAAGGATCAAGGCCCAATTCTGAGTGTTACATATATTTCTGGGGGGAAAAAATTCCAATGTAGTTCTTTCTGGTGGGGAATGAGGAGGTGGTAACATTTATCAAACCACGTGGTTCCTATGAGGAGGTGGAGGCTTAGGAGCATGAAAGGGTGCAGTGACCTAGCAGTCCTGGGATCATTTGGGGGTAATGAAAAGTGGTAAGTCAAAACCACTGAGACCCTCCAGAAACAAGTCTGTTGGCTCCAAATCCATGGGTAAAGGAATCTTAATTCCCAACCTGCAAAGAAAAACAAGTAGTAGCACCCCTCCCTCATGATTCCCTAATCCAAAGCCTCTCTGTGAATGCAAGACAGAGGAGATACTAGTGCCTTCCCCCATAACATCCTAAGTAAGTCTGGACTATTAAGACTCCAACATTCAAGAAAACACTGTCAACATCTGAACTAGCAGCTTTGATGAGGGGTGGGGGGCAGAGAGTTTGCCGAGGTCACTAAGTAGTTCCAAACTTGGAGACAGCTCAGTGAGGACTAAAGCCCCTGTCAGGCTTAAACTTCGGCTCAAGGAATCCTCCATAGAGGAACCTAAAGTATTCTATCAACTTTGATTCACAATGCCTCACAACACCCCTGTGAGGTAGGTCAGTATTATTACCCCCATTTGACAGATGGGGAACTGAGGCATTGAAAGGAATGACTTGCCCAAGGTCAGCCATTATGAAATCAGTTGAAGAGGTTGGCACACAGCATCCACTCAATTCATCTTCTGCTTCTTAGCGTATTCTACTTCTCAGGGTACACTTGGGAGCAAAAGGAATTTGATAGGTACACCTCACTCTGCAAATGAGATGAGCTCAATCAACCCACAAGTATTAACTAAGGGTTTATTATTTATCTAGTATAATGTTAGGAACCTAAAAGAAACCATCTGCTTCTGAAAATTATGTTAGTGGAAAATAAAATCACATTTTAAACACTAAAGACATGAATTCCTTTGGGGGGGGGGATCACTTAAGAGGTGAAGAGCTAAGTCACACTGATTTCTCAAAGTTTTGTACTGAAAAACCCAAATTCCTAAAATCCAGAAAGAAACAAGACCACTATCAGGTAGGAACAAGAAAAACCTTACCCCACTGGTGGGCTTGATAGTCTCATAGGGCTGCAAATCACACAGCTCAGGAGCCTAGCACCACCTGCCAGCCTCCAGCTGCCACGTGCCCCTCCCCGCCAACCCAGAGGGCATCGTTTCCCAACCTTTCTGCCTCAGCTCAACCACAAAACTGCATAAACAGCGTAAGACCTCTATAACTCATCATATGCACTCTTGTAATATTCTTACCTCCTGCCAGAGCCATAGCTCTTTAATGCAAAAGGCAAAAAACAAAAACAAAACAAAAAAACCCACCAACAAAAAAACAGTTGAGGCATTCCCCCATCCACTTTGGTTTTATTCTGAGTTCTGGTAGAAACCACTATGTTCCTTACCCCAAAACTAGGACAAGGGGTTGGGACAGGAGGGTACCAAACCCCAGCCAGCCCTGTTTTAGAATCAAACCCTAAAGCTACCGGAAACTGGAAAATACTGACTTGAGCCTTGAGAATGCTGTGACACAGGAAACTATAGTTTCAGGTGTTCTCAAATAATTTCCAGACACATGCCCTGCTTTCCTTCCTGCCCCTCACAGTGACCAGTGCAGCAGGACTCTCTACATGCAACAGAAGCTCAAAAACTATCAATGCAGTACAATGTTCATCAGGGACACTCTATAGTTCCAGGAACCATTCCAACACTTAAATACAATATAAGCTTTTCCCATTGATGGCTGATCACAATGGACAAATTCAAATGACAAGAAAATTCAAGACTGATCTTCAGCAATGACAGTTCAGGTTCAGTTTTAGCTGTCCCCAACCCCCCAAAAATACACTTCTTAAAAAGTGTAATGAGCTGGCCATTTGGACTTGGATCAGCTGTCAGGGTCACACCTGTCAATGCCAAGGGACATCACACACAAAAAATAGAGAATGACAAGATAAAAAGTTCATTGCATTCAATTTGGCCTAATTTCTTGATAATAGTTTCCTATTAGATTTTCCGATTAATACTGATGGCTCTTACCTAGACTGTGATAATTAGGTTTTGATCTATTATGACATTAATGATCACAATCAGTTGACTTTGAAATTGTCTTAATTAATGGCTCTTTCCTTGTCAGCTTTTACCTCCAGTGCAGGATCTGTCCCTCCCCCACCACCTGTTTTAACCCCTTCTCTTACTGACCTCAGAGACAAATAGCACTGAAGGATCACTTCCTTCCCATAAAACAAGACTTTAAACTATTTAAAACACTTCTTTTAACAGAGAAGAAATGTGAGATGATGTTAGGTGAAATGAGGACCAGAAGAAAAGGAACTACCAATAGGAAAAATGCCACCTTAGAAAACAACCAAACATGATGTTCAAGTGGCAATGACAGGCAGAAATAACTCTAAAGACAAGATGAGGTAGATTAAAATTCAAGAAATCCAGCACAAGCAAAATGAAACAAATTGTTTTTATGAAGCTATCCAAAGAACTTCACACTTAACTTTCCAGAAATTAGTTTAAATCCTGGGAATTCTGACTTCCAAAGCTTACTTACTCTTGATAATCCAAGCTAAATTTATTTTTCTTATGATCATGTGGGCTAGAATAGACAATTTACTTAGGATCATACTGTTTCATAACTGGGTTAGGATTCATCCTAGACTGATTTGAGACTCCGGGTTATGTGTATTTTCAGGAAACATTATCACATAACTGACATAAGTGAAAAATCACAAATCACTCTCCTGCTGTACTTGAATAAAACTGCACTACCCAGAAGTAGATGCTCAGGTATTAACAGAAGTGCCCCCAGCCATTTTTTATTTTTATTTTTTTTTTAAACAAATCTTGTCCAAGCCAGGGTCTCAAATCAGGGGTTCTCCATACCCACTCCTCTGTTTTCTCTCTCGGTAATGACAGCATTTTTAACTAATTCAGCTTTGTTTATTTTCTGGAAAACAATCTTGTTGTGTTCCATGGCTAGTTAGCTCAGTTCATCTAAGGCCATAGGTCTTTTCCACATATGAACTAATTAATGTCACCTTCCTACTCTAGAGCTCAAAACTATACCACATCAGTCAGCTGTCTCTGCCCCTAAACCAGAACTTTTACGCACTTGTAGCATTTACTATACAAAATTATTAATGATCAGTTCACCCCACACCAATATGAAAATTCTGGATGGCCCCTTTTTGAACTTGGTATCCCCAGGCCAAAAGATGTTTGTTCAATGAAACCACCAATGTTGATGTACATTAATGTGGCTAAGAATGCAGACGGCTCAATGCAAAACTCTGGGCACCCAATTCAGAGCATATGCCTTTGTGTGTAAGGCTGGACAATATTTCTGTTTTCGAAAACATAATTTTTATTAAGAGGGTGAAGCCCATGTCAAATTTTAACAGTGGCTACAGACCTTTCCTCTCTCTGCCTTGGTACAGGCATGCCTGATGATTCAATTATAAAAGTACAGACCTCAAGTCTATAACTGTATTAGTTAGACTGTAACTAAGTTAAGACTGTAAATCACCCTTTTACTCCAAAAATCTAAACCAAAGAGATGGGGTCATGAATCCTTTTTCTTTAACCCATCTGAGATTTTTCAATTCAGCTCTAATAGGGTTCTCACATCATCACAAAGTAGTGTTTTAGACCCTCAAATTTGAACCCTAGTGCCAGAGACAACAATTCCTCAGCCCACTGTTCCCTCACTGTTCCTTAGTGAGCTGGATTATAAAGCACCTGCCCAATAAAAACTCAAGATGAAAGTCCTAAAATCTTTCCCAGTGCCCTGTGATTTAGCCTGAACGTAAAGAAAATAGACAACAGGTAGTTCCAGAACAGGAATAAAGAGTTAAGGACAATAACTGCCTGGGCTATGGGAATAGAACCAACCCTTCAACCACCAAAAGAATGCAGATGTGGTTGGGTGACAGGGAGCACCACAGGTTCAAATGCTCCCAAGAGCTATTTGAACAAGAAAAAACCAATATGGCTCTCTTCAGGTTTAAAATGGGCCTTCCCAGTAGTGGACCTTAACCTGAGAGCCATCTGTGCAATCCTGGGGATCAGAAGACCTGCTAAGCTGTCCCTGGTAGACTCTATTCCAAAAGCTCTGCTAAACTCTGTAGAAAGGGATATCTCTTACTGCTGATTACTGGAAGAAATTCAGCATTAGAATGATGTTTTGAAAGAGGACTGAACAGAGGAAAAATATATCGTGAGTACCTGAGACCTAGGCATTTAAAGAGTGCTTTCTGTGCAATGGCACACCTGCAATCCCAGTTACTTGGGAGGCTGAGACAGGATTCCAAGTTGGAGGCCAGCCTGGGCAACTTGGCAAGACCCTATCTCAAAATAAAATAAAAAGGTCTAGGAATGTAGCTCAGTGGCAGAGCACCCCTGGGTTCAATCCTCAGTAAGGGGAAGGGGGTGCTTCACCCATGACTACAAACTCATCAGAGAGAAGAAAGTTCCATGAAACAGATTTGTTTGAGGCTGCAATTCTCCAAGGGACAGAACAACTACTCAGCACCAACAAATGCTGGAGGCACTGGCATGCATCTGGTTTCCTTTGTGCTGAGGGCTGAAATTAGTATTGGTGCTCTGGTTCCCTACATTCCTACAAAACCAACTCTGAGTAGCAAGGAGAGAACAAAAGTTGTTTTGATGGTACTCAGTAGAAAACCATGATTCTATAAACTGAAGACAGAAAAAGATGGAATGAAGAGCATTAAAGAGGTGATGAGTAACAGATGACACTAAGGTCATTTTGGTAAAAGAAATTCAGATTTTGATGAATGTGTTAAACATTATCTATAGCCACAGCAAAACACTGTGTACCAGGTTTCAAGGACCAATTGGACCAATCTCAGTTCCAAATATTGCTGTTTTCCTTGTCCATATGCTAGATTTCTGATTTTAAAAACACGGTCACTGCAATTCACATAACCGCTATCACTGGGAGGCATGCACTGGTTACTTTGATTGGTTAGTATTTTCTCCAGTAGCAAGTCAAGGTGATCTGGGTGATCCCCTCCTCGGGAGCTCTGGACATATTTTGCCATATTCTTACCTACCCTGATATCCTATGTTATTTGTACGAAAAATCTGTTTTCTGACCATCCTTCTTTTCTTGTTCATGCCCCATCAGATTAAATATAAATGACTGTCAATTATCTACCACTTGATTCAGCCTTTAATTCCTTCAGAGAGCAGAGAAATATGGAGATAAAACTCCTACCCACGTGAGGTAGGGTTATGAGCTCTCCCCCAATCACATTACCATTCAGAAAGATTTTCCTAGCTGACTTAAACCAAAAGCTTCATTGTTCCAGTCTGTCCTGTCACTGCAGCAACAGCTGTCTTCTCAACTGTGCAGTATAATTTTTGACATAATTTATACAAGCATACAGAATTCAATCAGCAGCTGAGCAGGGAAGCAATGTAACAAATGCTATGAATGGGTATATGATTTGCATATTATTTGGCTCATCTATGGTCTGGAGCAATCCACCATTCCCCTCATTACTATGAATAATCTAGCAATGGCTGAATGCTCCTGGCCAGACAGCTATATGTTTTAAAAAATCAAAAGCAACAACAAAAACAGCCTCAGTGGCTGGCAAACTCTAGAATTAAGGCTACTTCAAGCATTTCTTCTTATTTCCTCAGCTTTGAGGCTGGGACAAGGATGCTCAAACCCTGCTACTTCCTTATGTTTAGTCCTGATTCTCTAGCCCTCTCAATTACAAGAAAAGGATAAAGAGAAGTAGGGCATTGTTTGGGGGACAAAGGCAGAAGGATATGATCAGAAAAATCTCTCAATAACAAAGCAAGAGAAAACCAAAAGGGAACTATTTGGCTGAGTAGGGAGTAAAGGTTGTGTCGACATGCTAATGCCAGGACCTGCTGCTTTCTGAGGTGATAGTTGTCCATGGAAATGGGTTTTAAAAAATAAGATTCAAATAAAAGTTTGAGGGTAGAAAAGGAGAAGAGCATTAATACTTTGGGGACTCTGTTGCCAAATCCAGGAGTCAAAAAAGCAGGAAATGTTTGGCTATAATTGTTAATGAATACTTAAAATTGATACTGTGGCCAATGGCTCCCCTCCAATAATTCCCCACTGAAAATAATGACATGGAAGGGCAATGTAGGTCCACTGAGAAGTGAGAGTCAGGTTTGAAGCCTCTTTGGTAACAGGAATGCTTTGGGAGGCCACAAAAGTTGGCAGGGTTGGAGGGTGCCTAGCACCTTGGCACAAGCAAGCACCAGGCAATCACTCACATCTACATAAATACAGTCTAAATATGAGGGATGGAAGGAAAGAATATGTACACACCATACGTGATAAAGACAACTGTATCTTGCCCCTACCCCATCATCCTCCTGTTCCATAATTTATAATCTCCACAGTTAATAATCTTGTCATTTTATGACAAATTTACAGAAGGAGAATCAGGGATTACTAAGAACAAGGCCAAAAATCCTAGGGCTAAAAGGAGGGCCTTGACAAATTTCAACATAAAATTTCAAGTCCTCCAAAGTACAGAGTTATTCTGGGAGGATGGGTGAGGATGAACAACAGAGGGTGGCCCAGAAGAAAACCACACAAGGGACCCTGTATTCTCCTGGGTAGAGTTAAAGAAGGTTGGAAAAGCCCCAATAGGTAGGCAGTTGCTATTGGCTTTTTAAAAGATGGGCAATATTCTTTCCATCCCAACATGTCAAAACAAAGGCCAGCTGGTCATCAACATGTTCTAAGAAACAAAGCAAGAAACCAAAATTCATCATCACTGTAATAAAATCCCCCAATCTAAAAAGCAACCAACCCTGAAAGATCAAGACTCTAAGGTGATTAAAAAGTTAAAACTTATCTTGAGGTCACAGGGGAGCAGAAGGAAGAGATAAGGGCAAAGGAAAAACCTGTGGGAATTACACACAATATGTAAATGCCTGGTCTTCACAGAATGACACTTATCATGAATCAGACCATCAGTTATGTTACAAGAGAACCAATACCAACATTTCTCCTGTGGAGCACAGTGATAAGCACATTTTTTTATGGATGTGTTTAGGATAGAAGAGGGTGGGCAGAAGGGAGAGGCAGGGAGGTGAATGTATTATGTACAAAGAGAAATGACAGACACCACCCCCTCCTTTAGCTCTTTGCGGTTTCTTTCTCTTTGTTTTCCGCATCCTCAGGATATGCATGCCACGTCAGTCTCTCTTCATAAAATGCTATCACAATTTGTGGACATTTCACATTAGCTTCTTTTGCAAGAACCAAGTCAGCTTCATCTGTGTCTTTCCTGGAAAGAAGAATAAAACACTTAGAAGGAAAGGAAGTAAGAGAGAGAGAATCTGTCCAGAGTTTATGTCACTATATGAACTGAGCTGACTTGATGTCTTCCTCAGCTTTATTTCATGGTGAAAGGATAATACATTATTCTACTTTTGTAAGTTTTATTTGTGTGTCTAAACATGTGAGTAAACACAATTAAGCCTATAGTCAGCATAATTGATATGTATAAGTTGTTCAATCTAGTTCTTGAATCTTTTTAACCAAAGAGGTCTAATCCTCCTCAACTTGTGGACTTTTAAATACTGAATACCTTTGGTCAGAACTGTGATTTTTTTTTTTTTTCCCCCAGTGCCAGGATCAAACCTAGAACCTCATGCATTCCAGGCAGATGCTCTACTACTGAGCCACATCCCCAGCCCAAGAACTATGATTTGAAACAATAAGAACATGGAAATTTGGCTGAAAACCCCAAGTCACATAGCACCATTATCAAGTATAACAAAAATTATCTAGCAACATGATTCCTTAACCATAATTCCTAATTAAGAAAAAATAAAAAAAAAATAAAATTCTCCTGAGATGTGGACAAGCATAGCTAGACTTTTTTTGGTAAATATTTATTTGCTTTAGTTGTACACAATATTTATTTTTACGTGGTGCTGAGGATCGAACCTGGGCCGTGCACTCTACCACTGAGCCCCAACTCCAGCCCCTATACTTTCTTTTCTAGAAAACTGAGCGTTTAATTCATAGAGGTAAGTATTATGGATGAGAGAAAATGGAAAATGCACAGCTTAGAGCAGATATTTAAATTCTGGACTATGGTAGAAAAAACTAGTTAATACGTGAATGCAGATGGGCACACCTATAATTCCAGTGACGCAGGACACTGAGAATTTCAAGTTCAAGGTCAACCTCAGCAACTCAGTGAAAACTTGACTCAAAATAGAAAGAAAAAAGGACTGGGGATGTAGTTCAGAGAGAGGTACCCCTAGTTCAATTCCCAGTATTAACTACAACCAAAAAAAGTTAAATATAAGTTGTAAATAACATATGTGGCTGAGGAGAAAAACAAGCAGTCAACACAGTGCCTTAATTCTAACACAGTACAGGGATTCTTCAAATATAGGTTTCTGGGCAATTTGTCAGCAACATTTTTTTTTTTTTTTTTTTTTTTTTGGTGGTACCGGGGATTGAACTCAGGGGCACTCGACCACTGGGCCACATCCCCAGCCCCTTTTTTTGTATTTTATTAGAGACAGGGTCTCACTGAGCTGTTAAGTGCCTCGCCATTGCTGAGGCTGGCTTTGAACTTGCGATCCTCCTGTCTCAGCCTCCCAAGTGCTGGGATTACAGGCGTGCGCCACCGCGCCCGGCTATCAGCAACATTTTGATCAAATAAAATATTAAGACTTTGACAATACAACTTTTAGAGTAATTAATTTCCTCAGGGGCACTGTAGTATGACACTGTATGTATTACACTCAGAAACAGGTACTAACAGCCACACCAGAAATCACTCCATCTTTCTCTCTTCTCCTCTCCCCCTTCCATACTGGAGATCGAATCCATGGGTGCTCTACCACTGAGCTGCACCCCTACCTCCAATTTTATGTTTTTTTTTTTAATTTTAATATTTATTTATTTATTTGCTTTAGTTGTACACAATGCATTTATGTTTACATGGTGCTGAGGATTGAACCCGGGCTGTGCACGTGCTAGGCGAGCGCTCTACCGCTGAGCCACAACCCCAGCCCTCAATTTTATATTTTATGTTATATTATTTTTTGGTACCAGGGGATTAAACCCAGTGGTATATAACCACTGAGAAACATCCCTAGCTCTTTTCATTCTGTACTAAGACAGGGTCTAAGTTGTTTAGGGCCTCACTAAATTGCTGAGGCTGGCTCCCCCCCCCCCATATTCATTTATTTGCTTTAGTTGTACACAATGCGTTTACTTCTACGTGGTGCTGAGGATCAAACCCAGGCCGTGCACGTGCCAAGTGAGCACTCCACTGCTGAGCCACAACCCCAGCCCCTGAGGCTGGCTCTGAACTTGTGATCCTCCTGCTTTAGCCTCCCGAGTCACTGGGATTATAGGTGTGCACCTCGGCACCCAGCCCCCACCTCCTTTATAAATAATCTACACACATCCTCCTATATTTTTATTTTTTTAAATTTATTTTTTAGTTTTAGGTGGACACAGTATCTTTATTTATTTTTATGTGGTGCTGAGGATCAAACCCAGTGCCTCATGCATGCTAGGCAAACATTCTACCACTGAGCCAAATTTTGAGACAGGGTCTTGCTCAGTTGCCCAGGTTGGCCTTGAACTTGCAAATAGGTTCCAAGTGGCTGGGACTATCCTGGGACTATCCCTGCTAATCACTCTGCCTTTAAGAAACCAAACTGAGGGGCTGGGGTTGTGGCTCAGTGGCAGAGCGCTTGCCTAGCATGTGCGTGGCCTGGGTTCGATCCTCAGTACCACGTAAAAATAAATGCATTGTGTACAACTAAAGTAAATAAATAAATATTTAAAAAAAAAAAAAAAAAACCAAACTGAGCTGGGCACATTGACGCACGCCTATAATCCCAATGACTCAGGAGGCTAAAACAGGAAGATCTCAAGTTCAGGCCAGCCTTAGCAACTTAGCAAGATTCTGTCTCAAAATAAAAAATAAAAAGAACTGGGATGTAGTTCAGTGGCAAAGTGCCCCTGGATTCAATCCCTAGGAAGGAAGGAATGAATGAATGAACGAATGAATAAAACAAAACTGAAAGAAGTACTGCACTCTCTCTACTGACCAAAGAAACCTGTGCTTTGGTCAGTATCAGCCTTAATGTTTTTCGTTTGAGGTTATTTTTCTCTTTTAGACATCATTCAGTAGTCTTGGCCTCAGGGATGGTAGAAAGTCTAATTCAACACTTATTGTTACAGGCTCATGACCTTATAGTAAATAATTCAGAATTGTATAAACAGATAGTTAGGTCATGTTTATGCTTTCTACTTTTTTCTGATATATGGGCTACTATAATATAATTTGACTGCATAAAGAAGCTTGAGAATGTCATTAATACACTGCGAATCCCAATTCCCATTTAATGCCAGATAGCTGATATAGGATCTGGATCTCTGAAATTCAAAATTCTTAGTTTGGGAATTCTCAATTTTGCCACCCTATCTTCCATACAAATTCAAAGAAACACAATCATGAAGTGAAGCCCAATCTCTCTCACCATTTCATTAGGAACATTAAATCACCACAGGAATCTGTCGCCCCAATGATCTTTTCTGGTTCCAGTCCTCTCTCAAAGCCCCTAGCGATATCATTGCTCTGCTATAAATAGAAGATGAAGAAAGGTTACTTACAGCTTGGAGAAAGAGTAAAAAAATAATTCTGTTTCTCAGCACAACAATCTCAGTCCATGTTAATATTATGTGATATCATTTCTGTCACTGACTCAAAAAAATTCTTAGAATTTAAGAAATATAATACTAGGTCAGTCAGTGACAACAATGAGGCCAAGAAATTTCTTTTTTTTTTTTCCAAGAAGATGCAGTTGTCCTTCCTTGTATTCCCCCTTCAAAAGATCAGAGTGACCCTTAGAAGTCTTTAATGTCCCATGGGATGTTCTGGAGTTATTAGTTAGAAATTCCTCTAATCCTACTACTCACTCTGAATCTCCCCTAATATTCTAAGTGGCTATTCCTGTCCTATAGCTTCTGAGATGACAAGCAAGTCCATGTTTACTCTACCTAAACGTTCTCTCACCTTAAAAACTTCAAATATACCATCTCTCTCAATTTTTGTTTTAGGCTTTTACCCTTAACACTGAATAATAATTTTAATTTTTCTTTTCACATAGTCATCTATGTTATGAAAGAACAGAGGTAAGAATGACACAAGGCTGATGACATAAAACAGCAAATTTCAAAGATCACAAACTCTAATACCCATGCACTTGATTGGAGAAAAGACCCTGGTCTGCCTATCCCCTCCAATGTAGATGAGCTGTTAGTGAAGATAGAATTGGACTATGTGATTACAAACTAACTAGTTGATAATACACAAAGGAAGTGTTGAAACTTGGTCTAAATGGAATCATAATCTAGACAGGGTCTGATCCAGGTGTAACAGCAAAAAAAGACTAGAGAGCAAAAAGTAAATTTTTATATAAAACATAATTTTGAAGAACTTTATCATGGAAGATAATGCAAGCTTATCTAGTAGCAGCACACTAAAACATCTAGGAAAACTATCCAAATGAATGAAATCCCTTATGTCTAATTTTTATAAGATCTCTTTGATCTGATAACTCACCTTACTTTCCTCTAAGAGATGCAGGGTTCAGGTGGTCCCCAAAGATACCAGAACCCACAACAGGAAGGAAATTCCAGGCATGGATCAAGGGGAAATACTGACTTTTAAAAACATAGACTCTTTTGGGGTGCTTAAGGGGAAGAGGTTCCCAGATGTGCACACAGCTGCTCACAGCTGGAATGCTGACGCATGGACTGGGTAGTAAATCATAGCTGGCGGTTGAAAACAGTTTGCCACATAGGGAGAGAAGAGGGGACGGGGGTGGAAGAAAAATATTCTAGCTGCTGAAAAGGAGCCAAGGCGAGGTAAATGCTAAAATCATCATACAGACAGTAATTTTAAATCAGGCATAATACCAACTAATCAATTTCTAATGAAATGGTTTAAAAAATGCAATCCTCCTCTGTACTTTTAAAACATACAATCACCTATCTTCCTAACTGCCTACCTGACAGCCACCAGTACTGCTGAGAATGCTATCAAGGGCCTCAGGTGAACAGTACAGGTTGGGGTTGTTTTCAAGGTCAGCAGCCTCAGAACCAAGCCTAGGAACGAAACTCTGCACTGGCCAGTGGTGCTGAGCCAGATTACTCAGATTGCCAGAAACCCTAGATTGAGGACATATGCACTATCTGTCACAAATGCCTAGCCAGAAGTTTTTATACTGTGTTGTTTTTGCTCTCTTAATTTAGCTAGAAACTGAATCAAATAACAAAAGCCAGAATACATAGGACTCATAAAAAAGAAAAAAGAGATTCAAGTCCTTGCTCCTTAGAGAATGGAAAGCATTCTCAAATCCTTTATCAGTACAGTATATCATAATAATATACAGACCTCACCAAAATAGGGTAGTTTTCAAAATAAGGTTGCAAAACAAAACAATTATTCAGGGAAACAAATAAGGATACAGACATAAATTGTGGGTCCCCTTTCATTTGCAGTTTCCTATTTTTCATGTTCACTTCTTTTTAAGCTGTTTTTCCCATATCTTGCTCTATGAAGACCAGGAATCACCTGTGTAAGATTTTCCTTCTTTCTTTCTTTTTTTAAATACTTTTTTAGTTGTAGGTGGACACAATACCTTTATTTTATTTATGTGGTGCTGAGGATCAAACCCAGGGCCTCATACATGCAAGATGAGCGCTCTACCGCTGAGCCATAGCCCCAGCCTCAGCTGTGTAAGATTTTCTAAACCGTGATTCCTGGGTCCAAACCACAGAAATTATCCTTGAACTGGTCTGGGGTGCATCTTGGGCACTGAGATCTTTTAAAGCACCCCCCAGGTAATTTTAATGTGCAGCCAGGATAGGTATCCAAGCAGAATAAAGATAAATAGAGGAGCTTGATGCTGGAAGATTCAGAAGTGGACTTATGCTTTTATTTTATTAAACTTTAAGTGTGTGATATATCCTTCACCACAAAAGGTTCATAACCTTGAAATAAATGAAAGGAATAAGGCTGGAGGGTGGTGTGTGTGTGTGTGTGTGTTTATGTGCACACATGCAGGTGAAAAAAGAGACAATAACAGTGCTTATGCTAGTTACTTGAGAGCTAATGATCAGGATTAAAGCAACTGAATCAAACAAAAATTTCATAAATTTACTTTCCAGAATACACAATTAAAAGATTCAAAAGGAAGATGAAAATTAATTTCTTTTGTGGAGTATGAAAACATAATAAGATCAAGAGAGATCAGAAATGTCAGTTAATTGTATATTATATGTGAATTTCATCTCAATTAATAAAAGAAAGAATAGAAAGGTTTGAAAAGAAGTACCATTATTGGAAAAAATAAAGATATGTTCCATCCTTAAAAATTCATCAAAGATCCTCCCTCTCTAAAATAATTAAACCTTCTGTTTACTGAGAAGGCAGAGTAGTTAAATGTTTTACAGATTTATTTTTGTCACTTTAATACAAAACCACTGACCACAAATTACATTTCCCACTCAGCCAGAAGGGGGCGCTGTAGTTAACCAACAAACCTCCTGGAAGCTTTTGTTCTAGATACATCCTTAGAACAGAAATACCTAAAATAAGACCCCCCTATTTTAGTTAAGAACAGTTTGAGGATGTTATGGTTTGCATACAAAGTGTCCCCCAAAGACTCATGTGTTGAGGCTTAGTCCCCATGCAACAATGTTCAGAGGTGGGGCTTTGGGGAAGATGAATTCGCTGAATGGGATACTAGGATGTGGTGGAAACTACAGGCAGCGGGGGCATGCTTTTGAGGAAGTGGGTCACTGGGGCATGCCCTTGGTGGTCCCCAGCCTCCCCTCCCCCTTTTCTCCTCTGCTTCTAAGCTGCCATGAATTGAGCAGTTCTGTTTTGCCATTCCCTTGGCCATGATGTCCAGCCTAGCCTCAGACTCAAAGCAACGAAGTCAACAACCATGAACTAAATAAAACCTATGAAACAGTAAGTCGAAACAAATCTTTTCTCTTCTAAGTTGTTTTTTTCATGTATTTGTCACAGCAACTAAAAGCTAACACAGTGGGGAACAGGGAAAGGAAACTTACCTCTCTCTTTTTTTTGGATTTGATATCATCAGCACTGTTTGAGAAATTGGATTTCCTTTTGTTACTTTCTGACTTCTCCCTGGGTTTGTTATTCTCACCCTCCTTCATTTTCTTATATTTTTTCATAAACTCAGAAATCAGCTCAGGGCAATCCAAGTTTTTCTCTGGTTCCCAAGTATTGTGCTCCCTGGGCAAGAAGAATGGAGAAAAGAGAAAAATGAGGGGGGGAAAACATCGGGTGGTTTGTTGTTGGTGGTGGCTTTTTTGTTTTGTCTTGTTTTTTTTGTACTGGGGATTGAACTCAGGGGCACTCGACCACTGGGCCACATCCCCAGCCCTTTTTTGTATTTTTTTTTTTTGGTGGTACCGGGGATTGAACTCAGGGGCACTCGACCCCTGGGCCACACCCCAGCCCTTTTTTTTTTTTTTTTTTTTTTTGGGCCGGGGACCCAGGGGCACTTAACCACTGGGCCACATCCCCAGCCCTTTTTTGTATTTTTTTAGAGACAGGGTCTCACTGAGTTGCTAAGTGCCTCGCCATTGCTGAGGCTGGCTTTGAACTCGCGATCCTCCTGTCTCAGCCTCCCAAAGTGCTGGGATTACAGGCGTGCACCCACCATGCCCGGCTGCTGTTGTTGTTTTTTTTACCAGGGATTGAACCCACTGAGCCACATCTTCAGTTCTTTAAAAAAAAAAAAAAAAAAAATTGTTATTTTGAGATTTTTGAGGTAGGGTCTTGCTAAGTTGTTGAGGCTGGTTTTGAACTTGCAATCCTTCTGTTTCAATCACCTGAGCCACTGAGATTACAGGTGTATGCCACCACACCCAGCATTTCATTCTTATTTACTAATTTTTGACAGTTCTGGGAAGTGAACCCAGAACTTATAATTATAAATTTTAAATCTATTTTTTTATTTCTGCAGTACTGGGATTAAACCCAGGGGGCACCTTACCACTGAGCTACATCTCCAGCTTTTTTTTTGAGACAGGGTCTCCTTAAATTGCCCAGGTTGGCCCTGAATTTGCAATCCTCCTGCCTCAGCCTCCTGGGTCATTGAGATTATAGGTGTGCACCAGCATGCCTGACATCAATCCTAGATTTCTACTATGAAAAATGAAAAAAAACTATGCCCATACAAAGACTTGTACACAATTAATTACAACAGCATTTTAATAGCCAAAAATGAAAACAAAACACCCCTCAACTGGTAAGTGGACAAACTGGTATATACATACAAGAGAATACTATTCAGCAACAAAAAGAAACAAAATACTAACACATGCTACAACTTCAAAGAACCTCAAAACATTAAACTAAATGAAAGAGATGGAAAGTAGATTAGTGATTGCCTGAGGTTGAAGGTGGGAGTTTGTGTTAACTACTAATGGGTTCAAGGGAATTCTGGGGGATGGAGGCATGGGAATGTTCTGAAATTGGAGCGTGGTGATAACTGCACCACTTCTACAAATTTATGAGAAATTACTGAATTGTATAATTTCAGCGAGTGAATTTTATAGTATGTAAACTACACCTTAATAAAGCTGTTCAACAATTCAAATTTGGGGCAGGAGGTTGTAACTCAGTGGTTGCCTAGCATGCATGAGGCCCTGAGTTCAATTCCTAGTAGTACCATGTTAAAAAACTTTTTTTGAAATTTGAATTCTGCCTTATTTTAAGTAAGAAAAGTATGATTTCACACATATAATCAACCATTTGTACAACTCTTGAAAAAAGGACAACCTAATAATCATTCACCTCCAGTTTTCATTGTCCTAAATGTTACTCATATTTTGGGAAAAATGTTAAGTATTAGAGGACTGTAAATAGTTACATAGAAAAAGGCAATACTGTTGGGTGTGGTGCTGCATGGCTAGGAAGCTCAGGAGGCTGAGGCAAGAAGATTACAAATTCAAGACCAGCCTCAGCAACTTAGTGAGGCCCTAAACAACTCAGTGAAACCCTGCCTCAAAATAATAATAAAATACAAAATACAAAAAAAAAAAAAAAAAAAAAAACAAACAAAAAAACTTAGCTCATTGGTAAAGTGCCCCTGGATTCAAGCCCCAGTACCAAAAAAGGGGTGGGGGGTGGGGGGTATGGTATGCAATACAGTACTATACTAAATCATCACAATAAAAGCAAACTAAAACAAGATGAAGAAGTAGAATTTGGAGTATGTTAATTCAAATTCTGGTCTCAAGTATACTGTCACTAGTCATTCAAAAATATTTTCATATTAATAAACAAAAAAGACTAAACAATGCATCCAACTAAACTTAGATCTATATTCCTGGTATAGGTTTTAGAAAACCAAACTACAAAAATACATCAAAAACTTATAGAATTGAAACAAGCAAGTATCTACATGAAAAGACTGCATCTGACCTTTAGTGGAAAAGCTTCTAGTTATATGTTAAATACTAGGTGTTGGGCACAGTGGTGCACACCTGGAAATCCCAGTGACTCAGGAGGCTGAGGCATGAGGATCAGAAGTCTGAGGTCAGCCTAGGCAATTTAGCAAGACCTGCAGCAACTCAGCAAGACCCTGTTTTAAAATTTAAAGCATGGAGGGGTATTGGAGGGCTGGGGATGTAGCACAGTGGTCAAAAGAGCCCCTAGGTTCAAGTCCCAATATCTCCCTAAAAAAGTAAAGGAGTATTTCAATTTAAGCTACACCTGTAACCTGGAAATATACCATAGAAGCAGCTTCTATAATCCCTCAGTTGACTTGGAGAAAAAATTTTAGATTTATGTACCACCCGTTTTAGAAATTTGGCGGGTGGTCTGGAGATCGACTCCATTATTTGTTTTTGTTTCACAGTACTGAGGGTTTAGCCTGGGGACTCATGCATGCTAGGCAAACACTCTACCACTGAGCTATACACCTCAGCCCTGCCTTTTTAAAATAAGGTATCTTTATATGAAAATGGTTTGAACACAGGCCTTACCAACCTGACTCAAAGAGAAAGCAAAATAATGAAAAAATCTGAGCTCTTTACTTGAGACCTAAATGTAACTTTCTACTAAAAAGTTTAAGAATGTGACAAAATTTATTTCTAAATCATTTTAGTTAATGCTGAAAAGCTTTCCTTTGTATCCCTTCTCTCAATAACAAAAAGACTATTCACACAACTCTTCTCCCAAACCCATATACCTTATAGTTTACTATTCCAGAGGAAATTAAGGCACCAAAATCAAGAGTCACACCAACACTTAACACAAGAAGTAGATTTGGGAGTGGGAAAGAGTCTGATAGGAAAAAAGGCCAGACCTATGATGGGATTATCTCTTTTCCTACCACCATGACGCTGCTGCTTCTATTTTAACAATTTTCACCAAAAGAAAGCACAATATGGCCGGGCGCGGTGGCACAACAGCCTATAATCCCAGCACTTGGGAGGCTGAGGCAGGAGGATCGCCAGTTCAAAGCCAGCCTCAGTAATGGCAAGGCACTTAGCAACTCAGTGAGACCCTGTCTCTAATAAAATACCAAAAAAGGGCTGGGGATATGGCCCAGTGGTCGAGTGCCCCTGAGTTCAATCCCCGGTACCAAAAAAAAAAAAAAGGATTTTAGAACCAAAGTAATCTTGATATTAGATTCTTGTTCCACTATCTACAGAGTTATGTGATCTTTAAGAAATAGCTTCACTAATTTCCTCATCTGGAAACTGAAAAATACTTCTAAAGGTGTGTGTGTGTGTGTGTGAGAGAGAGAGAGAGAGAGAGAACACGAGAGAGCGTGTGTGCGCATTATTATGGGTTGAACCCAGGGGTACTCTCCACTGAGCTACATCCCCAACCTTTTTTTATTTTTTGAGACAGGGTTATCATTAAGTTGCCAAAGCTGGCCTCAAAAATTGTGATCTTCCTGCCTCAGCCTCCCAAATACTGGCATTACAGGCGTGCACCACCATGCCCAGTTCTTCCAAAGGCTTTTATGAGAACTAAATAGAACAGAGGAAGTAGAATCTGACCACTGTTTAGCACATCACTAGTTCCCCCTTATCTATGGTTTCATTTTCTGCATTTTAATTTACCTGTGGTTGACTGCAATCCAAAAGTATTAATTGGAAAATTCCATAAAATAAACAATTAATACACTTTAAATGCCATGTGTTTTGAGCAGCATGATGAAATCTTGCACCATCTCACTCTGTTCTGTCTAGAATGTCAATCATCCTTTGACCAAAGTATCCACACACTATTACACTATTTGCCCAATAGTCACTTAGTAGTTATCTCTGCTATCAGACTATCATGATATTGCAGTACTTATGTTCAAATAACCCTATGCAATAGCCTAACACTATATCACAATGCCTACATCATTTGCCTCACTCACTTCATCATAACACACAGGCACTGTGTCATCTCATATCATCATAAGAAGAGTAAGTACAATACATATTTGAGGGAAACCCACATTTACATAACTTTTATTGCTATATGTTGCTACAACTGTTCTATTTTATCATTAATTAGTTGTTAATCTCTGTCTTTTTTTTCCTTTTGGTACCAGGGATTGAACTCAGGGTCACTCAACCACTGAGTCACATCCCCAACCCTATTTTGTATTTTATTTAGAGACAGGGTCTCACTGACTTGCTTAGCACCTCACTGTTGCTGAAGCCGGCTTTGAACTCAAGATCCTCCTGCCTTAGCCGGGCACGGTGGCGCACGCCTGTAATCCCAGCACTTTGGGAGGCTGAGGCAGGAGGATCGCGAGTTCAAAGCCAGCCTCAGCAATGGCGAGGCACTTAGCAACTCAGTGAGACCCTGTCTCTAATAAAATACAAAAATGGGCTGGGGACTTGGCCCAGTGGTCGAGTGCCCGAGTTCAATCCCCAGTACCACACAAAAAAAAGATCCTCCTGCCTCAACCTCCCAAATCACTGGGATTATAGGCATGTGGTGCCCTGCCTGGCATTAGTTGTTAATCTCTTACTGTGCCTAACTTAAAAATTAAATTTTGCCCTAGATATACAAGAGAAAAACATGTAGTGCATATATATAGGATTCAATATTATCCATGGTTTCAGCATCCACTGGGGCTATCCACTAGTACTCAGGCAGGTACTTTTGTTGTCAAATGCTGGGGTAAAGGGCAAAATTTCTTATAGTCATTTTATGAAATCCTAGGTATTTATGACAAAGTAAGGATCAATGCTTAATCTGTCTACACCATACTTCATCTTCCTCCTTTTTATCTATGGTGAGGTACCAGTAGTTCAAAAAAGAGATAGTTTTAAATACCTTTAAACACCTAGGTACTTCTAGTAGTGATTCGATGGGCCTAAAGAGAACACCATCAAAATCTTTAGTAATTATTTTAATTCCTATTTCATGGTGCTCTCATTCTCTTAAACTCAATGGTTCTCGTATCTAGTGGAAGTTGTATTACCACCACTCTTTAAAAATATGGAGAGCATCTTCAGATTGTTGTACTACTCACATACAGCACTCTGGGTGCTAGAGATGCTAGATATCCTGCAATGCTTGAATTATCTCTTATTTTGAGACAGGGTCTTACTAAGTTGCCCAAGATGGCCTTGAACTTGTGATCCTTCTGTCTCAGTTTCTTTAGCTGCTGGGACTAGAGACATGTTGCCACCACACCTGGGCTATGTTTGAAATTTCTGCAAATAAAATGTTGACCTCAAATAAATCTTTCATTAAGATGTATAATTCATCTTGATACACTTTTAAGATCCAATTCAGATTAGGGGATTGACTTCTTTCTTTGCTATAATGTACATATTTTATCTTAGTTGTATCCCAAATCCTACTACTAAACAGTTTATATTTACACTAAGGTTATGTTTCAGACTCCATACATCTACCCAACAACTCTTAAGTACTTTTTCTTATCCCGATTTTAGTAAGGAAATTAGCCAAGACCATCCAGCTTGTGTCTTAAGTGGTGGAGCAAGAATATGGACCCAGACACTTTGGTTCCCAAGGCTATGCTCCTAACCAATCCATTATTCTGCCCCTCAAAAGCTGTATCAAAACATCAGCTCCATGAGAAGGGAGACTACTTGGTGTCTTCTGTGCCTTCTGATTCTTAGGAAAGGTGAAAAAAAAGGCGGGGGGCAAAAAACAATGACGGTGGTGGCTCCTGGGTGAGTAAACAAATGGTCTCTACCTCTAGAGTCCTAAAGCCTGGAAAAAAAGCACTTACTCAGAAAAGCCTTTCCACTTCAGCAGATACTCCACTTGCCCCTTAACCACACGCCTGTCTAACACCTTCTCCACAACATACTCCTCCTCATCCTCTGAAGAAGAACTGTCAGCTGTCCTCTTGGTTTTCTTTCCCATGTCGCACAATATTCCACCTGAAGGACTAAGGCCACCGGGATTCCTGCAAAGGGGAAAGACGAAATGGTTACAACTTTTGTGAGGATTAAAAACTTTGTCTCTTAGCCGGGCGCGGTGGCTCACGCCTGTAATCCCAGCACTTTGGGAGGCTGAGGCAGGAGGATCGCGAGTTCAAAGCCAGCCTCAGCAGTGGCGAGGCACTTAGCAACTCAGTGAGACCCTGTCTCTAAATAAAATACAAAAAAGGGCTGGGGATGTGACCCAGTGGACGAGTGCCCCTGAGTTCAATCCCCGGTACCACAAAAAAAAAAAAAAAAAAAAAAAAAAACTTTGTCTCTTATCAATGTGATGGAAGGGAGAACAAAGTTGTCACATACCCTTCTCTTGGATTGATCATTCTATAGAGTCTTAAGAACTTAATTTAAACAAAAAGAATTAAAAAATGGATCATTCTTCAATCCCCCAGCTACAATTTTCTCTTTGGCAAGACAATTATTACGTAGCAGTTTTCTAACTCCTGGTTACTTTTGTAACTATTTTCAAGCCTAGAACTCAAAGAGAAAATGTGGAAAACCTTTGGTTAAATGAACCAAGACAGAATGAAAACATTCCCCTCCAAGGTGAATGGAGTCTTTATAAAAATGTAAAAAGAAGCCACCAATATGTAGCTTTTCTCTAATCTGAGCATCTTGACCAGTCTCTTAACAGCACAAAAAAGGCCTTGCTTAGGCATCTTTCACCACATTTTCAGTGACTCGGTACATTTCCTTGAAACAAATTGAGCTTGTCCCTCCAGAGCATCCATCAGCTCACAAGAGCAAGGCTGACATCTCAAACACACTAAGCCTCCTTTTTCAGCCTGCTCATTTGGGGATGGGAGGGAAGCAGGAAGAAGAAAAAACTTTTTAGTCCTAAAATTCAAAATTAGTTACTGGATTGTTCAGTAATTCCCATGGCTCAACTAACCTAAATAGTTAAGGAGGTCCCTCTCTTAACTGAAGTTGACTTTGGGCCAAAGGAAGAGGAGGAAAAAGAAATCTGGCCCCAGACTCAGCATCAACATTAAGCCTCCTCAAAACACAGAGGAGCCATTCATAGGTCCAAGGAAAGCTGAAGCAAGGCAAAACTAATGGAAATTGAGTTAAGCCCAGAAATATGCACAACAGGGGGTGCTCCATAAAGAATCTAGTTTTTAAAAATTCAACACTGTTGTTACCATAACCGTATTTAACAATTCTTCCTTAACCATGATAAATGGTGCCTACAGCCTGGATTATAGAGTAGCAGGAATTGTTTTCTTGGCTGAACTTCATTTTTATTTTGCTGTTGATCTTTAAAGGTGTTTTTCAGCTCTCCTAAAACATTGTCATGTAAACCAGAAATCCACTCCCAGGAATAAGGGCCACTACTAATGTCAGAATTATGTTCATGTCAAGTAAGCATAAAAAAGTTACATCAATTCACTTCAAATAGTAGATTTTTAAAAATTATTGTAATATATTATTGGAAATCACATTCTAGAACTCACTGCAATAGGTATACACATCTAAAAAACTGCCTATATCCATTACTGCCCTATAATAAAACTAAGTTTTCATTAAAATACTTTATTTGGAAAAGAGTATGGGAGAATATAAGTAGGAGTTTTTAAAATAATCTTTCCATTTAATTTAGAAGAGACTCCTAAGCTGCAAGAAATATATCTGATTTGGTTTATTTAAATAAAAACAGCCTCCGACCTCACCAGAGACAGGAAATGTCATATTCCAGGGAGAGTCCCCACCCCCACCCCCACTCACCTTGGAATTTCCGGGAGCTGAGCAGTTTAGGTCAGAGCGCTGGGGTAAAAACCAGCCCCATGTTAGATGCATGCAGTTAAGCATTGTGGCTATGGCCTCCCCTGCCTCAGCAGGAAAAACAAGGATTTACATATGTGTTCTTCAGTTTGAGGGAGGGAAAAGGAAAATTTCCCTTTATTCCCTTCATGCAGAAGAGAAGCCCCCAAAGTAGAAAATGAATGGGGGTTCCCTCCTTTACCTACCGGATCGCCCCAGTTCTTTCTTTCCCTCTGGGCTAACAGGAGGGGCCTCCCCTCCCAGGTCTGGGGCTTGGCGGGCTGGCAGCTCCCCCGCCCCCACCCAGCTGCCTGGGCGCCACTGCGCAGCTGTCCCAGTCCGTTGCCATGGCAACTGGCAGCCGTACTAGACTGAGGGGGAGAGGCAAATGGAAAAGTTAAAAGGCTTAACTTTCCTTTTCAGTGATGACTGGGTGGAGAAGTTGGACAGAACCTTCCTTGGCCTCAAGACAAGGCATTCAGAAACCAAGCGAATTGGTTCTTGGGTTTTAAGTTCAAAACTTATGCTTATGTCTCTAAAAGCACTGTGAATTAATCAACAGCAATTTAAGATTACCTAATAAGATTATAGCTCACTGAAAGGAGGAATGGAAAGGCCAGGTCCCTCTATAATGAGATCTGTACAAACCACCCCTATCCCAACCAACCAGAAGCACTTTAGACAAGGCCTTTTTCACCATCTATATGGTATGGTTAACGGGCTGGGGTTGTGGCTCAATGGTAAAGTGTTTTGCCTGGCATATCTGAGGCCCTAGGTTTGAGCCCCACACTGGGGGAAGAAAAATTCCCTGTGTATAGTAGTTATTAAAATTGTTTGGGGGGGGGGTATCAGAGAAAGAGGGGAGGGGAAGCATTTCCAAGATACCATATGAGGGCTAGTGATATAGCTCAGTTGGTAGACTACTTACCTAGAATGCACAAGGTCCTGGGTTCAATCCCCAGCACCAAAAATCAATCAATCAATCAATAAGATACCATATGAGCTTTCTTCTTGGAAGGAACACTAGACACAGAACTAGAGTCCAAAGACTTGAAACACTGACCAAAACAAACCCTTACAACTGAAATTATAGCTAGGGAAAAAATTAATCCCTAATACAGTAGTTACAAAAGGAAGGGAGAGCGGGTCAGCCACAACCATTGCTGTTGAACTCAAAACTATTTCTTCTCATTTCATTTTTTGTTTGTGTTTTAGTACCAAGGATTGAACCCAGAGGTACTTTACCACTGAGCTACATCCCCAGTCCTTTTGTTTTGTTTTGTGACAGGGTCTCCCTCAATTGCCAAGGTTGGCCTTGAAGTTACAATCCTCCAACCTCCTTGCTGGATTACAGGTTCGAACCACCTGCCAGTTTTTTTTCTTTTCTTTTTTTGTGATGGTGGGGATTGAACCCAGGGCCTTGTACATTCGAGGCAACAAGCACTCTACCAACTAAGCTATATCCCCAGCCCTCTCTCTCTCTCTCTCTCTTTTTTTTTTTTTTTTTTTTTTTTTGGTACCAGGGATTGAACCCAGGGGTACTTAACCACTGAGCCACATCACCAACCCTTTTTTTTAATTTTGAGACAGGGAGTCACTATCTCGCTACCTCATTTAGTTGCTGAGGTTGGCTCTGAACTGGCAATCCAATTCTCCTCCCTCAACCGAGAGCTGCTGGGATTACAGTCCTGCATCACCATGCCCTGCTCATTCTTGTAATGTTGTTATGAAATAGATCTTTTAGTAATTATTACCCATCTGATACACATTATTAATACACTAATCTCCATATCAACAATCCCTAATATTTGAGAAAAGGAGAACTGGGATGAAGGAGAGAGACTAAATTCCATAAATTTTGCTCTTAACTGTCTTTAACAAACATTTTACAGCTCCAAAATCCTACTCTGCTTTACATATGGGAACTTTATCTTATTTTACTTTTTATGGTGTTAAGGTCTGGTGCTTGCTAAGCACACTCTACCACTGAGCTACACCAGTAATCCTATGTGGGAACTTTGTTTTTTGTGATACTGGGGATTAAACCCAGTCTCCAAAATAGCTGGGATTAAAGATGTGCACCACCATTCCCAGCTCCAATATGGGAACTTCACAGCCAGAGATTGCTGCCACGGGAGAGTAAAGAAAAGGAACAATCAAAAGCAAAGAAACCGTAGGGCCAGGTAGCACAAGCCTGCAATTCCAGCAACAGGATGCTGAGGCAGAGGGATTGTCAGTTTGAGGCAGTATCAGGAACTTTGTGAGACCCTGTCTCAAATAAGAAAATTAAAAAGGGCTGGGCATGTAGCCCAATGTGTGAGACCCCTAAGTTCAATCTTCCACACTGGAAAAATAAAAATAAATAAAAATCAAAGAATCTGATTGAAATAAAAGCAGACAATGGTGATTATTTTGGTTGTCAGAAAAAAACAGCTATTACAGGTCAGAACAGCAAAGTCAAAATTTTTAATTATAGGGAATTTCCTCAAATTTGAAAGGACCCATCAGGAAACCTCTGAGTAAAAACTGCCTTTTCCAACTCTCCTTACCTTTTCTTAACCTTTCATAATTAAGAAACCTAAAAACAATGCCAAAGAAATTAAAATAGTGTCCTGATTCTTTATTAATTTGCCATGTGTGATCATGAGTAAATAAACTTTTGATCTAACCCTAGTATCATTAAAACAGGCCAAATAAATTCCCACTGCCTACCTCCTAGGGAAAGAGTGAGTTTATGTTGAAATCAAAGAGCTATTATGTCCTCCAAAGAGAACCTTTTGTTAAAAATAAGTTAGGTCCAATACAACAGCAGAAGGAAATATGTGACCTTCCAAATTCCTAAGCCCATGAACCATACCACATGCAGTAACTCCTGTGGTTCATAACATGTTAGTAGATAGTAAGAAAAGGAGGAACAGTATCTTTGTAAAACCAATAAAACTTCAGAGAATAGAGTAGGTATGTTCTCTCAAGGGTCAAGTACTCATTCCTACGTCTTAAAAACTCAGAAAAGCAGGGAGACAGCAGAATGAAAGGACAGTAATTCTGTGAAGGAATAAAAGACAGGAAAAACACTAATATTTTGGTGAAATCTTACAGAAAAAAAAAAGGAATTCAGGCTGAGGATATAGCTCCACTGCAGAGTGCATACTCAGCATCATGAGACCTGTGTCTGATCATCACATAAAAAAAGAGTTAAGCCGGGCGCGGTGGCGCACGCCTGTAATCCCAGCACTTTGGGAGGCTGAGGCAGGAGGATCGCGAGTTCAAAGCCAGCCTCAGCAATGGCGAGGCACTTAGCAATTCAGTGAGACCCTGTCTCTAATAAAATACAAAAAAGGGCTGGGGATGTGGCCCAGTGGTCGAGTGCCCCTGAGTTCAATCCCCGGTACCACCAAAAAAAAAAAAAAAAAAAAAGAGTTAATTCAACCAATAACGGGACTAAATATTCTAGTGCCCACTCTTCCCCCTAAAACATCAGGAAATTAAGGTTCAGGTCTACTCCCTTCTTCTCATTCTTAAGAACTCCCTAAAGGGCACATGGGCTGAGGTCCCTTTCTCTGTAGGAAATGGGTTTTCTAACAGCTGACGAATAGAAGTGGGCCTGCTGCCAGGAGTCAGAGTCCAACCATAATATTCTTTAAAGAATGGCATGCAATTGTCTTGTAAATCTCCTGGACAGTCACAGATCAGAAGCTGGCAAGGATGACGACATAGTTCTGATGGAATGTGTCTTATCTTAACCTTGAAGTTACAGATCTGCTCAGGAGAAGCAGTAAAAAATGAGAAATGCACTCAGACATCGGAGGGGACATAATTCTCTTTTAGACAGTGCGACCCAGTGTATTAGGGTCAAATGAAACACAAAGCCAGACAGACAATTTAAGGGCTAGAGCCTGGACCAGATAAAGCATCAAGACTGGTGGTTCACACTGAGCTTGGGAGAAGGGAGCTTTCTGGTATGAGAAATGAGAATCGGCTGGCAGGATGATGGAGTGATTAAGGTAGAATTCTGATACCATGACAGAGAAAGAGAGGACAAGCCTCTGCAACCTTATCCTTGTGGAAATCTTCACGGGAAGGGGTGAGCAGCTTCTCAAGTTTCTAGAGAGTCTTTCAAGCAAGACAGCTCCCATCCCTTTCTTCAACATGGACAAAATTCTCTGTGCTTAACCACTATAGAGAGACGGCACCAACTAGAGCCCATAAGGACACAGAAAAAGAACAGTCCCAGCAACCTTTCCTATCAACAACCAAGGCAAATTCACCTTACAGGCCTCTGGATACTAGGGGAGGACACCTAAACCAGGAATCTGGACAGAAGTAGGTCTTGGAAGATCATCAAAGAACTTTGTGGTCAGGCACAGTTAGAGCCCACATTCCAAGCCACTGACAGGCCGGACTCTTAAAAGTTGAATCTTCCACCAAAGAAAAAAGGGAAGGGAGGGGAGATTAAGAAGATGAAGTAGACAGGAAAGAAACAAAATAATTCCATATATTATGCAGGTAAAAGAAAAACATTTAAAAACTGTCAGTCCCTAGCAATTACATAGCAAGCATTACAACAAAGCTGGGGATTCCAGAACAACAGATATAAAGGCTAGCCATTGGCATCAACCAATCAGTCAGAGAATCATAAAACCACCCATCAGAGGTCCCCGGTATCAGCCTGCTGTGGTCCCTCTGTAACTTTTTTTTCGGTACTGGGGATTGAACCCAGGGACACTTAACCACTGAGCATATCCCCAGCCCTTTTTTGTATTTTATTTAGATACAGGGTCTCACTGAGTTGCTGAGACTGGCTTTGAACTTTTGATACTCCTGCCTCCGCCTCCCAAGTCACTGGGATTACAGGCGGGAGACCCGCGATAATTTCTTTTCAATGCCAGCTGCCTCATGACTTTTCTTTTTTTCTTTTTAATGACTTTTCTTAGATCTTGGTGTAGCACGTTTTATTTACATCACCATTATGAGAAAAAAGTACAAATAACAGAATTCTGGGATCTTTCTCCAAGGGTTCTTTTTGTTGTTTAGAAAGAATAAAAATCAATGAATAAGCAGCTTCATTGAACTAGTCTCTGAAGTATTTAGAGGTAGTAATCAGACCAAAAGTCAAGATGCATAATAAATGAGCTCTCTTCATTTTAGAGTTTTAATATAAATCCTATTACACCCACTAAGTGGGCAAAATCCTCCATAAAGCCATGGTTAAAGAACAAGGAAGGCAGAGGGCAAATGCAAAGTTCCCTATCACCTGGATTAATTAATTACTGATGAGTGGCTTCAGTAGGCCCAGCTTGATAAATTCCCATTTCTCCCCTAAGGCCCTTGGGGAAAGACAGTAGTTTAGGGAAAGATTAAATTGTCAGGAACAGCACTGTCTTCCAAGCGTCCTCTATATAGTCTTATTCAGCAAATAAAACAGATGAAAACAAACCAAATTTACAGAACCATATTAATCTGTTCTATGTTCTTTGCTCTTTGTGGATATTGAAAGTACCAATGGTCTTAAGTATGTAACCCATACAGCATAAAACTAAAATACCCTCTATAAAGATGTTTTCTTGCACTGGATTTATGATTTCCAAAGTATTAGCCATGTGGCACTTCAACAAAAAACACAGCATAGAGATGCACATTACAGCTGTCCTGGCTGTCTCGGATTTTGTTAAATGGGCTGATAACTATCACTCCACCTCCACCAAAAGCCCATGAACACCCAATTCAAGAGGAGTTAAAAGCTTTTTAAATGTCTATTTAAGAGACTGGATTGGGAAAGAGTTGAGAAGGAAGATTAACTGTGGTCATTAACACCCCTATCATTAACAAGCCACATATAGACAACACAAACTTTATTAATAGAGAGGAGTATCTAGACAGGAAATACTCTCCCTTTGGCTAGCAAAACTCCAGTTCACGATCCTGGAAAAATCAAGCAAACAGGGTGGAGTAGCTGTAGCTCAGAGGTAGAGCACATGCTTAACACCGTGATGTACTTCTGGGTTCCATTCCCAGCACCAAACAAACAAACAAACAAACAAAAAAAAAAAAAAAAATCAGGGACTAAGGCACTGCTTCAACCAGCTACTATGAGGCAATGTATGCTGTGTGCTTATTATCCAGGCCTCCTCCCACAGTGAGCAAGGGAGTAAAGACTTTTCGTTCTTTTAGATTAAAACATACACAAGCCGGGCGGGGTGGCACACGCCTGTAATCCCAGCACCTGGGAGGCTGAGGCAGGAAGATCCTGAGTTCAAAGCCAGCCTCAGCAATGGCGAGGCACTGAGCAACTCAGTGAGACCCTGTCTCTAATAAAATACAAAAAAGGGCTGGGGATGTGGCCCAGTGGTTGAGTGCCCCTGAGTTCAATCCCCGGTACCAAAAAGAAAAAAGAAAGATTAAAACATACACTATGGACCACCATTATTTTATAAATAAATGTGCACTCTAGAACTCAAATCTAAAAATTGCTTTAAATTATCAGTCCGGTAAATTGTTGTATTTAGCATCAATAAACAAATTCTTATTATCTCATAATAATTTTATAAGTTTTTCTCTTCCTTTTATTAAAATCTACTCAATTTCTTCTCCCAAGTGTCGGTCTTGAAATTTAGTTAGGACACTCCTAAATCCAACCATTGGGCAAAAGGTTAGATATCCAGCCGTTCCAAGATTTATGAGAAAGTAGAACTTGGCACCATTATGGGAAAATGTCTTCCAGATGGTGCTTTCCAACAACTCTATCTCTGGAATGTACTAAACTCATCTCAAGGCACCCCATTCTCAGATGGGTGTTAATCTCATACCCGTTCCTCTCTTAATTAAATGTGATGAAGCATGAACTTAAAGACCTTGTCACTTTTCACAAAGAACCTGGCAATTTCATCATAAATAAATCTTAAGAAAAATGGGTAATAGTAATGTTCAATAGATTACCATGAATCATAGATTTATACGTACCACTTTGGCAGATCATGCTCACAAAATATGAAAGGGTTAAAAAGACAACTAAAATGCTTACCCCCAAATAAAATTATAATTACAAAGCATTTTTCAAACATCAGCTATAAAATTAAAACTCACTCCTTACCCTGGTATTAGGTTGCAGTTTTTGGACATCAGCAGCTTAAGGATTACAAAGACCCCTTAAGGTCCTGTCAACAAATCATCTATTTTAAGGAAGAACCTACATTAAGGCAATTTTGCTTCTCAGCAGTTCTCTTAGTGTAGTGAAGACATTCAAGAGACATAAAAACTAATTTACATAACCATAAACTAAAATCTCTCTAATTTCACTGTTGAGAAAATATTAGAATTTAAACCAATATACTAAAATCTGATTACTACAAGCTGACAAAAAAAGAAATTTTTATATAATTGGAATAAAAAATATCTGAAGACTATAAAACTTCTGGGAGTAAAAGAGCATTCCTTCAACATATGGCATGATTTTGTGCTTTGCCATCACCTTGGTGTATTTGCAATATGAATTATACCGAAGTTCATAGCCTACAATTTAGATAAATAAAATCAAGCCAGTATTGAATTTTTCCCATCCCATACAAGGGTATCCTTGGCAGCTCCTGGGCCATCTATTATGATCCCGACCAATTTCACTCTGTGGCAATTTAAAAGCTGTAAAAAAAATACATAATGGGTGATGACAGGAGAAACAAACCCACACCAGAAGTTATTGAACCTTGCAGGTCTTTGCAAGTGTCTCTATTGACATTTAAGTGTGAGTTACTATGCTACAATATCATAAAAGTGTACTCTACACTTCAGATATATTGATAGTTAAATGCAAAGAAAGGCCACCATCAGATAAATGGCTAAAGAGATGGCCAATCTCAGACCACCCAGCTCTTCGACTGTTTTGACATGTTACTTAAGCCAAGTAAGATTTTTCTTTTTGTCCAGTTTCCAACTACTTTCCCAATTCAAATCCTATGCCAAAGGGATGATTAATGTAGCCATTCTGTTCCTTGCTCTAAAATCGGTTGGATATTTATCAAGGGTCTAATAACTGTAGTCTACTCCAGTCTTCAATTTAAGGGGATTTTAAGTTTCTCCCTTAGTTAAGTCAGTGCCGGTTAGCACCTTAAAAGGTTGTTACAAAAAAGCGACTTAATGGGCAACTTGTTAACAGCGCTATTCAGAACTTGGAATAAGTAGATGTGCAAGATCACTAAATACTGAATTGGAAAGTTCTCTTAACATTAAGGATGTTAATTTAAGGATGTTAAGGATGTCATTTGCCCTACGTGTTTCACAGGTCTGTTGTGAGAAAAAGAAGAAAATATTTCAGATTTGGAGTTTACTTTGTGGGATATTTTTAACCACAATTCCTTAACAGATATAGGGCTAATAAAGTTCTCTACTTAAGTGAATTTTGGTAGTTTGTCTTTCCAGGAAGCATTTAATTTCACTAAGACATGGAATACAGTGCCACAATTTTTCATACTTCTGAGCTATATCCCCAGCCCTTTCCATTTGAGACAGGGTATTGCTAAATTACCTATGCTGGCTTTGAACTTGTAATCTTCCCACCCCAGCCTCCCCAGCTGCTGGGATTACAGGCATGTGCCATTACACTTGGTAATAACCCTTTTTTATCTGTAGGATCAGGAATTCGGGTATAGCTCAGTGAGAAACATCTTGCCTGGGCTCAATCCTCAATATCACACACACACACACAAAAAAAAAACACTAAACATCTGTGGAATCAATAGTGATATCCATCCTCTTATTCCAAATATTAGTGTCTTTTTTGACAGGATCTTGTTATATGGCCTTTAACTAGTGATCCTCTCTCTTGCTTCAGCCTCCAGAGTAGCTGGGATTACAGGCAATGTGCCAAAATGCATGGCTAGTCATCTGTCCATCTTTCCTGATTTATCTCAAAGAACTAACTTTCTGGTCTTCTCAAATAACTTTAAGCTCTTTATTTTCTTCTTTTTAAGAAATATTTTAAGCCAGGCATGGTGGCACACGCCTGTAATCCCAGCAACTCTGGACACTGAGGCAGGAGGACTGCAAGTTCAAAGCCAGCCTCAGCAACTTAGTGAGGCACTTAACAAATCAGTGAGACCCTGTCTCTAAATAATATACAAAAAAGGGCTGGGGAATGTGACTCAATGGTTAAGTACCCCTGGGTTCAATCCCTGGTATCAAATTTAAAAAAAAATTTTTTTCCCATTTGTTACTGATTTTATTACTATTTTTCTTCTGCCTACTTTGAATGAATTTTGGCTTGTTTGATATAGGGTCTATATTGCCCACGCTGGCCTTGAACTCCTGGACTCAAGAGATCTTCCTGGCCTAGTGCAGTGGCGACTGGGAGGCTGAGGTAGGAGAATCACAAATTCAAAGCCAGCCTCAACAATGGCAAGGCTTTAAGGAACTCAGTGAGACCCTGTCTCTAAATAAAACAAAAAAGGCTGGAGCTGAGGCGTATAGGCTCTGCACCCCTGAGGTCAAATCCTGGTACCAAAAAAAAGGAGGGGGGCATATCAAGATAGAGATTAATCCTCCTGCCTCAGTTTCTCAAGTGGCTGGGACTATAGGCTATGAGGACATTTGGGATTTAATTTCCTCTTTTTCTAGGGCTTTAAGGTAGAAATCAAGCCGCTGAATTCAAATCCGCTTTTGTAGTTAAGTACTTACTGTCTTAAGTTTCTTCCTAAGCACTGCTTTAGCTGTATTTCACATTTGGATATGTCATGCTCTCACTTTCATTAGTTCAAAATATTTTCTAATTTTCTTTGTGATTGCATATTTGTGTTGCAGGAGATCAAACCCAAGACCATGTACATGCTAAGCTCACATTTTACCATTGAGCTATATCCTCAGTCCATGAAGTGTATTGTATAGTTCAAAATATTTGGGATGTAGCTCAATGATAAGAGTTCTCACCCACCATTGTATGTGGGTTCGATGCCTAGCACTGCAAAAACACAAAGAAAATATAGTGTACACAGCCGGGCGCGGTGGCGCACGCCTGTAATCCCAGCACTTTGGGAGGCTGAGGCAGGAGGATCGCGAGTTCAAAGCCAGCCTCAGCAACGGCGAGGCACTTAGCAACTCAGTGAGACCCTGTCTCTAAATAAAAATACAAAAAAGGTCTGGGGATGTGACCCAGTGGTCGAGTGCCCCTGAGTTCAATCCCCGGTACCACAAAAAAAAAAAAAAAAAAGTGTACACAACTGAATCTTTTGAATTTGAGACTTGTATTATGACCCAGAGGATGGTCTGTTTAGGTAAGTGTTCTATGTATACTTGAAAAGTACTCTGCTGTTGTGTCAACTATTCTACAAATGTTAATAATATGAAGTCTTCTATTTCCCTATTGATCTTTCTACTTGTCTTGTGAATTACCAAGGTATTGAAATTTCCAAATATAATTAGATTTCTATTATTTCATTTTTTCTTTCATGTATCCCGAAGCTTTTATTATCAGCTGTGTAAACACAGGATTGTTACGTCCTTTTTTTTTTTTTAATATTTATTTATTTGCTTTTAGTTGTACACAATGCGTTTTATTTTTATGTGGGGCTGAGGATCGAACCTGGGCCACGCACGTGCTAGAGGAGCGCTCTACCGCTGAGCCACAACCCCAGCCCTGTTATGTCCTCTTGATGAACTGATTCCTTTATTATCTAATCTGCTGTTATTTGCCCTACCTATCCCATAGGTCTTTTATTAAAAAAAAAAAAAAAAAAAAAGAACAAGAGGGGCTGGGGCTGGGGCTGAGTGGTAGCATACTTGTACTTGCCGGGCATGTGTGAGGCACTGGGTTTGGATTCTCAGCACCACATATAAATAAATAAAATAAAGTTCTATCAACAACTTAAAAAAAAAAAAACACAAGCTGGGCGCGGTGGCGCACGCCTGTAATCCCAGCATTTTGGGAGGCTGAGTCAGGAGGATCGCGAGTTCAAAAAGCCAGCCTCAGCGATGGCGAGGCACTTAGCAACTCAGTGAGACCCTGTCTCTAATAAAATACAAAAAAGGGCTGGGGATGTGGCCCAGTGGTCTAGTGCCGCTGAGTTCAATCCCCGGTACAAAAAAAAAAAAAAAAAAAAAACAAGAAAACATTTGGAAAATATATAGGACATATAAGGTAAAATGTTTAATATTGGAAGTTAAAAATAACTTTTAAGCCGGGCGTGGTGGAGCACACCTGTAATCCCACCCAGCACTTTGGGAGGCTGAGGCAGGAGGATCGCGAGTTCAAAGCCAGCCTCAGCAATGGTGAGGCACTTAGCAACTCAATGAGACCCTGTTTCTAAATAAAATACAAAAAAAGGGCTGGGGATGTGGCCCAGTGGTCGAGTGCCCCTGAGTTCAATCCCTGGTACTACCAAAAAATAAAAATTAAAAAAAAAAATAATAATAATAACTTTAATAAATTTTCTGAATTATCAGTAAGTTTTATCTATGTTTGTCTCCAGCTATTCACATAATGAAGTTTGTCCATGTTTTATCAGATCTTTAGAGATAATTTATTGTTGTAAAGTACTAAACAAATTAGCAGTATATTACCCTCCATAACTCCCTGTGAGTCTTACTGATTTAGGGACAAAAAAACCCAAGGCACATAGAGTTCAAGGATTTGCCTCTAAAACTAAACTTCAAGATTTCCCAGTCCTGTTAGTTGACCTCTTTAGCACAGGGCGTTTTATTCCGACATAATTATGCCTGCTGACTCAGATATGCTAACTTTCTTTATTCTAAGAAACAGATTACGATCAGAAAAATACTTGAATTCAATTTGGTTCCTCTACTCCATGGAAGAAATAAATAATGTGTGCTATAAAACTTGATCTTAAAACAATCCTTTCAAGTATACCATCTCTCTCGATCTCATGCTTGCTAGTACCCTGCCTAGCCATGAAGCACAATAGAACAATCTTAAGATTAAAATTGCATGTCAAATTTTTTTTCTGTCCATGATCTAGTTTCAGATAGAAAAATTTGTCAGTGTTTAATTTAGATAGACTACTATTACTGGGAAATTCAAACTATATAGCCCTTAGTCTCACTAGGAAGAGGGTGAAAATGGCCTAGTTAGTCCCTTACACCCTCTACAGGAAATCTTTACTTTGAAAAAGTTTTAAGCACAAGTACAGGTTTGTTATCCTGTGTTAATGCCCTGGGGAGTTGACAATCAGCCAGCAAGTCAGTCTTCTATCTTGCAAGTCCTAGGAAAGAATACCAAAGGACTACACTGTCCCAAATGTTAGAATTAAAGTTCTTTGTTTTTCTCCCAATGTGAAGTAACACTTTTTATTTTTGAGTGATCTTTACAGAATAGGTTCTTGATTGGCACTTATAATTTTTGGCATAAAAAATAAATTCCAAGATGACTTAGGAGCCACTTCATAAGTTTTAGTCTCAAAAGTTATTTAGCTATCACTTATCCAACTCCAGACCAGAGGGCAAAGCTTCCCCATTATGCCACTAGTTAACGGCAGAAATAGGAAAAGAACCAAGATTTCTGAACCTTTTATCATTCATTTGCCTCTCTTTCATTTTTAAAAAAGAACCTTTTCTTTTTTTGAGGAAGGTCAAATTTATCTACATAGGGACTAGGGGACCAAGATACACTGGTCCAAATGGTGGTCCCCCAAAAGAGATTCAATTACTAACACCACAAATCTGTGATTACCTTATATAGAAAAAAAGATGTGATTAAAAGATCTGAGGGAATATATGAGAGCTAAAAAGAAAAAAGGCAAAAAAAGTGGGGAGACCTCATAAAAATAGAAGGAGACTAGAAGAGTAGAGGATGTGGGCCAGGAGAGGGGATGGAGGGAAGGGGAAACAATATTGTGTACGTGTACAAATATATAACAAGGACACCCCACTATTATATATAATTATAAGGCACCAATAAATACATGGGAAAAAAAGATCTGCGAGAAATTAGTCCTTATCATCTGGCCTTAACTGTAATCTCACATGTATCCTTATAAGAGTGGAGGGAGATGAGCCCATTAAGTCAAGGAACGGTAATCACCACCAGAAACTGGAAGAGGCAAGGAACAGACTCTCCCTTGGAGCCTCCACAAGGGGCTTAAAAAAAAAATTTTTTTTTTTTTTTTTTTTTTTTTTGTGGTACCGGGGATTGAACTCAGGGGCGCTCGACCACTGGGTCACATTCCCAGCCCTTTTTTGTATTTTTTTTAGAGACAGGGTCTCACTGAGTTGCTAAGTGCCTCACCATTGCTAAGGCTGGCTTTGAACTCACGATCCTCCTGCCTCAGCCTCCCAAAGTGCTGGGATTACAGGCGTGTGCCACCGCGTCCGGCTCGGGGCTCAAAATTTTGACTACAGACTTATGGCCTCTAGAATTATTAGAATTGATTCCTGGTTTTTTGTTGTTTGGGATTTTTTGTTTTGTATTTTTGGGGTACTGAAATTGATCCCAGTGGCCCTCTACCACTGAGCTGTATCCTACACCTTTTTATTTTTAGAGCTACATTCCCAGCCCTTTCTATATTTTGAGTCAAGGTCTCACTAAGTTGCCAAGGTTGACCTGAAACTTATGATCCTCTTGCCTCAGCCTCCAGAGTAGTTGGGATTACAGGCGGGTGCCATGGTGCCCGCTAAATTCCTGTTATTTTAAGCTACCAAGTCTGTGGTGGGATGTTGTAGGAGCCACAGGAAGCAAGTTAACAGTGGAAGTAAAAAATTTTAAAGCCGGGCGCGGTGGCGCACGCCTGTAATCCCAGCACTTTGGGAGGCTGAGGCAGGAGGATCGTGAGTTCAAAGCCAGCCTCAGCAATGGCGAGGCACTTAGCAACTCAGTGAGACCCTGTCTCTAAATAAAATACAAAAAGGGCTGGGGATGTGGCCCAGTGGTCAATTGCCCCTGAGTTCAATCCCTGGTACCAAAAAAAAAAAAAAAAAAAAAAAAAAAAAAAAAAAAAAATTTTAAATCACAAACTGGGAGGCTGTGCATGTAGTTTAGTGGAAAGTGCTTGCCAACATGTGTGAGGCACTGGGTTTGACATCCAGCACTTGGAGTTGGGGTGGGAGGCAGCACCACCATAAATTGGGGCTGAGGACCTGAGGTGTAACTCAGAAGTAAGAGCAGGTACTCAAAGGCCTGGTTCATTCCCCCCACACACATCCATCATAAAGTAGATAAATATAACCGTGTATGGATTTAAAAAGAATTGTGCTTCACTTAACCCAAAGAATAACTAAAACCTTTAATCCCTCATTTGAAAGGGTAAATTGAGGCAACCACAGGATCCAAGTTGCCCCAAAATAAATTGGCAGACCTGAGAAGACAAACTCAGAGAGAGATCTAATATTTACATAGCTGCTAACAAGAACAGTGTAGGTTTTTCCACAAACACACTAGCTGGTTGAGGTCCTGGACAGACTAAACATAGACAGCAGTTGTCACTGTGGGTGTTCTGCCAGCACAAGTGTAAAGTTGTCATCAGAAATGAATATGTGGCTTCAAATGGCTTACAGAAATCCAACAAATGTGCATCTTGAACTCTGTATAAGCCAACTCTTCTCAGGACGACCTGGACTTCTTCCTATTAGTACAATGATCAGTTAAAGTCACCCTCTATGAGCAAGAAAGGAAAATTGAAGTTTATGTTAGTGACAAAAGATGAGTGGCCAGAATCCAAGTTAATGAATGACAATGTATAAATACCTATACTGAATCAAACAATAACCACACTAATATTCTGCTTTTAAAATCAATATCTTATCCATAGCACAGCTTTAGGCCCGATTTCAGGAAAACCAAATGAAAATTAAAAATGAACAAAGTAAAAGAACAAAATGAGGGGCTGGGGTTGTGGCTCAGCAGTAGAGTGCTCACCTAGCACGTGCGCGGCCCAGGTTCGAGATCCTCAGCACCATGTAAAAATAAAGGCATTGTGTATAACTAAAACAAATAAATATTAAAACGAAAGTTAAACATGCTTTACCAGGTGAACTTATTAAATGAATGATTCCAACAAAATATGGAAATTATGCTGTGTTTACTAAGATGCCTTAAAAAAAAAAAAAAAAAAAAGAGCTGAGCTGGGGACGGTGGGGGGGTGGGGGTGAGGGGTATAATAGTACTGGTACAGCATGCAAGAGGTTCTGGTGGGTTTAAATCCCCAACACCAAAAATACTCACTAGTCTTCCTCAGAAACTCTGCATCCTGAATAACAAACCATTCTCTCTTCTAAAGTCTTATTAAAGGCTCTGAAAATCTCCAAAAATTTCCTAGAGATTGAGAATATATATATATACACATATATATATATATATCCCGTCACTTCAGATGTATATGCTCTTCCTTTCTTTCCCAATTACCATCCTGCTTACCTAAGACTCTGATGTAGCTGGATATGGGTAGTGGTACCAACATGTAATCCTAGCAACTCCAGAGGCTAAGACAGGAGGATGGCAAATTCTGTACTACCTTCTACTTACTAGTTTTTAGACAGATCAATGAAGATGTGTTATTTTTTCTTTTAGTAAATAATCCTTTTAGGTTTAGTTCCAATAGTAGGCCTCTAAACTCGAAGTCCAAGTGTTTTGTTAATGGAGGCCCAACACTTTGTATTACTGCGATGGTATTAAGATAACAACCCTGGGGCCGGGCGCGGTGGCGCACGCCTGTAATCCCAGCACTTTGGGAGGCTGATGCAGGAGGAGCGCGAGTTCAAAGCCAGCCTCAGCAATGGCAAGGCACTTAGCAACTCAGTGAGACCCTGTCTCCAAATAAAATACAAAAAAGGGCTGGGGATGTGGCCCAGTGGTCAAGTGCCCCTGAGTTCAATCCCTGGTACCACAAAAAAAAAAAAAAAAAAAAAAAAAAAAAAAAAAATTTTAAATCACAAACTGGGAGGCTGTGCATGTAGTTTAGTGGAAAGTGCTTGCCAACATGTGTGAGGCACTGGGTTTGACATCCAGCACTTGGAGTTGGGGTGGGAGGCAGCACCACCATAAATTGGGGCTGAGGACCTGAGGTGTAACTCAGAAGTAAGAGCAGGTACTCAAAGGCCTGGTTCATTCCCCCCACACACATCCATCATAAACTAGATAAATATAAACCGTGTATGGATTTAAAAAGAATTGTGCTTCACTTAACCCAAAGAATAACTAAAACCTTTAATCCCTCATTTGAAAGGGTAAATTGAGGCAACCACAGGATCCAAGTTGCCCCAAAATAAATTGGCAGACCTGAGAAGACAAACTCAGAGAGAGATCTAATATTTACATAGCTGCTAACAAGAACAGTGTAGGTTTTTCCACAAACACACTAGCTGGTTGAGGTCCTGGACAGACTAAACATAGACAGCAGTTGTCACTGTGGGTGTTCTGCCAGCACAAGTGTAAAGTTGTCATCAGAAATGAATATGTGGCTTCAAATGGCTTACAGAAATCCAACAAATGTGCATCTTGAACTCTGTATAAGCCAACTCTTCTCAGGACGACCTGGACTTCTTCCTATTAGTACAATGATCAGTTAAAGTCACCCTCTATGAGCAAGAAAGGAAAATTGAAGTTTATGTTAGTGACAAAAGATGAGTGGCCAGAATCCAAGTTAATGAATGACAATGTATAAATACCTATACTGAATCAAACAATAACCACACTAATATTCTGCTTTTAAAATCAATATCTTATCCATAGCACAGCTTTAGGCCCGATTTCAGGAAAACCAAATGAAAATTAAAAATGAACAAAGTAAAAGAACAAAATGAGGGGCTGGGGTTGTGGCTCAGCAGTAGAGTGCTCACCTAGCACGTGCGCGGCCCCAGGTTCGAGATCCTCAGCACCATGTAAAAATAAAGGCATTGTGTATAACTAAAACAAATAAATATTAAAACGAAAGTTAAACATGCTTTACCAGGTGAACTTATTAAATGAATGATTCCAACAAAATATGGAAATTATGCTGTGTTTACTAAGATGCCTTAAAAAAAAAAAAAAAAAAGAGCTGAGCTGGGGGCGACGGTGGGGGGGTGGGGGTGAGGGGTATAATAGTACTGGTACAGCATGCAAGAGGTTCTGGTGGGTTTAAATCCCCAACACCAAAAATACTCACTAGTCTTCCTCAGAAACTCTGCATCCTGAATAACAAACCATTCTCTCTTCTAAAGTCTTATTAAAGGCTCTGAAAATCTCCAAAAATTTCCTAGAGATTGAGAATATATATATATATATATACATATATATATATATATCCCGTCACTTCAGATGTATATGCTCTTCCTTTCTTTCCCAATTACCATCCTGCTTACCTAAGACTCTGATGTAGCTGGATATGGGTAGTGGTACCAACATGTAATCCTAGCAACTCCAGAGGCTAAGACAGGAGGATGGCAAATTCTGTACTACCTTCTACTTACTAGTTTTTAGACAGATCAATGAAGATGTGTTATTTTTTCTTTTAGTAAATAATCCTTTTAGGTTTAGTTCCAATAGTAGGGCCTCTAAACTCGAAGTCCAAGTGTTTTGTTAATGGAGGCCCAACACTTTGTATTACTGCGATGGTATTAAGATAACAACCCTGGGGCCGGGCGCGGTGGCGCACGCCTGTAATCCCAGCACTTTGGGAGGCTGATGCAGGAGGAGCGCGAGTTCAAAGCCAGCCTCAGCAATGGCAAGGCACTTAGCAACTCAGTGAGACCCTGTCTCCAAATAAAATACAAAAAAGGGCTGGGGATGTGGCCCAGTGGTCAAGTGCCCCTGAGTTCAATCCCTGGTACCACAAAAAAAAAAAAAAAAAAAAAAAAAAAAAAAAAAAGATAACAACCCCACCAGATTTTACAAGGGAAAGGATAAGTCTAGTTAGAATTTTCCATGTGATAGTCTTTGAGAATTTCAATGAAAATTATCCACTAAAATAGCCCCACCACAGAGAAATGTTCATCAAACCTACAATCCCATTAGAAGACTTCATAATAAAACAAGCAATTTTTATTTGCACAACAACTAGAAATGCTCAATTCACATGCTAAAATCTTTCAAGGTAAAATACTTGGATAAAAACACCAAATAAGGGACCACCAATCAATTTGTTTATAAATTCAGGTAGCTGGGATTGGAGATGAAAGGAATTCACTCAGAGAGTAATCTAAGGTACTATGCTGGCTAGTGTGAATAACTCGGTGGGGGAGGTTTGGGTGGGGCTGGCGTCCCAGGTTGGCCTGGGTGGTTCAGGGCATGTGATCTGGTTGCCCATTCCTCTGATCAGGGTTCTCCCCACCCAAAAACAAAACAAAACAAAACAAAACAAAAAACCTTGTGGGTCTATAACAGATGGAAATCAGTTCAGTGGAAACTAACCTGGTTTTTAAAAAAATGAAATATACTGTAGATGAGAAAGTGCCAGTGTTCTTTGCACCTTTGTTTGGTGAAACTTGTTTCAATGTGTATCCATAACTAGTGTGAAATATATTTCTTACTAAGTCAAGGTCAAAAGAGAATTTGAGACTCTGATCCAAAAGAATTCCAGGAAAGTCCAAATTACTTAAATCAGGTGAAAAGTAGTGCTCCATCACCAAAGGTCACTCCCTCAACACTTCACCCATCATCTCCAGCCTTTCCTAATTTCTACCTGGTAAAATATTTTGAAGAAAACAAACTCTGGCATTGGTCATTTTAGACCATGATTATGTTTTCCTTAGATTTCAATTGTTGTTTCTTGGTATTCCTTTCAAACCTAAATAAACCAACAATAAATATCCTTAACCCATTATCACTTTAGTTCTTAAGTTCAGCAACTGCATTATTAACATAACCTATAAATAGGTTTATAACTGATAATACAAGTTATCCTTTTGCAAGCACCAGTTAACATGGAAATCACTCCTCTGTTCATTATAAGCTTCACTGAAATTATTTTTTTGTACAAAATTGTAAAGGTCTCTAATCCTAAATTTACTTCATATATAGTTGATTTTATCAGCATTTAAATATTTTCCCCTTGACTCTACATTAACCAGTGAACAATAAAGTATTAAGATTGAGGGGCTGGGGCTATGGCTCAGTCCTGCATGTGTGAGGCCCAGGGTTCGATCCTCAGCCCCACATAAATAAAAAATAAAGGTATTGAAGCCGGGCGTGGTGGCGCACGCCTGTAATCCTAGCACTTGGGAGGCTGAGGCAGGAGGATCACGAGTTCAAAGCCAGCCTCAGCAATGGTGAGGCACTTAGCAACTCAGTGAGACCCTGTCTCTAATAAAATACAAAAAAGGGCTGGGGATGTGGCCCAGTGGTTGAGTGCCCCTGAGTTCAATCCCCGGTACCAAAAATAAATAAATAAAGGTATTGTGTCCACCTACAACTAAAAAAATATTAGGAAAACAAAGACTGATATAGCCAGTTTAGATATCTCAGGCCTATAATCACAGAATGATTGCAAGTTTGAGGCCAGTCTCAACAATTTAACAGAGACCCTCAGCGACTCTGCAAGATCTTCTTTCAAAATAAAAAATAAAATGGAGGGCTGGGGATGTGGCTCAGCGGTTTAGCGCTCATCTAGCACGTGCGCGACCCGGGTTCGATCCTCAGCACCACATGAAAATAAAGGCATTGTGTACAACTAAAACCAATAAATAAATATTTAAAAATAAATAAATAAATAAATAAATAAAAAGGACTGGGAACATAGCTTAGAAGTAAAGTGCCTCTGGCGAGGTTCAATCCCCAGTACAAAAAAAAAAAAAAAAAAGGTGGGGGATTCTGATACAGCCAGCATGTCATAATTTTTTTCCCCCTAAAAATGACCTAGAATAAGCACAGTGGGCATTACCAACAGAAGAAGGAAATCTAACCAAAAGGTAATAAATGGTGATTCAGGTGATGGATGGTTCTTCCCTCCCAATACCCTCCTTAAGCAACTTCTTTTTTACCCAAAACCAGACATCCTCAAAGAACAGCAGGAAAGAGGGGCTTGGGAAATCTTCAGTAGTGTCAAGAAAGATATATTTATGTGAGGAAAGTTCCTCAACGTTAGAGACCAAGATAAAAGCACCCAGCACATACATAATTAAAGAAAGACAAGGGGTAATGAGAAATACGTGATGACTGGAAACAAAAAAATTTTTTATTTAACTTTAATGACAAATTATCATCTTTTATTCAATTTTAATGACAAATTATCTCTGAAAAGATTTAAACATTAGAAATCCAATTTGCCTCGATCCCATCGTGTCACATCCAGATATGTAGTCTTTCAAAATTTTCTCTATGGACCTACAGACGTACCTATTTGTCCGTGGAAATTAAGATTATGATGTAGATTTTTCTTGGATGCCTTCCATAAAGGTACATGAAGATTTATCCTATTTGTTCTAACATTTTAACAGTCTTCTAAACAAGCAAGTAAGTCTAAACTCCCCGTTTCCCAAAAACTAAAGGGGTAGATGTATGATGTACCGAGGTGGGGAAAACATCTTCCCTAAAAGGTGTATGGAATGGAAGCCTAAAGGTTTCATTACGTTAGTCATTATGCAGAAAATGTCCATCCCCACACACCATCACAGGTATTTAACTCCAAGTCTAAGAACTCCCTCTTTTGGAGTGCACGTCCACCTACTGGCTCCGGACTGGGTCCATCCATTTAACTGCCCGACTCCCGGGTTCCCCATTGGAGTCAAACCGTTGCCTCTTGGAGAAGGCCAACCTACCGCGCGCTTCGTGCTCATTGGCTCAGTAAGACGCTGCTCAGGAGGGAAAAAAACCCGCCTCCCACATTCCGATGGCCCAAGCGCCGATCAGTCGGCAGCTCAAGGCAGACCCAATTGGCTTATACACTTGCCAGTCAAATTCTTAGGCTGCACAGCTCCAAAGAACCTGTAGGGATAAAATATCCCGCCCCCTGTTCTTCTATTGGTTGGCCCGATGCATCGCTGCCCTTTCACTATCCCCCCACCCTGCGGTCCATTCATTTCACACAATAACGGGGCCAAACGGAGCCGGTTCAAGACCTCGTATGCGTACACAAGACTCTCTTCCACTTACCCGGAATCGAGAGTGATCACTCACACTAATATCTGCACTGTTCCTCTTGTGGTGGGGCCGAACCACAAGCCACCGCTGCAGCCGCCTTCTGCGCAACGCCAACCGCCCGCCAAAACGGATCCTTCCCTGCGCCTGCGCAACCAATCCTGGAGCCGGACCCTTTCTCCGCCCATAACGCCTGCGCAAAACAGGGCATAAGTCCCGCCACTACGCAGGCGCCATAGGTTCACTGCCTCTCCCGCCCGCCATTTCACGTGTTCCTAGCGGCAGGCGAAACTTCATAATACGCCTGCGTAAACTCGCCATTTTACTACACATGCGCTCTGTAAGTAGTAACTGCAAAAAGTTTTCACAGGCTACTTTTCTAATTTATAGTATTAATTATGTTTTGCCAAGCGAGGTAAATGTGATATATGGGTGTGAAAGACGAAAAATGCATTTACATACCCTGGGAATATTCAAATATGAATGATTGGTGGGCCAGCCAATCAGACTGGTAAAGAGTAACGTAGCTCAGGCACCAATGGACTCCAGGGGGCGGGACTTGCGTAGAACGCCCAAACGGATGACGTTACGGAGCAGTACGGCACCACGGACCAATAGTAGGAGGAAGTGATTTCAGACACCCAATCGGAGCTTTGGAGGGGCGGAGTCTGCCAATGCCGAAAGCGAGGAGGCGGGATAAAAAGGCGAGGCTGAAGGTAGGCTGGTGGATACGTTCGTTAGCTTACTCCTTTCTGCCCGTGGACGCCGCCGAGAAAGCATCGTTAAAGTCTCTCTTCCTGCTGCCGTCATGTCTAAATCAGAGGTGAGTTAGATGCTTTTCGAAAGTTGAGTTTTCTTTGTCACTCCTTCTGAGTTCGGTGAGATGCTACGTGGTTTCGCGGCTTGCACCAGCGCTTTCAGCAGTCCCTTCGGTCGCTGTCAGGGCCTACTCCTCCCAAAGTTGAGGTCGCCATTTTGTTGTCCTCGTCGTCGCCATGAGGCCGCTGTTCGATAATTATTAATTATTACGTCGGGCTCGTTACTGGTGGCAAAACTCCTAGACGCTTACGGGCAGTTTTTGCTTTGTCTCACGGGCGAGTTTCGTAGAGCTACTAGTATCTTACTGACTCTGCACCTCTTCGCCCAGTCCTTTTGTTGCGCGTGCGTCTGGAGTAGGGGCGCATGCGCTTGGTACTATCCATCCCTCCACACTACCACCACCACCACCGCCCTCAGTGATGGGAGAAGCACGTGGCTTGTTGGGGCTTCAGCGAACAATAAGTTATACGCATGTTGGTGTCTGGTTTTCTTTGTTCTAAATGGAAGCGTCCGTGTTATAGCCCCACTTAAACGTGTTTCCCCCACATTCTAGTCCCCTAAAGAGCCCGAACAGCTGCGGAAGCTATTCATCGGAGGGCTGAGCTTTGAAACAACTGATGAGAGTCTGAGAAGCCATTTTGAGCAATGGGGAACACTCACGGACTGTGTGGTAAGACTTTGAAGGGACAAAAGGCAGTAGAATTAGTTGATTTCCTAGACTCATCCTGATATTGTTGCTGTCTGAATGCTTTGTGAAGGTGATTATAGAAATAACAGAAATAACGTGGCAAAGGGACTGGCTTTGTTCTTAGTGTACAAAGCTATCTGTTAAATCTACAGTCGTGGGAAACTGAATGACTTTGTATACAGGATTGGTGTAAAGTTTCTTCTTGGCCTTAAAATAGAAATGACATTACTTTGTGGGGTTAGGCTGTGTGTTAAATGAAATAACACCGTTCACAGGTAATGAGAGACCCAAACACCAAGCGTTCTAGGGGCTTTGGGTTTGTCACTTACGCCACTGTGGAGGAAGTGGATGCAGCCATGAATGCAAGACCACACAAGGTGGATGGAAGAGTTGTGGAACCAAAGAGAGCTGTCTCAAGAGAGGTGAGTGGTTCCCCCTCCCCCAATGCTCAGATTTGAGAGTGTTCTAAGCTTTTTAAAAATTATCACTTTGGGGATAGATTTTGCTAATTTAAAATGACATAAGTACATTTCCTTCTGTTAGGATTCTCAAAGACCAGGGGCCCACTTAACTGTGAAAAAGATCTTTGTTGGTGGCATTAAAGAAGACACTGAAGAACATCACCTACGAGATTATTTTGAACAGTATGGGAAAATTGAAGTCATTGAAATCATGACTGACCGAGGCAGTGGAAAGAAAAGGGGCTTTGCTTTTGTAACTTTTGATGACCATGACTCTGTGGATAAGATTGTCAGTAAGTAACACATTGCTGACATTTACAAAGGCTCCTGAGATCCATGTGAAGTCTCAGTCTGACTGATTTTGTTTTTGTCTTTAAATTTTTTAGTTCAGAAATACCATACTGTGAATGGCCACAACTGTGAAGTGAGGAAAGCCCTGTCAAAGCAAGAGATGGCTAGCGCCTCATCTAGCCAAAGAGGTACATTTTATTATTACTTAATTACAACATAAATGTAATTCTGAGTTATTGTGAGCCAATATGAAGTTTAACACTTTAATTTTTTTTTTTTTTTTTTCCTCTTAAGGTCGAAGTGGTTCTGGGAACTTTGGTGGTGGTCGTGGAGGTGGTTTTGGTGGAAATGACAATTTTGGTCGTGGAGGGAACTTCAGTGGTCGTGGTATGTATTGTTATCTAAGGCTTAGTAAAAATTGGTAGAGACCATGTAATTCCAATGCTCTACCTGTCATCCATTTTGCAACCAACAGTGGTTACTACTGGTCTGCATTTCCAGAGTTAAATTTTTCTATCTAATTGTGGTTCTGGCTTGTCCCAACCCAAAAGTTAATCCTTAGTATGCAATTAACATACCATACACCTGGTATAAAATCTTTATTACAGGTGGCTTTGGTGGCAGCCGTGGTGGTGGTGGATATGGTGGCAGCGGGATGGCTACAATGGATTTGGTAATGATGGTAAGTTTTTAGAGAAATATGTAAGTAAAAATTTCTGGCAACCTATACCTTTAGAATAGGCTGGTAGAGACTAAAACTCTAGTGCATGACAAACTCAACTTGGCCCGTAATTTGCATGCTGTAAAGGAGTCTGTTAGCTGTTAAATTTGCACCAGTTTTTATTGTTAAATACTTTTGTCTTATTGAGAAGAATTGTATTCTTGTAGGTGGTTATGGAGGAGGCGGCCCTGGTTACTCTGGAGGAAGCAGAGGCTATGGAAGTGGTGGACAGGGTTATGGAAACCAGGGCAGTGGCTATGGCGGGAGTGGCAGCTATGACAGCTATAACAACGGAGGAGGCGGAGGCGGCTTTGGCGGTGGTAGTGGTAGGTATCCAGTGATCCAAGTACTTGGTGTGATAGCTAGATTAGCCTTTTAGAGTTTATGCCTGTATTGGAATTTGGAGCTTTTAAAGCATTGTGTGGTACACTGCATGGTACATTTAAAACAAGCTTGCTGTGCTACCTCCTCCTGGCTTTAAGCTGGGGCCGCCTCACTCCCTTATAAGTAGATGGGTATGTGGATAGTGGTGTCTTAAAAATTGGAGTTAGATAAGCAGTACCATGGCAGGATACTTAGTTTTGAAACAACTTTGGGACCTTAGGCACTTAGTTGATTTAACCAAGAAGCTTGTATTTGCACTGGCCTTGGATGTGGAAGAAAGGCCTTAAGGCTGGAGAGTGCTTATAAATGCCACTAGGAAAAAAATTGTGTTGTGGTGAGTTGAATGGATGTGCTTTGAATACCTTTCCCAGAGAATAAAATATAAAGATTTGGAGCCACCAGTTGGGGAGAAAAGCAGGCAGCTAATATAACCTCTTTTTATTCTAACACTAAACAGAATTGGGTGCTATCAGTCATCTTCCCCAAGTAACAGACAAGTCCCTCTTTCCATTCCTAGGAAGCAATTTTGGAGGTGGTGGAAGCTACAATGATTTTGGCAGTTACAACAATCAGTCATCAAATTTTGGACCCATGAAGGGTGGAAACTTTGGAGGCAGAAGTTCTGGACCTTATGGTGGTGGAGGCCAATACTTTGCCAAACCACGAAACCAAGGTATTATGTATTTGTAATATTGATTGATCTAAGGACTGTCAGTTTATAGCTAAAACTGGTGATGAGTTAGCTTTTCAAGGTGGTATGTGTGTAGGCAATAAAAAGCTGATAATTTTTAAAATGTTTAAGTGATTCACAATCAAATTAGAAAACTCTGCATGACCTCTTCACACTTTTGTCACTTTAGGTTAGGGTCATTTTTAATAACCATTCCTTCTTTGAACGTGTCATCACCTCAAATGTAAAAGTATTACTATTAAATACTGACATTGCCTAAACATAAATGAACAAATTTTCTTTTAGGTGGCTATGGCGGTTCCAGCAGCAGCAGTAGCTATGGCAGTGGCAGAAGGTTTTAATACTTCCAGGTAACTAAGCACCTTTTTTTTTTTTTTTTTTTTTTAATGTGTTGACTTTAATAATTGCTGATGAACCCAGTAACCCTAATATAGCTGAGCAGTGCAACATAGTTAACATTATAATTGCAGTAAATTGTGGATGTTAAGTTAATATTCAGATTAGCAAAATTTGTGGGAAACAACTTGCTATTGGATTATAGCCTTGAGTCTTAATATGTTTAGATTAACAACTTTATTCCATATTGTTCAACAGGAAACAAAGCTTAGCAGGAGAGGAGAGCCAGAGAAGTGACAGGGAAGCTACAGGTTACAACAGATTTGTGAACTCAGCCAAGCACAGTGGTGGCAGGGCCTAGCTGCTACAAAGAAGACATGGTTTAGACAATACTCATGTGTATGGGCAAAAAAAAACTCGAGGACTGTATTTGTGACTAATTGTATAACAGGTTATTTTAGTTTCTGTTCTGTGGAAAGTGTAAAGCATTCCAACAAAGGGTTTTAATGTAGATTTTTTTTTTTTTTTTTTTTTTTTTTTTTTTTTTGCACCCATGCTGTTGATTGCTAAATGTAATAGTCTGATCATGACGCTGAATAAATGTGTCTTTTTTTAAATGTGCTGTGTAAAGTTAGTCTACTCTGAAGCCATCTTGGTAAAACTTCCCCAACAGTGTGAAGTTAGAATTCATTCAGGATGATGCCAGGTTCAGAAACCTTGGTATAGTTTTGACCTTCTGAAGTTCACCATTGAAAGGGTCACCCAAGCAGTCATGGAATTATTTGGTTATAAAAATGATTGTTGGCATATCCTATGCAATATCTAAATTGAATAATGGTACCAGATAAATAATAGATGGGAATGAAGCTTGTGTATCATCCATTATCATGTGTAATCAATAAACGATTTAATTCTCTTGAATGGAATGAAAACTGTATGGATTTGGGACTGGCAGAGATTTGTACTTTTCCTACCCACTACCCCTGATAAATGTTGAATGCTTCTATCACAATGCAAGTTCAAAGCTCTGCCAGAGAATAGAAAACAGTTGCTGGCTAGTGCCATCCCTCTAGTCCACAGATTAGAAGTGTTTGGGAGACGTTTGATAAAATAACAAGTACCAGTAAAAAATTTTAATTTACATGAAAATAGGTTTATATTAAAGGAAAACTGCAGTTTTTCTGGGTCATGGTTGGGTGGGTCTAAAAAGTTTTATATATCAACCAGTTATCTGGACAGTAAAACTAGAAATACGTGGAGCCATGTTTTCTATGTAATTTCGTGTTAACTGCAGTTTTCCTTTAAATACAACACAAAGATAACACAATCATCCTACAGTGTTAATTGTATAAAAATTCCAGATAGACCCAATAATTGTTATTTGTTCATAGATCCTTTTGAGCTTTCCCTTTGGTACCCTCTCAATTTCAGTGCCATTGTACCTAGTAGCATAGATATCTGTTTATACAATAGGACTGTATATTCCATCCCATGGGTGTGTCACTTGGAAGTTTTGGGGAGGTGGGTGGTGGTGGTGGTGGGTGGGAGGGGGTGGGTGGTGGGAAGCATGGATTGATAGTTCCATGATACTGGCTGAGTTTGCAATAGCAGGTGGAACCTTAACTATTGAGGGAGTTTGCAGATACCTCAGGATTCGTGACAATGCCTTTAAAGATCCAGGAGATGTTCAGCTACTAGGAACTGCTAGCAAGTATAGCGCGAATGGCTCCGAGCTCAGACACTCTACAGCTGAGAGTAGACACTTGTGGTATGTGGAGTACAGATAAGCCAGGGGCAGGCCACGGCACGCTCCATGAAAGCTAGGAGGGAGTGAAGTTTCAGTGATCATCGCAAGGAAGGAGGCAGACAAGAGTAAGGCACACCTGACTCTTAGGACTAGCAGTCAGAACCAGGAGGAAAGGTTTTATTGCTATGCTGGTAGGTAAGAACAGATTTTACTTACATCCATTAGTTACCTAAAATCCAGTTTTCTGTTATATTCTCCTTAATAAATTGAGCCAAAACTAGTCCAGTTAAGCTGCACTTTGTTTTTCTGGAGATGAATTGTCTTAAATTGCTCTTTGTTGGCTTCCAATTGAAAGAAGTGAGCACATAAATTATTTCTATTGTGAAGGTATATTTTTGCCCTAAAATTTTATTACCTTCCTTTCACCCATTTTCTGAAAACAGTGGCTCAAAATAATGAGTAGAATACTTTCCCCAAAATCCTAAATGGTGGGAGGTTGGGTGGCCTGTTAATGGGAGGTGGGAGGTATAAAACTTCAGGATGGGACTTGGTCTCAGAGAAGTGTTTGTTCTAAAAGGTTGTTTACTTTTCTAGGAGGAATCTGCTACTACAGGCTTATCAGCTCACTGCTTTTTAAAAAAAAAAAACAGAAACTTCTGTCCCAAGTTCATTACTAAAAGGTAAGTTTTTTTTTTTTTTTTTTTTTAACAATCACAAGCACTTAACATTTCCAGATTTAAGAATGAGAAGTTGCATCTCAAAACAAAATTTTCATTTTGTCCAATTATTTGTAGTCAACAAAAAGTTATTAGAGCAAGTAAATGTTATCAGTAGTGAGTAGATAACAGTTGTAGAACCTTTCTACTTTGCTCGCATAAATACTGACAATCTTTTTCTTTCTGCAGGAACATCTTTGTGAGGACCTTTATCTGAGTCACTGTACTTGATTCTCACTGCCATGCAGTTGGTTTTTAGCTGCTCTGCAGCTCTGTAATCATTCAATTTTGTGAGTTTACTAATAAACTGTTTTTTTAGTTTTGTTTATTTTCCTTGTCTCCGTGTTTATAGTAAATGACCTGATGCTGCAATCTTTGAAACCATTTCAAATTGGAGAAAAGGAAATAGGATGATTTTAGTGATGTAAAATGTTAGTTGTGTCTCGGGGCTAAGCCAGAAAAACAACACAGATGCTTAAAATGAAATCATGTTGGTTGATGTTAGGGAAGAATTGAGTTCCTGAAGTGGTTCTAATACTCTCAGTTTTTTGTTTTGTGCTGGAGATTGAACCCTGGGCCTTCAGCATGCTATACAGATAATTTTCCCACTGTTCCACACCCCTAAGCCTATACATTTGGGAAATATTCAGGCTCATCCTTGCTGAGTCATGGTTTAATAAAAGCAAAAAAGCACAGTAGGGATAATATGACCCAATAGAAAAATGTTTACTGTCAGTCCACTGAAGCCCGTCATTTTTCTAGCTTCTCTGGCAAGGAAAGATCAAGTTATATAAGCTTAACACCTGCCACTGGGTGTAGTGGATCTCTGGGAGCTGTGTACCTATTATGGAGGAACATGATAGACTTCATCTTTTAACAAGTTGTGTTTGTTGACCATTGATACCTCAGATTTTTAAATTTTCAAGCCAAGGGTAAGAAATGAACTGAATATGAAAGGAAAGACTTTTAAAGGTTCCTAGCTAGCCAGGCCCTGGCATGTCTGTGATTGTAGCAATTTGGGAGATTGAAGCAAGAACATGATTTTGAGGATAGCCCGTGCAACAAAAACCTGTCTCAAAAGTCAAAAGGTGATGAATAAAACCTTAAGGGGAAGCTTGGTATGGTGGCTCATGCCTAATATTTAACAATTCCAGAGGCTAAGGCAAGAGTATCACTAGTTGGAGACCAGCCTGGGTAACTTAATGAGATTATTCTCAATTTTACACAGTGCCCATCTTTGCCCTAAGTGTTTAGCAAAGGGGAAAAACTTGCCTCTGCTCATGCTGTAACTCTGAAATACCCCATAGTATGGATCTGAATTGTCTTCTGTGTGAGTGTGTACGTGTACATTTTTTAAAATGTTTTAGTTGCACACAATGACTTCATTCTTACGTGGTGCTGAGGATCAAACCCGGCCTTGCACATGCTAGGTGAGGGCTCTACCATTGATCCACAGTCCCAGCCTGACTTGTATATTTGAAGAGTGATGTCGGGGATCTGCTTATGACTTGGATTTGCTAAAAGGTTTCTTTTGGACAGTCATTTGGAGGAAAAAAATTCTAAAATAACTCATTTTTCAATAGGAATTATTTTATCATTCTACTTTGCTTATACAAGATTATGAAAGTAAATTCCCTGTTTATTTTTGGTACTGGGAATTGAACCCAGGAGCCTTAGCCACTGAGCTACATCTCCAGTCCTTTTTTATATATTATTTAGAGACAGGATCTTGCTGAGTTGCTTACGGCCTCACTTGATAATATAACCCAGATAACTTCCAGCTTTTGCTTTAGATTAGCACATATTAAACAAGTACACGTATTACCTTCCCCTGTTAGAATGTGATTGGAACAAGACTATATATCTGTGAAGTACCTTAAGTGAGCTTGGATAGGAGAGAAGTCCTCAATGTCTGATGTCCTTCATGAATACAATAAAGTTCTAAACAGCTACTCTAAGGCCCTCCCTTTTACAACTTGAAACGTGGGAGTATCTTCAAACCTGTTAAAAATAGGAAGCTTGGCACACGACTGTAAGCCAGCCTCAGCAAAAGCAAGGCACTAAGCAACTCGGTGAGACCCTATCTCTAAATAAAATACAAAATAGGGCTGAGGATGTAGCTCAGTGATAAGTGACCCTGAATTCAATACCCAGTTACCACCTCCCAAAAAAACGGTCGGGGGGGGGGGGGGGATGCTTCAGGTTTCTTTTATTCCTTAAACCCAGGCTAGTGTTTCAGAATCAGGACTGAGGTAAAACTGCAAAGAGGTATGGTTCATTGACCGAGAGGCACCCAACTCCAATCGAAGAGATTGTGTAGTCTCAGGGAGGTTTGATTGGACTTTGATGTGACTCTTTAAAGAATCTAAAATTTAGTTTATTACATCCTGGGGTTTTGGGGCTGGGATTGTGGCTCAGCGGTAGAGCACTCGCCTAGCGCGTGGGCGACCCGGGTTCAATCCTCAGCACCACGTACAAATAAAATGCATTATTGAATAAAACGCATTGTGTACAACTAAAGCAAATAAAAAAAATTTAAAAATATATATCCTGGGGTTTTGTGGGACAATGCTAATAAAAGATGTTCAAAGTCTTGAGGGCCCCAAAATAAGAATTAGGTAGTGTTTATCTAACATGACCAAAGTTGTTTGTGTGTGTGTGTGTGTGTGTATATATATATATATATATATATATATACCAATTTTCTTTATGTGGTGCTGAGGATGGAACTCTTCCTAACACATGCAAGGCAAGTGCTCTACCACTAAGCTACAACTCCAGCCCATGACCTAATTTTTATAGGAATGCATATTTTACTTCACTGTAGATTTTGCCAGGGCTTGGGTATGAAATGCTGTGAAACTGATGTAAGATCTAATTAAACTCGTTCCAATCAAGATCAGTTCACTCAGTTTTCTGAGAGCTCTGGCCTATCATGACCAAAGCTGAGAAGCAGGAGTCAGGAAAAAAAAAAAAAAATGGGCTTTTTTGTGCTCCACAGGTGGAGAGAGGAAAGAAAACAGGTCATGATGGCACACACTTGTAATCCCAGCAATTTGGAGGATTGAAAGTTCAGGGCTAGCAGCCGGGCGCGGTGGCGCACGCCTGTAATCCCAGCACTTTGGGAGGCTGAGGCAGGAGGATCGTGAGTTCAAAGCCAGCCTCAGCAATGGCGAGGCACTTAGCAACTCAGTGAGACCCTGTCTCTAATAAAATACAAAAAAAGGGCTGGGGATGTTGCCCAGTGGTCGAGTGCCGCTGAGTTCAATCCTCGGTACCAAAAAAAAAAAAAAAAAAAAAAAAAGGAAGTTCAGGGCTAGCCTCAGCAATTCAGTGAGACCCTCTGAGTGCCGCTGAGTTCAATCCTCGGTACCAAAAAAAAAAAAAAAAAAAAAAAAAGTTCAGGGCTAGCCTCAGCAATTCAGTGAGACCCTCTCTCAAGAATAAATAGGACTGGGGGTTGGGTGTAGTTCACTGGTAAAGCAGCCCTGGGTTCAATCCCCAGTATCCAAAAAAAAAAAAATCTAAACCTCAGACCTTGCATGAAGGGTCCATCCAGCTTTGACAGCTCTCCCAGAGATTGTGGGGTTCCTCAGATCATCCATTACCCCCTGACTAAAGGGGGATGAAAGTGGGTAGATATCTAGGCTTCAAGTGTCAGCAGGAATGCCCAGGTCCCTCAACAAAGAAAAAGCAGTGGAGGGCTGGGGCTGCAGCTCAGTCAGTGGCAGAGCCCTTTCCTAGCACGTGTGAGGCACTGGGTTCGATCCTCAGCAGCAACTTAAAAAAAAAAAAAAAATTAAACAGTGGAAAGCTGTTTCTGCAGAACTTTTTATAGACCAAAGTCTATATACTAGAGGGGGAGGTTGGAGACCTGAGAAGCTAAGCCCCTCCCCTGGCCTAAAGGCAAGCCTCATTTTCCTTCCCTGCCCCCTGTTTTTGTTTAGTTTGCAGTGCAGAAGATTAAACCCAGGGCTTTTGCGCTTGCTAAGCATGCTATGCAAGCAAACAAACCCTCTACCACTGAACTGCATCCCCAGTCAAGGCAAGCCTCTTTAAACACAACTTGAAGCTTCCAAATACCAGGGTTCCCCCTTCTTTAGTTCTAGAGAACTTTGTGTCTTCTGGATCTCAAGGTTCCCTTTATCAGAAGGCAATGAGGTAAATCCCCATTATCAGTTCTCTGAGCCAGTTCAATCTGTGGTCTCCATCTTGGTCCCCCGGGGCACCAAGAAGATGGCCCCATCTGCAGCCTGTTGCAGAGCATATTCGTCGGGGGAGTAGCTGTTGCCAGATTCATCCCGAAGGTGCTGGAAAATGTCATGATACAGCTCTGCCAGCTGTTGGCGCATGACCTCCAGGGTACGGTCGGCCTCTCCTCGGGCCCTGAGAAGCCTCTCCCTTTCATTGCCCAGCCGTTCTAGCTCTCGTTCCAACTGCACAATGGTTTCCAGCTTTCTCTTACGACAGTTCTGGGCAGCCACCTTGTTCTTGCCCCGACGTCGGATGTCCCGAACTAGTGCCAGCTGGCTCTCAGTCAGCGGGTACCGTGCCAACAGCTCATTAAAGTCATCTACCGGCAAGTTGACAATCTTGTCTGTAGGGAAGGGAATCTTCATGGCCAGAGCCCGACGCTCATCCCGACTTCCTGCCTCCCCGCGAGCAGTAGGCTTACTGCGGACAGGGCCTGAGGAGGGCTCTAAGGCCATGGGGGTTTCAGCAGGGGGCAAAGCATAGTTGGGGTGGGCCAAAGAGTTGGACATAAGTGAGTAAGGGTACTCCACTGGATACATCTCTAAATACTCGTTCCTCCGACGACCAGCCTCTGTCCCCTCCAGCTCAAGAGATTCAGCATCACTGTAGTTGAGGGATAATCCTGAGTCTGATTCTGGGTCCTCTTGGGGCTTGGGTGGCCCAGCTGGCAGCCCAATGTCCAGAAGGGTTAAGGGGTCTGGGAGGGGCTCACTGAGCAAGCCTGAGAGGGTCAATGGCTTAGAGACTGGAATGGCCATGTTGCCATAGGAGTATGGGGGATCTTCTGGAACATGAGTCGCGGATGCTGGGAGCTCATAAGGTGGCGGAGGAAGTGGAAAACCTGGATCTGGGTGGATTGAACAGGGACAGTAGGTTGGGGGTGGTGGAGGTCCAGGGTATGGAGCCGGGGCTTGGGGCTCAAAGGATGGCTCACTTGGAGCATTTAGACCCTGCAAGAAAAAAGAAAAGAGTTTGGAGACAGGCTGCCAAAGAGAAGCCACCCCTGGGGCTGGGATTGTGGCTCAGTGGTAAAGTGCTTGCCTAGCACATGTGAGGCACTGGGTTTGATCCTCAGCACCACATATAAATAAATAATTTTTTTATTAGGTCCATCCATGGGGTCCATTGATGGGGCTGGGGTTGTATGTAGCTCAGTGGTACAGCGCTTGCCTAGCATTCATGAAGCACCGGGTTCGATCCCGGAACCACATAAAAATAAACAAATAAAATAAAGGTATTGTGTCCATCCACAACTAAAAAAAATATTTTTTTAAAAAAGTCCATTGACAACTAAAAATATTTTTTTCAAAAAGAAGAAGCCAAGGTGGGCGTGGTGACACACGCCTGTAATCCCAGCACTTGGGAGGCTGAGGCAGGAGGATCGCCAGTTCAAAGCCAGCTTCAGCAATGGCGAGGCACTTAGCAACTCAGTGAGACCTTGTCTCTAAATAAAATACAAAAAAGGGCTGGGGATGTGGCCCAGTGGACGAGTGCCCCTGAGTTCAATCCCCAGTACCAAAAAAAAAAAGAAGAAGAAGAAGAAGAAGCCAGCCCTATCTCAGAATCAAATGGGGTCCTTCCAAAGACCCAATGAGGCAGTAACAAGGGAACAGAAAGGTGCCCCAAATTGGAAGCTTTCTTGCAAAATGGCGATGCAACCATTCCAAAAAGAAAGTAGCATAAGCAAAAATAGAGGTCACTGGGGTCAGACTTCAGAGAAGACCACCTAACGTTGGAACGATGACAGAACCTCCTCCTCAAGAGAAGCGCTTACTGGATTAAAATGGCTCTGCTCCACTATTTCCTTTAGGCATGCAAGGTTTAGTTGCCAAGATGACCCCTCAGAACCCTTTCCTGCTGTGGTAATCTAGGGTCAAAGGGTCAAGTTCAGACCCTGGCCATGCACTAGGTGCCAGCAGAGGGAGCTGTTGTGTGGAAGGAGGGCCTAGGGCAGATCCTGAAGATGCCAGGCCTGGTGACTGGAGATGGAAATGGGCAGGCACAGCGCCAGGCCTGGGGGCTAAGAAGCACCTTGGGAAGCTTGCACAAGCTGTACCCTCTAACTCTTCAGTCCTTCCGTCCCTGCCCAGGTGCAGCAAGGAGAGAACATGCTGGAAACAAGGCCCCCAACCCACGTAGGGGAGCCACCTTGCTCCAACCAGCTGGGGACAAAGGCATCATTGTTAGGCCAACAGACACCCCTTTGTCCAACTTGTAGGAGGAGAGGACCCCGGCATAGTCTGACTCCCCTTCCTGAGGCCCCTGAACTACTGCTCTGCTACCTGGGGAAAAGGGGCCCTGTTGCTAAGGGCAGGGGAAGCAAATAAGGGAAGAAGATGAGCAGGATTGGAGGAGAGGGAGGTCAGAAGAAAAGGTGAGAAAGGGAGGGCAGAAGAGGAGGTCGGGTAGAGAGAGAGGTGAGCAGGCAGTTTCTGAGAGGGGCCTACACCCTAATTAGACCCTTCCCTCCTCACCACTCCTACCCTGGTCATCCATGCTCCCTTCTCCCCATTGTCCCTAGATGTTTCCATCCACATTCTCCAGCACTTCTTTCCCACTGTTGGCAACACTGGCAGCCTGAGGCCTGCTCCTCCCAGCCCTGAGCCAGTCCTCCCTCCTGCTCACCTGCAGCTCAGCAATGGACATGATCTCTTGCCAAGTCAATTCCATCTCGCCCAGCTCCACAGTGGGCAGCTGTGTCACCCTGTTCCTGCTCTGCTGGGGAGGACACGGGGGCATCCTACTGGGCCAGGGTCTGGTCCAGGTTCCCCCAAAGCCCAAAGGGCCCCAACAACCTGTGTGGAAGGAAGAAAGGCGTTAGAGCAGCTTCTGCTAGTGCCGGCAAGTTTGTCCCACCTCTGGGTTCCCTCCGGCTTCACCTGAGGGGAGGGAGACAGCCCACTAGCTTATGTTGGACTCATTAACCAACTCCTTAGGCTGGAAAATCCTTTTGTGTGATGTAGTCTCCATCTCAGCTACCATGGCCATGGTCAGTTCCCTTAGGATCACAGTAAACTTTTACCTTTTTTGAAAGCAAGGTTTTCTCCTGGCCCTACTTCTCACTCTCCAAAATTATATTCCTGGCCAGAGACAGGGTCAGATCTTCTGAATTCTTTAAGCTTGGTTTGGTTTTCCATCTTGAGAAGAAATATCAGGAGTCACCCAGCTTTCCTCCTGTGTCTTCAGTTTTTGGGTCTCAGTCTTTTCTTCCCAAGATGAGAGTGAGTGGGGATCCCCAAAGAGTGTTTGGGAAGTACAGACAGCCCCTCCCCTTCTCTGATAGGGCCCAGGCCTGGTGGCTGATAGCAGCCCTGCCCTCTCCTCCTATCCTGACCCTGGGCTCCCCTGCCTGGGCCAGATAAGAGGTTTATCAGCCACAGGCAGCGGAGGCAGAAAAAGAATGCGCTCTGGAGACACTGGACCTCTTCCCTGTGTCCCCATAGGGTCATTTTGGCCATACCCCAACTCACATAAACAAGGGTCTTTCCTCTTCCAAGGTAATATGATAACCATAGCAAAGGCTTATTAAGTACTTGTCAAAACTGTTCTAAGCCAAGCATGGTGGTACACTCACTTAATCCTAGCAACTTGGGAGGCTAAAGCAGGAGGATCACAAAAAGTGCAAGGCAAGCCTTGTCATCTTAGTGAGACCCTTGGTAACTGAGCAAGAACCTGTGTCAACAAGAAAGAAAGAAAGAAAGAATAGAAAAGAAAAAGAACTGTTCTGGTGCTTTACAATCATTATTAGTTTATAAGATTGATTTTCTTTTTTTTTTAAATATTTATTTATTTGCTTTAGTTGTACACAATGCAATGCATTTATGTTTACATGGTGCTGAGGATCGAACCCGGGCCGCGCACGTGCGAGGCGAGTGCTCTGCCGCTGAGCCACAACCCCAGCCCCCGTATAAGATTGATTTTCACAGTTAGGTGCAGTGGCATACACCTGAAATCCCAGTGACTAGGGAAGGTGAGGCAAGAGGATCACCAACAACTTAGCAAGACTCTGTCTTAGTTGGGGATGTAGCTCAGTGTTAAAGAGCCCCTGGGCTCAATCCCAAGTACAGAAAAAAAAAAAAAAAAAAAAAAAAAAAAAAGAACAGCGTTCCACAGATCCTATAAGGTCTTTGACCCAAGCTGAAAAATGGCAGGCTGTAATCTGAACCTGACTCTGCTCACCCATAATGCCTTCCAGGTATCACGCCTGGGTCTCCATGCTCTGGGCCTCTATTAGCAGTCTACCTCAGTCAGTTCTTTCTGTGGTGTCTCAGTCCCTTTTCTCTTCTGAGCAATATCTCTTTTTTCTTTTTTTGTTGTACTAGTAATTGAACCTAGGAGCACTTTGCCACTGAGCTACATCCCCCCCAGGCTTTTTTTTTTTTTTTTTTTTTTTTTTTGAGACAGGGTCTCACTAAGTTGCTTAGGGCCTCGATAAATTGCTGAGGCTGGCCTCAAACTTTCAATCCTCCTGCCTCAGCCTCCTGAATTGCTGGGATTACAAGTGTGCACCACCATGCCCTGCTGGGCAATATCTCTCTTTTTTTTTTTTTTTTTTTTGGTGGTACCGGGGATTGAACTCAGGGGCACTCGACCACTGGGCCACATCCCCAGCCCTTTTTTGTATTTTATTTAGAGACAGGGTCTTACTGAGTTGCTAAGTGCCTCGCCATTGCTGAGGCTGGCTTTGAACTTGCGATCCTCCTGCCTCAGCCTCCCAAGTGCTGGGATTACAGGCTCTTTAGACCTCTGAGCACCACACTCCCTTCTAGCCCCTATTCTTTCCTCATTTGTAAAACTAGGGAGTTGGACTAGTTGAACTTGGACGTCCCTTTCTGCCTGACAGCTTAAAATGCTCAGAAAACCCTTATCTCTGTTTGTCTTTTCTCTGTCAGTCCCTTTCCTGGTCCTACCTTCCTATTCCCTGACACCCATCTTTCCCTGCATCTGTTCTCCTTGATTTCAGCAAGAGAAGTAGATTTAGCAGGGGCTTCCTGATCTCTTAGGCCAGACACTGCCTTCCTATGCTCACACACCACCACCACCATATAAGAGAAGCAGGCTAGCAGTGAAGGAAACTTATAGAAGGAGAGAGGATAGGACTGGATAACCTCACCCACCCACCACAAGGATAGACCATCACAACTATTTAAAATGGAATTTACGCTTGGACTTAACCACAAAATTAGTGGGAAGTACAAATTATTCTTTTGAAAGAGGATCTCCCTGAGTTCTGTGTCCAACCCCTTGTTATATTGCCATCCCCAGAGCTGGGAGTCGATGTAGGCACAGGCCCTTGGCCAGTGGGCAGAGTGGGTGAGGTGTTTATGTCTGTCCAGAATGCCATTTCAACACCGGAAACACACCCTCCCCCACCCAGGTTTGGCGGAAATTGCCCAAAGGCAAAGTGAATGGAGAAGGGGGCTTGGAGGGCAGGGACAATGATTCTTGCCTCATAGTTCTTCACCCACCTCACCCCTCCTTTGTCTCTCCTTCTGTCTTCCTGGATCTGAGCTGAAGGTGCAGTACAAAGAGGCAGGAGACCAGGTTCTCTGGCCTTCCAGATGCAGGACTTTGGGCAAATTACTTCACATTCAGTCTTTTCCATCAAATGAAGACAGGATTGAAGACCCTTTTGCTGAGAGGAAATAGATTACATCTACCTCTGGGAGTGACAACCTTTGTGTACCACATTCACCTGGGATATATGTAAATAAAGATTCCGGAAAGCTGCTGCAGAACTGCTGGGTTGAATTCATAGTGCAGGAACTAAGAACCAGCATTTTAACAAGTGCCTGATGATTCTCATGCAATAGCCCAATTTCAACATGAGAAACACTAAAATAGTCCATCTGTATGGATTTACAGGACAGAACAGAAAACCAGAAAGGAGATCAGCAAATGTTCTCTAGACTTCTTCCAGCTCCAAAACCTTGATCTAGGCCAGGCGCAGTGGTGCATGCCTGTAATCCCAGCAGCTCTGGAGGCTGAGACAGGAGGATCGAGAGTTCAAAGCCAGCCTCAGCAAAAAGCAAGATGCTAAACAACTCAGTGAGATGAGACCCTGTCTCTAAATAAAATACAAAAAAATAGGGCTGGAGATGTGGCTCAGTGGTCAAGTAACCCTGAGCTCAATCCCTGGCAACACCACCCCCAAAAAACAACAACAACAACAACAACAACAACAACAACCTTGATTTAGGCAGTTCGTCTCTAAGCCTAGATGTCAGTCCTTTATTTTATTTTATTTTATTTTATTATTTTATTTTGAGTCAGGGGCTTGCTAAGTTTCCAAGCCTGGTCTCAAACCTGTCATCCTCTTTCCTCAAGCTCCTGAGCAACTGGGATTATTGGCATGCACCACCACACTGGCCATATCAGCCCTTTCTGATGAAGACCTGAGACTCCATCTTCCCCCCTTGCTGTAATAGGAAAATGAGAACATGGAAGAAGAGCAGGGAGAGGCAGGAGGCTGAGAGAGAAGGAGTTGAGATCTCTGGACCAGCTTGAGCCAACTGTCTGGTGCAATAGCAATTATGCACCAGGCTGCTCTTACTTACCAGGGGAAGTAAGAGCCTGATGGTCCCCAAAACTCAAGAATGAATGATGGTCTTTATAACAACAATGTATTTTTGGGGCTCTAGAAGCCTACCTTTCAGAGGACCAGCAAGTTGGCAGCCAGTGAATAGATCACTAAGGAGGATGTCATCAGAACTGAATCAAACAGAATGGCCGTAAAGAATGCAGAAACAGTTGGGTGTGGGGGCACAAGCCCATAATACCAGCAGCTCAGGAGGCTGAGATAGGATTGCGAGTTCAAAGCCAGCCTCAGCAAAAATTGAGGTGCTAAGCAACTCAGTGAGACCCTGTCTCTAATAAAATACAAATAGGGGCTGGGGATGTGGCCCAGTGGTCGAGTGCCCCTGAGTTCAATCCGCAGTACCAAAAAAAAAAAAAGAAAAGAGCTGGGGATGTGGCTCATTGGTTAACTGCACCTGGGTTCAATCCCCAGTACCCTCCCCCCCCCCCAAAAAAAATGCAGAAACAGGGGAAATACTGGAAAAGTGGAGTGGAATTCCCTGTGTCCCTTTTATTTTGTAATAAGCAGCTCTAAATCCTTTTTTTTTTTTTTTTTTTTTGGTAGCGGGGATTGAACTCAGGGGCCCTCCACCACTGGGCCACCTTCCCAGCCCTTTTTTGTATTTTATTAGAGACAGGGTCTCACTGAGTTGCTAAGCCATTGCTGAGGCTGGCTTTGAACTTGTGATCCTCCTGCCTCAGCCTCCCAAGCACTGGGATTACAGGCGTGCGCCACCGTGCCCGGCAGCAGCTCTAAATCTTGAAATCACACAACTACTTTACTCCATTCTTTCTCTTATTTCTCAACATTTTGGATCAGGAAGAAATGGAGTCACCATCAGGGACTAAAATCCATCTTCCTTATTCACCCAGATGGTCTCAGTCAGAAGGATTTTTTTTTTTTTTTTTTGGCAGTGTTGGGAATTGAACCCAGGTTCTTGTACATGCTAAATAAGTGCTCTACCACTGAGCTCTACCCCCAAACCTCCAGGAAGATTTTATCACAATCCCAAAATGCTCGCAGAATGAAACAGCTTTATGCTTAGGGACACAGGATCATTTGGAGAGGGATGCTGGTGAGAGGAAGACATTTGGCCCCCATTGCTGTCCCAGGGCTTTTTTTTTTTTTTTTTTTTTTTTGGTACCAGGGATTGAACTCAGGGGCACTCAGCCACTGGGCCACATCCCCAGCCCTTTTTTGAATTTTATTAGAGACAGGGTCTCACTGAGTTGCTAAGTGCCTCGCCATTGCTGAGGCTGGCTTTGGACTCGTGATCCTCCTGCCTCAGCCTCCCAAGTGCTGGGATTACAGGCATGCGCCACCAAGCCCAGCTTGTCCCAGGGCTCTTAACTTCCTTGACAAAGAAGTGTGATAAGAGGGGGCTTGCCGCAGGGTCCTAGTTCTTGGGCTTATTAGACTACCTCCACTTCCCCAGGTGTCAATACAGGGAAAGGATATGGAAAGATCCGTAAAACTTGGAGTGTGGATTGGCAGGTGACCAACTTAGTTAAAAAGATTAGGAAGAACTTCCAAAGAGGGAGAAGCACACAGCGGCAAGATAGAGAAACTAATGGTATGAAGGCAAAGGGAAGAGACAGATTTGAGCAGAGTGAGCTCAGTCCTCTGGGGACATACATGACTCAAACATGTGGATGGGAACAAGGGAGAGGGGGGACAGGTTTTTGCTCTCCTGTCATTCTATCCCTAGACCCCAAATTCCAGTCCTCTGAGACCAGTGACTAGAGACTCCGGGCCTCAGCAGATCAGAAACCATCCCCATTCTCTTCCACCGCATCCCCATTTTCCAAGTAGCCAAGTTCCAGATGGAAGGAACGACACTGTGGTTGGGATGCCTTCCAGTGCCAGCTGATCCCGACTGCCACGGGGCCCAGACAAGAGAAGGGGCAATGAGAGGCAAGAACCCAGCACCCTTCACTCAACCAACATCTTGCTGAAGCAACACTTCTCAGAAGTCTAGCTATCCAGTGTCTCTAATCCTACGATTCCCAGCAATCTTCCCAGCGCACTGGACAATGCAGCAGAATGAAATGTGTAGAGGAAAGGGTGTTACCATAACACCTGGGAGCCTTTTGGTTCCCCCAGGACGGCCCACCAGTTGAAAGGTTCCTTCTGGCTACCTTCAGTCCCTCAGGAGTGCCTCAGGAGACCACTATGTGGTCGGCACCCACAGCTTCCCATTGGAAGGATCCCAGAACACCTAAGAAGCCATCTAGATACCTTCTCCCAGAGGAGTTCCCAAAGATGTCAAATTCATAAACCAGGGGCAGTCTGGGAAGGTCTCCTAGAAACATACTGAAAGTTGGTTATTTTCTCCCTCCACCTCCTCCACCTCCCCAGCGTGCCCCGTGGGTCCTACTAGAATCACTCCCTTCCCCCACCCCGCCTTTCAGGCACCTGTGGCAGAATCCAAGCAGGATGAGGCGAGAGATGAGGCTCCGGGTATTGTCTCTGGGGAGGCTAGGTCAGAGCTGACACCTCCAGGGCGAGGATCCCTGTTACCTCTGAGAACCGGCCAGGGCTGCGCCCCGCCCCTGGGCCATTGCTGGGCGCTGAGTATGGAGGCTCCAACCCGCTGAGCGCAGAGTCCTGAAGCTGGCTGGAGCACCGGACTTGTCTCTGAAGCCCTCGGCCTGAGTTCTCAGTCCTTCCTCCAACCCTCCCCTTTCCCCGTGGCCCTCCTCTCCTCCTGCCCCTTCTGGCCAAGAGAGGAAACTTGAGCCTGGTGTGGTTTCTGCCCACACCCCGCCCCCGCCTTACTCCCGGCCAGCGGGGGCACGCAGGACTCCAAGCCTCTCCCAGCCCTCCTTTTCAACCCAGGAGTCCAGCCAGGTCTGCGTTTCTCCCATGCATATGATGAATTCCAACCTGATGGTCTACTCAAGAGTGACCTCTAAACTGTATGCAGGTCAGAACCTCCTTCCTCGTGGCGCTCTTAGGGACAGGGAAACTGAGTCATAGCAAGGTGAAGGGCTGCTAAAGGTAAGGACCAGCTTTCTAGCTTCCCAGTGTATAGGCAGGCGGGCATTTAGGGCACAGCCTTCCTTTAAGGAACACCTAGCCCCTGAGAACACTGTTAGGGACCTCTTTGGGGGAGGAGGGCCTGCTGGCTGCTGTGATGTGTCCTTTCACCTTTAGACTTCTCCCTTTCCCCCTCAGCCTCAGATATCCCAGGACAAAGGCTTCTTTCTTGGCCAGGTTTTTTGTTTTGTTTTGCTTTGCTTTGTTTTGTCAGTGTGTGAGGGGACTTGGGTGGGGGGCTGCCCAGTAAGGGCATTATTCACCTCCCATAAAGGAGACCCCTGCCTGCCTCTGCTTCCTTTATTCCAGGCAAGACACCCAAGCCACATGGCAGCCACATACCCTAGACAAGCCAGGACACATGTGCAAGATATCAGATTCATCCCCAAGCAGCTCTGTGTCAGGCCTACCTGTACCCCTGGAAGTCTCTCTCATTCATCCTTTTGTCTCCAAGAGTTTGATCCAAGCCCCAGGCCAAACAGATCTCTCTCTAGAGAGTAGGAGAAATCTTTCTTCCTTCCAGTTTTTAGTAGTTTTCAGATGTAAGTAAAGTCCTTTATATCTAGCTTCAGTACTCGGAAATGCAGCTTACATTTTTTTCTTTTTCTTTCTTTCTTTCCTTTTGGACCAGTGATTGAACCCAGAGGTGCTTAACCACTGAGCCATATCCCTAGCCATTTTTATTTTGAAACAGGGTCTTGCTAAGTTGCTTAGGGCCTTGGTAAATTGCTGAGGCTGGCTTTGAACTTGGAATTCTCCCTCAGCCTACAGAGCCACTGAGATTACAAGTGTGCACTGCAAAACTTGGCCACTTTTCCTCTATTTTTCTTTTCATGATGTTCAAGTTAAATTGGAAACATTTAAAGACTGAGGAAACAGACAGGTGCCACCCCAAGGTAAGGCTGGTATTCAGCCAACACATTCTGATAAGATTGTGTTCACCATTAAAATAATGGAAAATATTCTGTCCCAGCTAATAAACAACAACTGCTGTGAGCCCTCCAAGTGTTCCTTCATCACTACACCCCAACTTAGCCACCCCAGTTCTTTCCTAAGATCCCCAAAACCCAGCAATATAACCAAGCAAGAAGAGAGTGATGTTGATACCACAAGAAGCCTCCTGAGCAAGCCTGCCTTGCTGGGATTAATCAATGCCCATACCAAACCCATAGCTAAGTGCTTTGAATTCTGTCTCTATCCCAGCAGATCATGACTGTGCATGCATGATTTGTGTAGGACAGAAGGCAATACAATGACTTCATTATATATTACATGTGGGCTCAGAATCTCTTGACCTGGGCATGAATCTGGGTCACATACACGGGCATTCAGGTACCACTCCCTCACTTACATACTTACTGGACCCCTCACGGGGAATGAGGAGTGGTGATAGTCATGCTTGTGGCTGATTATATGATGATATCAGGTTACAGATAGTCCACAAACATTTATTGAATGAGAACTACCAGTTTAGGACACTGCATTGCAGATACAACTATAGATAACACAAGCCTTATCATTCATTCATTCATTTAACAAATATTTATTGTCTAGTTATGTTTTACATTCCAGAAACACAAAGATGAATAAGACACAGTCGATATCCTCACAGTGTAGTTGAGTAGTCACATTAATAAAGGTCTTTCTAAAATGCTTTGTAGTGGAAGAGGAAAAAAAAATTCTACCTGGTGAAATTCAGGGAAGGCATTACAGATGTGGTTGACAATTGAGGGAGGCTCTGGAAAAAAAGAAGTGTGTGAGGACCTAAGTTTGATATCCCTAGCACTGCAAAAGAAAGAAAAAAAGAAAAGGAAGATAAGCCTGGAAATTTTAACTGGGGCTGAATTGTAAAATGCCTTGAAAAAGTCAAGCTATGGAGAGTATATTCTATAAGCAATAGGGATTTTTTTTTTTTTTTTTTTTTTTTTTGTACTAGGGATTGAACCTGGGACACTTAACTATTGAGCTACATCCCCACCCTTTTATGTGTGTGTGTGTGTGTGTGTGTGTGTGTGTGTGTGTGTGTGTACAGGTAGATGTTTTGTTGTTGTTGTTGTTATTTTGGTACTGGGGATTGAACTCAGAGGCACTTGACCACTGGGCCACATCCCCAGCCCTTTTTCATATTTTATTAGCGACAGGGTCTCACTGAGTTGCTAAGTGCCTCGCCATTGCTAAGGCTGGCTTTGAACTCACGATCTTCCTGCCTCAGCCTCCCAAAGTGCTGGGATTACAGGCGTGTGCCACCGTGTCCGGCTTAGATTTTTTTTATTATTATTTTGAGACAGGGTCTCACTAAGTTGCTGATGGTCTCACTAAGTTGCTAAGGGTCTTGGTAGGTTGCTGAGACTGGCCTTGAACTTGTGATCCTCAGGCCTTAGCCTCCTCAACCACTGGGATTACAGACATGCACCACATCCAGCAGCAAGAGGGATTCATGGAAGTGTTTGGAGTCCTTTACTACTTACTTGTAGGGACAGAGATGGTCACAAAGGTAAGCTAAGAGCAGACAGCCTTCATTTAGGCAACTGGCTAGGCCAGCTGTCTCTCTCACCTCCCATAAGTTCCCTCCTACAAAGGAAGCCTTTACTGTGCTTCCCATACTGTGTCCTGCATTCCCAGCACCCTTTCCAGACCTCAGGGGGAAGAATCAGTCTTTTAGCCCCCTCCTCTCAGATTCCTAAACTCCAGAGGTGAGACCCTTCTACCTTAAGTTTCCTTTGCTCAATTTACAATTTGCAAGGCATTAGGTAAGTGCTGGCTTGACTGGATTGGATAGTGCCTGTAGTTCAGCAAAGCAGTGATGCCTAACATTTTCTTATCCCCAAATTATTCCACTTCAACAAAGGTAGCAGAGACAGAATACAGAGAAAAATGTGGTCATATAGCTTTACTATCCTATCATTCTGCACCTATGCTGCTCACCAACCCCTAAAAGGTTAAATTGTTGCCACCCCTGGTCAACCCACCCCCACCATCAACCCTACAATGTGTGTGCACACCACCATCAGCATCAGGTCAAGCCACAAGTAATGTTGCCAAACACCCCACTGGCTTATGCAACCAGCTTCCCGAGAAGAGAAGGGCAGGGTGGGTAGAGGTGGAACCAGGGGAGGGCCATCAGTCCCAGAGGAGCTGGCTGCCCTGCCTGCTTGCCTACTGGTCTGACCGCAGTGGCCCCAGAGGGCGGGGATAGCACTGGCCCTTTATCAGTGCCCCACAGGGTTGCACCCGCCACCCCCTGGCTTCCTCTCTCAACAGACGGAAAGGGGAGGCAGCCACAGAGGGCAAGGGGAGGGCTGGGCGTTATCCTAGGCTACAGAGTCGGGCGGTTACCCCGGATGGGGGAGGTGGTGAAGGACTGGGACTAGGGAATAGTGAGGCCCCTCTTACTAAAGAAAGGGGAATGGTATAAACTGAGGCCCAGATGGTGAAGCCAGATCTCATGAGCCATCCACTCAGTTTTCCTTGTGTTCTAATTTGGGTAAGGATAGATTTTCTTTTTCTTTTCTTTTCTTTTTTTTTTTTTTTTTTAAGTCTTTTGAGAAGCCAGGTGCGGTGGTGCATGCCTGTAATCCCAGCAGCTCCAGAGGCTGAGGCAGGAGGATTGCAAGTTCAAGACCAGCCTTAGCAACTTTGTGAGGCAATTTAGTAAGACCCTGTCTCAAAATAAAAAAATAAAAAGGGCTGGGGATGTGACTCAGTGGTTAAGTGTCCCTGGGTTCAATCCCTGGTACAAAAAGAAAAGAAAAGAAAAGTCCTTGAGGAGGTTTTTTTCCTTTGATAAGAACTCTTGAAGGATTGACTCAAGAGGTGAGGAAGACTAAGCTCCACTCTCAGGCCAAAAGGGAGTTGTATAGGACCAAGATTCCTAGACCCTGGCATCTATGCCCAGCACCATAGATGAGTCTAGCTGGGTGCAGTGGCACACGCCTGTAATCCCAGTAACTCAGGGAGGCTGAGGCAGGAGGGTGGTGAGTTCAAAGTCAGCCTCAGCAACTTAGCAAGGCCTTAATCAACTCAGTAAGACCCTGTCTCTAAATACAATATAAAAAATGGCTGGGGATGTGGCTCAGTGGTTAAGCACCCCTGGGTTCAATAGCTGGTAAAAAAAAAAAAAAAAAAAACACAAAAGATGAGTCTAGAATATCCTAGATAATAAACCTTGGGGCTTAATTATAAATCTAGAAAGACAGCTGGGAATGTAGGTCAGTAGTGGAGCACTTACCTAGCATATGCAAGACCCTGGATTCCATCCCCAGCACAACACACAAAATAATCTAGAAAGAGAAGTAGGCTCCATGAGATGTATAGCAGAATGAAGACTAGATCTTTAATATCTAATTTTTTCTCTCTCTGTCTCTGTCTCTTTCTCCTTCTGGGATCTTGACATGGGCTTGGGTCCTGGCATTTATGGGCTGTGTGGCCTTGGGCAACCCATTATTTTCTTTTTCTTTTTCTTTCTTTCTTTTTTTTTTTTTTTTGTGTGTGTGTGTGTGCATGTTATTGGACATTGAATCCATGGCCATACATATATTAGACAAGCACTCTACCTCTGAGCTACATCCCCAACTCCTTTTTTTTTTTTTTTTTTTTTTTTTTGGTACTGGGATTGAACTCAGGGCACTCAACCACTGAGCCACATCCACAGCCCTTTTTTGTATTTTATTTAGAGACAGGGTCTCACTGAGTTGCTAAGTGCCTTGCCATTGCTGAGGCTGCCTTTGAACTCGCAATCCTCCTGCCTCAGCCTCCCAAGTGCTGGGATTACAGGCGTGCGCCACCGCGCCCCGGCCTCAACTCCTTTTTATTTTTTTTTAAATCTTGAGACAAGGTCTTGCTTAGTTGTTGAGGGCCATTCTAAATTGCTAAGGCTGGCCTTAAATTTGCGATCCTCTTACCTCAGCCTCCAGAATGGCTGTGATTATAGGTCTACCACCCCTAGCACAACTCCATTTTCTTTTTTTAGATGTTGATGAATCTTTATTTTATTCATTTATTTATATGTGGTGCTAAGAACCCAGTGCCTCACATGTGCTAAGCAAGCGCTCTACCACTGAGTCACAACCCCAGCCCCAACTCCACTTTTTTGAGTTTTATTTCCTCACCTGCAAAATGGAGATAATGATGATAATACCCATTTAGTGGAGGTTTGGAAAGGTAAATAGAATCAGCATTAAAGTGAGTATGGAGCTTGGGCTTATCTCAGGGATAGAGCGCTTACCTAGCATGTGCAAGGACCTGGGTTCAATCCCCAGCACCCCGTAAGATGAAACAGAAATACAGTGAGTCCTGTTACTATTAGGAGATGAATGCTTAGGTACCTGGAGGCAAGAGTCTTCTGGGGTTTGAGGAACTGAGAACACCTTATCTGGAGGCCAGCCTCTGGTGTAGAGATGCTTTAGACAGGACTGAATCCACTTGGCAGGTTGCTTCTAGGACTAGGATGCACGGGGTTGGTGGCTAGACTTCCAGGAATTAGCCCTTAGGCCATGGCTCTTCCATCTCTGCATTGTCGGGTGGGGCTTGTGCTAGCCACCCAGTGGGCACAGTGCCAATCCTGTGGGCTTCAGTCACCTTCCAGGAACCTCAGAACCCCTGCCCCACCCCACTGTTGCAATGCTCTGCAGTGGGCGGAGCTGCCTAGGAAGTCCCGCCCTCAGAGGCTGGAAGGTCACTTGCCAAACTATTTACTTACCCCTTTTCACAGGATCCTACTTGTTCCAGCATCCTGTCTGCACCTGCTTCTTCTCTCTACCCAGAATACTCTCCTTGGCTCTTTCTGCAATCTGAGTAGAAGAGAGATCTGGATTCGAGTCTCAGCTCAACAAGTGTGGACGTGGACGAATTACTGAACCTTTTTTAAAAAAAATTTATTTATTTGTTTTAGTTGTACACAATGCTTTTATTCTTACGTGGTGCTGAGGATCGAAACCAGGCCACACACGTGCTAGGCCCCAGCTCCTTATTGAACTTTTTTTTTTTTTTTTTTTGTGGTACCAGGGATTGAACTCAGGGGCACTCTACCACTGGATCACATCCCCAGCCCTTTTTTTGTATTTTATTTAGAGACAGGGTCTCACTAAGTTGCTAAGTGCCTCGCCATTGCTGAGGCTAGCTTTGAACTTGCAATCCTCCTGCCTCAGCCTCCCAAAGTGCTGGGATTACAGGCATGCGCCACCGCGCCCAGCTTTATTGAACCTTCTTTTTTTTTTTTTTTTTTTTTAATATTTTATTAGTTGTAGGTGGACACAATACCTTCATTTTATTTATGTGGTGCTGAGGATCTAACCCAGGGCCTCACACATGCGAGACAAGTGCTCTACCGCTGAGCCATAGCCATAGCCCCAGCCCGTTATTGAACCTTCTTGAGTCTCAATTTCACTCTGGTAAATGGGGAGAACAGAGCTTCCGTCACAGGATGTGTGAGATCCGATGAGGCAATGTACGTGCAATGTTCATGACTGAGAGTACATTAATGTTAGTTCCCTTCCTATCTACTCTCCAAGGCCCAGTTCAGTTCAAGCTCTAGTTCCACAACACATTTTCTGACTACTTGAACTCACATGCATATTCCTCTTCTCTAATCCCTTTATAGTGAACCTCATTTAAATAGTTTCTAATCGAGGGTCTTTGTTTTTTTGTGGCACTGGAAATTGAACCAGGGGTGCTCTAATACTGAGCTACATCCCCAGTCTTTTTTGGTTTTAATTTTAAGACAGGGTCAGGGTCAGACTGGTCTTTTTTTTTTTTTTTTTTTTTTTTGTGGTGCTGGGGATTGAACCCAGGGCCTTGTACATTCGAGACAAGCACTCTACCAACTGGGCTATATCCCCAGTCCCTACTAATTTTTATTTATTTATTTATTTATTTGCTTTAGTTGTACACAATGCATTTATTTTTACGTGGTGTTGAGGATCGAACCCGGGCCGCGCTCGTGCTAGGCGAGCGCTCTACCACTGAGCCACAACCCTAGCCCCCTTACTAATTTATTTTTATGTGGTGCTGAGGATCAAACACAGTGCCTCACAAGTGCGAGGCAAGCACTCTATCACTGAGCTATAGTCCCAGCCCCAGCCCTTTTTTTTAAAAAAAAATATTTTATTTATTTGCTTTAGTTGTACACAATGCGTTTATTTGTACGTGGTGCTGAGGATCGAACCCTGGCCGCGAGCATGCGAGCATGCTAGGTGAGCGCTCTACTGCTGAGCCACAACCCCAGCACCCTCAGCCCATTTTTTTTTTAAATATGTATTTATTTGCTTTAGTTGTACACAATCTGTTTTTACATGGTGCTGAGGATTGAACCCGGGCTGCGCATGTGCTAGGAGAGCGCTCTACCGCTGAGCCACAATCCCAGCCCCACACCCAGCCCTTTTTATTTTTATTATTTATTTATTTTTTTTTTTTTTTTTTTTTTGTGTGTGGTACTGGGGATTGAACTCAGGGGCACTTGACCACTGGGTCACATCCCCAGCCCTTTTTTGTATATATTTAGAGACAGGGTCTTACTAAGTTGCTAAGTGCCTGGCCATTGCTGAGGCTGGCTTTGAACTCGCAATCCTCCTGCCTCAGCCTCCCAAGTGCTGGTATTACAGGCGTGAGCCACCACGCCCGGCCCCAGCCCTTTTTAAAAAGATATATATATTTTTTAGTTGTTGACAGACCTTTATTTTACTCATTTATTTATTAATATGTTGTTTTAGTTGGACACAATGCCTTTATTTTATTTTTATGTGGTGCTGAGGATCGAACCCAGTACCCCACACGTGGCTAGGAAAGAGCTCTACTGCTGAGCCACAACCCCAGCCCTCCCCAGCCCTTTTTATTTTTATTTTTAGACAGGGTCTCACTAAGTTGCTGAGGCTGGCTTTGAACTTGTGATCCTACTGCCTCAGTCTCCCATGTTGCTGGGATTACAGGTATGAGCCACTGTTCCTGGCTGACATTTACTTTGAAATCTCAGACAAATTCTTTAATATTTTTGTTTTTGTTTTGTAGGTGTGCTAGGGATTGAACCCAGGGCCTCAGTATGCCAGGCAAGTGCTCTACCACTGGGCCATATCCCCAGCACAATTTCTTTAATTTCTCTGAGCTTAATTTTATCCATGTGTAATTTGGGGATCCTACTAGTGCTTATCTTACATGTAAATGAGAAAAATTAAATAACTTTAAAAATGGGCACATACAGGGCTGGGGATATAGCTCAGTTGGTAGAGTGCTTTCTTTGCAAGCACAAGGCCCTGGGTTCAATCCCCAGTACCACACACACACAAAAAAGGGCAGATACATTAAATTCAGTAATTCAATACCTGGGATATAGTAAGCACTGTTAAATGGTGTATGTGTGTGTGTGTGTGTATGTATATGTGTATATATATATATATATATATATGTGTGTGTGTGTGTGTGTGTGTGTGTGTATGGTACACATAGTCAGTATTGTTAAATAAATATCAGATATCAAATTATCATTATTAATTAAATTCTTATTTACTAATAAACTTTTAGTGGGAGGGATTATAGTCTTTTTTAACATATATTAAGTGTCTAGTTCTGAGTATTACATGTAGTTATTCATTCAGCAAATATTTATTGAGTGTGTACTCAGTTGCTAAATTCAGAAGATACCAAGGTAGGGGCTGGGTTGTGGTTCAGTGTTAAAGTGCTTGCCCAGCATATATGAGTTACTGGGTTCAATTCCCCCCACCGCATATAAATAAATGAATAATATAAAGCCCATCAACAACTAAAAATATATACAATTTTTTTTAAAAAGATACCAAGATAATTAAGGTGAGATCCTTGCCTTTCGGCAATCACAATCTAATGGAGCAGACATACATATAAGCAAACAAATGGAAGTGGCTAGTGATGTGTAAATAGGTAAATTAAGTTCTCTGAACCAGGCTCAGTGCACGTCTATAATCCTAATGACTCAGGAGGCTGAGATGGGATTGAAAAGTTAGAGACAAGTCTCACATATAGCCTATTGAAACATAGCCTGGGCAACTTAGTGGGACTCCTCTCAAAATAAATAAATAAATAAAGTTCTTTGAGAACAAAGGATAAGGAGCAACTAACTGATAGAAAAAAAGCCTCAGGGAGGAGGAGGTAAGTCTTTCAACCTCTCTTTAAGGAGGAAAGAGACCAGATTTTCTTGGGAGTGATATGGGAATCAACATTCCAGCTAGAAAAATCAATATATGTAAATGTATAGTTGTGGGGGATAAAGGTTTGATTACAGTAGCATATAAGAGCCCATTGTTGTAAAATGATGTTTGGGTGGAGAGGAAGTTCCCAGAGTTTTCCTGAGAAGCGATAGGTCATAGTGGCCAGGGCTCAAGGACCACTGCCTTGCAGGAGTTTAGTTACCTGTCCAAGTTCTCAGCCCCATCCCTTCAAGCATCCTGGAGCAGGTTGTGCCAAAGTCCTAGTTCTGTTGGGAGAACTCTGAGGGCTTTACTAAGTGACTTCCAGTCTTGCGAATGACCATTTTGGCCAAAACCAACAAGGAGGGGTTCTCTTAACCAGGCTTCTTTGGTTCTTCCAAGTTTCATGTACAGTACATTGAGACACAGGATAAGAGGTCATCTAATTTGGCATGGTGACTTGGGCTTCTTCCCAAATTCTCTCATATTTAAAATTCTTCCCCAAAAGACTGTGTCCAAACCAGGACTTCTCATTCTCCCTGTTGGCAGTCCCTTTTTCTGTTCTTTGTTGTTGCAGTTAAAAACATCCCATAACCTGGTTGCTGCGGCCCCTGGCCATGTTTTGCCAAAGAGTGAGACACCCACAAGGAGGAAGGTGTAGGGCTCCTGGCCTCATCTCCCCACAACAATCAGCTTTCTTTTTCCAGAATGAGGATATAGAAAAGGTGAGATAGAGGCTCCCTCCCCAGTACCGATCATCCAGTCAGAACATTGTTCATTGTTCTTTTCTCTTTGATGGGAGAAAAGGTGGAAAGAAGAAATAAGGGAAAAACAAGGACTAGAAAAGAAAAGGATAAACTGAGCAATTCAATCTAGAAAAGCCCTCTGAAATGAACATGTATCTTGTTAGCGGAAATTGCAGGTAGGGACCGAGGCTCGAACTGTCGTATAGGAAAAGGAAAGGGGTTTATTGAATTACCAAAGAAACACGCGGAGGGGATGAGGACAAACCGCGGGGAACGGAGGGGAGCTGGAGCACGCGGGAACGGGAGTGGGGAGCAGGAGCAGGGAGCCGCAGGAACCAGGTGAGAGCAGGAACAAAAGGGGCGATTTCAGTCCGGGGCTGGCTTAAATAGAGTAGGGGTCATAAAACCCCCTTGGAGTGAATCCTTGTCCTATAGGCCAGCAGAGGTCATGGGGGGGGGGAGGTAGTGGTAGTGGACAAGGGTCTTGCTGGTCAGGTTTTGGTCACGCTGAGGATCTCGGGAGCCGTAGTTTTCACAAGGCACCTGGAAAGGTGTGGCCTTCTGCCTGGGAGGTGTGGCCTTCTGCCTAGAACCAACATATCTCACAGTGTTTACCTTGTTTTTTTCCTTTGGTGGTACTGGGGATTGAACCCAGGAGTGCTCTACCACTGAGCTACATCCCCACTCCTCATTACTTTTTAATTTTTTTTTTTTTTTTTTGGTGGTACCAGGGATTGAACTCGGGGGCACTCGACCACTGGGTCACATCCCCAGCCCTTTTTTTTGTATTTTATTAGAGACAGGGTCTCACTGAGTTGCTAAGTGCCTGGCCATTGCTGAGGCTGGCTTTGAACTCGCGATCCTCCTGCCTCAGCCTCCCAAAGTGCTGGGATTACAGGCGTGCGCCACCGTGCCCGGCTACTTTCTAAAAATTTTTTTTTTGGGCTGGGATTGTGGCTCAGCGGTAGAGTGCTCGCCTAGCACGTGCGCGGCCCGGGTTCGATCCTCAGCACCACCTGCCAATAAACACATTGTGTACAACTAAAAGCAAATAAATAAATGTTAAAAAAAAAATTTATTTTTATTTATTTTTTTTTTTGTACCGGAGATTGAACTCATGGGTACTCCACCACTGGGCCACATCCCCAGCCCTTTTTTGTATTTTATTAGAAACAGGGTCTCACTGAGTTGCTAAGTGCCTCGCCATTGCTGAGGCTGGCTTTAAACTCTGGATCCTCCTGCCTCAACCTCCCAAACGCTGGGATTACAGGCGTGCGCCACCACGCCCGGCTTACTTTTTTTTTTTTTTTTTTTTTTTAAGGGGGACTATGCCTTTTCTAAAAAATTTTTAACCAATTTTTAAAAATATTTATTTATTTGCTTTAGTTGTATACAATGTGGTTTTAGTTTTACGTGGTGCTGAGAATCGAACCTGGGCCGTGCACATGCTAGGCGAGCGCTCTACCGCTGAGCCACAATCCCAGCCCTGGCTTACTTTTTTTTAAAGACTGCCTTTTCTTTTAATATTTTTAGTTGGAGATAGACACAATATCTTTATTTTATTTATTTTTATATGGTGCTGAGGATCGAACCCAGTGTCTCACACATGCTAGGCAAGCACCCTGCCATTGAGCGGCAACCCCAGCCCCCTTATTACATTTTGAGACAGGATCTTACTAAATTGTCCAGGCTGACCTTGAATTTATAATCTTCCTGCCTCTGGCTCCTAAATCACTGGGATTGCAGTTATGCACCCCACACTCAGTTGGAGGACCCAGGGCCTTGTGGATACTATATGAGTGCTCTACTGCTGAACCCACAGCCCTTCAGTTTACATTTCACTTCTTTATTTTACCTTATTACCCCTTTTCTTACCCTAACACCCCTCCTCCCACCCCAACTGCCCCTCCTCCCACAATGACTTCTTTTTTTTTTTTTTGGTACCAGGAATTGAACCCAGGGGCACTCAGCCACTGAGCCACATCCCCAGCTCTTTTTATTTTTTATTTTGAGACAGAGTTTTCCTAAATTGCTGAGGGCCTCACTAAATTGCTGAGGCTGGCTTTGAACTTATGATCCTCCTGGCTTAGTCTCCTAAACCACTGAGATTACAGGTGCCCAGCTCCCACAATGACTTCTAAACTATTGGTACTCTTTTATTTTTATTATTTATTTAGGGTACTTGGAATTGAACTCAGGGGCACTCAACCACCAAGCCACATCCCCAGCCCTATTTTTTATTTTATTTTATTTTATTTTTGGTACCAGGGATTGAGCTCAGGGGCACTTGACCACTGGGCCACATCCCCAGCCCTGTTTTGTATTTTATTTAGAGGTAGGGTCTCATTGAGTTGCTAAGTGCCTCACCATTGCTGAGGCTGGCTTTGAATTCGTGATCCTCCTCCCTCAGCCTCCCAAATGCTGGGATTATAGGCGTGCACCACCGCGCCCAGCTTTTGTTTTTTAATTTGGAGACAGGGTCTCTTTCAGTTGCTTAGTGCCTCACTGTTGCTGAGGCTGGCTTTGAACTTGCGATCCTCCTGCCTCAGCCTCCTGAGCTGCTGGGATTACAGGCATGCACCACCTTGCCCTGCAAATAAATCATGTTAAAAAAAAAATTTAATTTTTTTATTTATTTATTTTTTTTTGTACCGGAGATTGAACTCATGGGGATACTCCACCACTGGGCCACATCCCCAAGCCCTTTTTTGTAATTTATATTAGAAAACAGGCGTCGCATCACTGAGTTGCTAAGTGCCTCGCCATTGCTGAGGCTGGCTTTAAACTCTGGATCCACCTCTGCCTCAACCTCCCAAACGCTGGGTATTACAGGCGTGCGCCACCAACGCCCGCCCGTCTTACTTTTTTTTTTTTTTTTTTTTTTTAAGGGGCGGACTAAATGCCCTTTTTAAAAAAATTTAAATTTTAACCAATTTTTAAAAATATTTATTTATTTTTGCTTTAGTTGATACAATGTGGTTTTAGTTTTACGTGGTGCTGAGAATCGAACCTGGGCCGTGCACATGCTAGGCGAACGCGCTCTACCGCTGAGCCACAATCCCAGCCCTGGCTTACTTTTTTTTAAAAGACTGCCTTTTCTTTTAATATTTTTAGTTGGAGATAGACACAATATCTTTATTTTATTTATTTTTTATATGGTGCTGAGGATAACGAACCCAGTGTCTCCACACATGCTAGGCAAGCACCCTGCCATTGAGCGGCAACCCCAGGCCCCCCCTTATTACATTTTGAGACAGGATCTTACTAAATTGTCCAGGCTGAAAAACCTTGAAAATTTATAATCTTCCTGCCTCTGGCTCCTAAATCACTGGGATTGCAGTTATGCACCCCACACTCAGTTGGAGGTACCCAGGGCCTTGTGGATTACTATATGAGTGCTCTTACTGCTGACCCACAGCCCTTCAGTTTACATTTCACTTCTTTCTTTTACCTTATTGTATACCCCTTTTCGTACCCTAACACCCCTCCTCCCACCCCAACTGCCCCTCCTCCCACAATGACTTCTTTTTTTTTTTTGGATCCCCCAAAGGAATTGAACCCAGGGGCACTCAGCCACTGAGCCACATCCCCAGCTCTCTTTTATTTTTGTTATTTTGAGACAGAGTGTCCTAAATTGCTGAGGGCCTCACTAAATTGCTGAGCGCTGGCTTTGAACTTATGATCCCCTGGCTTAGTCTCCTAAACCACTGAGATTACAGGTGCCCAGCTCCCACAATGACTTCTAAACTATTGGTACTCTTTTATTTTTATAATATTTATTTAGGGTACTTGAAATTGAACTCAGGGGCACTCAACCACCAAGCCACATCCCCTGCCCTATTTTTGTATTTTATTTTATTAAATTTTTGGTACCATTAAGATAGGGGATTATGAGCGTCAGGGGCACTTGACCACTGGGCCACATCCCCAGCCCTGTTTTGTATTTTATTTTAGAGGTAGGGTCTCATGAGTTGCTAAGTGCCCTCAACCATGCTGAGGCTGCTTTGAATTCGTGATCCTCCTCCCTCAGCCTCCCAAATGCTGGGATTATAGGCGTGCACCACACCGCGCCCAGCTTTTGTTTTTTAATTTGGAGACAGGGTCTCTTTCTGTTGCTTAAGTGCCTCACTGTTGCTGAGGCTGGCTTTGAACTTGCGATCCTCCTGCCTCAGCCTCCTGAGCTGCTGGGATTTACAGGCATGCAACCACCTTGCCCTGCTATTTTATTCTATCTAATCTATCTATCTATTTATTTATTTGTGACAATGCTGGGATCCACCCAGTTTCCTTGAGCTTGTTAGGCAATCTCCCTACCAGTAATATACACTCTTGGTCCATATTATATTTTCATTTCTTTCTTCCTTTCTGTGATTACTGGAGATTGAACCCAGGAGTCCTTTGCTACTGAACTATATTCTCAGCACTTTTTTAAAAAATTTTAAAGTTTTGACACAGTGTCCCTGTAAAATTTTTCTGAGGCTGACCTCGAACTTGTGATCTTCCTCCTTCAGCCCCCCCAGCCACTGGTATTTATAAGCATGTGCCACCACAACCATGATCCTGTGTTTGTGTTTTCTTAAATAGCGATTCATTTATTCCCCTTTCTTAAACCGTTCTTTCATTCCCTCTTCATATTCCAGAAACATAAACTTGGCAGACATTTTTTTTGTTCCTTTTCCCCCTTCCATCTAATTTCCCTGGGAAACAATTCTACTTAGGAACCCAACAATTCAGCTTCTCCTTGTCTACATGTGGGCACTAAACACCTGATCTAGGAGAAAAATCTCAGAATCTTGCTAACTAGTATCACTTTAAATTTACACCTCCAAAACTCAACATTGCAAACTAATATTTTTTACTTCCTTAGTGAATTATCTTTCCTACTTTGTGCAATGGACTGTTTCACAAATCCCTTTTCACTTCTAAAATCTCCAACACCATCTCCACTTTCCTCTCAGCAGATGACCTTCTTGCCTCACATTTCATTTCATTGATAAAATAGATGCAACTAGCCTGTCTTATTCTTCCCATAATCAAATCCACTAGTTTATTTGTATCTATTCGCATATGCATGGCCTTCTACTTCTTTTTTGGGGTACCAGGGATTGAACTCAGAGCACTCGACCACTGGGCCACATCCCAGCCCTCTTTTGTATTTTATTTACAGACACTTGACCACTGGGCCCACATTCCCAGCCCTTTTTTGTATTTTATTAGAGATAGGGTCTCACTGAGTTGCTATGTGCCTCGCCATTAGCTGAGGCTGGCTTTGAACTCGCAATCCTCCTGTTTCAGCCTCACAAGTGCTGGGAATACAGGCCGTGCGCCACCACGCCTTCTACTTCTTTAAATTATGATCTAGAAGTATCCCTATTCCTAAGGCCTTCCCCTGAGAGCACGCACAGCAACATCTAGTTCTGCATCACAGCAACGCTGCTTTCTATACAGCTGGACAATGTGTGATGGAGTTCTGAGAAGGGTGATAAAGTAATTCAGAGGTTGGGCTGGATCACAAACAGCAGTCTAATGTTAATCCAGGGAACTGGTAGTATAGGTCAGTGGGGTGGTGGTGGATTTTTCTAGAACATTTGGTTAGTATGTATGAGGTCCTCCTGGGTTCAACTCTGTAGCACTGAAAAAAAGGGGAAAAATTTTTTCAGGTAGTATCCATCCCTGCAAGTAGCAGCTATATAACCCCAGGAATCTTCCTCTTCGTGGACTCAAGTCTCATCATAGCCCTATGCTGGGGAGACACCTCTGATACCTCAGAGACAAAGCCAACTGTTGTTGCATCAGAAAGATGCTACCGTGTTGGGCACAGGTGGCCCATCATGCCTGTAATCCAGCGGCTATGGAGGCTGAGACAGGAGAATTGCAAGTTCAAAGCCGGCCTCAGCAAAAGTGAGGCGTTAAGCAAACTCAGTGAGAACCCTGTCCCTAAATAAATTACAAAATAGGCTGGGGATGTGGCTCAGTGGGGGGGGGGGTCAAGTGCCCCTGAGTTCAATCCCTGGTACCTCTCAAACCCCCCAATAAAAAGAAAGAATGCTACCCTTCTACTCTCTCCCCAAGACCTGTTTCACTGCCAGGAATGCCCCCCCCTACTGAGACCCCATGGCTCAGGATGTCCTAACTAGTCATCACTTGTGGCAGGGATGTGCCCGCAAGTTCCAGGTGGACCTTTGGAACTGCTGGCCTGCAATGACCACCGATCAGGCTATTTCCCAAGTCTGCATTTCAGTTTATAGCAAGAGGCAGAGCAAGCCAGGGTCCAAGGGTATATGGAGCTTAACTGAGGTGAACTATGTGGCCCCTGGCAATTTTTTACTTCTTTCCCCCAGACAGTATAAATTACTCTTTTGAGTCTCCAGTAGCACTTTAGAATGGAAAAACAAAACTTAAAAGCTCCTCTTACTCTCTCTCAGAACACACGAAATAAGCCTCAATTCAACCCTGAGTTGATGTTAGTGACAATAAATAGAAACAGTGCTGATTTAGCTGGGCTTGGTGCATTCCTATAAATCCCAGTGGCTGGGGAGGGTGATGCAGGAGGATAGTAAATTTGAGGTCAGCCTCAGTGACTTAGTGGAGACAGTGCTCAAAATTAAAAATAAAGGGAGAATGGGTAGCTAAGGGACGTAGTTCAGTGGTAAAGTCCAACTGGTTCAATCCCAGGAACCACAAACAAATAAACAAACCAAAAAGAAACCGTTTGTTTTCTGTAAGAAGATCCAGATCTTGGCTTAAACCCAGAGGTTCAATTTTGGGTCAATTAATTCATTTGGAAGAATTCACTTATTCCAGATGTGGTGGCACACCCCTGTAATTCCAGTGACTCAAGAGGCTGAGGCAGGAGGATTTTAAGTTCAAGTAATTTAGTGAGCCTAAAGCAACATAGTGAGACCTTGTCTCAAAATAAAAATTAAAAAAAAAAAAACAAAAATACAAAGGGCTGGAGACTTAGTTCAGTGGTAACCCGCTGGGTTCAATCCCACAACCAAAAAAAAAAAAAAAAAGAAAAAAGAAAAATGAAAGAAAGAAAGGAAAAAGAAAAAAAAAAAAAAAACTCACTTATTTACTGACCAAATTTAAAAGAGCATAAAGCCATAAGAATTGATTTATATATTTCTACAGAAAACTCACCGTGGCCTAGACGATTCTATTAGCTGATAAAATAAAAATTATAATTATATTACATATAGTGGACTACTTTGGAAGGCAAATATGATAATTGGAAGATTTTTTAGTGAACAAGATGAAATTAGTTGGAAAAAATTATTTATTTTTATTTTTATTTTTATTGTGTGGTACCAGGGATTGAACTCAGGGGCACTCGACCACTGGGTCACATCCCCAGCCCTTTTTTTGTATTTTATTTAGAGACAGGGTCTCACTGAGTTGCTAAGTGCCTCACCATTGCTGAGGAGCTGGCTTTGAACTCGCGATCCCCCTGCCTCAGCCTCCCCAAAGTGCTGGGATTACAGGCGTGCACCACTGCACCCAGCTTAGTTGGATAATTTCATTATAATAAAAGAATTGCATCCCCCTGGCGCTTGGTGACACACACCTGTAATCCCAGCATCTAGGGAGGCTGAGGCAAGAGGATTGAGAGTTCAAAGCCAGCCTCAGCAATTTAGGGAGGCACTAAGTAACTCAGTGAGACCTGTCTCTAAATTAAATACAAAAAAAAAAAAAGGGCTGGGGATGCGGCTCAGTGGTTAAACGCCCCTGGTTCTATCCCCAGTACCAATAAATAAATAAATAAATAAGAACTGCATTCATGTGCTTTATAAAGATATAAGACAGGGGCTAGGGTTGTGGCTTGGCTCAGAAGTAGAGCGCTTGACTAGCATGTGCACGGCCCGGGTTCAGTCCTCAGCACTACATAAAAATAAACTGCATTGTGTACAACTAAAGCAAATAAATAAATATTAAAAAAAGGAGAGCCGGGCGCGGTGGCGCACACCTGTAAATCCCAGCACTTTGGGAGGCTGAGGCAGGAGGATTGCAAGTTCAAAGCCAGCCTCAGCAATGGCGAGGCACTTAGTAACTCACTGAGACCCTGTCTCTAATAAAATACAAAAAAGAGCTGGGAAGTGCCCAGTGGTCAAGTGCCCCTGAGTTCAATCCCTGGTACCAAAAAAAAAAAAAAAAAAAGGATATAAGGCAATCATTCATGTTGGTCAAACAAGTAAATCTTCCCTACATGTAGCCGGGCGCGGTGGCGCACACCTGTAATCCCAGCACTTTGGGAGGCTGAGGCAGGAGGATTGCGAGTTCAAAGCCAGCCTCAGCAATGGCGAGGCACTTAGTAACTCAGTGAGACCCTGTCTCTAATAAAATACAAAAAAAGAGCTGGGGATGTGGCCCAGTGGTCAAGTGCCCCTGAGTTCAATCCCTGGTACCAAAAAAAAAAAAAAAAAGGATATAAGGCAATCATTCATGTTGGTCAAACAAGTAAATCTTCCCTACATGTCACCAGAGAAACACAATTTTTTTTTTCAGAGGAGAGGATTCTTTGCAGATGACCTTCCAACTTCCCCCTTCTTATGAAAACAAGGTACAATTCAATTGATTAGGTTTTAGCTCTAGCCAAGTTAATATAATTGATTCTTTTTATATCCCCTTCAGCCATGTTATTATAATTGATTGGGTTAGAGTTTGATTGTGTTAGGTTCCAGCCATTTTACTTTAAGTGATTAGGTTGCTAGTGCTATAGATATGTTGATAGAATTATGTTTTTCTGAAACTACATCAGATCATTTGCTACTTCTACAGATGGCTAATCTAATCCATTACACTTTGACTTTTGCTACTTTTACCTGAGGTACACAATATTTTGGGGACTGCTTTCTGTTTTTGTGGTCACTATAAGCTAAAGAGTGGCAAGGGTTTCTAGTTGATCTTTCTTCCATCTCTTTCAATCCTTTCTGCATACACAACAATCAGATTAATCATCTTAAAATTGCTTCCCTACAACTTACAGAATACGATAAAATATTTGCAATTCATGTATCTGATAAAGGTCTAGTGTCCAGAATACACACACACACACACAATATTACATTTCAAGCCGGGCGCGGTGGCGCACGCCTGTAATCCCAGCACTTTGGGAGGCTGAGGCAGGAGGATCACGAGTTCAAAGCCAGCCTCAGCAATGGCGAGGCACTTAGCAACTCAGTGAGACCCTGTCTCTAAATAAAAATACAAAAAAGGGCTGGGGATGTGACCCAGTGGATGAGTGCCCCTGAGTTCAATCCCTGGTACCACAAAAAAAAAAAAAAAAAAAAAAAAAATTACATTTCAGGCCTGGGGGTGTAGATCAGTTGGTAGAGTGCTTGCTTAGCATGCATGAAACCCTGGATTCAATCCCCAGCACCACAAAAAACAAACGAACAAACAAAAATCTTATAATTCAACAATTAAAAAGCAACCCAACCTAAAAATGGGCCAAGGACTTGAATAAACATTCCTCCCAAGAAGATAAGCAAATGGAAACAAGCACATACAAAAAATGCTAAAATCAGGGGCTGGGATTGTGGCTCAGCGGTAGAACGCTCACCTAGCACGTGCGCGGCCTGGGTTCGATCCTCAGCACCACTTAAAATAACGCATTGTGTACAACTAAAACAAACAAATAAATTTTTTTAAAAATGCTAAAATCATTAGTCATTTGGGAAATGCAAATCAAAACCACAATGAGACACCACTTCATATCCACTAGAATGGTTGTCAAAAAATACAAAAAACTCAGAAAGTAAAAATTGTTGGTAAGGATGTGGAGAAATCAGAACCCTCATGCATTGCTGTGAACAATGTAAAATGGTAGCCATGGTGGTACATGCCTGAAATCCCAGTGACTGGGAGGCTGAGGCAGGAGGATCTCAAGTTCAAGACCAGCTTCAGCAATTTAGTAGGCCCTAAGTGACTTAGCAAGACCCTGTCTCAAAACAAAAAGTAAAAAGTGCTGGAGATGTAGTAACAGTGGTAGAGTGCCCATGAGTTCAAACCCCAGTACCAAAAAAAGAAAAAGAAAGAAAGAAAAGAATGTAAAATGGTACAATCATTGTGGAAAATAGTTTGAGGAAAATTAAACAGAATTTATCATTGCTGGGTATATATTCAAAAGAATTAAAAATGGGCACTCAAACCAAAAAAATGTACATATATATGTATATATATATTTTTTTTTTTTTTTTTTTTAAGTACTGGGGATTGAAACCAGGGGCATCCAACCAGTGAGCTATATCTCTAACCCTTTTTAATTCTTTTTTTTTATTCCTTTTTTTTTTTTTTTTTTTTTTTTTTTTTTGGTACTGGGGATTGAACTCAGGGCACTTGACCACTGGGTCACATCCCCAGCCCTTTTTTGTATTTTATTAGAGACAGGGTCTCACTGAGTTGCTAAGTGCCTCGCCATTGCTAAGGCTGGCTTTGAACTGGCAATCCTCCTGCCTCACCCTCCCAAAGTGCTGGGATTACAGGTGTGCGCCACAGCACCTGGCTGTAGATAGACAAATTTTTATTGTAAGTTCTTCCCTGACCACCCTATTGAACTTCCTATCTCCTATTCCCACCACACTATGAATAATATCATTCCAAATTGTGTTCTCCTTTTCAGCTTTAATTTTCTCCATGTCATTTATGACCATCTAACCCCTTATACAGTTTACTGTTTTAGGGGGCATTTATTGTCTGCTCCTGCCCTGAAACTAGAATGCAAATTACAGGAGAGAAAGGACTTGACTGTTTTGTTCACTGCTTTATCCCCAGGGCCTACACTGAGTGCCTGATTCATGGTTGGCTGTAGATAAACATTTTTGAATGAACAGAATAGAAATATTTGCAAACATAGCTTAATATGATTACAGTCTTGCCTTTTTTACTTTATTTATTTTGGGTGATCAAACCCAGGGCCTTGAGCACGTTAAGCAAGTGCTCTACCACTGAGCAACACTCCTAGCCTCCAGTCATTCATATATATACACACACACATACACACACACTTCTTTTTGTTGGGGGGCATACCAGGGACTAAACTCAGGAGCACTCAAACACTGAGCCACATCCCCAGCCCTATTTTGTATTTTATTTAGATACAGGGTCTCACTGAGTTCATTAAAGCCTTGTTGCTGAGGCTGGTTTTGAATTTGCCATCCTCCTGCCTCAGCCTCCCGAGCTGCTGGGATTATAGGCATGTGCCACTGTGCTGGGCCCAGTCTTACATATATTTTTTATACATAAATTTCATATATATATATAATTAATTAATTCTCATATATATAATTTCTTATATAAATTTTGTTTAGTTGTTGATGGACCTCTCTTTTTTATATATTTGTTTGTTTATGTATTTATATTCTGTGTTGAGAATTGAATCCAGTGCCTCACACATGCAAGAAAAGTGCTCTACCACTGAGCTACAAACCCAGCCCTATATTTTTTAAATGAAAAAAAAAAAAAAAAAAAAGAATCATACCACATAAATTACTCTGCAGCTTACCTTTTTTTTTTTTTTTTTTTTTTTTGGTATCGGGGATTGACCTCAGGGGCACTTGACCACTGGGTCACATCCCCAGCCCTTTTTAGTATTTTATTTAGAGACAGGGTCTTACTGAGTTGCTAAGTGCCTCGCCATTGCTGAGGCTGGCTTTGAACTCGCTATCCTCCTGCCTCAGCCTCCCAAAGTGCTGGGATTACAGGCGTGTGCCACCGCGCCCGGCTTGCAGCTTACTTTTTTTTTTTTTTTTTTTTTTGTGGTGCTGACGATTGAACCTAGGGCCTTGTGTATGTGAGGCAAGCAGTCTACCAACTGAACTATATCCCCAATCCTGTAACTTACTTTTGTTGTTTAATATGCCATTGACCTTTCTCCAATTTAATGCATATAGAACTAACATTCCCTTTAGTTACAATAATTCCCCTATGGATAGATAATTTAAAAAATTATTTTTGCCATTGTATTTTTTTCTGTACTGGGGGTTGAACCTAGGGGCACTATATCACTGAGTTACATCCCTAGCTTTTTTAGTTTTTAATTTCAGGCATGGTCTAAAGTGCTTATGGCCTCACTAAATTGATGAGAATGTCCTTGAACTTGCTATTCTCCTGCCTCAGTCCCCCAAGCCATGAGGATTGCAAGAGTGAACTACTGTGCCAATCTGTCCTTTGTTTTTAAATATTTTAGCTGTTGATAGACCTTTATTTTATTTATTTAATGTATTATGCCGAGAATCGAACCCAGTGCCTCACACATTCCAGGCAAGTGTGCTACCGCTGAGCCCCAGCCCCAGCCATCCTTTTTGTTTTAAGACAAAAAGGGTCTCACTGGTGGGGAATGATATTGGCCAAATTATACTGTTAAATTGTGTGCATGTACAGATATGTGAAACTAATCCCATCAGTACATACAACTATAAATGCACCAATTAATAAATGTGGAAAAAGAAAAAAAGACAGAGTCCTGCTAAGATGCCAAGGGTGACCTTGAACTTTTCATCCTCTTGTGTCTGTTTCTCCAGTTGCTAGGATTACAGTGTGTCCCACCATGCACTGTGCAATACACATTCTTTTCTTTTCTTTTCTTTTTTTGGTACTGGAGCTTGAACCCAGGGGCATTTAATCACTGAGCCACATCCCTAACTCCTTTTTAATATTTTATTTAGGGACAGAGTCTCAATGAGTTGCTTAGGGCCTCTCTAAATTGCTGAGGCTGGCTTTGAACTCTGGATTCTCCTGCCTCAGTATTACTTCCTGAGTAGCTATTTCCCTAGTACCCATGTACAATCGTGCACTAACAACACGCCAAAGTGGCCACCTTTCTATTCTTACATTTCTCTCTCTCTCTCTTTTTTTATGTTTATCATTATGTATTGGGGGCACTCATGTTTTTATTTCCCTAGGAGAGGATGTACCCATGTTTAATTTTATACAAGGATATTGTCAGAAACCCAGCCCCCCCATACTTTCCAAAAGGGGCAATTACCACTGAGTGTAACAGTTCTAACTCCCACATCATCTGGCCTCTCTATGGAAGCTTTCAAAGTATTTCATAATCTGGCCATGAAGTACCTTTCTAGTTTCCATTCTCTTCCCTATTTCTCTCTCTCTCTCTCTCTTTTTTAAAAAAATGTTTATCTATTTATTTATTTATTTATTTATTTATTTATTTTTGTGGTACCCAGTGGGGATTGGAACTCAGGGGCAACTCGACCCTACTGGGCCACATCCCCAGCCCTTTTTTTTTGTAACTCTTGTATTTTATTTAGAGACAGGTGGTACCGTCTCCCCAGACTGAGTTGCTAAGTGCCTCGCCATTGCTGAGGCTGGGTTTTGAAACTCGCGATCCTCCTGCCTCAGCCTCCCAAAGTGCTGGGATTACAGGCGTGCGCCACCGCGCCCGGCTTCCCAGTCTTTTCTTTTTTAACTTTAAATTTTGAGACAGGGTCTCGCTTAACTGCCCAGGGTGGCTTTGAACTTGAGATCCTTCTCCCTCCATCTCCTAAAACGCTGGGATTATAGCCACGTGCCACTGTGCCTGGCTCTCCTCCACTGATTTTTTTTTTTTTTTTTTATACCAGTGAACTGTGGCACGGGGAAAGTCAAACTTCATTAAAAGCCTTCCTTGTTGTGAAATCCCAGCATTCGGTAAACTTCTCTTTTCGCATTTTGCAACGTCTTGTCCTTATTGGAAAACCGCAGACCCTACACACTCAATACCCTCAGAGTATACCTACTCTGATCCCTTGGCCCCTCCTCCTCTCTCCTCTGGTTTCCAAAGCTCTAACATCCTGTTTCACATTGAGTCAAAGAAAATCCCGCTTTCAGAAATTCACTGGCTTCTTGTCTATTCCTATTCCTGGACCTAGCAATGTCTAGGACTCCACCTCGGGGAGGTTGTTACTGTGGCAATCAACTCCTGGAGGCCTTGATTTATACAGTTAACGTGTTGGAACATCTCTTGGCTCTAACTTTAAGATCGTGCAGACTTTCTGTGAGGATGCTTAAGGAACCTGAGCAGGCCTGATGGGAGAGCTAGCTGTTTTGGCCATAGCACCGTAAATATCAGGGAGGACCTATTGGGGGCGTTGGGAATAGGGATTAGGGTAGGAAAGATCGGTGTTTAAGGCTAAGAGAACATTGCGCCCCCTAAAGGGAGTGCGGATTAAAGCCACTAAACCAGGAGGACAATATCACGTGCTCTCCACTCTACCAATTGAAAATTAACAATCGCTTCCTCTATTTCCCCATGAAAACAACCCCGCCCCACTAACCTTCCCACCCAATTCTGTTGTGAGGTTTTGGTGTTTTATTGAGTGTTCAAGCTGACAATCAAATACCTGCGCCTTCTGTCTGGATAGCTTGCTTCCGCTTTGCAAGAGAGTATAGTTATTGGTCAATGCAGCAATGGCTGTATTTTTCTTATCCAATGATATCCATCCTGGGAGGGGTCTCATGAGGACCCAGGGCCAATCAGCAGCGGCGTTGCTTTTGCGGCTCCACGTCGGCACCAGCTGCGGGGCAAGATGGAGGCGCTGATTTTGGTAGGAGCCGGAGGGGCAGTAGAGCTGCCGCTGTGCCCAGAGGGGCGGGGAGTCAGGGTTTAGCTGACTGGGAGCGGGGAGAAAGGGGGAGTTCCGGGTAATCCTCGGGGACAGAAGGTTCTGCTGGTCGGTGTAATAAGTGTATGGCCTAGTGCAGGACTTAAAGCCTCGGTTTAGAGTGGAAGCCCTGCCGGAGAGAAAACATAGAGTCCGTAAAAAGTTAAAGGGAGCACATGGTGTCCTTAAGATCCCTAGGATTATAAGTATACTGGATTGGGATCCTTCAGGGTCCTTCCCATTGTTAGCATTGTTGATGGTATCCTGAGTTGAATTTCCCAAAACCTTCGTACTTGCCCCCGAACAGTAAAATTAGAACACAGATGTGAGGTCATCACAGACTCCTGGTGGTTTTGAGTTTGTGTGTCCATTGATAACTATTTGGCACTTTCCTTCAGAAAAACTTTTCGATTTCCTGCTAATCCTTATTACGTAGGGATGTCATGATAAAGACTTCAGCATTCCGTCAGAGTTCTGGAGTATCTGATAGAGTTAGCATGGATCATGGAGTATTTTCTCAGACTTTCTATTCTCTTCTTTTCTCTCCTCGTTTACACTTAAGGATTCCTGCCCTTGTGGGAATGGAACTCAGAATCTCTCCCATGGTAGGGAAGCCTCTACCACTGTGCTACATCCCCAGCCATGGGAATTCTTATTGTAGGACCTAGGATGCAAATTTCTCCCTCTGGTTACATGAGAATGGTGGTGGCTAAAGAGGTTCAATTAGCCCTCTAGTTCATTTAATTATTTTTGCTCATTCAAATAACATACTTATTACCCCTTCTTTAGAACTGGACTAGAGCATTTCTTTTAGAAGTGCCTATCTGGCTGTTCAGAGGGGTAGGGGTGTTTGTGTGTGAGTCTGTGTGTGTACGTGCAAGTATAAGAATTCCACCCCCCTTCCTTAATTTGAACTTTAGGCATCTTTCCAAAGAAGCTTTCTTGTCTTTTATTTTCCTTCAGACTTCATTCATCTACACATCCAGATCCTTATCACTAAAAGGGACTAATAGTTTTCTTAAGAAATATATTTTTTAGTTATACATGGATGCAATATCTTTATTTTGTTTATTCCTTTTTATGTGGTGGTGAGGATCAAACCCAGTGCCTCACATGTGCGAGGAGAGCACTCCGTCACTGAGCCACAACCCCAGCCTGGCAATAATAGGTTTAATTCCCGTATTTCAAAATGTCACAGAAAATTTCTTCTTATCATATGGGTTGGTTAAGTTTAGGTGAAAAGCTTAAAAATTAGTGGTCCTAAGTATTGTCTGTATCAGGCAGTTAATGGGTATTCTTTATTATTATTATTATTTTTAAAAATATTTATTTGCTTTAGTTGTACACAATGCATTTATTTATTTTTTTAAAAATATTTATTTATTTGCTTTAGTTGTACACAATGCGTTTATTTGTATGTGGTGCTGAGCATCGAACCCCGGCCGCGCACGTGCTAGGCAAGCGCTTTACTGCTGAGCCACAATCCCAGCCCCTTTATTATTATTATCATTATTATTTAGTACTGGGCATCTAACCCAGGGGCGCTTTACCACTGAGCTACATCTCCTGCTCTTTTTATTTTTTATTTTGAGACGGACTCACCAAGTTCCTGAGAGTCTTGCTAAGTGGCTGAGGCTGGCCTTGAACTTGCAGTCCTGTGTCAGCCTTCTGCGTTGCTGGGATTACAGGCATGTACCACCCTGCCCGGCAGTTAATCAGTGCTCTTAACCAGGTAACAAACTAGCATAGATTCTAGGGAATTGGTTTCTTTGGAAGTTTTTAGATTGTTTCATACATATATTTAAAAGGGAGTCAGTCTCCTTAAAGTCCAAGGAATGAGGAAGATATCTGGGGAGTCTTTTTTTTTGGTACTGAAGATTGAAACCAGGGGTGCTTAACCACTAAGCCACATCCCAAGCCCGTTTTTTTATTTTTTATTTTGAGCCACGGTCTTGCTGAGTTACTTAAGGGCTCACTGATTTGTTGAGGCTAGTCTTGAACTCACAGTCCTCCTACCTCAGCCTCCTGAGTCATTGCACCACAGTGCCTGGCCTGTGGAGCTCCCTTATTATTTTTTTAATTAAATATTTATTTATTTGCTTTAGTTGTACACAATGCCTTTATTTGTACGTGGTGCTGAGGATCGAACCCGGGCCATGCACGTGCTAGACGAGCGCTCCACTGCTGAGCCATAATCCCAGCCCCTGGAGCTCCCTTTTTTAATTTTTTAAAATATTTTTAAGCTGTAAAATATTTATTTATTTATTTACTTACTTATTTACTTTTGTTTATTTTTTTTTGGGGGGGGTACCGGGGATTGAACTCAGGGGCACTCGACCACTGGGCCACATCCCCAGCCCTTTTTTGTATTTTATTAGAGACAGGGTCTCACTAAGTTGCTAAGTGCCTCGCCATTGCTGAGGCTGGCTTTGAACTCATGATCCTCCATGTGGAGCCCTTTTTTTTTTTTTTTTGGTACCGGGGATTGAACTCGGGCCCTCCACCACTGGGTCATATCCCCAGCCCTTTTTTGTATTTTATTAGAGACAGGGTCTCACTGAGTTGCCAAGTGCCTCGCCATTGCTGAGGCTGGCTTTGAACTTGCGATCCTCCTGCCTCAGCCTCCCAAGTGCTGGGATTACAGGCATGCGCCACTGCGCCCGGCTTGTGGAGCCCTTTTTTTTTTTTTTTTTTAATATTTATTTATTTGCTTTAGTTGTACACAATTCGTTTGTACGTGGTGCTGAGGATCGAACCCGGGCTGCGCACGTTCTAGGCAAGCGCGTTACCACTGAGCCACAACCCCAGCCCCTGGAGCCCTTTTTTTTTTTTTTTTTTTTTTTTTTTTTGTGGTACCAGGGATTGAACTCAGGGGCACTCGTCCATTGGGTCACATCCCCAGCCCTTTTTTTTTTTTTTTTTTTTTTGGTACTGGGGATTGAACTCAGCGGCACTCGACCATGGGCCACATCCCCAGCCCTTTTTTTTGTATTTTATTAGAGACACTCACTGAGTTGCTAAGTGCCTCGCCATTGCTGAGGCTGGCTTTGAACTCGCGATCCTCCTGCCTCAGCCTCCCAAAGTGCTGGGATTACAGGCGTGCGCCACCGCGCCCGGCTCTTTTTTTTTTTTTTTGTATTTTATTTAGAGACAGGGTCTCACTGAGTTGCTAAGTGCCTCGCCACTGCTGAGGCTGGCTTTGAACTCGCGATCCTCCTGCCTCAGCCTCCCAAAGTGCTGGGATTACAGGCGTGTGCCACCGCGCCCGGCTAAGGAGCCCTTTTTAACAATGAGTTTGTGTGTAATGGTGATTCTGCTGGACCTTTGGAGAAATCTGATCAAATTATATTCTTTTGAATTTGAGCAAAATGTTAAAATCTGTCACATTTTCTCTTTCCTTAGTTCTATATCTGCTTCTCTCTTATTCCTCCAGTTTAAATCTGTGTCCCAGTGGCTTAGGAGGCTGAGGCAGGAGGATCGAGAGTTCAAAGCCAGCTTCTGCAATTTAGTGAGGCGCTAAGCAACTCAGTGAGACCCTGTCTCTAATAAAATACAAAATAGGGGTAGGGATGTGGCTCAGTGGTTGAGTGCCCCTGAGTTCAATCCCTGGTACCAAAAATAAACCATACTGATTCTTTGTTGTCAGGAACCTCTATAATGGAGTTAGGGGAAACCAAGGTATAGGGAAAAGAACTTATTAAAAGAAGTACATTGTAGCCGGGCGCGGTGGCTCACGCCTGTAATCCCAGCACTTTGGGAGGCTGAGGCAGAGGATCGCGAGTTCAAAGCCAGCCTCAGCAATGGCGAAGCACTTAGCAACTCAGCGAGACCCTGTCTCTAATAAAATACAAAAAAAAGGGCTGGGGAAGTGACCCAGTGGACGACTGCCCCTGAGTTCAATCCCCGGTACCACAAAAAAAAAAAAAAAAAAAAAAAAAAAGAAGTACATTGTAAAAACTTGGATTAGATTTTGATTTCCTTATCCTCCCAGACCTAGTCTCTTTCTGATGTTACTGTAGGTTTTCTCATTGGGGCCTTTCCACTTTTTCAATCTGTAGAATTGTCCTTTCAATCATCTGTTACATAAAGCTTTTCTTGGGGACCAAGAAAAAGTACCAGCATGTATCAGTTCCAATTTTTGTGCTGATCTCCAGGTTCTTGGGATATTAAACCAATTATCTTTCTTCCCCTGTATCATCTATCCAACACTTTTTTTTTCTCTTTACAATTTTAATTTAATTTGGACTCCAATTAAGAATTTGTATTCCTTTCCCACTATTCCAACCTTTCTCAACTGGAGTTCTGAGAGAGGATTAAGTCCTACTGCTTTAAGGCATTCATTGTGTATAAGGGATCAACTTCTCTGTATCCACCATGGCATTATTTTGTACCATTTTTGGGAAAAGTGAGAAAATGATTACTTAAATATTATTATATATTTGGTGATTCAGATGAAGAGTCTTAGTTGAGAATCAAGTAATTGTTCCTAGATCTCTACTTCTCACTACCCTAACATACTGGCCCACAAAATTCAGCTTCATCTTATTTAGAGTCACCTTTTCTCACTGCTTCTTTTCCTCTTATTTTTTTTGTCTTTTTACTCAGTAGTATTTCCTGATTCTTGTCTTCATCTTCATTAGTACTTCAAAAGTACAGGGGATTCCTGGATCTTACCTTAGATCTCTACAGAGCTAAAGAGTTTACTGTACTGGCCAGTCCGGTGGCCAGCACTTTTATAATCCCAGCCTCTCCGGAGGCTGATACAGGAGGATCAAGAGTTCGAAGCGAGGGCTGGGGTTGTGGCTCAGAGGCAGAGCGCTCACCTAGCATGTGCGTGCGCAGCCGGGTTCGATTCTCAGCACCATGTAAAAATAAATGCATTGTGTACAACTAATTAAAAAAAAAAAAATTCAAAGCCAGCCTCAGCAATGGTGAGGTGCTTAGCAAGTCAGTGAGACCCTTTCTCTAAATAAAATACAAAATAGGGCTGGGGATGTGGCTTAGTGATTGAGTGCCCCTGAGTTCAATCCCCAGTACCAAAAAAAAAAAAGAGTTTCCTGTACTAGGATACTATTTAACAAGTCACTCCTTAGAGAGGGCAAACTCCTAAAGTACTTTGGGCTTCCTACTCTTACATTTCTATTTGCTGATTCAGCTGGACCTCTGGAGATATCTGATCAAAATGCATTCTTCTCACGTATACTATGCATATAGCTATAGGATGTTGAAAAGGGAAGGGTAAGATGGACAGGGTCAAGAAATTGCTGGGCGCTGGGGGTGGTGGGGCATGCCTGTAATCCCAAGGGCTTGGGAGTCTGAGGCAGGAGGATGGAGAGTTCAAAGCCAACCTCAGCAACTTAGGCGTTAAACAACTCAGTGAGACCCTGTAAAAATACAAAATAGGGCTAGGGATGTGGATCAGTGGTTGATTGCCCCTGAGTTCAGACCCCGTACCGAAAAAAGAAAGAAAAAAAAAAATTGCTGGGCTCTATGGCACATGCCTATAATCCCAGCAGCCTGGGAGGCTAAGTCATGGAGATAGTGTGTTCAGAGCCAGCCTCAGCAACTTAGTGAGGCCCTAAGCAACCTAGCAAGACCCTGTCTCTAAATAAAATATAAAAAATGAGCTGGAGGGGCTGGGGTTGTGGCTCAGCAGCAGAGTGCTCGCCTCGCACGTGTGCGGCCCGGGTTTGATCCTCAGCACCACATAAACATAAATCCGTTGTGTACAACTAAAGTAAATAAATAAATATTTTTTTTAAAAAAGAGCTGGAGATTGAACTCACCACTGAGTTCAGTTCCTGCTATAAGACAAAAAAGAATAGAAAAAAGAAATAATCATCAAAATTTGCTCTGATTATGGAAATTTCTAAATAACAGTAGATTTTCATTTTTTAGGTACCGGACAGTGGGTCATATTTCTTAAATAATCCAGTCCTAGCTTTCAAGTAGATTTGTCTTACCTTTCTGAGGTCTCCTTGTAGTCTCCAAGGAAAAAGACTCTTTCATCTGCTTCAGTTACCAGGGCTTAATAATAATGCTCTTCAGCCTGCAACTTTTGGACTCAGCTTCCTCTCTCCTGCTATTTCTGCTGGTTCTCCCTTTTTCACTTGAAGGGGGAGGAATTTCTGTAGTTCACTATTCTCCACTAATAACCTTTGGAAGCCAGGTACAGTGGCACACACCTGTAATCCCAGGAGGCTGAGGCAGGAGGATTGGGAGTGCAAAGCCAGCCTCAACAATGGCGAGGTGCTAAGCAACTCAGTGAGACCCTATCTCTAAATAAAATACAAAATAGGGCTGGGGATGTGGCTCAGTAGTTGAGTGCCCTTGAGTTCAATGCCCACCACCAAAAATTAATTAATTAATTAATCAATCTATGGAATCTTGCTGGGTGTGGTGGCGCATACCTGAGATCCCAGTGACTTGGGAGGCTGAGGCAGGAGGATTTCAAGTTCAAAGCCAGCCTCAGCAATTTAGGGAAGCCCTAAACAATTCAGTGAGACCTAGTCTCAAAAGAAAAAAAATAAAAAGGCAGGGGACTGTGGCTCAGTGGTTAAATGCTCTGGTTCAATCCCCATTACCAACAAAACAAAAACAAAACCTGTACTGAATCTTAAAGATAATCACCTACCCCTTCCTTCCTCCTTTACTTCCCCCCCCCCAAAAGCTGAATTACTCCAATAGTTTAGATCCTTAAATCTTTGTAGATGGGTTTCATTTTTCCAGTGCTTTATAGGCCAAGCTTTAATTCTATTCTTTCTCTCTCCTTAATAACTTTACTCTAAAACAATGACCAAGACTCAGGTTCTAAGCCTCACGAAAAAAAATCAGGCCATCCTAAGTGCACAAGGATGTGCATATATATGGAAGAAGAAACTATGCAGAATACATCAATGACTCTTAAAGGGTGATATTGTTCTATGGCCTTTGCTTCCTGAATCATCTTAATGGGGCTTTTGTTAAATTCCTTTGGCACTAACAGTAGAGGTACTTGGCCTAAATGCCCCCTCCCCCTGCTTTGGGCAAAGGTATCAATTACATTAAGCCCCCAAAGCACTCCCATCTCATTCCTGGCAGTCCCCTGTGCCCCTCTTCCAGCTGCGTCCTTGCTGGTGCCTGGCCCTTCCATTTCGTTAGGAGAAGTAATCTCCTCATTCCTGTGCTGTGGAGATATATATTTCTCGGCTAGGACTTGAGCAGTGCCAGCACTGCCCCCGGTGAGGTCCCTGGCAGCCATAAAAATTTTTATTGTGATTATGTTGGTGTCGGGGTGTCCATCTGGGTTATTGCACACCTAGTTTAATTGATTGAAGTTTAATTTATTGACACTTCAAATTAAATGATCAGAATAAACTGTGCTGTTACTCTGGCCGGCTTGTTTTAATGGTTGATTGCTGGAAGCAGACCTTGGCTTGAACTAAAACCCCCAAAGAGCAATTGACGCTGCTTCTAACTCTCCCCATGTCTTGCCCTCCAAGAAGACCTCGTTATAGATTTCCGACATATTTATATATATTTTTTTCCCTCTCCTTCACAGTAGTGGGAAAGAGTTGGTCCCTGGCAAAGTATAAATTATATCAAAGGTCTAGGGGAGCTGCCACATGGTCAAAAGAAGAGGAAGGGGCCTCTATGAGAAGAAAACCAGACCCTTGAGAAGCCAGGTCCTCCCTGGGAGGCAGAAGATGAGTGCAATTATTCGGATATTTGAGGGAGCCTACTGGTATGGTAGGTTTAGGGTCTTTATTTGGCACCAGGGATTGAACACAGGGGTGCTTAACCACTGAGCCACAATCCTAGCCCCCCCCCCCCTTTTTAATTATTTTTTATTTTGAGACAGGATCTTGCTAAGTTGCTTAGGACCTCACTAAGTTGCTGAGGCTAGATTTGAACTTGTGATCCTCCTGCCTCAGCCTCCCAAGCCACTGGGATTATAGGCATGGCCACCGCACCTGGCTAGAGTCTTTTTCATCTAGATTCTTGCTACTGTTTCTTTACTGCACTGATGTGGCACGTGGCTTGGTTAGGGTCAGGTTATTGACAAGACCACTGGTGAAAAGGGGCACTAGAGGAGGCAAATAAAAGATGGAATAAGAATAATAAAAAGTCAGTTCCTACCCACCCACTTAAATGCTAGAGTAATTAGGAAGAGGGAAGGCAGTGTGCCCCTAGGGCAGCTGATGAAGATGGATTGGGTGGCTGAGTCCGTTTACATTATGAGATGCCCATGCTGGCAAGGGCCCTCTCACAATTTTGCCTCTCCTGCTTCTGGGCAGAATGGCTTTCTCTCACATCAGAGTATTAGAAGAATCTCTCCTGTCCTTAGATTCCCTAGCCTCTTTGGCTTCTGCTGGTGTTTGACCTCCCCTTCCCTTCAGGAAGTCCTTCCTGTTGAGTAACCTAAGTCGTATAGGCTGCAGAGGAAACCTGTCTCCTCATTCATTTGGCTGCTTTTTTTTCCCCCCACTCTCTGTCAGTTTAGATGTCCCCATCCATAACCAATAGGTCTGGATAGTTCTGACAGTGAATTTTCTCCAACTCCTTTCCTATTGTGTAGTTTTTAGAGAGAGATACTAAAACCAGAGAGGAGAGCAATTCTGCCTTAGTGGTTGATTTGGGGGTGTAAATAGACTGAAAAGTAAATACAGGCTGTCAGTTCAATCTTTCAGAGACTAACATTGTTTTTAGGAGCAGATGGTGGGGGCAGTGGGTTACATCATGATACAAATCATGACCAAGAATGCATCAGAAATGAGTCTAGTTCCATTTGCCTGTTTCCTTTGCTGAGTGATATTTAAGGGAGGGCTTCTGAATTACCAGACTGGGGCAGCAGGAAGTTCTAATACTGCTCTCAGGCCTCAGATGTGGAATATAGTCTAACTTCCGCTTGTTCAGCTCATCTTTCTTCCCATCAGTGCTGTATCACTGTCCCTTATTTCTGTGAATCTTTCACTTCCATGACGGTTGAAGAGTCAGGGACTGTGTGACCAACCACTAGGAAAATTTCTACAGCAGAAAGCCTTTCTGAGTTATAAGAAAGGACCTAAAACTTTGCATTTCTGAAGAGTCTGAGGCTTGTTCATCTTCATCCTGTCGGTTTTACAGTCAGCGGATTCAGCCATTGAAAGCTGGAGGGGATATAGTGCTGGTGTTTACTCCCCCTGCTGGCTGTGTTAGTTTTCTCAGCCTTATTAATTTCTGAAGGCCACACCTGTTTATTGAAATCATTAACTTGTGCAAGGCAACAGGACTAATTTATAAAAGTATTCATCATTTCTCCATTTTTTTCCTCCATTTTCCACATTATTATATTATCCTCTGAGACAAACTTATTTAATTGTAAACCCAATTCTGTGAACTTGAAATCATAAGTTCGTGTGTATTTTGCTGGGAGCAAGGTCCATAGATTTCATCAGCTTATAAAGGGGGAAGGGAGTTTTCAGTTACTCAAAAAAGGTATTAACCTTGCCGGGTGTGGTGGCGCATGCCTGTAATCCCAGCACTTTGGGAGGCTGAGGCAGGAGGATCGCAAGTTCAAAGTCAGCCTCAGCAATGGCAAGGCACTTAGCAACTCATTGAGACCCTGTCTCTAAATAAAATACAAAAAAGGGCTGGGGATGTGGCCCAGTGGTCGAGTGCCCCTGAGTTCAATCCCTGGTACCAAAAAAAAAAAAAAAGGTATTAACCTTAACTGATCTAGGTCAAGCCTCTTACTTCTCCCATGAGGAAGCTGAGTTTTGGAGAAAAAGGGAGAACTTGAGTATAGCTGATCAAGAACGTAATACAGGGGCTGGGGTTGTGGCTCAGCGGTAGAGTGCTCGCCTAGCACGTGCGCGGCCCGGGTTCGATCCTCAGCACCACGTAAAAACGCATTGTGTACAACTAAAAGCAAATAAATATTAAAAAAAAAAAAAAAAAAAAAGAACGTAATACAAAGATTGTAGGAATTTAGAGACATTTTCTCCTGTAATAGCAGAACTCTTGGTGACTTAGCTTGCCACGTTTTGTATCTGTGTTGGCTAGGGAGATTCTTTCTAGGTGTCTTCCTGCCATTAGTTCTTCCTAAGACTTGTGTGTTCAGTATACTCTTTATAACCAATATTTGGTCTCATGTCAGCCTGGGTAATGTTCTGTGGTACCTGTGGCTCCTAATCTAGAGCACTGCTTTGTTTCCCTTCATGCTGGGGATGGAACCCAGGGCCTCTCCTGCACTCAATCACTGAGCTATATCCCAACCACTGAGATATATACCCAGCCCCTGAGCTATGCCTCTTGAATCTAACTGCTTGTCCTTGTTAAAGCCCTTAGCTAATTCTTTTCTCATCTGAAGTCAGAAGTTTTGTGGCTTGCAAATTGGAGCCCTCAGCCCTTAAGGAGCTTTTAATTGTAAAAACATTGGCACAGAATCAGGGAGCAAAATACCTGCTTTAGCCATGTGCAGCTGGGAGTGGTATCTAGGAATTTCTCCTTTGAGTTTTTACTGTCTTGGTTTTACTTTATAAATAGGATTGAGAGAAGAGCATCTTCTAGTTTCTGATTGGTTGAGACCTATTGCCAAACCAGAATATACCCTTTCAGTGTGGCCCCAAGAATTTCTCTTTAAGTAAGGAATGAAGAACTTTCCAGGAATCTCATCCAGATTCTTAACCTGTTGCTCTTTTGGCTTTGTAGGTTACATATTCTAACTCCATGAATGGTTTTAGATTTTGCCCCCTTAGCAATAGCTCCAAATATCCTGTCTATCTGCCATAAATACCATTCCTCCAGTCTTTTGGTGGCATATCAAGATATGCCTCAAATGTTACACTCCAAAGTATTTTCTTACTATATAAAACTATATAAACAGAGTAACTCAGTGAGTTTTAAAACTCCATCTTTACTAGTTTCACTTAAAAGACACACAAATATTGAAGTTTTTTTTTTTTTTTGTACTGGGGATTAAACAACCAAGGGACACTTGCCCATTGAGCCACACCCCCAGCCCTATTTTGTATTTTATTTAGAGACAGGGTCTCACTAAGTTGCTTAGCGCCTTGTTTTTGTTGAGGCTGGCTTTGAACTCCTGTCTCTGTCTCCTGGCAGCTGAGATTACAGGGGTACATCACACCTTTATAGAGAGCTGCCTTTTAAATACTTTTAATGACTGTAGTCCTGAGCAAGCTGCAGGTCATCCAGAGGCCCACAGGGGGCAGCACTAGGAATGACCCCACCTCCACTCCACCGCCTACAGTCCTCTGTGTGCAGAGGGAGAGGGTTCTGGAAGACAGTGTTTTTCATCAGGTTTCAGAAGCCCTTGATAGAGATTGAAGACACATTTGCAGCAGCCTCATTTGCTAATTTTGTGGTGTTTCAGCTGTCCTGAGCAGAGCATTAGTTTTTTTGATCATAAAAACATGCATAAATATCTGTGAGCAAGCCACCCCTCCTACAAGCCAATCTGCCTGTACACCACTTCCAGGCACCATTAGCATTTGAGGTGAAGTTCTGTTATACACTCAGGCTGTGGCTCTCTGAAAGTCAGTGCATCACAGAACTTTGTCTCGAAAGCTTTCTAGCAGCTACCTATTTTGGGAGTAGGAGGGAAGAATTGACCTTTTAAGTCCTTTGAATATGGGCCTAAGCTTGTAGGATCTTTCTTTTTTTTTTTTTTAATATTTATTTATTTACTTTAGTTGTACACAATGCAATGCATTTATGTTTACATGGTGCTGAGGATCGAACCCAGGCCGCGCACGTGCTAGACGAGCGCTCTGCTGCTGAGCCACAACCCCAGCCCCTAGGATCTTTCTTAACAATCAGCATTTAATATGCTACAAGGTCAAGCCTAGTCCATTGTCTAGGAAGCCCATTTCTCAGTAGCTGGGAGTTATTTATAAACTTGCCCTTTGCAAAAACTTAAAATGAAATTACATTATCAGTAATGGCTTCTGGGGCCTTTAAACTGGTTGGTTTTATGGCATGAGGGGAAATCCTGGCCCTCCCCACTCCGGGGAGGTAAAGGCCCCAGGCTGAAGTGGAACTAGCTACAGTCAGGAGGTGGCAGAAGTAAAGAAGCTGCTGCTGCCTTTAGCAGTAGTAGAATGGAAATTTCAAGCAGCATTGAGGTTCTTGCCTGCATTTCTAGCTATTTTTAGTCTGATTCTTCTTTGGAAGTTTGAACTAGCCAAGCTTTTTTGTCATGCCTTCTTTCTTCTTCCATAGTTTTTAATACATTGAATCTGGACTTTGTCCTTGCCTTCCTCAGCCAATCTTTTATCCTTCCCAGGAAGACCCAGTGTCTCTCTTTTGGGGTTTCTTTTAAGCAGGTATTCTAGGAAGCCAGTGAAAAAAGCCAGAAAAAGAACCCAGGGAATGTGTTTCTCTCTTTGCCAGCATAGCTTTTTAGGCACTAGTACCATATTTGCCACAAAACATTGACTTTCACAGTTGGCTTGTGGCCAGTATGGCTTTTCTTTTCTTTGGGTTCCCATACCTTCTAAGTATACCAGATTCTGTGCCTTCAAGAACCAGTCACCTATGCCTGATTAAGGTCCAGGTTAAACAAGTGGGCTTTTCTCTAAAGTTGCAGTGAATGGAAAGAGGGACAAAGCCAAGGATTTTCAAGGGAAAAGGTTGCAGAAAAAATGATTTCTTCTCAATTTCCTTTTTTTGGACTTCTTTTTTTTCCATTAAGTAAACTCATTTCACTGAGTGTGGTGGTACATGCCTATAAACCCAGCTGCTCTGGAGACTGAGGCAGGAGGATAGCAGGTTTGAAGCTAGGTTGGGCATCTTAGTGAGACCCTATCTCAAAATATGAGAAAGCTAAAAGGTCTGGGGATGTACCTCTGTGGTACAATGCCCCTGGATTAAATCCCCAATACTGAGGGGGAAAAAATAAAGAATAAAAACTGGTTGCAGGAGCCGGGTGCAGTGGTGCACTCCTGTAATCCCAGCACTTGGGAGGCTGAGACAGGAGGATCGCGAGTTCAAAGTCAGCCTCAGCAATGGCAAGGCACTTAGCAACTCAGTGAGACCCTGTCTCTAATAAAATACAAAAGGGCTGGGGAGGTGGCTCAGTGGTCGAGTGCCCCTGAGTTCAATCCCTGGTACCAAAAAAATACCAACTGGTTGCAGTGGCACACATCTGTAATCCCAGTGACTTGGGAGGCTGAGGCAGGAGGATTGCAAGTTTGAGACCAACCCCAGCAACTTATTGAGGCCCGGAAGACTTAGCAAGACCCTGTCTCAAAATAAAAAATCAAAAGGGCTGGGATGTGGCAGTGGTTAAATGCCCCTGGTTCAGTCTCTGGTACCAAAAAAAAAGAAAAAAAGAAAGAAGGAAACTCATTCTCAATTCACTAACAGGGAAACCCTTTGGTGTCTTCCTCTTGGTGAATCTAGGAGCTAAGTTGCTATGGAACAGAGGCTACTTTATGGGAAGATCTTTGAGGAGCTAGGTAGGATTAGGAAAGCTGCCTGTATTTGTGACCTTTTAGACTAGACCCTAGAGGACTTCCCTCTGCTAGACAACTACTTCCTGGTTGGAGACAGGAGTTCCTTCTATCTTGTTTATTCCAGAATGCAGTGTATATGGAGGGCAGCTCTAAGGATTGCTTCTCAGAGGAGAAGTAAGGTCAGTAGTAATATCACCCCAAATGGTCACACTAGAAAAATCCACTTATATGTGGAAATCTAATTATAAGAATTCCCTTAGAGCTGGAGTTGTAGCTTAGTGGTGGAGTGCCTGTCTCACACGTGTGAGGCACTGGGTTCAATTCTCAGCATCACATGTAAAAAAATAAGTAAAGGTCCATTGGCAACTAAAAATATATGTTAAAAAATTCCCTTAGGTGCTTACTACATCAAGAAAATTTTATTTTCGGGCCAGGGATATAACTCAGATGGTAGAGTGCTCACATTGCATGCACAAAGCCCTGGGTTCAATCCCCAGCACACACACACACACACACACAAAAAAAAAACCTTTATTTTCTCCATAATTGAACAGGCATTATTCTGGACATTCAGATCGGTGAACAAAACAAAAATAACAACAACAAAAAATTGCAAAGTCGGGTGTGGTGTGGTGGCACGCGCCTGTAATCCCAGCACTTGGGAGGCTGAGGCAGGAGGATCACGAGTTCAAAGCCAGCCTCAACAATAGTGTGACCCTGTCTCTAATAAAATACAAAAAAGGGCTGGGGATGTGGCCCAGTGGTTGAGTGCCCCTGAGTTCAATCCCCGCTACCAAAAAAAAAGAAAGTTGAGAAAGTTGACATTTCTTATCACCTTGTTGTCAAAAGGCTGGGGTTCCCTTTACTCCCATTCTAAACCTCCCCTTGCCCCTCCTGAGCTAGGGTAGGGTTGGTTTCTCACTGGGGAACCTACACCTTCTGGAGCCACATGAGCCAGTTTACCTTTGTAGAGGCTGTAGTTTCTGGATCTTTGGCTATAATTTTTTCTTCCTTGTTCTTGGGTCTTTGTTAAACATGTGCTTAGAGAATGTGTTTGAGGAGTAGGGGTTTGCTAAGTGAGGCCAGGAAAGAAGTAGCAAAACAACAGCTTCATTTCATAGCACAGGGGATCTCAATCGTTAGTAGTGTTGATTACAAAGTCAAGGAATGTGAGGTAGCAAATGCCTTCCATACAGGTACCACTGCTGTCCCTGTCTTCTCCTCTTTCCCCTCACCTAGTAAGCTGATTAAAAGAGAGTGAGCACCAGGCCACTGCAGCTTTTTGTTTTTCTGTGCTCTTATCACTGAGCTGTAACAGCTGCAACCAGCCCACCACTGAGCTTTGCAAAGAGGTATATTTGCAGTTGATGAAGGGAATTAAATGTAACCCTTTAGACTGAGGCTGTGATTCCCTTATGAGAGCCAGTATTCTTTTTTATTTTTTGGTGCTGGGGATGGAACCCAGGACCTCAAGCAGGCTAAGTGCATTTTCTATCACTGAGCTAATAATCCCTAGCCCCTCAGTTTGATTCTTGATAGTGAAAGAAAACTCCCCTCTTGCTTACTACCTCCAGTCTCCAGGGTGTTTCTCAAATTTTCTTACCACCCCCAAAATTCAGATTGGTTTTTGTCCTAGCAAGTTAAGTGGTAGTGACTAGGATATAGTGGAGGAATTGGGCTTGGTAGGAGAGTTTTGGGGCTGTGTCTGTCTCTCTGGGCTGCATTCAGAACTGGTGTGTGTGTGTGTGTGTGTGTGTGTGTGTGTGTGAGAGAGAGAGAGAGAGAGAGAGAGAGAGAGAGAGAGAGCACATAAACACTTATTTTCCTCTGTTTAGTGTGTGGGTGGTTTAGGGAAGGCTTGCTTTATGCCTCTGCATTGCTACTGCATTGGGACTGCAGAAACTTCCAGGTATACTAGGGCATTCAATTCTATTTTCAAATGGCCTCATGCAATGCCTATTAATTAATCTGGTCACATTCCATACCCACCTGTGTGGAAGACCAGGGAGGGATGGTAATTTGGAAAATAACTGTACCACAATGTTTGGAAATAACAGCATGACCTACCTTGACTAAACTCTCTGTGAGTCAGACGCTTCCTCTGTTGCTGCCTTGGAGTCCTTTGTTGAAATGCTCCCTCCCCCAGGGCCCTCACTACTTGATCATTCTCAATGGGAAATGTCAAAATCTAACTGTGTCAGGGAAGTGGGGGACATAGAGAGTCACCTCTGTAACCCCTTACAGCCACAGTGCGACTAGGGAAAATTATCTGAGGTGCCAGTAGTGGTGGGAGCCTTCAGGACTGAAGGTATGTTCGTATCTCCTCAGGAACCCTCCCTGTATACTGTCAAAGCCATCCTGATTCTGGACAATGATGGAGATCGACTTTTTGCCAAGGTGAGATTCCCTTCCAAATTAGTTTAGGAGCAGAACAAAGACATTGTGAGCTTGGAATCTTGAGACTGGCCCTATTACTCATATTCTTTGATAGTAATAGTATAATTTTGAGAATCTTCCATCTCCCTTTGACTACTCCAGATAAAAACCTCAGTTTTCTTTGGTCTCCCAGCTGCACTGTTCTCCTACTTGCTGTCCTCAAACTTTGACTTCCATTGTTACCCACATCAGAGCTGGGAGAAGCTTTGGAACATTGGTTCCTGAACAAAGCAGTATCTAGATGTTAGGAGCACTCTGCCTATGTTCATCATTCCTACCTCCTTCCCTCCTACCCTGTCACCTGCTTGGATTTTCCCAGGGGATTCTTTTGTGGTTCCAGGGTTCCAGCTCTAGATTTACAGGATTCTTATCTCTTGACTTCCCAGTATGGTGATTTTAACTTTGGATCTTTTGAAAGAGAGGAAAAAGGACACCCCTCTCTTCCCTCCATATTCTCCCCCTCTTGTAGAAATTTCTTCTGTCCCTGGTGTATTAACTCCGGGCGAGCGTAGCATAAATCAATCAGCAGGTAGAGATTAGTTTAGAATTCACCAGCTGTTCCTCCCTGTAATTGGATGTAACTATGCAGGACACCTTTTGAAACAGTTATCCAGTTACTAAATGCCAGACCTGTCATAGGTCTTCAGCTGACTGCGACGGATTAGCCCCTAAAGAGCAGAACGATTTAGCAGCCTGCATCTCCACCCCCTTGCCAGGGAGAGCCTGGGAATAGGCTCAGCAATGTGCTAGACTGCCCCCTGCTTCTCTTAGTTTGCAGAAAGGAAAGTTGAGACTTAAGAGATCACAGGGCAGGGCTCACCTTGCTATGGAGGAGGTTTTTACAGTCTTTCCTCATTCCTCAGCTTCATACAGTGAGGGAGTGTCTGAGGGAGGGTCTGAGGAAGAGTTCTGCCCTTCTAGTCTTTGTTTCCTCTGGCATTGCTCCCTGACAGGGCAGCTCCCCAGAAGCACTGGTGGGAATGATCTTAGGAGAGCTCTCCTAGAATGCAGATAGAAGCAGGGCCTCATCACCAGGCGTGGTGGCACACACCTTTAATTTCAGTGACTCAGGAGGCCAAGGCAGGAGGATCACAAATTCGAGGCCAGTCTCAGCAACTTAGTGAGGCCCTAAGCAACTTAGCGAGACCCTGCCTCAAAATAAAAACATAAATAGGGCTGGGATGTGGCTCAATGGTTAAATGCCCCTGGGTTCAATCCCTGGTACAAAATTAAAAAAGCAGGGCCTTATTATAGGGCTGGTAGGCCGTTGCCCACCATCTTAGAAATGTGAAGTGGGATTGCTTATAGCAGGATACTTTAATTCTTTCTTTAAATTTGATTACTCACTGCTCATTCTCTGCCTCTTTAGCCCTTCCTCCTCATGTCAGTATTTCTCCCTCACCCCATGCCTTGAAGGAGAGAAATCCAAGATCCCAGGGCAAAGTGTAGTCACTAATCATTCTGGGCTCCCAGCTCTAATGACCCAACCCTGTCTCCTTTCCCTCTGACCAGTACTATGACGACACCTACCCCAGTGTCAAGGAGCAAAAGGCCTTTGAGAAGAATATTTTCAACAAGACCCATCGGACTGACAGTAGGTCATTTTCCTTTCACTACTCCCTGTATTGGGGGTGAACCATGGTGGGAAGGGGGTGGCAGCAGGACTGCAGAAAAAGGATAAAATGACTACCTCCTTTTCCTTTTTTTCATCCTCCCCTCATATAATAAACTCTTCAGAAATGTAATGGGGAGGTGAGTGTACCTCACGCGGGAATACCGTGCTGGAAGGTTGGCTGTTAGCTACCTGTCTAGTCCCTGGATTTATGAGCCTCACTTGACAAATTTAACTGCAGCTCTGCTTATTGTACCGCATCCATTAGGGCAGGTAAATGGAAGTCTGTAAAGGTGACCGCTCTGCATTTTCACCTCCGAAGGATCGACTAGTATCCTGTCTCATATACAAGGAGGGAAATAAGTGTAGTGGGTAGGAGTGGGGGAGGGAGGTTAGAAGAGGAGATACATTTAGATTCCCCCCAGTTCAAATTTCCCTTCTGATACCACCCAAAAAGAATAGGTCAACTAAAGTCTTTGGAGGTCATTATAGCCTGCCTTACCTTGGCCCCAAACAACTGGATACCAGGTGTTCCCGTTAACTCCTCCTATTGCACTTCCTCATCTCAGGCTACTCACTGTTTCCACCTTTCTCCCCCCAGGTGAAATCGCCCTCTTGGAAGGCTTGACGGTGGTATATAAAAGCAGTATTGATCTCTATTTCTATGTGATTGGCAGCTCCTATGAAAATGAGGTGAGAATCCCCAGCCCTTTTTACTATCTTTGATCTACTTCCTAAACCATAGGCAGGGCAGGATGTAGCTGTTTGTTTTGGGCTTAGGAGAGCCGCATTCCTCTGACTTTTGACAGGGCTAACCAAGGGGTCAGAGAGCTCCACCATGGCCCCACGAATGAATCTGCCTAGAAAGGAAGTTTTCCCACTTCCTTATTTCTATATAGAAGACACAATATAGGTTTTAATATCCTTCCCTGCACAGTGGTTTTTTTTTTTTTTTTTTTTTTTTGTGGTACCGGGGATTGAACTCAGGGGCACTTGACCACTGGGTCACATCCCCAGCCCTTTTTTGTATATACTTAGAGACAGGGTCTTACTGAGTTGCTAACTGCCTCTCCATTTCTGAGGCTGGCTTTGAACTCGCAATCCTCCTGCCTCAGCCTCCCAAGTGCTGGGATTATAGGCGTGCGCCACCGCGCCCGGCTCTGCACAGTGTTTTTTAAGATGGATTTCTGAGGTGTGGTCAAGGTTGGGGTCGAGATGCTGGGTCCTGCTGTGAATGGTGCATACCAGGCTGGGTTTGAGCTAATGAGCAGACATTCTGGGTCATGCGGAAGCCATACAGTATGAATGGGTCGCTTGATGAAGTCATACAGTGTGAATAGGATTATGGATGAAGTCCTAGCCTGCTTCCTATATTCAGGAGAAACCATTTGTGTCAAGTAGTAGCAACTTCCATAAGAGTAGATAGGTAAAAATAAGCCCCCAGAAAATTTTCAGCAAAAGTCAAAGTCTTGCCCCAGTACATTGTTGTTTAAACCTTGCAGTGCTTCTGTGAGTAGTAGGTGTCAGTGCTTTTTTTTACCAATGAGGAAACCAAATCATGAGGAACCATAACATTATTTGTTTGTTACCACTGTCAAAACTACAAAAGTGGTAGTTTCATATGGTTCAACGATATAATTCTGTCAGGGCCATATGTATAGGAAATGGCTCAGCTGGGGTTAAACCCAGGTCTGTCTGACTCAAAAGCCCGTGCTTGAGCTGAGGGTACACTTAGTTGGTGGAGTGTGCACTGAGCATGTTCGGGGCCCTGGATTGGATTTCTAGCCCTACAGGGGGCAAAAAAAAGGACATGCTCTTCCCACTGGCCATGCTGTCTTTCTCCGACCTTAGCAATGATTTTTCTCTGTACATAAGATATCAGATAACACATATACAGTTGGTAAAGATATGTGGAGGGCTGGGGTTGTGGCTCAGTGGTAGAGCGCCTGCCTAGCATGTGTGAGGTACTGGGTTTGATCCTCAGCATCGCATAAAAAAATACATAAATAAAGTTATTTAAAAAAAAAAAAAGGCATGTGGAGGACTACAAAGTTTTATTTAAACTTCTGGCTAAAAGAGGCCTCAAATTGTGGGATGGTATGGCAGAATTCACTTCTGTGAGAAACCATACATCCTTTTCCTGTTTTGTATTCCACCTTATGTTTCTGGTCCTTTTAGAAAGCCCGTGTATTTTAAGGGTTAATGAATTGGAGGGTTTTGCTTTTGGGGAGCAGTTTGTAGGGCCTTGATCCTTCTCTTTCTTTCTCTGTGTCTCAACAGTTGATGCTTATGGCTGTTCTGAATTGCCTCTTTGACTCCTTGAGCCAGATGCTGAGGTAAGCAGCCATTCTTAATTTTGGTTTGGGAGAGAAAGTAACTATTCTTCAGGCCCAAGGATTTGTGGGGGATCAGCAGAGGCTCCAGGGAGTTGATTTAGTTTAAGAAGTGGGCTTATTATTTCAGAGTATTCCCAGTGGATGGAGGGGAAGGACTGGATGGAGAGCGTGTCCCTCCCATGGAGTAGTTCTCCTGAGGATGGGGATTCTCCTACTGGTCCCCAGTGGCTCTGTCAGAGTTCTCAACTCCCTCCTGATGCTTCGTTCTCCAAGGCTCTGAGGCTTCATTCCTTGCATTAGAAGTAGGCAAAGGGCAAGCATAAGGAAGTGTCCCATGTGAAACATCCATACCTTGGGAATGGAGGCTGCACTCCCAAGTTTCCACTTCTAGCCCTTAATTTTCCCCCTCTGTATTACAGGAGTAATGTGCCGTTTGCCCTCTCTTCCCTTTCCATCCCTTCACTAGTCCTGTGTTCTCCATGTTGATGGGCAAGAGAAGAGACATAAGATACTTTTCCTGAAAATACCCAGGGCTCTGAACTTCATTCCCCCAGCAGCTCCCAAGTGAACCCAGTACAGACAGTCATCCGGAACAGAACAGCAGGCGCTCTCAGCCCCACAAAATCAGCAGGGCAAATGGCTCAGGTTTCCTCAGGAAGGGGATGATTTATTTTTCAGCCAGGTGAATGAATAGACTTCATTTCGGGTAATCTAGTGAAAGAGTCAAACTGATGGATGTGACAGGCCACATGCACCAACCACCGGATCTGCAGCTGGTGGATACGGACCTGATTGTTCTTAGCCCCCTTGTTGGGATTCTTTTCTGAGCCTGAGCAGAGCTGGTAAAGGAGGGGGAGGATGGGGAGCAGAGCGAGCTGTAGGAGGTTTGTCAGCTTGAGTGCAGATAAGGTTTGTATTCAACCCCTTCCCACCTCCCACCACCTCCAGATTTTTAGCTGTGTTTGTTTCCTTTTTTCCTACCTATTGATGTCTGTTTATAAGCAATGTCACGAGCAACATCATGGTAGGAAAACATCACGTAGGAAAAAAAATTGTATATCTAAGCTGGTCTCATTGGCTTGTGCTGGTAATCCCAGCAACTCAGGAGGCTAAGGCTGAAGTATTTCAGGTTCATGTCTGCCTTGGCAATTTAGTGAGACCCAGGCACAGCACAGTGGTACATGTCTGTAATCCCAGCAGCTCCAGAGACTGAGGTAGGAGGATTGAGAGTTCAAAGCCAGCCTCAGCAAAAGCAAGGCGCTAAGCAATTCAGCAAGACCCTGTCTCTAAATAAAATACAAAAAAAGGCTGGGGATGTAGCTCAGTGGTAAAGTGCCTCTGGGTTCAATCCTCAGTACCAAAAAAGAAAAGAAACGATAGCTCTGGATAATCAGCCTATGTATTCACACTCTTTCTTGACATTCCTGATCCTTATCAGCATACAAGAATAGGAAAAGGTTTAGAGTAGAGTAGGTTGGCTAAAAAGTTCATCACCTTATTCACCTCTTTTTTTTTTTTTTTAATATTTATTTATTTACTTTAGTTGTACACAATGTAATGCATTTATGTTTACGTGGTGCTGAGGATCGAACCCGGGCCGCACACGTGCAAGGCGAGCGCTCTGCCGCTGAGCCATAACCCCAGCCCCTTTATTCACCTCTTATGTGCTTGTTGGACACATTTGTTAGTCTAGTTTAGGATCCCTATCCAGACAACGTCCTAGGATTCCATCACACAGGACTGGTTTTTCTTTTCTTTGGGGGATTCAGGAAAAATGTAGAAAAGCGAGCTCTGCTGGAGAACATGGAGGGGCTCTTCTTGGCTGTGGATGAAATCGTAGATGGAGGGTGAGTTCTCTGACCTGCCTGGATCTGGGATGGTGGGGTGGCTGCCCTTCTTCTGAGTCAAATGGGCTAAGTGGTCAGAATTCTGTCCCCATAGTAAGTTGGTCCATTAGGACAGAGTGAACATGCCAGGCACCATGGTGTATGCCTATAATCCCAGCAGCTTGGGAGACTGAGGCAGGAGGATTGTGAGTTCAGAGCCAGCCTTGGCAATGGTGAGGCGCTAAGCAACTCAGTGAGACCCTGTCTCTAAATAAAATACAAAATAGGGCTGGGGATGTGGCTTCATGGTTGAGTGTCCCTTGTGTTCGATCCTGGTACCAAAACAAAATAAAACAAAAAAAGCAGCCTTGGAACCCAGTGAGGCCTTGTTTCAAAAATAAAAAATAAAAAGGGTTTTTGAGGTCTGGTGTGCTGGCACATGCCTATATTCGAGTGACTCAGAAGATGGAGGCAGGAGGATTGAAAGTTTAAGGCCAGTGCTGGAAACCGAGTGAGATCCTGTCTCAAAATTAAAAAGTAAGAAGGGTTGGGGATGTAGCTCAAGGGTAGAGCACCCCTGGGTTCAATCCCTAGTAACTAACACACCCAACACACATCCCAAAGTGAACAGTGGTCTCTTTTTTTGTCTTTGTAGGGTGATCCTAGAGAGTGATCCCCAGCAAGTTGTACACCGGGTGGCATTAAGGGTAAGCAACAGCATTGTATTTTCCTGTTAACCTCCTCCCCCCAACCTATCCACAAACACCCTCCAGAGCCAGACCAACTGAATGAGTCTAAGGGTCTGGGCTGATAGAATACATACAACTTTTGTCCTTCCTTCCTATCTCAGTGTCCCAAGGAAGGGAAGCAAAGGAACTTATTTCTTTCCCTAACATGATACCTAGTATCTCATGTTGTCTTTGCACAAAGTGGATACCTAATGTATTGAATGAATGATGAAATAAAAGAAACTTTAAGCCGGGAGTGGTGGCGTACACCTGTAATCCCAGCACTTGGGAGGCTGAGACAGGAGGATCACAAGTTCAAAGCTAGCCTCAGCAATAGCAAGGCACTTAGCAACTCAGTGAGACCCTGTCTCTAACAAAAAATACAAAAAGGGCTGGGGATGTGGCCCAGTGATCGAGTGCCCTGAGTTCAATCCCCAGTACCAAAAAAAACTTTAATATTCATGTTTCTAAAACTTGAGGTTGACTTATTTCCTCTTTGAGGCTAGATCCAGTTATCTGAGACAGAAGTGTCTTTCTTGCCTTTTAAAGTCTTATGTAACCAGGTGTGGTGGCTCACACCTGTAATTCCAGTGGCTTGGGAGGCTGAAGTAGGAGAATCTCAAGTTTGAGGCCAGCCTCAGCAATTTAGCAAGGCCATAAGCAACTTAACAAGGCCCTGTCTCAAAATAAAAAATCACAAGGGCTGGGGATGTGGCTCAGTGGTTGAGCACCCCCTGGTTCAATCCCTAGCAACCTCCCCGCCTCAAAAAAAAATAAAAAAAAAAAAAAATAAAGTCTTACATAACTGAGAGTGCTACCTTTCCATCAAGAAGTACTTATTTACCGGGCATGGTGGTATATGCCTATAATCCCAGCAGCTCAAGAGGCTGAGACAGGAGGATCTCAAGTTCTTTTTTTTTTTTTTTTTAATATTTATTTATTTACTTTAGTTGTACACAATGCAGTACATTTATGTTTACATGGTGCTGAGTATTGAACCCGGGCCGCACACGTGCAAGGCGAGCGCTCTACCGCTGAGCCACAATCCCAGCCCAAGGATCTCAAGTTCTAAGCCAGCCTCAGCAAGGCCCTAAGCAACTTAACAATACCCTGTCTCAAAAAATAAAAAGGGCTAGGGCTGTGGCTCAGTGGCTAAGCACCCCTGGGTTCAATCCACATTACCAAAAAAAAAGTACTATTCTTCACCAGAACCTCAGTCCTCTTTGGTACTAGTGATATCAGAAAGGGGCCTCTGAGTTAGCTACAGAAGGCTGCAAGTCTGCTTCAGGGATCATGGTGGGTAGAAGAGCCCACCTGCAAATTGTAGGGGTGCTAAGATGTCTGAGCAAAGCAAATATCCCCATTCACAGAATGTCCCAGCTCTGACCTCCATAGAGTGAAGGCTGACAGTGCCGGGTAATGGGAAATCTTCTCCCTTAACTGCCGTGGGCTCCATTTGCATAGTTTAATCTTCTCCTCTAACATATGTCTCTATGTGGCAAGAGAGAGGGTCCCCCACCACTGACTCCCCCCTTCCCCTTCTCAGGCTGCTGTTGCAGCAGTTTATTTCTCCAAATTAACATGCTGTCGTTACCCATCAGGCCTTGCGGGATCCATTAAACTACCCCTGGCTCCCCCTCATCCTTTCCCCAGTGATATTGATATTCAGGGAAGGTCTTCTTTGACTAGGGAATCAGGTCCCCACCCCCAAGTTGAGGGAGTTGAGGATCAGATAACCTGCTGATTACTCAAAATGGAATAAATCTTTTAAGAAGTCTTGCCTTAAAATGGAGGATGGATGAAATGACCCTTTTGTGTTTATGGTCCCTCTGGCCAAGTAAAATTGTGGCTGTACTAGAAGGGACTGAGAAGTTTAGGGCACTTGCCCTTTGGATCAGTTTAAAGGACCACCTCTTCCTTTTCCACTATCATCCTCCAACCCAAATGCTTGTCTCTGTGCTACAGGGTGAAGACGTCCCCTTAACGGAGCAGACTGTGTCTCAGGTATGATTTTCTCTCTTCCTCTCCAGATGAATGGGGTCACTAGAGAGGAATAGTAGTCCATCCCAACTTGCCAAGTCTGATGAGACTGGAGACGGAGACATCTTCCCTGTATCCCTCTTATTCCAGAGAACTGAGACTCACGCAGCCCTGTGCCCCCAACCCCCACTCCCAACTCCTCTCCCAGTTGCATGTGAGCCGAGGCTGTCAGCCCTCCTCAGTACCCTTCAAACCCTCCCTGCCTGATGCCTCAATCGGTGATTTATTCCCCAGCAGAGGCTTGCCTTAAGCAGATGGTCTGTGTGCGTGCGTGTGTGTGCACACTCTCTTTCTCTTATTATTCAAATGAGGGCTGGAAATGCATATTCTAGGATATATAAGTTTTTCAGATCCATCCTACCTTGACTGCAGATAGATTGTCTACCTGATTCAGGGGCCAAGGGAGGGGTTGTTTTTTACCCACTTGAAATCCTCACTAAGGAGTTCATCTGGATGTATAACCTCCTCTTTTTAACATATGTCCAGTAACCCCCAGTTTTTTTCTTTCCTCCCAGGTATACCTCTTCTCTCTTCATCCCCCCAGTGGATTTGAATTTTGGGGGAATTTCCCAAACTGACAATCCTCTAGGGCCTTAGAGACTTCTTCCTATTCCTCTACCTTTGGGGATTTTCTATTCCTCATTCTTCTAAGGACGGGGAAGGCAAGTGACGGGAAGGAGAGCCCCCGCCCCCTTCCCACCCTGCCCCTCAGCAAGTCTCCCTCAGTGCTCCCCTTGTCTCTGCAGGTGCTGCAGTCTGCTAAAGAACAGATCAAGTGGTCACTCCTCCGGTGAAGACCCCGTGCCTGGCTCCTCACCCCCCTCAAAAATCCGCATGTCTGCTGTGATTTCTCATCCAGGCCCCAACTGGTGCTCTCAGGGTCATCTCCGGGATTACAAGGGATCCTTAAATCTCCATCCTGTCTGGGATTGTCCCTCCCCCAGTACAATTCTCTATCCTCATTCCTGTTAGGAGTAAAGCTTCCAGCAGATTTGGATGCAGGGCAAAGGAAACATCCTCTTTTCTTCCTACACTGGATTTTGGTTCATGCTCTCATACCCCCATATTTTCTCAACTCCTTTGCCCTTTGCTGTAGCTACACTCCAGATCAAAGCAGGAGAAAGAATGTGCTGAGTGTTTTCCTTCCTTTGCCTTTACCAGGCCTTGTCCTAACAGACCATATGTCCAGCAAGGATAGAGGTAGGAGGAGAATTCCTTTCCGTAGTATGAGTGAGGCTGGGGATGGGCAGGCATGTGTCCAGTCTCAGGCTCAGCCTCATCCATTTCCCCCATTTCTTCTTACTGCCCCGTCCTTTGCCTTGGAAAACTGTTTAAAGGCAGCTTATAGGGATGGGGCAGAATGGCAAAAACAGTGAGTTAAATGTTATGGATGGGGCTTATAAAATTCATTCTCCACCCTGACCCTGGCATACAGCTTTAAAACTGTGAGTGGTCATTTTGGGGAGGTCCATCTCTTGATCTGCTACCTTAATTGTCCATCTTTCCTACCCATGGGCCTTTTACCTGGTTTGTCCTCTCTTCCCCAGAGCAAAGCCAGTCCCTGGAACAAAACTGCATTCTAGTCTTGGAAAGAAGAGTTTCTTCTCAGAACGGGGGACAGAGGGGGACTATCGACTGGGCCCTTGAGGCGCTTGGACCTCTCAGCTCCCAACATGTATTTTCTCCTCTGCCTTGGGTCTGCAATTGCTGCTTAACTCTGTCCTTCCTTTGCCTCAGCCTTACACAAAAGCAGTAGGTCTTCCCCTCTCTAGGTGGCCAGGAGAGGTAACTTTCCTTTGGGGTTTGGGTTTCCACAGGAGGATAACAGGATGGACTATCCACTCTTGTGTCTAATTTCCCCCCCCCCCCGACCCAAAACTACTTCTCCACAAAAAAAGATAACCTTCCTGAGACTTAAACATTCTGACCCTAACTAACTGCCAATTCTCCAACACTGAAGTGGGGCAGACAACTGGGCATATTTGAGGGGCATCTTGGTGTAAGTGATGTACAGTCAGGAGATGGCCACCTTCCTATACTGCTCTGTGTGAAGAGGAATAAAACATTTCTTTTTCCAAACTGCCTTTGTGTGATGTTTCTGTTCCTCTTCCTCTCTTTTTGGCAGCTACTCCTATTCCTCCAGCCCCCTCCCACTCCCCATCTTATAATATTTCTTCCCTCCTACCTCAGAGACTCCCCAGCAACTCAATCCCCCCATCCCTAATTTACGGGGCTGTTTGCCTCCTTGGCATAGCTCCGTCCCCTCGCCTGGAAATTGGCGCCAGGGGTGGGGTGGGGATGGTATTTTCTCAGTGGGAGTCTCAGGGAACTGAGTTCTCCCCCCACCACCCCCAAAGCCAGCTGCCTGCTCCCGCCTCAGCCATTAGTAACCCAGAGACGCGCACCTGCGTGGGGGCTCTCCTCCAGCCCCTGCTCCCTTCCTGCACCTCCCACTCCTGCTCTGAAACGGCGCTGTGCGGGTTATTTATCGGAGCCAGCGCTGCTCCAGAAGGTCAGGACGGCGGTGTAAATAACCTCTTCTCGCCATTTCCCCGTCCCTCCAGAGCCTGCTCCCCTCCCCCTCCTCCACCTTTATTCGCACAAATGAATGTGGCTGGGCTGGCGCAGAGCCTGGCCCTGCATCTTAATGGGGCGGTGAGCTCACAAGATGGATTTAGCTGGGGGTTTTATGGTTGCCGCGGCGACAGGAGAATGCTTTGGTTTTCTTTCCCCCTTCCTCTGCAGGATTTTAAGGAGGGGGCAGTGTGGGGAGTCCTCCTCTACTGCAATTTGAAGGGTCTCCTTCTCAGTCACCTCTACAGCTTATGAACTGGGCCTGCAATTCTAGAATTAAGCAAGAGAGATGGAAAGGATGAGGGGAAGAAGATACAAGAATGAGAGCCCCTGCAGCATCAGGACATGCCTGCTCCTCTGCAGAGACCTGACAGGCTCAGCAACTGGGGGGCACCTGGGTGCCAGGATTCCTCTCAGCAGATAGAAAAGAAGAAAGATGATCCATTATATCACTCCTGCCTATGGTCTTGCATTGAAAGCTGGAGTGCAGTGGGCAGAAGGACTATGATCGCTTCTGTCTTTACCTGAGCTGCAGAAAAAGCAGTGATCAGACTTAGCATCCTAATCACCCAGCTGCCAATCACCCAGCTGCCTATCACCCAGCTTGGCCCTTGGGTAGGGGCAGTGTCAGTGCTGGAGTTGGGGGTTGGTGATCAGTGATGGTGTGGAGAGTTGAGTTCTATCCAGTCTCAAACTTGGAATTCTCTGAGCTTCAGTTTCTCCTGTCTTCTCTTTTCCAATAGGAATGAAACTTTGGGTGCCCAGGCCTACTCAGGATTCTGGTCAGCAATTTTCTTTCAGGACTATAAGCAAACTACCCTCAGCACTGACTGAAGCAGAGACAGGGGAACATTGCATGATCTCCCTTGCTTTTTTTCTTCTGGTCTGATTGTGGGCCTCTGAATTTCTGTTTGTGAGCCTTTCCCTATTTCCCAGGGGACCCTAAGAGGCCCCTCCTTCCCTCTCCCCCTTCTTCCCCTTTGGCTGGGAAAGTGACTACAGCCTGAACAGTGCCAGACACCTGCTTGCCAGATGTGGCAATTCCCCACTCCCCCCCTCCACCAATGTCTATCCTTTCCCCACCCCACTGAGCTCAGGCAGAGGGAGCCCCCCCACAGAGTGATTTACTGCAGCTTCTCTTCCTCAAATGCCCCCCTCAGGCTCCTCTCCCTCCCCCTGGTACCCGTGTCCCCTCATTTCCCACCATTTCCTGCAGCCACCTTCCTGGTACAGCCTCTTCCCACTCCCACTGCAGGGGGCTGGGCTGTGTAACCCCAGGATCCTGGCTCCTGGGCTGGAGAATGAATGGGTGGGGCAGAGGTGATTGGCCTCTGTTGCACCCGTGGGAGAGTACATCAGCAATGCTGCTGAGGACAGCAGCAGCCAGAGCTGATGTCATTCTCACTAGGGGAGGAAGGGAGGTGGCAGAGGAGGAGGTTAGTGGGGAGGGAACCAGCACTTCAAGACTGTCTGCATAGGAGAAAGAGGCCTCTTAGAACTTCCTGGGCAGGCGAGAGCATCCAGGACTGTGGCTGCATGGTGGAAATTGTGTTTTTGTTTGTCTGGCAGGCCAGACCCTGTCTCTGGATCTGTCTCATGTGAGACAGTAGATGCTTCTCTGCTCCTTCCCCTCAGACTTCACAAAACACACACTTAAGAGTCCTTGCCTCTCTCTCTTTAGTGTTTGCCCTCTGTCTTTCCTCTACCAGTCTCTTGCGTCCCTTAGTTGTGCTTTTCTCTAGTCACCTTCTGGCCTCCCCCTCCTCTACTTCCATACTATAGCAAAATCTAATATGATTCTCAGACCTTCCACCACAGCAGGGACTCCTTCAGAGCCTCTTTTCTCCTTCTCATCTCTCCTTGCAACCTGACTCCCAAAGGTCCCCCCACCCTAGCCAGAACAGGGTTCATGGTAGGACCAAGATAGGGAAGATGGTTGGACTAAAGAGTAGCAGAGGCCTATAATCCCAGCACTTGGGAGGCTAAGGCTAGTTCAAAGCCAGCCTCAGCAATGGCGAGGCACTTAGCAACTCAGTGAGACCCTGTCTCTAATAAAATACAAAAAAGAGCTGGGGATGTGGCCCAGTGGTCGAGTGCCCCTGAGTTCAATCTCTGGTACCAAAAAAAAAAAAAAAAAAAAAAAAAAAAAGAGAGAGAGTGACAGAGGCAAGATAGATGGGGAGTCTAAGAACTGGAAGAGAGGAGAGCAGGCAGGGGTACAAGAAGACAGGAAGAGCAACACTATGAGGTAGGAAATGTGAGTAAGAGATAAAGATGCAAAGGCTGAGAGTTAGCAAGAATAACAAACCAGGAGAGGGAGAGAAACTGACACAAAGAAAGCAAGCAAGGCTGGAAGCAGAGAAAAACTGAGAGACAGAGACAGGAAAGTCACAGCAAGAGAAGGCTGCTGGGGAGGGGCCAGGCTAGGGGTAGGCTGGCTCTCCTGGGCTCCCTCCTGCTGACAGGCCATAAATCCTGTGTGCTTGCGCATGTGCACAAAGCACATGTATGTAGAGTAGGGGTCTGAGGTGGGGATAGTGATGATTCCCACAATATTATTCTCCCATTTTTTTTTTTAGCAGCCTCTTTCCTTGAGGCACCCCATACCAACCCCACCATGTCCCAGGAATCCTGAAGCTCCATTCTGAAGGTACTTTCACATCTCAGGGATCCCGACTTTCTCACTTGGAATGCAGGCCTGCTGGAATGCCCACCAATCCACAGAATCAAGAGGCCCCATCCCCTCACTGCCCACCCCCCCCATGCCTGCCCACCAGCTGCTCCTGTCTGTCTTCTCCTCCCACTCTCCTTGTATCTCCCCCTCCTCCCTACTGACCCCTCCCCCAGCCTCTGACCCCCAGCCTGCCTGGGGTCTGGGTCAGAGGAGAGACAAAGACAGGATTTATCACCAGTATAGAGAAGCATCCAGAGACCGGGGCTAAGGGCAATGGTTGACCTCCCTGTGATGGGAGGGAACACTATACTGGAGGCTGGAAGGCTGGCTTCCAGTGGCTCCTGCTCACAACCCCCAACTTTCACTGTGCCAGTCTTGCTCACTTACTAGTCTCTGAAGGCTGAAAACAGGATGACTCTGAGGTGATTTTTGGCCTGTGAAGGAGAGCCTGGAAGAAGAGAAGAGATGAGATCCCCATCTTAGGGTTGTTGTCTTATGGATAATGAGGAGGACTTGGAATCCAGAGACAATCAGGCACCAACTGTTTCTAGGACTAGGAAGGAATTCAGGTATAATACTGCAACAGATGGGACACCGAGGGACTGCCCTCTAACACAGACAGAGTCTTCTCCACAACAGGCCCAGACTGCCAACAGTGAGAGAAAGGAGAGTCCTAAAAGGTGGGAGATACAGCCCCACCTGAGAAAGAAGAAATAGAATTGGCCACAGGTTACCAGCGTTAGCCCCTCTAAGAAGGCCTTTTCCCCTGAGATCCCCAACTCTTTCCTGAGAGATATAAGGAGCAGCCCGGGACCCTGGTTTATTTATTTATTTATTTAGGTACCAGGGATTGAACTCAAGGGCATTTGACCACTGGGCCACATCCCCAGCCCTTTTTTGTATTTTATTAGAGACAGGGTCTCACTGAGTTGCTAAGTGCCTCACCATTGCTGAGGCTGGCTTTGAACTTGCGATCCTCCTGCCTCAGCCTCCCAAGTGCTGGGATTACATGCATGTGCCACTGCGCCTGGCTCTGGGACCCTGATTTTACAGTAAATACATGACTGGCCTGAAATTACTCCACTCAACAGACAGGGTGGGTGCTTAAGAGGGAAGAGTATGATCCAGTAGTTTCCGAGAAACTAGATTGTATATCTTCAGTGGAGGGCTCCCACAGCTTCCCTAGCTGTCCTTGGAGGCTGAGGATCAACCCCTCCAGAATCTCAGTGACAGGGGCTTCCTCAAGCTTGGCATGGAACATCCTAAATTCTGCCTCACCCTATGTCCTGGTAGGAGGATATTAGATTTACCTTCAAGCAAAAAGAGGATGAAAAGAAGAGAAATTGAGGCAACTGGGAATTTCCAACCTACAGTCTCTCACCACAATCCCATCAACTGGTTCCCACATGGGATCTGTTTAGGACAAATTTCTTGTGGTCTCCTCACATTCCTCTGCAAGCTGAAACCATTCTCTCAAAAAAAAAAAAAAAAAAAAAAAAAAAAAAAATTTTTTTTTTAAACCTGAGAGGGAGTCTTGCTAAGTTGCTAAGGCTGACCTTGAACTTGCAATCTTCCTGCCTCTGCCTCCCAAGCCACTGGGAGTACAGGCATGTACCACCACACTTGGCTTATTTTTTATTATGATACAGAATCTCCCTAAATTGCTGAGACTGGCTTTAAACTTGAGATCCTCCTGCCTCAGCTTCCCCAGTCACTGGGATTATAGGCGTGTGCCACCATGCCAGGCCATTCTCTCAATTTTTTATAAAAATCCAAAAGTTGTATATTTTAGTGAGAAGGGGTCATGGATTGGAATGAGAGGTTGGGAGGAGATCTAGGGGGCTAGATAAAGAAAAAAAAAAAAAAAAAAAGAAAAAACGGAAAAGGGAAAAGAGAGCCTCTCTTTTTTCCTTACTCCCCTTCCCCCAATTGAAAAGGCAGATTTACAGCCTTGGTTTGGGAGGGGGGTGAGCATAAGGAAGACAGATCTGCAGTTCTGCCCTCTGAGTGTCTGGGTACTTAGCTTTAACTCCCCCATTAGCATCAATCCCCATCTTGCTGCCCATCCGTCTTCTGACATCAGCTCCTTCCCCTCTCTGTAGCCCAAGCTTTCTGACCCTAAGTGGCTCTTAAAGGGCCAGTCTAGACCCTTCTCTCCCTCCCTCCTCCCACTCCAGGCAGCAATCTCCTGTGTACGCATGTGCACTGTGACCATCCTTGCTAAGGCCAGAGTAGATGGAGGGGATGAAGGGGGCAGGGCAACTCTTTTCCAGCTCTTTGGTCTCCTTAGACCTCCCTTATATCATGGGCCCATCCCTTTGTTCACTATCTACCCAGAACAAGCATTCTTACTGGATTAGGGGTCACAGACACATGGCTTTTGGAACTGAGCTGCCAAAGGCATGTGGGTCCAGATGCAGATCCTTCCTCCCTCCCTCATTTCCTGGAGGCCCAGGGCAAGGGGTGTCAAGAACTGCTGGCTGTTTTTAATTCTCAGCCAGCAGAGGGGGTGGACAGGTTGGGGCCTGAAGCTCCTAGGAGATGCTCAGAGCCCACATTCCTAGCCTCCTTTCCCAGGGATCTAGGCTGTGGTCTCTGAGGGGTGGGAGATTTCAAATCTTCCTCTCCCTGTGAGGGAGGTGACATGTTACAGAAACCTGCCTTTGAATTTCCTGGCCCTTTTCTCCTATTCCTAGGCAACTGAGTTTAGGGGAGCAGAGGGGAAGTAGACTTCTCCCCATCTTCTGCAGAAATGCTGTAACTGCACTCCAGGTGCTCTATGAATGCCAGGATGCTTAGAAAGTTCCTTCCCTATCTGCCTTCAATCCTTTCTGCTGCAGAGCTCTGCAGACCTCTGAGGTGGGGGTGGGGGTGGGGTAGGGAGGCTCTCCAGGATAATCAAACCCCTTTCCTGATAGCTGAAACCCAAAACCCATTCCCCAGGAGTGCTCCTTCTCTGGCTCAGGATGAGAAGGAATGGTGGGTGGGGGCATTGGGAAAGTAGCCAGGTTAAACATAGGAGCCCCCAGCTGCACCCCCCAACACACACCCCATGGACCTTATTTATCACCCTCCAAACCTCACTCTCAAAGAAGCATAAATATTCCTAATTCCTGAAGGCCAATCCTAAACTCATAAATTTAAGTGGGGAGGTAAGCAAGGGGGAGGAGTGAGGTATATGGAATGGGGAGCCCACTGCAGCGTGGAGAAAGCAGAACATCTCCTGGGGAGGCGCTTCATTTGTCCCCTACCAGAAGCCAATGGGAGCGTGGGAGCCTTGCTCTCAAAACTTCCTCTGGGCATCAGTCTTTTCTCACCCCACCCCCCTCCATAAAACAATCGAAAAACAGAAGTCGACCTTATTTCCGGTCTCCCCCATTCCTGCTCTTCCCTGTACTAGTGCCTTCCAGTTGTCCTTCCCTGCCTACCCCTGTCTCCCCCTCCTCTCTTTTGCGCCTTTGCTCCTTAAGCCTTTCCCTTGCAGCCATTGTCTGAAAAGGAAATCTGTCTCTTGTCCAGTTTGGACAAGGAGGTCTGAAGTCCCCCTCAGTGCGCGGCTGTCCCCGCTTCCACCCACTTGCCCCTCAGACGCGCCCTCTTAGGTCGGGCCTTCCTCCCTCTCCCCGACCGCCGCCCCCCTCTCCGCCCTCAGTCTTCCTTTTCTCTCAGCCTTCCTCTGTCACCCTGGGGCCCCCTCAGTGTCCTCTTGGCTCTTGACTTCAGTGTCCTCGCTCCCTTTTCGGTCTCCTCTCCTCTCCCCACCCTGCCCCTACCCGCACCCCTCAGAGCTGGTCCTCCGCTCCAGTTCCCACCGCCACCCTGCCCCACGTTCCCCTCCCGGCGGATAGACGGCAGGGAAGGGGCTGGAGGAACAGGTAGCGGGAGCCCAGTTCCTCAGGGGCGGGGGGAGCGAGGAGAGCTAGGCGGGTAGAGCGGGAGGAACGCGGCGGCGCGGGGAGGGGCCTCCTCACTCCCCAGCGGCGCCCCCCCTCTCCCCGCAGCCACCGAACCATAAATCAGGGCCAATGCGGTTTGGCCAATAGTAGAGAGACTCGTAAATCGGCCTGTCAAGCTCAGCCAATGAGAGGCGGCGTTAAATCAAGTCCTGTCAGCGCTTGGCCAATGAAAGGCCCTGGGCTGACCATAAATCTGCCTGTAAGAGACAGCGAAAGAGAGAGAGTGTGCGCTTGAGCAAGAGCCGAGAGGGCGGGGGCTGGAGGCGCGGGCGCGGGCGCGGGCGCGGGCGCGGGCGGGGGCGGCGTGAGCTGGGAGCGGAGGCGAAAGCCGGGAAGGAGCGTGCGTGCAGCCTGCGGGAGGGACGGGCAGATGGAGCGAGACAAAGAGAAGCCGCGAGAGATAGCGTCAGAGTCAGCGCTAGAGCTGGGCTCGGGCGGGAGGCTGACGGAGATAAAGAGACAGAGACAGACACCCTCACATTCAGGAGCACGCAGGGCTCCCAGACGCATACACTTGTCCCGAGACACGCGTGAGCAACGCACCACGCACACCCGCAGGGGAGACAGCGCCTGAAGAAAGCCTTGCTTTTCTTCTTTCCCCTTAACCAGCCCTTACCGGGCCAGGAGTGGGTGTTAGGGCTGCGGAGGATGAGAAAGGAGAGGGTTGCCTTCCGGCTAATACCTGTGCTCTGTGTGGTCTCGGACTCCAAGGTTTCTTTCACATTTTTACCCCTAAAAAATGTCACCTGAGGGGCTGAGGCCGTAGCTCAGTGGCAGAGTGCTTGCCTAGCTACGCGTGAGGCACTGGGTTCAATCCTTAGCACCGTATAAAAATAAACAAATAATAAAAGCATGCTGTCCATCTACAACTAAAAAAAAAAAAAAAAAAAAAAAAAAAAAAAAAAAAAAAAAAAAAGCCACCTCAGTTTTCCAGCGACTGCTAATTTGGGAAGTCCTTCCTGTGTTCTAACCTCAGTCCCTATTGCTGCTCCTTTTTAACTTCGAGGAAGCTTTTGAATTGCCTTCAAGGAATTTGAAAAGTAAACCCTTTTACAACCCTTCAGAGAGTCATCAACTTTCAGAATCTTAGAAGGTCCGAATAGGAAAGACTTTTAGGCATCATTTGGTCACTTGATCCTAGTTTTAGCAAGGCAGCTGTTCTGTAGTGGTTAGCCATGTGTGCTGGTAACATGACTGCCCTCAAATCATGGTTAGGGGGCTGGGGTTGTGGCTCAGCGGTAGAGCGCTCGCCTAGCACGTGCGCGGCCTGGGTTCGATCCTCAGCACCACGTAAAAATAAATGCAAGCCGGGCGCGGTGGCGCACGCCTGTAATCCCAGTACTTGGGAGGCTGAGGCAGGAGGATCGCGAGTTCAAAGCCAGCCTCAGCAATGGCGAGGCGCTTAGCAACTCAGTGAGACCCTTTCTCTAATAAAATACAAAAAAGGGCTGGGGATGTGGCCCAGTGGTCGAGTGCCCCTGAGTTCAATCCCCGGTACCAAAAAAAAAAAAAAAAAAAAAAAAAAAAAAAAAAAAAAAAAAAAAGCATTGTGTACAACTAAAACAAATAAATATTTAAAAAAAAAAATCATGGTTAGATCACTTACTAGCCCTTTGACCTCCTACAAAATTAACCTGTTTATGCTTCAATTTTCTCATGTGTAAGACAGAAAGATAGTAATAAACATTTCACAGGAATATTGTGAGGATTATATTGAAACAATTTATTTGCAGGATTTAGAATTGCAGTAGGTTCATGGAAGAGCCCCCTTCTGCTTGTACGGATCATGAAACCTGAGGCCCAGAGTGGTCCAGAGATCTGTTCAAGTTCATGGAGCTAATTCTCAGTGAGACTTGACTAGAGCCTTCCTCAGTACACTCCCAAGCTGATGTTCTTGGTTGGTCCTGCAGTTCACCTGCCTCAGTAGCTTCAACCTGGCTGTTGATGATCTCTGTGGGAGGAGGACACCACGAAATGCAGGTTCCATATTAGGAGGCAGGATTCCTGGGCCCTGGAGTGTGTGGCATGTGAGGGTTTCCATCTGTCCCCAGGACTATGGTTCTTTGTGCCCTTGTCTGAATATCTCCAGACTCACTTGTTCTCTCAACCCACGGGTTTGTGGGTAGGAAGTGGACAACTCTCAGCCCCAGCATTCACGCCAGCCTGACTCACAAGCCACCCCTAGTGCCACCACAGCACTCACCCTGCTCTCCCACACTGCCCGCCAGAGATAATGAATACCTCATGAAAATTAAAAGGTCTCATTCTTTTTTTTCTTCCTAAGTTTTTTTTTGGGAAAGGGTGGGTGCGGATCCCTGGGTCCCTGGCCCCTGGGCTGGGTCTCTGGACTTGCAGTTCTGCTGGCATTTTTTTTTTTTTTTTTTTCTGACCCCAGTCAGGAAGCCAGAAAGGAAAACACAGAGAACCAGCGTCACCTGGTGGCCACAGGTGCTTTCATGCTGTGCGTGAGCGTGCCTACAGTGACAGGATGTGTGTGTGGGTTGCGCTGGAGGAGAGGGATGGTATGGTCTCCCCGCTATTGTGGCCCCTGAGCCTTCTTGGTTTCTGCTCCGTTTCATAAGCCAGGATAATGGGGCAAATGGCCTGAGACTGGGTGAATTAGCTGCGAAGAGTGAGACCTTACTAGGGCAGCTGGAAGTCTGTTTTTGCTTCAGCTAAGCTCAGTTCTATTTCCCAGAGCAAGGGCTCCTCATCAGTGACTCTTCCCTTTGCACAGGGCAAGGGCAGTGGGTAGGGCTGGGTTGACTGGAGTGGATGTCAAAGCTGGATCACCAAACTTTTTTGAGCTGAATAGACCTGTTTGTGGAGATGGGGGATGCTGGCAGCAGTCTTTAGGATCAGAGATCATTTCTGGGAAGTTAAGCAAAAAGGCAAGCTAATCTTTTTTTTTTCCTTTTTAACCTTTATTTTATCTATTTATGTTTATGTGGTGCTGAGGATTGAACCCACTGGCTCACAGGGGCTAGGCAAGTGCTTTACCACTTAGCCACAACCCCAGCTCCCACAAGCTAATCCTTCTAAACTACCTCACGTATTTTGTAAGTGGGAAACCCCTCAGCTGAAGGCTCTGTCCCTGGCCAGGTGCTCTCTATCCTTTCTCTGACATAGGTCCCTAAATGCTCACTTATTAGGTTCCAGCTCCAACCCTGGCCTATCTCCTTCTTCCTCAGAGACTACACCTAAGCATTGAAAGCATGCCATTTAGCTGAGCATGGTGGCACACACCTGTCATCCCAGCAATACGGGAGAGTGAGGCAGGAAGATCCCCAGTCTGAGGCTAGCCTCAGCAACTTCGTGAGACCCTGTCTCAAGATGAAAAATAAAAAGGGCTCGGGACTGGGGATACAGCTCAGTTGGTAGAGTGCATGCCTTGCATGCACAAGGCCCTGGGTTCAATCCTCAGCACCACAAAAAAATAAATAAATAAATAAATGAAAAATAAAAAGGGCTGGGGATGTAGCTCAGTGGTACATTGCCCCTGGGTTCAATCCCCAGTACCACAAACAAAACAAAACATGTAATTCATCTATTAATAATTAATAGTGCTCCTTGGGCAGCCTAGGGCTGAATCATTGATCAAGAGATGGAGAAACGTGGTTTGGGGGATGGAGAGGTTGTCTGTGAAAATGCCCACAGGTCTGACCGTGGCTTGTTCTCATATCAGCTGGCCACTTTGGTTCTAGAGACAATTCGGGATTCTGGTGGCTGGAGACCCGTTTCTAATGGAGCCGACGGAAACTCTGGGGCCCTCGTTTTAAGACTGTGCCGTAGGCTTGGCGGAACTGGCGGTTCATGGCTGCATAGAGCACTGGGTTGATGCAACCATTGAGCCAGGTGAGGTTGGCAGCCAGCATGTGGACCACCCGCGGAGCTTGGACCCTGGCGTCCAGGATGTTGAGCAGCAAGAAGGGGATGTAGCTCAGGGCAAAGCAGAGGAACACGGCAAAACACATCCGGGTCACCTTCCCAAACTCTGACGGAGAGTCCTGAGCTCTTGGGGCTCCTTTACTTGGCCTGGCCTTGGAAGAAGCTTCTGGAGGGTTTTTGTCTGCCAACTGCTTAGCTACCTTGCTGTTGTCCTGCTCCCCCACTTCTGATGAGCCCTCTTCCAGGGTCTGGGTAGTGGCAGCACTGACTGGCTCAGATGAGATCCCTTCACTGAGACCTCTGGAGGCCAGCCCACTGTCCAGCTCCTGGAAGTGACCAGGAATGGCCTCACTGGTCCCCGCCACGTGGGTGCCGCTCGCCTGCTGCAGCTTATACTGGGTGAGCGCTCGGGCAGCTCGCCTCACCTGGCGGTGGACGAGGCAATAGAAGATGCCCACGCTGCTGAGTCCCAGCACAAAGTAGATGCCCATGAGGATGGTGGTGTAAGGCCGGCCTCGGATGCGGTCAAAGCTGCAGGTACAGACCACAGGTACCAAGACGTAAACAGGCCAGAGGGGCGCAAAGCTGGCCACACCCACAACCCAAGTGCCCACCAGTGCTAGTGCTACCCCCTTGGCGCTGAAAACTTGGGGAAAGAACTTAGGGTGGGCAATCAGGAGGTAGCGTCCCAGTGCAATGAGGCAGAGGGTGAGGATGGAGACCGAGTTGGAAACAAAGAGGAGGAGTCCAAATATCCTACAGAAGGTGGCGCCACTGCGCCAGCGCAGGTGGAGGTAGGTGTCCACCGAGAAGGGCTGGAGGAGGGTGCAGTAGAGCAGGTCGGCCAGGGTGAGGTTGGCGATGAGCAGGTTGAAGCGGGTCCGGAGCTTGGGCTGGATGACCAAGGCCAGCAGGGTGAGCACATTGCCCACAGTGCCGGTCACAGCCACCACCACCCCCCAGGTAACTGCGACGTAATGATAGCCCACCACGGACTCATGGTAGCAGGAGAAGTTGGCCTCAGAGGTGTTCCTCATGATGGAGGCTGAAGGGGAAGGGAGTGGAAGAGGAAACCCGGGTCAGAACCTGGCTTTCCACTTAGATCTCTCTCTCTCTCTCTCTCTCTCTCTCTCTCTCTCTCTCTCTCTCACTCTCACTCTCACTCTCTCTTTGGTACCAGGGATTGAGCCCAAGGGCACTTAACCACTGGGCCACACATCCCAGCCCTTTTTTTTTTTTTTTTTTTTTTTGGTGGGGGGTTCAGAGGATTGAACTCAGGGGTGTTCGGCCACTGAGCCACATCCCCAGCCCTATTTTGTATTTTATTTAGAGAAAGGGTCTCACTGAGTTCCTTAGTGCCTTGCTTTTGCTGAGGCTGGCTTTGAATTTGTGATCCTTCTGCCTGGGCCTCCTGAGCTGGGATTACAGGCAGGTGCCATCATGCCAAGCTTTGACTTAGGTCTCTTGAACAGCCCTGGACCATTCTCATACCTCTTCATCTCAAGGTCCCCAACTCTCTCCTTAGGCTTAATCCTTTCCCATTCTCAAAGATTTTCCCAGATTCTTATCAAAGATATCTCTTTTTAAAATGTCTCAGGTATTAGCTGGGCATGGTGGCGCACGCCTGTAATCCCAGCACTTGGGAGGCTGAGGCAGGAGGATCTCAAGTTCAAAGCCAGCCTTAGCGATGGCGAGGCACTAGCAACTCAGTGAAATCCTCTCTCTAATAAAGTACAAAAAAGGGCTGGGATGTGGCCCAGTGGTCGAGTGCCCCCAAGTTCAATCCCCAGTACCAATAAAAATAAAACAAAAACAAAACAAAACAAAAAAAACCCTCAGGTCTTTGTCTGCTTCCACATCAATGCAGAAGCTCTTGGTAAACCCAGCACCCTCTACCTTCCTAATTCCCCCCCATTCCCAAAGACTACCCAGAAGTACCATCTTTGTACTTAAAAGGCTGCGATAGTTCCTTCTGCTCCTCTCTGTTACATACACACACAGGCCTCAGTTTTTTCTGTGAGTTACCACCTGAGAAATGAGGAGACCAGCAAAGTAAATGTACACGCCCCCAAAAAGTGCTCACCTAAGTCTCTCAGTCTTTGATTCTCTCTCCAGTGGAAGAAGTCCAGCTCACTCCAAGAGCAGTGCGAAGTCAGGCTTCAAGCAGGAGGTAGCTTGATCTCTTGTCTCCTATTTTACCATTCTAAGAGAATAAGAAACTCCCCAGTTACCCAACCTCAGCCACTTCCTTCCCCACCTCCGGCTGGTCCCACTCATTTTGCTTTAGCTAGTGAAATTTGGACTGCTCTGTTGAAATTCCCCATCTATTTACTCCACAATTGTTTCACTCTTTCCTTTCTCCTTCCTTAGCCGTGAACTCGGTTTACTTCCCCTCTTTGCCTGGTAGGACACTTAGAAGATCCTTGCATAAAAGCCGGGCATGGTGGCACATGCCTATAATCCCAGCACTTGGGAGGTTGAGACAGGAGGATCGCAAGTTCAAAGCCAGCCTCAGCAATGGCGAGGCACTTAGCAACTCAGTGAGATACTGTCTCTAATAAAATACAAAAAAGGGCTGGGGATGTGGCCCAGTGGTTGAGTGCCCCTGAGTTCAATCCCCAGTACCAAAAAAAAAAAAAAAAAAAAAAAAAAAAAAAAAAAAAAAAATCCTTGCATAGAATGGTTGGGACATGGAGGCAGCATCAGCTCATCTGAGCCACTCCAAAAATGAGGCCATTTCCAGGAGCAACTCTAGGTCCCCCTGAAGCTTTGGGCTTGTTTGGGGGTAGCACTGCTTTTCTTCTCTCCAGGATTTGGAGGCGGTTCAGGTCAGAGGGTCCCATGTGATACCCTAGCACCTGGAGAAATGGAGTTGGATAAGAACAATGGAAAAATGAGGCATCTGGGATTATGGCTTCATTTCCCACAAGCACCCAAGCTCCTGTTGAATCATTGATTCATTCATCTGTTCACTCCACAAATCCCTATTGAGTATATCTTCTGTGCACCAGACTCCAAGCTAGACACTGGGGATATTAGAAATTCTGAACCAAGGCCTCATACATATTCTAGCAGTGGACGAAGATATGTAAATGTATAAAGACTCAATTAGTTCCCTAAAGCAGAAGTTGGTAAATTGTGGCCTATGGACCAAATCTGATGTGCTATCTGTTTTTGTTTGATTTCTAGATAGTCTTGCTATGTTGTCTAAGCTGGCCTCCAACTCCCTGGACTCAACTAATCCTCCTCGCCTTGGTCTCCTATGAGTATGTATCACTTTCTGGCTGATTGTCTTGGTACCCAGGATTGAACCCTGAGGGTGCTTAACCACTGAGTCACATCCCCAGTGCTTTTTATTTTTATTTTTGAATTTTGAGACAGGGTCTCCCTAAATGCTAGGGCCTTGCTAATTTGCTGAGGCTAGTCTTCCAACCTAATGAATCGCTGAGATTACAGGCATGCACCACCATGCACAGCGATGTTTATTTGTTTTTTGCAGTATTAAGGATTGAATTCAGGAGCATTCTGCTTCTGAGCTCCAGCTCCAGCATGTTTTATTTTTTATTTTTTGGTGGTGCTGGGGATCGAACCCAGGGCCTTGTGCATGCAAGGCAAGCACTCTCCCAAGTGAGCTATATCCTCAGCCCAATGTTTTATTTATTTATTTATTTATTTAGAGCCAGGGTCTCACTAAGTTGCCTAGACTGACCTCAAACTCTCCTTTCTTCTGCCTCAGTCTCCCATGTCTCTGGGATTACAGGAGTGTGGTACCACTACAGGCCTGAGTTGTTTGAATGATGAACAGTGTTTTTAGATAATAGATAGGATAGTCTAAACAAAAGGAACAGCATGCATAGAACAGAGTGTTAGGTAGAAACCAACAAAGAGTGTCAGGGTGGGGCAACAGAGAAGAGCCTGGAGAGATAAGGGAGGAATCAAGAAGGTCCTGCTTATCATGCTAAGGAGTTGGAGTTTTAGGAGAAGGCTTTAGAGAGATTTGTACTCTCTAGCTGTACAGAGTGAAGGCATACAGGCCAGAAGTGAGAGAGACCACTAAAGAGGCACCAGCTAAGACAGAGGTAGAAAGCACTTGTGTTAGGACCAGGCCACCTGTGTCATTGCCCCACACTTAGAAGGGTCTGGAGGAGCAAGCTTGTAATCCCAGTGGCTCTGGAGGCTGAGGCAGGAGGATCCTGAGTTCAACGCCAGCCTCAGCAACTTCGTGAGGCTGAGGAAAAAAAAAAAAAAAAAAAGAAAAAGGAAAGGAAAGATAAGACACAGGAATAAATCTGATTGTAGATGGCAGAAAAAAATTGAGATTTGAACAAAAGCAGTTCCTAGAAATGATGAGTGCAAAGGTAGGTGGGTTAGTCCAGATAGGGTAGTGAAAGTAAAAAAAAAAACAAAAACAAAACCTGAATTCATTATTTACTCCTTTTATTAAGCCTGTTCCTCATTCCATATCCCTTTTTTGGGGGGAGGGGGTGCTGGGGATGGATATTAGGGCCTCACACATGGCATGCTAAGCATGTTCTGTAACACACACACACACACACACACATCTTGCTGATTGAGAGTAGCAGCATCCATCTAGAGACCAGAGATTCATCCTAGTTCTTCCATCTTCCTAACCTCTTTATCCAATGGCTCACCCTAAATAAGTCCAATTCTTTCTTTATATATATATATATATATATATATATATATATATATATATTCTTTCTATATATATATATATATATATATTTTTTTTTTTTTGGTGGTACTGGGGATTGAACTCAGGGGCACTCGTCCACTGGGTCACATCCCCAGCTCCTTTTTTGTATTTTTTATTTAGAGACAGGGTCTCACTGAGTTGCTAAGTGCCTCGCCATTGCTGAGGCTGGCTTTGAACTCGCGATCCTCCTGCCTCAGCCTCCCAAAGTGCTGGGATTACAGGAGTGCGCCACCGTGCCCGGCTTTTATTTATATTTTTAATATTTTAATTTTTATGGGCACCAGGGGTTTGAGCCAGGGGCACTAAGCCACATTCCCAGCCCTTTTTATTTTTTTATGTTGAGACAGTTGCTTAGGGCCTTGCTAAATTGCTGAGGCTGGCTTTGAACTTGTGATCCTCCTGCCTCAGCCTCCTGAGCTGCTGGGATTATAGACATGTGCCACCATGTCTGGATATTTAACTTATTTTTATTTATTCTTTTTTTTTTTTTTTTTTTAACCATATCAGGGATTAAGCCCAGTGGTTCTCCACTGCTGAGCTACATCCACAGACCTTTTTATTTTTATTTTGAGTCAGGGTCTTGCTAAATTGACCAGGCTGGCATCAAACTTTCCTTCCTCCTGCCTCAGCCTCCCACGCCACTGGGACTACAGGAGTGCACTGCCTCTTCTGGCTAAATAAATCCTATTTGACTTTTTAGTGACCTCTGGAGCCTGACGTTGTTCTCCATTCCCACACCACTGCCCTAACCAGAACTGGCTGCACCCAACTGTGAGGCTTAGTGCAAAATAAAAAAGCAGGGTCCCTTCTTCAACAAAGTATCAATAATTTTTTTTTCAAATATCCATCCATTTGCTTTAGTTGTACACAATGCCTTTATTTTTATGTGGTGCTGAGGATCAAACCTGGGCAGCGCACGTGCTAGACGAGCGCTCTACCGCTGAGCCATGACCCCAGCCCCAAGTATTAATAATTTTGAGACAGTGACTGAAGAGCATTAAACAGAGCACCAGACTATTTTTTTTTTTTTTTTTGTACTGGGGATTGAACCCACAGGGACTTAACCACTGAGCCACATCCCCAGCCCTTTTTTTTTTTTTGGTACCGGGGATTGAACTCAGGGGCACTCGACCACTGGGTCACATCCCCAGCCCTTTTTTGTGTTTTATTAGAGACAGGGTCTCACTGAGTTGCTAAGTGCCTCGACATTGCTGAGGCTGGCTTTGAACTCGCGATCCTCTTGCCTCAGCCTCCCAAAGTGCTGGGATTACAGGCGTGAGCCACCGCGCCCGGCTGCCAGCCCTTTTTTTAAATTTTATTTAGAACAGGGTCCGCTGAGTTGCTTAGGGCTAAATTGCTGAGAATGGCTTTGAACTCGTGATCCTCCTGCCTCAGCCTCCTGAGTCGCTGGGATTGTAGGCATGTGCTACTATGCCCAGCAATCTTTAATCAAAATATGGGCTCCCCTATCTTTATTCAAACCCTGCCTGGATCCCACATGGGAACTTCTACCCAGTGGCTAAGCCTTCACATCCCTTCAGTGACCAATAGACCCCCAAGCAAGTGGTGCTGCCATCACAGGACCAACAAGATCACTACTGTGACCTTTGGATGCTCAATAATAAACTGAAGGGCTGGGGCTGTAGCTCAGTCGTAGAGCGCTTGCCTAGCACTTGTGAGGCACTGGGTACAATCCTTAGCACCACATAAAATTAAATAAATAATATAAAGGTATTGTGTCCCCCTACAACTAAGAAAAAATCTTTAAAGAAAGAATCAGGAAAAAATATAATAAACTGAAAAATGGTCCAAGTTTGCAGTGTACAGTGGCACAAAACCTATAATCCCAGCTACACAGGAGGATCATAAGTTTGAGGCCAGCCTGGCAACTTAGCAAGGCTCTAAAGAATGTAGCAAGACCCTAAATCAAAGGGCTGGGGATGTGCCTCAGTGATAGAGCCCACCCGGGTTTAATCCCCAGTGTAGAAAGAAAAAAAAAAAAAAAAAGAAGAAGAAAGAAACCATAGTACAAGTTTACAGAAAAATTAACACTGGTTAAAAAAAAAAAGTCAGAAGGAAGAAAGCTAAAATATAGCACCCTCAAGAAACCAGAAACTGGGCTGGGTTTGTGGCTCAGTGGTAGAGCCTTGCATGTGTGAGGCACTGGTTCAATTCTCAGCACCGCATATAAATAAAAAAAATAAATTATTAAGTAAAAGAAAGTCCTCTGGAAATAAATTATAAAATAAATTGTTAAAAAAAAAAAAGAGGGGCTGGGGTTGTGGCTCAACGGTAGAGTGCTCACCTAGCATGTGCACAGCCAGGGTTTGATCCTCAGCACCATGTAAAAATAAATGCATTGTGTACAACTAAAGCAAATAACTAGAAAAAAAAAGTAAAGAAAGAAAGAAAGAAAAGAAAAAAAGCCAGGCGCGGTGGCCAAGCCTGTAATCCCAGCACTTGGGAGGCTGAGGCAGAAGGATCTCGAGTTCAAAGCCAGCCTCAGCGATGGCGAGGCACTTAGCAACTCAGTGAGACCCTGTCTCTAATAAAATACAAAAAAGGGCTGGGGATGTGGCCCAATGGTCAAGTGCCCTTGAATTCAATCCCCAGTACCAAAAAAAAAAAAAAAAAAAAAAAAAAAAAAGAAAGAAAAAGAAACCAGAAACTACTCAGATGATATCTTCTTCCCCTTCCTCTCCCCAAAGTAAAGAATGATTATCAATGGCAAATGGCAGTTACAGCAAAAAAACACCAAGAGCCATCTGTGTTTCACGCTCAGGAGAGAACACTGGACTTATTCCTTGTGGTTTCTGGTGCTCTTACATGTTCAGAGAAACGTCTTCAGTAATGAACTATAGAAATGAAAGTATAGTCTTAATGATTAATTCAGTTTTAAACCAGAAGGTTTGAGGTGCCTGTAGGGGGAGCCAGTATCCCAGCTTCTCCAACCCATTTCTTCTAGATCCTGACTCTCATTCTTCTGGATTTTTTTAAAAACTAGATTAGCTTGAAAAACAGAAACTACACCCCCCCCAAAAAAAACACCTCCTTGTCAGTTTCCATTTCTGAACCCACAGTGAACTCCCACCCCCAATTTCACAAACCCAGGGCCCCTATTTTCCTCTCCTTCCTCTTTAACAATCATCATCCCACCTTCCCTCCTCCTGTCTTCTGCAAGACTAGGAAGTGGGTAGAGGAGGGGAAGTGAGAAGAGATGACCAAAGTCAGGGGGGCCCCTCCAAGATGCTGGGCTTTGTTCTGGGCCTTTGGTTTGACTTTCCTGACACCTAGTAGGGCTACACAGAGAGGTCCACAGGGTTACTGGCTGTTCATGAGAGTAAGTGGTGGAACTGAATTCTGGGGTTAAGGGGTAGATCCTTTCCTCCACACACCACTGTGAGGGGTGACCAAGTTCTCCCCTGTTTCAGACCATGTAGGGGGTTGGAGGAGAAGGGATTCTAGCATATCTACAGTCTCAGTGTGTTACAGTCTTGACATACATGAGCTCTCAATGAACCTTTAAGATTCCATGGGGCTGGGGTTGTGGCTCAGCGGCAGAGCGCTCGCCTTGCACGTGCGCGGCCCGGGTTCGATCCTCAGCACCACGTAAACATAAATGCATTCATTGTGTACAACTAAAGTAAATAAATCAGTATTTAAAAAAAAAAAGATTCCAGAGAGTTCATTTTGCAGATGGAGAAACTGAGGTCCAGAAAGGCTAAGACTGGCCTGAGGTCACTATATGGGGCCAAGCAAAGACTAAGAGCTCAAATCCCTAGACCCCGTCCCCATTTCTTTACGTGCCCTGTCTTGCTGGCATCGGTTTCCCACCAGAGGCACAAAAGCCTGAATTCTCTCCTTTGTCTGACACTGGGTCTAGATCCATTTCCCGGGAATCGCGAAGCACACCAAAGGAGAGACAGCCTAGGGAACTAGGGAACTCCTTTTCCCTGCCGTTGGCGCCGCCTGGTGGACTTGTGGCGAATTCTAAATAGCCGCGCTGCAATTCCAGACCTGGACTAAAAAGATTTCTCTAGACCAAGTTTACACTAGCGGGGTAGGATAGGAACCTGCGCTAGCTTTGTACAAGTCTCCTACCTTGCCTCCTCCCAACCCCATTTTCCTATCCTCCTCCTCTTTCTGGACCCCTTTTGGCGTGTCGGTCTCCTTCACCATACAGATACCTGCAAAGACAGAGTCTGAGTCTTGAGGGCGGAGGGCAGAACGAATCCAGACTTTATTATCAGGGAGAGAGAAAGGGGAGGGCCAAGGTGGGGGGCCGGGGTTGCTACATTGTCAAGCAGAAAGAGTTGATGGGGAGGGAAGGCCTGTTGTGGCCGTCTCCCTCCCGGGTCGGGGGCTGGAAGGGCTGACAATACGGAAACCACAGAAGGGGTGGGGGTGTCACGCCCCCGCCCGAGTTGTGCAGTGGAGGGGATAGCCATGAGGTCTAGGAGCTGGGGTGGGGAAGGCTACAGACTCGGCAAATCCTGCGGAGAGGGAGGGGGCGGGGGCGAGGCTTCTATTGCTTTTTGCTCACAGTTTTGCGGAAGGCGAGGCGGGGGTGGGCTTGGACTGGACACCCCTGGCCCCCCTCGGTACCCCTTGGGCGATGGGTGCTGGTGAAAAGAATGGAACCCGGACTGGGGAGGAAGAAGGCTAGGGGAAGGGTCTGTGGAGGCATCTCCTTGGTCCCACCCAAGTGCCAGAGATGCCCCCAAGTGCTGCCCCTTGCGAAGGGCCCGGCTAGCCCTGGGGCTGGGGCATGGTGCGGGGCGGGCACAGTGAGGTTGCCGGCGGTAAAACCAAAGTGCTTATGAGGGACCCAGGATCCCGCTTGCTCCCCTCCCCCTCGGAGGACGGGCGTGTTCACGGAAGCGCTTCAGTTTGGGGTAGGGGGCCGGAGTCCCAGAGTCCGCTTATTGCCAAGAAATCCATTTCTGCCCCTCGGGCCCCGACCATGGCTTGTGAACCCCGTTTTGTGCTAGGTTTGGGGGGAAGGGCTGGATGGACATGGCTTTTGGGAGGGGGGGTGTCTCCAAGGGGGCTCGGGGGTGAGACGGCCCCCCCTTTTCTAGGGGAGAGGGAAGGGCAGGGGGCGGGGTTCCCTGAGATCTGGGGTGTTCCCCCCCTTCTGAAGCCCCCCTCCCCCACTACCACTCCCCTTTCCTGGAACCCCGTACCTCGGGGTGGGGGGGGAAGGAGAGATCATTCAGGGAGCGCCGGGAGGGGCGGGCTGGGAGCCCGGAGGCCTGGGTCCCGGCTGGAGGTGGGGGGTTGAATGGGAGGGTATGGGGTTGAGGTCAGTAGGGGGAGAAGAGGATGGGTCCGTGCGCAGTTCGGATGGGTCCCGGGGCCGGGTGGAGCAGGGGGTGGGTGATCGGCGGTCCCTGCAGAAGAGGTGCGGCCGGAGCTGGACGCAGGGATAGCGGGGAGCCTGCTGCCGCTGCCATCACCGCAGCCACCGCCAGGGGGCTCGGGAGCAGGCCTCCGGCTAGGGACTTGGGCAGCTCCTTGGAGAAAGTCAGCGTGCCCTGAAGCCAGAGAGAGGGCGCAGGGAGGAATAGCGGCGGTCCTGTAAACCCCACCTCTCCCGGGGCCCCGCCGTGTCCCTCGTTCCAACCCGCCTGGGTCCCACCTCCGGCCCAATTCCCCAGCGCCCTGGCCTCACCGCCAGCTCCCCGGTGCCCCTTGGTTTCTTGTGACGGCTCAGTAGTGGGTTGGGCTTCCCGGCCACGCCGTCCCGGTGCCGCCGGCTGGAGATGTGCTGAGGAAGTGATTGGGTGGTGGATTGTGAGCACCCAGAAAAAAGCAACAGCTAGGGGGCGCGGCCACATCGTTGATAACCCAGTTTCAAGTTCTGGGCCCATTCCCTTTTTTGGCACAGGGGTAGGGGCCTCACCCAAGCTCTTTGTTCTCCTGCCCCCTCAGCGGGTGGAGCTTCCCGGAATTCCTGGAGAGGGCCTTACACTCACCTGTTTCAGTTGGACCTCCGAGTTGACCTTGACATTGCAGATCTCACAGTGGAAGGTTCGGTCCTGGGCAGGAGCCTCTGGTTCCCCGGGGGTGGGAGGTCCCAGCCTAGGGTAAGCTTTGATGGGCCCCAGCCCACTTCGGGCCTCCAGAATTGTCTTGTGCTTAGTACCTGGAGCCCATAGAGGGCAAGAGGTAAGGGGTAGAGGAACAATTTCCAGGCCTACTAGACCTTAAATACCCACATTCCCAGTGACAATATGGGAGGGATGCGCAAGTGTGGGGTTCTTCTAAGTCCCTTGGATTCTTCCCAAACACAAGGTGGGCCAGAGGAGATCACAAGTGAAAGAAGTAAGGTGGAGGGGGAGCTGAGGCAATAAGGGGCTAAGGACAGGGGCAGATGGCTGGGGAAGGAGACAGCTTGGTAGGTCTCAGAGGCTCCAGGGATGTTGGAAGCCAGGGAGTCAGGATATGGGAGGCAGGGTGTGCAGAGGACTGGAGAATGTGGTTGGGGAGAGTCCATACCTTTGTTATGTGTGCCTCAAGCTGGGACAGGGAGTTCACAGCCACCTTGCACAGAGCACAGTAGAGCAGCCGTTTGGCTTTCTCCTCCTCTTCCTTGCTGCCCCCTGGCAGGGAAGCTGAGGCTGAAGTCCCCCCTTCACCTTTGATTACGCCCCGGCCAGTCTCTGGAACACTTGGAGGGGATGGGGAGCCAGGCTGTTTCTCTGGGGATCCTGGGGCTGGACCCAGTCCATTCTCCGTAGAAACTGTTGGGGTGAAACATGGGGTCACCCAGATAGTTCCTGGAGAACATTCTTCATGTGGACACCTACCCCCATTTCCTGGAGGGCAAGGGCCCAGGAGTCCCCACCCTGTGACAACATGCATGTTGTCATACATGGGTCAGAGCCAGATGTGGCTCAGTTGCCACAGGCGGGGTGTGAGACTCCAGTGCCTGGCTCATTCTCCATGAGCTAGGAATGGCTAGGGGGGGTCTGGCCCCACCAGCCTACCTTGAGGGTAAAGTTGAAAGTCTGCCCAGCCAGAGGGTGAGGCATGAAATAAAGATTCATCCCCCAGTGGCCTGCTAGCTGTTGAAGGGGCAGAACCAGGATGAGGGAAGGTCAGGAGAGAAGGATGCGGGCATGGCAAAGGGAAACAGAAAGAGCAGAACCAGAGAGGGGAGAAACAGGGATGCAGGCTGCTCTATAATTCATGGCTCAATTAAAGATGCACAGGCCCCAGGCCTCAGCACTGGGTTCTGGCCTCTGTACAGGGGAAACTCTAGCGCTCCCATTCTCGCTCCAACAGACGATCCAGTTTCCGGGTCAAGAGGAGGCCTGCAGTGGGGGCAGGGAGCTGTGGGGAAGGGAACTCCTGACCCCTGCAGATGTCCATTTGTTTGTCCATCCTATGATGGACTTCCGCTTATTCTCTCACTCATTTCTGACATCCTCCACCTTCATCCCAATCCAGACAGCACATCCACATCCCAGTCTGGACAGGACTTCATGGTTTATGAAAGCATGACAGGCATAGTTATCTTGCTCTGTATCCTCAGAGAGTATAGGAACTAAATGAAATAATATGTGTCAGGTACCTAGAACAGTGCTATGCAAGAAATGTTAACTAGTCGGATATGGTAGTGCATGCCTGTAATCCCAGTGACTCAGGAGGCTTAGGCAGGAGGATCGAAAGTTCAAGGCCAGCCTCCTCAACTTAGTGAGGCACGCAGGGACCTTAGCAAGAAACTGTCTTAAAATAAAAAGTAAAGGGGCTGGGGATGTGGCTCAGTGGTAGAGCGTTCGCCTAGCACGTGCGCAGCCCGGGTTCAAACCTCAGCACCACATAAAAATGCATTGTGTACAACTAAGAGCAAATAAATAAATATTTAAAAAAAAAAAAAAGTAAAATAGGTTCCATTTCCAGTACCACATACAAAAAAGAAAAGAAACATTAACTATCTCCCACCACCACTACTACTACCACCACCATCATCAATGTCCCCGCATTTTACAGAGATGTTAACTAAACTGACAAGATCAGGCTAGGAAGCAGCCAGAGCAGTTAGGACTCAGGCCCGCCCTTCTATCTGTGATGCCTGAGGGTGGTTCCCAGTGTGTGTGGGGTGAGAGTGGGGGCCTGGGTGGTGCACAGGCTTGTTTCTCATTCTTCTTAGAGTGAGGCAGGAAGGGCAGGCCAGGATGGGAGGAAATGGGGACAAGAGGGATGTTAGGTCTCTCTGGAGCTGGCCATGACTGCCACTAGATGTGGTAATCCTAGGATAGGGGTGGCTCATATCTTCCTATCCCTATATTCCCTCTTCCCAGTCTTTTGGAAATACGGTTGAGGATGGCCACTAGCCATGAGGGAAAAAGAACTTCGGAGCTGGTTTTTGTAAACGTAGAAATGACCTCAAAGATTTAAAAAGTCTCACTCTCTTACTTGCCAGAAAAGAAACTGGCCCAGAAAAGTTCAAAGGTCTACCCAAGATCATCCAGGGAGTTCCTTGGGTTTCTTGGACTGTCTTCTCTGAGGAGAGTCCCAGCAGGGCAGGCACTCAGACATCCTGATTACTTCTCCCAGCATGAAGGGGCCTCTCTCTGGACTGGATGGTTCCCTTTTTCTTGGGGAGGTTTGCCAGGTGGCCTCACCCTAGCCCCTCTCTGAGTCACTGAGCAGAGAGGACAGACAGTGGGGACTCTGTTGAGAGGAGCTGGGACAGGGGGGGGGGTGACAGGGTGGAAATTTTACATCACTGTGCTTGGCTCCAGGACCCACCTTGGGTGGGAGTGGGAACAGGGAATGAGGGAGGGAGGGAGAGAGAAGCAGAGGAGAGTTCTGGAAATGGGGAGAGAACAGAGAAGACAGATCAGTTGAAGGATGTGCGGAATTCAGGCACACCTGGACGGGGGGCTACGCCTTCCCCATTTGGGGGGGTGCTTCCTGGTGGAGCTGGGTCTCCAGGTTCCCGGATGCCAGGCTCTCTGCCTCGGGTCTTGGCAGCCTCGATGCCTTTGACTCTTCGGGCGTGGCGGTTACCCTTGTAGTGTGCCTCAGCCTGACTCTTTAGGGATGGAAGAAAAAAATGGAATCTGAGATCACTTTTCATTGCCTGATCTCCCCACAGGGCTCCTCAGCTCCTGGGGTGGCCTCAGCAGGCTGCAATGAATCTCCCTGCGCTCTGAGATGTACAGCCCCGAGCTGATCAGTCTGCTGGTTCACGAAGCTTGGACAAACACTTCAAGCCTGAGTCTCTGGGAATCTGGATCCCCACTCAGCCCAGACTGCATCTCACTACCACACCCAGGGCCTGACTGCTCACTCAGGCCCCCCACCTAATCCTGGGACAGAGGGGAGGGGACCACAAACCTGTGGGAGAATCCTAAACTGGGAGGGGCCTAAAATGTAGTCAGTTGGCATCCTCTTAGACCGTAGGCCTGTGTCCTGAGTGCTGTGCCCCCAGGATTCTGCCCTTGCTGCTTTTACCCTCACACTGAGCATCCCAAGAGCTCTGACGCCTGGGTTCTATCTTGATGACTCCCCCTAGGTCTCATTTTCCATGAAGCCTCCACGGACACCCTAGAGGACCCTGGCCTTAAGCCCAGCTCTGGAGACAGAAGACAGCAGTAGAGACAGCTGTCAAAACAGAGCCACTGGATGGGGGAGGGAAAGGGAGGGCAAAGAGAGGGAAGGGCTGTTTGCTATTGGCTCCCCACCCCTCCAATCTTGTTCCCTCCACCAGTGAGCAGAGACAGGGTTGGTAGAGAGGATGCCTGGGGACCAAGCTAAACAGAGACCTAATGCTGGGTTGATCTCGGCTCCACCTACCCACTGCCTGCCCCTACCCCCTGCTCATTTGTACCCCTGCTAGGAATGTACAATCCTGGAGGCACAAGGTCACTTAGACAGGGGTAGAAATAAAAGGTGTAGATAGGCAGGAAAGAACACTGGCAGCTCAGGGGTAGGGCAGTGGTGTGCAAGGCCCATGGCATGGTGTGTGTGTGTGTGTGTGTGTGTGTGTGTGTACTGGGTAGAGAAAATAGAACATGCTTTTATTTCTCTACTCTGCAGAATGAGGCCCTGCTGTTTTTCTCCAAAAGCTATCAGAGCCCGTACACCATGAAGTTCCCTCTAGACCCAAACAGGAGTCCCAGTGGAGCCTCAGAGGGAGGAAATATGGATAGCTGGACACTTGGGTTTGGGGTTTTGGGTGGCTCTCCATGGGGAAAGTCCCATGGGAGGGGTGTAGGGGCCAGACTTTGTGGATGATTTGGAGGGAGAAGGGTAGAAATGGGGTGGAGAGAAGAGGAAGCCAGGAGGTTAGAGGGAAGTAAGTGGGTCCAGGGAGGAGTCTAGCAGAGGCCAAAGAGGACACAGGCTCTGCAGGGGAACCAATGACCTAACTCAGCCCTGCACCCAAGGACCAGAGGGCCAAGGGCCACACTCCCACTCAGATAAGTGTGTTCTAAGGAGGTCTAAAACAGGAATACCTCAGTCCCTGAGGGAGGGAGGAAGGGGTCAGCCTCTGAGAATGGGTCTACTTCATGTGAAAATACATAGCAACCTCTTAGTCCCCAGAAGTGCCTCTCAGCAGCTCTCATCTCTCCCAGTGTCCCCACTCCCTGTTCTTCCCCTAAAATCCCCTTAATCCTTGCCCCTCACCCACAGTTCCCAGTCTGTGCCCTCCCGCAAGGTCCCCTGGCTGCCCCTCTTCCACCTCGGGTGGGACAAGCTGCTGGGCTTCTTACCTGAGAATTGAAGCGGATTTGACAGACATTACAGGAAATGACGGGCCGCTTGGTCTTGAGCAAGGGTCCCCCAAAAGTGTGGGAGAGCACAGCCTTTTGCACAGGGTCCATCTGTGGAGGCAGGCTAGGGTGAGCCAGGAACCCCAGCATAAGTCCATCCTCCCCCAACTGGCAGCTGCTGGGTTAAACCAAGATCCCAGAGCTTTTCCCAGACTCTAAGCTCAGTTCCCTGATTCCTCTAGCCCTATCTTCATTGCACTGGAAGGGACCTGATGGAGCCATTGGACCAATGTTTCTATTTCACAAAAAAGTAGAAGTGGTTTGCCCAAGGTCACACCATGAGTTAATATCTGAGCTGGAACTTGATCCTGGATTCTTGCCTTGGTTCACCATACCATGAAGGTCCAACTCTGTCATCTTGACCCGTCCCTTCAGCTAGTGAAACTGCCAGAGGCCTGCTGACATGATGGCCCAAGGAACCCTAGACCTTTGGGCCTTCCATGGAAGCTTTTGAACCCTTTTGGTCCCCCTATGGTGTAAGACTTTCTGCCAAGGCCAGACTCTGGTTCCAGGAGACAGGTATTCCTATCTTCCCATTTCTAGGACCCAGTTTGCCCTTAACATTCTTTCTCTGGACCTTTTATTTATTTATTTTTTTGTATCAGGGTTGAGCCCAGGGGTGTTTAGCCCCTGAGTCACATCCCTTGCCCTTTTACTTTTTCTCTCTCTCTATATATATATTTTAAATTTAGAGACAGGGTCTTGCTGTATTGCTTAGGGCCTTGCTAAGTTGCTGAGGCTGCTTTGAACTCATGATCCTCCTGCCTCAGCCTCCAGAGCTGCCAAGATTACAGGTATATGCCACTGTGCCTGGCTCTCTGGACCTTTTAAAGGCAGCATCTTCTAGATGAATTAAAAGAACCAGAAGAGGGCTGGGGTTGTGGCTCAGCAGTAGAGCACTCACCTAGCAGGTGCGCGACCCGGGTTCGATCCCCAGCACCAGGTAAAGACAAATGCATTGTGTACAACTAAAGCAAATAAATAAATATTTTTTTAAAAAAATAACCACAAGAACCAGGCATGGTGCCACACACCTGAAATCCCACTGGCTTGGGAGGCTGAGGCAGGAGAGATTGCAAGTTCAAAGCCAGCCTTAGCAACTTAGCAAGACCCTGCCTCAAAATAAAATATATATTTAAAAAAAAGGGGGGCTGGAGGGCTGGGGTTGTGGCTCAGCAGTAGAGCGCTCACCTAGCATGTGTGCGGCCCTGGGTTCGATCCTTAGCACCACGTAAAAATAAATAAAATAAAGGTATTGTGTCCAAATACAACTAAAAAAATAAATTTTTAAAAGAAAGGGAGGGGGGCTGGGGATGTGGCTCAGTGGTTAAGTGGCCCTAGGGGTTCAATCCCTGGTACAAAAATAATAATAATAATAATAATAAATAAAATAATAAACAGAAGGGAATAGGTGGCTGTAGCAAATAATGGGGGATAAGAGGAGGACCTGGACAGCTGGACTAGCCTAAGGCAGCCCAGTGATCTTCTGAACCCCCTCTCCCTGATCACAGGACTTCTGGGGAAGGGCTGTGGGCTGGGCGGGATTAGGGCCATCTCTGCCTCCACCCTGGGTCAGCAGATGTGTTTTGCAGTCTCCTGCCAAGAGTTCACATGAGGAGGGAAGAGGATGGGAGTTCCTCTGAGGCCTTCTACTATCAGGGGATAAAGCCAGGGGCCTAGAGGCATGAAAATTGTGTTTCTGGACAGCCCTCCTCCCGTTGGGCCCCTAGGCAGCCAGGGAGAGGCAGGACTGACTGGAATGCAGCTGAGGCTGAGGAGGATTGGGTGATGGCTGAGACCTCTCATAAGAACAGACCAAATTAGGGGTGAAACCTTATCTTCCAGGTGGAAGGAATCAAGTAAGATACAATTGCTGGGGAATTGGGGGTCCTTAGTTCCTTGGTTGAGTCCCTGCTGGGGCCCAGGTTTCAGGGTTCTCAATGAGGCACTGTGAGAGAGGGATCATGAAGCAGGGGCAAGGGGGTTGGAGTCTGGGAGCCCAGATGTCTTGACTTCCCTGCTTCCCCCACAGGAGTCTTACTGGCTGGTTGGGGTTACTATCATATCAGGAAAGGGGCTTTCAGCATTCCTTGTGAAATGGGCAGCAGCCTCATCTACTCTGCCTCATTTTGGCAATGGTGGATGCAAGCACCAGGACAGGATTCAGATAAGCATCTGACCCTGGGCTGGAAGCAGCCCCTCTCAGTGCTGTCTTTTCAACTCCCATCAGCTTTCTGGAAGCCCCAGTTACGTTCAAGGAAAAGTCAAACAGGAGATGAATGTGTGTGTGTGTGTGTGTGTGTGTGTGTGTGGCAGGCTGTGATCAATCTGTGCATGGGTGGAGTGTGAATGAGTGTCATATACTGTGTGTACATCATTTATGTATCAACAGTTCTGTGTTGGGGGCTTTGCTGACACCAAATGAATGGTCAGGTTGTGTAATCTTCAGCTGTGTGTTTATCTGTGTAAATACATGATGTGCTTGGCAGAAAGATAGACAGACCAAGTTGGAGACAAGCTTTAATCACAAAGGGAGACAGACTGCTGCTCTCAGCTCCCAGTCTCCAGGTCTAAGTCTTTCCTACTCAGAGACCCCCCCCCCCAACTCTGCCCCAGGGTTCTCCTAAACCCTGGGCTTCCTCACATGCTGGGTGGGGAATGGGAATTCAGCCCAGACAGAAACCCAATCTGGGCCAGGAAACCTAAGTCGGATGAAAACAGTAGGGAGAGAGGAATGGGATGCAGAGGGGAGGGCAGAGTCTCCTGGTTCTGTCTCTGCCCCACCCCACTGCCCAGCCTGTTCCCAGGACGGGATAAGGACCCAGGACCCTGAGGATGAGATATGGACTGACCATCCAAACCTCCATCCCCTGAGAATCCTGGCCCCACCTGGGTCCCTCCTCTAGGGTGAGAAAGTAACTCTTGCACAGCCTCCTCTCCAGGCTAAAGTCCAGAAACACCAACTGGGGGCATGGAGGGTAACATTGGAGTCAGGCAGGCCTTTCCACCTTCTCTTCCATGAACAGAGGAGACACCAAGTTGAAGGTGAGGACTCCTGGGCCCAATCCTGGTGCAGGTGGAATGTGAGCCACTGAAGTGCTGCTCTGGGCCAAGGTCAGGAGGCCCAGGTGACCTAGATGAAGGCTCCCTGGGGAGAAGTGGAGGCCAGCATCTCTCAGAGCCCATCTCATTCCACAGCATCTTCTATGGGATGTTGGCCTACACGCTGTCTGGACAAGTCCACCAAACAGTCCCCTCCCATGTGCCCTCCAACAGCAGATATGAAGGGGAACAGCTTCCTGAAGCTGGGGCAAAATGAATCAGGAAGGGCAATGGGGATAGAAGGGAGGAAACCAGATCATGACAGGGAAGCTATGATTATATTTCCTTCCATTCCCCTTTATGGGTTGGAACCTGCTGTCCCTTGTTTGACCACCCCACTTCCCCACCCCTCAAAATGAGGTGACAAACCACAGGGAAAGGGAGTGGAATCTCAAGGATGGGAAAACCTGAGGAACAGGAAGGATTAACATGGGAAGATAAAAAGAGCAGGTGGAAGCTGGTGGGGAAGAGACGCTGGGCCAGGGCTGGTGAAGAGGGAGCTGAAAAGTGAGGTAATTTGAGGGTAGGTGTAGGACCTGATGGGAAGTCTGAAGATCTGGGGGACTTCAAGGACCTGGGAAGCAGAGGTTAGGGTATTCAGTATGGTGGCACAGTCTGGGGGCACCAGCTGGGATCTTGAGGCTGGTTAGGGCCGCGCCGGTGTGGGGGAGGGGCCGGACAACCCGCGGACTGGACCAAGGGAGAGGTGGCCAGCCCCGCAGGGGCGGGCGGGGGATGGGGTGGGGGGGCGCTGCGGCAGCGCGGAGCCCGAGAGAGAGGAGGGGCCGGGTGGCTTACCCTGCGGGACCCTGGGGGCCGCGGCTCCATGGCCCGGGTGGCGGACCCGGGCGGGGGGCCGAGCCTGGCCGGCCGGGCAGGCCGGGGACGCGGCGCTGGTTGCCCGGGTGGCTCGGGGCTGTGAGGCCGGGCGGGTCGGGAGACTGGGAGGCGGCGCCGGCCGGGTCCGGAGCCCGCCCCAGAGGCGGGACCGAGGGCGGTCCGAGGACGGGGGCGGGGACAGGGAACTGGAGAGGAGTGGAGGGGGCTAGGCCGAAAAGACCAGAGGGATGTCCAAGTCCAGACGCTGCTTCCTGGAAAGACCTTCACCGGGCGAGGGGCCTCTTGGCCCGGCGGCATAGGCAATGAACAGATGACCTAAGGTGCCTCCACTGGGGTTCCTTCTTGGGTCCAATGTTCCCACCAATCCTATGATCGTCTCTGTCTAGCGTGGACATTTGTCCTTTCTTTCACCCCTTCTGTCCTGATCCTCGCTCCTCTGCTGACAGCATTTCTTTCGAGTCCGCAGACGGCCCATTCCCAGTTCCCTCTGCACGCAGTCCCTGTGCTGCGCCTTACACAAGTCTCTTCCCCGCAGGGGTGGGAAACCGAACTCAGGTACCCAGGTGTCAGGCACTGCTCTCAGCGATTCCTCCAAATGGTGGAGCTGGGTGGAGGTAAGCTCCCAGGACAGAAGCGACCTCAGACTAGGGACCTCATCGCTAACCTTTTCTCACCCCCTCCCCTCGCCCGACTCCGGCCAGCGGCGCACCAGGTTCTCTAAGCTTAAACCACGCTTCGTGCACTTACTGCCCTCTGGCGGTCGAGTGGGGACAGTACTGGGGCGTGAGCGGCAGGAAGGTAAAGCAGCCCACTCCCCAGGACACTTCGTCCTCTGTGCACAGGGCCTGGGATCCTACTGTCTCATCTCAGGGCCTTATCCCCTCCCACCTCCCCTAAGGCAAAGAGATGACTGAAGCAGGGGTCTGGATCCAGTGAGAGGTTGCCTTTGGGAGGCAGTGAGGGACGTCCAAGGACAGAGAGAAGCAGTGGAGTAAGTGGGAGGAGAAAGGGGAGACAGCAATGCAGGAGGGGTCTGATGGGTTGGAACTGCCCAAGTAGGAAAGAGAGCTGGAGGTACCAGTCCACAGGCCGCCAGAGGTGCCATGAGTAATAATGCCACCTCCAGCAGCACCTAATGTTGATTGAGCCCTCGGAATGTGGATGCTCTGTACTGAATTCTTTGCATGGATTATCTAATTTAATCATCACAACCACTATCTGAAGTAAGTACTATTATTATCTTCATTTTATAGACGAAGGAACTGAGGTTTAGAGAGGTTAAATAATTTGCCCAAGGTCATAAGCTAGTAAGTGGCTGAACTGGGATTTGAATTTAAACCTGGGCAGCTTGACTCCAAAGCCATGTACTTAACTGCTGCACAGTACTTCCAAAGGCCTGTCTGCAGCTTTTCTGCAGTCCTCATTCCCCTGCAGAATTTGACACTATTGATGCAGCCCGGCACACTCTCTCCCTTGGCTTTTCCAACTCTACAGGAACATATTCCCTCCCCCGCCCCCTCCAGTGGCTCCTCCGTTTCCTTTACTGAGCCTCCTCGGGTTCCCACTGCCTAATTCTGCTTATTCCTCAATGCTGAGTCCCTGACCATCCTACCTTTCTCTTTCTGCTCTTCCCTTAAATCAAAATAATAGCAATAACCTAATAATCACAGCAGCTGATACTGATTGAGCACTTACTTTGTGCTAGGCATTATGATTATATAATACAATTGTTACAACCTTGTGAATTAGTACTATTACTATCCTGTTCTACAGATGGTAAAATTGAGGTTCAGGATGGTTAAATGTCTTGCCTAAGGGCACACAGCCAGGATCGTGGAACATCAATTCACATCCTGACAGTCATACGCCAAAGTTGGTGATGTTCAACATCCTGCTGCACTCTACAAGCCTATTTATGCTCATGCCTTTATCTATCTATCTATCTATCTATCTATCTATCTATCTATCAGTGTGGTGATGGGAATTGAATCCAGGGCCTCATGCATGCTAGGCAAGTGCTCTCCACTGAGCTACACTCTCTTGCTGAGCTACACTTCCAGATCCCATGACTTATTCTTCTTTTTCTTTGTGTGTGTGTGTGTGTGTGTGGTACTGGGGATTGAACCTGGGGCCTTGTGCATGCAAGGCAAGCACTCTACCAACTGAGCTATATCCCCAGCCCTCCTACCCCCCTCCACCTTCTTCTTCTTCTTCTTTTAATATTTTTTAAATTGTTGATGGACCATTATTTTATTCATTTATTCATATGCAGTGCTGAGAATCGAACCCAGTGCCTCACACATGCTAGGCAAGTGCTGTACCACTAGGCCACAACCCCAGCGCTTTTCTTCTTCTTTTTGTTGTTTGTTTTTGGTACTAGGAATTGAACCTGGGATCCCCAGCCCTTTTTATTTCTTAATTTTAACACACACAGGTTCTCACTAAGTTGCTGGGGGTCTCATTAACTTGCTGAGGCTGGTCTTGAACCTGCCTCAGCCTCCAGAGTTCCTGGGATGACAGGTGTGCAGCACCACACCAGGCACTCACCAGGCTCTAAACAGCTCCACTAGAAGCAGTGGAGAGAGGAACCCTGTGGAACTCAGAAACCTGGATTATTTACGTAAATCAATTAGATAGCTTTGCAACCTTAGAGAATTCACTTAACCTCTCTGAGTCCATATTTTCTCACCTATAAGATAGGTACGGGGCAATCCTATAATCCCAACTACCTGGGAGACTGAGGCAGAAGAATCTTGAATTCCAGCCCATCCTGGGCAGATCAGTGAGATCCTGGTCTCAAAACAACGACATAAAAAGTAAATAAATTGCCGGGCGCGGTGGCGCACGCCTGTAATCCCAGCACTTTGGGAGGCTGAGGCAGGAGGATCGTGAGTTCAAAGCCAGCCTCAGCAATGGAGAGGCACTTAGCAACTCAGTGAGACCCTGTCTCTAAATAAAATACAAAAAAGGGCTGGGGATGTGGCCCAGTGGTTGAGTGCCCCTGAGTTCAATCCCTGGTACCAAAAAAAAAAAAAGAGTAAATAAATTTAAGCTGGGTGCGGTGGTGCACACCTGTAATCCCAGCATTTGGGAGGCTGAGGCAGGAGGATCGTGAGTTCAAAGCCAGCCTCAGCAATGGTGAGGCACTTAGCAACTCAGTGAGACCCTCTCTTTAATAAAATACAAAAAAAGGGCTGGGGATGTGGCCCAGTGGTTGAGTGTCTCTGAGTTCAATCCCCAGTACAAAAAAAAAAAAAAAAGAGTAAATAAATTTTAAAAATGGAGACAATAATGGGGTGCTGAGACATGAGGGTAAATGTAAGTCAGGTATTTAGATAGGGGAAAAGTATTCCCCACACCTTCTGTTCCACTTATACCCAATCAATGGCACTTTCTCAAAGGTTCTTTTCCAGTCCCTGTTCATGTGATTTGCTTCAATCTGGAACATTTCTAAGGCCACTTTTAAAATCCTACTACTTGGGCTGGGGATATAACTCAGTTGGTAGAGTGCCTGCCTTGCATGCACAAGGCCCTTGGGTTCAATCCCCAGCAACACACACACACACACACACACACACACACACACACACAAATTCTACTAATAATTCTTCAAAACCTAAATTATGGGCCAGGCACAGTGGCGCATGCCTGTAATCCCAGTGGCTTGGGAGGCCGAGGCAGGAGGATCACGAGTTCAAAGCCAGCCTCAGCAAAAGTCAGGCACTAAGCAACTCAGTGAGACCCTGTCACTAAATAAAATACAGAACAGGGCTGGGGATATGGCTCAGTGGTCAAGTGCCCCTGTTTTCAATCACCGGACCCAAATAAAACAAACCTATGATGTTGCCCACTCCATCTAGGTTAAGCCTTTTCTCCTCTGCTCTCCTTTTTTTTCGCTTAACGTTGGTTGGTCCCTTAGGTACTTCCATATCCAGCAAGTCTTGTTTGACACTGCCTTGGACTCCCATGAAAGCTAAAAGCCTCTGACACAGCTCCTCAACACCACAGGGCAACTGTTAACTTGTTATTATTCCTACTAAACTGTGAGCTCCCTAAGGGTGAGGACTGAGTCCTGTATCCCTGACACCAGGCACAGTGCCCAGCACATGATATATGCTCAAAAATTTTTTTCTTTGGTTAAATTGAATTTTTGTTAGTGTTTCTGTCACAATATTCATAACCTTCTCTGGTCTACTGTGTACATATCTTTCTTTACTAAATATAGGGTCCTTTAGGAGAGGACTGTTTCATATTTACCCCTCCTGTCTGCACTGTATATAGAACTACTTATAGTCCATACTCAATTTTCTCTTGTAAAATGAGAATAATAACAATAGCCACCCCAAAGGGTGCTATAAAGGTTAAAGGTTAAGAGATGAAAGGCACTTTGTAGACATTAAAATGCAATGCAAATGTTGGTTTGGGTTCTTCTGGAGTTTTTGGAGAGTGGCTATGGAATAAAAAAAGAATTCTATTTGGAGTCAGATGTTATGGGTTCAAATTATATCTTGGGAGCCAGGCGCGGTGGTGCATGCATGCCTGTGGTCAAGTGCCCCTGAGTTCAATCCCTAATACCAAAAAAAAAAAAAAAAAAAAAAAAAAAAAAAAATATATATATATATATATATATATATATATATATCTTGGATACATACTGTATCAACTTATATAAATTACTGAACCCTGGCCGGTCGTGGTGGTACATGCCTGTAATCCCAGCAACTTGGGAGGCTGAGGCAGGAACATCCCAAGTTCAAAGCCATCCTCAGCAATTTAGCAAGGCCCTAAGCAACTTAACAAGACCAAGACTCAAAATTAAAAAAAAAACACCAAAAAGGGCTGGGGAGGGCTGGGGTTGTGGCTCAGCGGTAGAGTGCTCGCCTAGCACGTGCGCGTCCTGGGTTCAATCCTCAGCACCACGTAAACATAAATTCATTGCATTGTGTACAACAAAAGCAAATAAATAAATATTTTTTAAAAAAGGGGGGGCTGGGGATATGACTCAGTGGCTAAGCACTGCTGGGTACAATCCTCAATTCAGGAAAAAACAATTACTAAACCCTGCTGAACTTCAATTTTTGTGTCAAACAGGAATATTAATGTCTACATTGTGGGGTTGGTGTGAAGATTAAAGGAAGTTGGATATAGAAACATCTGTTGCAGTGTCTCTGCATACTCCATTCAGTATGTGTTTGTGGCCAAATGTGCTTTGAGGGTGAATGATCTGGGTTGAATAAGGCTGATTCCCCCCCAACCTTTAGTTTCAGCCCTCTTTTCAGGCCTCGAGTTCTAGTTGACTGTTGCTGAGGCTGCAGTCCAAATTTGCAATCCTCCTGTCTTAGCCTCCTGAGTTGCTGAGATTACAGGCATGCACCACCACATGGAACTCTTGGAACTTTTCGGTTCAGTGTTCTCCCATATCTCTCTCAGCGTGTCCCAAAGAGTTCAGCACTCTCAGCCTAGACAGCTTCCTCCTCCAAATCCTGTCTGTGTCATGGTGACTTCTTCCTCCCAGTCACAAAGGCTGAACCTTGGAGTCATCCTTGACTCACCCTTTCTCTCCCAGCCCAACCCCTGAACACCAGTTGGTCACCAGGCCTGTCAGTATGTCCTTGGAAACACCTCACCCTTCCCCTTCCTCTCCCTCACCCTGCTGCTGCCACTGGCCCAGACTGACTTCCCTCCAGGCCCACATTGCTGGGGCAGCCTCCTGACTGGCCACCTTCCTCCAGTCTTTGCTCCCTCCGAGCCCCACTTCCAGCTGGCCCAGTCACCTTCCTCAATGGCTGCTCTTTGGCTCCCTATTCCATATTGTAGTAAACACAGACAACTTCACCAACCTCCAAGCCTGATCCTGTCTACCCAGCTAGGGGCTGCAGAGAGCTATAGCTTAAAGGCAGGCATGCTTGTCTCCCTGCTTTCTGGATTCAGCATGTACACCCCACCACCTCCCTACTGTCACTGCCACAATTTAGGTCTCATCACTTCTCTGGATGGTCTGGCGATCACAGGAGGACTAAGCGAGATCATTCAAACAAAACACTCCACATGGTGTTGGTCGATAGCAAGATTTCAGTAAATATTAATCATTATTATTGTGGTTAATACTATACCAGATAGCTGACAACGATTGTAATTGACTAGAAGTGAGGAAGATTAAGTCATAAGAAGAGAGAAAGAATTGAATACAGGAGAAGAAGAGGGCAGGGGCGGGCTGGGGAAGGAGGGTGGGGAAGGTGGTGGCTGCTACTCACAGTGCTGTAGTTGAAGAGGCCCAGGGTGGGGGCCGGCTCCAGAGGGAAGGGCAGAATCTGCTTGAGGTCCAGCGGGGGCTGCATGATGGGGGGCTGCCGCAGCAGAGGGAGGGGCCCTGCCCGGCTCAGGCTGCCTGGAGGGCAGAGGAAACATTCTGTAGGGTAGGAAGATCCAAGCTGGGGAATCCCACCCAAGCCTGGCAGTCCCACTCCCTAGCTCCCCCCCCCCACTCAGAAGTGTGACCCCCAGTGCATGCACACGTGTGAGCAGTGTGTACACACTTCCCCTGCTGGCTCCAGAGCTCTGGAGCAGGTCCTCCACTGTGGGCCTTCCCTTCTGGGTGGTTTTCGCTTCCCCCTTCTCCAGCTCCCTCCCCCAAAGACCTGTAGGTACTTTACAGACCTAGGAAAGCCTAGGCCTTCTTTGCAGGCTGCCTGCTGGACGGACAGGCACTCTGAGCCCCAAGTCCCTGGCCACTGCTCTCTTCTTCCCTGGCACTGCTTTCCCCCTGGGTATTCAAAGGGTTGTTATCATCCCAGGAAGGACAGAGTCAACTGGGTGATTCATGCCACTGCCCAAGGGGACCATGAAGCCAAGATCTGGGGGAGGGGCTGCAGAATCTTTCAGGTTCCCTGCCTGGAGTTTTGATTTTGTTCCAATCTTAACTCTTAATTAACTGCTGACCTCTCTGGGGGTAGGTAGCGAGTGGGTGGCAAATGCTCTGGGAAGTGGATGGCCCGGGCCATCCTCTGAGGCCCCTCTCCAACCCCCTCAGTCCTCCCCAGCCCCTCTGTCTCACCAGGAGTGCTCAGCTCCAGCTCTGCAGGAACAGCCACCACCCGGCCTCTGACCCCAAGGGGAAATGAAAGTGCAGGCCTGCTCTCCAACTACCCGCCCTGAACTGTTCTTCTCCTCCCCCTAGAGTCATGGGAGGAACTCTACCAGCTTCCAAAGGGAGCCCTGAGCGCAGGGGCACCCAGGACCCTCTGAGTTTCCTCTGGCCCAGCTGCCTTCTGCGACCCCACAGTCCCCCAGCTGCGGAGCTCTGGCTGCCCTCCACTACTGCAGCCACCCCCTGCCAGCAACAGGGGTTCCCAGGAACAAAGCAGCCTGCTTGCTTGGCCCCGTCCTCCCTTGACCTTCCTAGGGCAGGGGATCCCCAGGATCTTCTCCTATTCCCTCCATAGAGGCTACCGTCTTTCATACCTTCAGTTTCTGGTGCCCGCTGCCCCCAGGCAGTGGCCTGGCCCTGGCCCCCCAGGGGCCTGGCCTGACAACGTCCCCTTCCCTTGGTTCTGCCCTCTGCCCCCTCCCTTGCCATCCCCCTCCCCCAGCCCAGTCAGTAGAATCAGCCAATCAGAGTCCTGGAAAAGTGGGGCAGAGGGGAGGGCGGGGGAGCAGGGATTAGGGGAATCTGAGGCGAGAGAGAGGGGGTGGGGAGGGCTCAGGCACAGCTGGGGGCAGGGAGCTGGTCCAGAAAGGTCTGGAGGGGTCTCTCTCTTCCACCCAATGCCAGGACTGCGTGGCCAGGGTGCCTCAGGCAGAGAGGGCTCAAGGCTGCTAGGAGTTTGGGCTTGCAAATTCTAGGGCCTGAAGGAGAGTATAGGATGCTTGGCTTTGGCCCTTGAACTGTTGGGGGTCTGTATGTCTTGTGTCCATTTCCTCCTCTGACACCTTCAGGGTTGGGATGGGGTGGGCAAAGACAGACAGTGGGTGAGAGGAAATGGTAGAGTGGCAGAAGCAGGAATAAGTAACTGAGAAAAAGGAAGAGACACTGGGAGAGAAGAGGGTAGAGAACCATGGAGAGATGGAAGAGAGTGGAATGCGATATAAAAACAGACACTGCTGAAAAGCAGGACAGAGAACTAGAGGTTAGGGCGGGAAGGCCAAAAGGCGGGAACGGAGAGAGGGAGAAAGATGAAGAGGAGAGAGTGAACAGAGAGACTAAACGGTTTGGCCATCTCCCCTTCCCGATCTGTCCCCTCATGGCCTCTCCCCCTAGGTCCCCCCCCCCCCCCCGCCCTCTCTGCCTGGCACCCAAGGCCAGGGCAGCCTTAACGAGCCTCAGGAATGGTGAGAGAAACCTGAGTGCTCCCAGAGTCCCCAGCATCCTGCCCCCACCCCAGCAGCTGGTTTGGGGCTGGCACTTGACCTGCTGGAGTACCAGGGACTGCAGCTTGGCTCTTGACTCTCTAACCTCCCACTCCCCAAACCCATCTTAGAGGGGAGAGCTGAGTTCCAGGAAAAAAATCGGAGGAGCCACTATGTGCCACGCAGTGAATTCCGAGTATTATCCCATTTAATCTCTGAGGTGACCCAGGCTATGAGGTGGCTAGGATTTTATGAAGCAGCTGATAATATTTTTTTTCCATTTGACACGTGAGGAAACCAGGACTGAGAGTAGTTAAAAAACTTGGCTGATGTCACACAGCCTGTAAGTACCAGGGCTGAGATTCAAATCGAGATCTGTCGCACTCTATAGCAAGTTCTTTCTCTGCTACATCACTCCCAAAGGGCTCTAATTTAACTCTGAAGCAGAGATGTGAGCACAGACTTCCATCTGGTTGAAGGATAGGATGGGAAAGCAAGTTCCATGCATTTCCTGGGGTTGGAGTCCTCATTTCAACTCCAGAGGGGGATAAAAACCAAACCAGGGCTGGGGTTGTGGCTCAGCGGTAGAGCGCTGGCCTAGCACATGCGTGGCCCGGGTTTGATCCTCAGCACCACGTACAAATAAATGCATCATGTACAACTAAAGCAAATCAATAAATATTAAAAAAAAACCAAACCAAACAAACAAAAAACCAAAAACAAACAAGCAAACAAAAAAAAAAAACTGGTACAGCCACTCAGTTCCTTGTGGCCAGTAACTCATCTTTTTCACTGATGTGAACCTTGGGGTGGGGGAGAATGTGAGAGAGGGGTGAAATAAGGGTAGAGTAAGGGAAGGGCCAGGGTGGGCAACCAGAGATTCATTTTCTTCTTTCCAGATTCCTGTGTCCTTCATTCCACTCTGAAATCTGAGGTGTGGAGAGGGGCAGATGGCAGCTTATGGGTTCGGTGGGCAGAAACAGACTTCTTGGTTTCATGTAGCTCAAGCCTTAGGCTCTTCCCTCCCCTCCTACCTTTTTCTTGTACTAGGAATTGAACCCAGAGGTGCTTTACCACTGGGCCCCATCTCCAGCCGGTTTTTCAAAAAAAAAAATTTTTTTTTTTTAATTTTGAGACAAGATCTTGCTAAATTGCTTAGGGCCTTGCTAAAGTTGCTGAGGCTGGCTCTGAACTTGCAATCCTCTTGCCTTAGCCTCCCAAGTCGCTGAGATTACAGGTGTATACCACCACACCTGGCTCTCTCCTCCCCATTTTCTGAGAATAACAATAGGTGCCACTTATGCCAGGCACTTTACATATATGGTCTCCCAGTGGATGATCCCCTGTGCACTAGCTGGGTGGCTAGCTGGTTTCTGTGGCTCTCTCAGTCTCATTTCTCATCTGTGAAATGAGAATAGTACCTGCCTCACAGAGCTGATGAGAGGATTGAACAAATCCATGTCAAGTGCTGGCGTGCCACAATGAGAGCTCAATAAATGTTTGCTGAATAAATGAATTCTCATCTTATAGATGATGACAGCTGGCTCAGAGAGGGAGTTACCTGACCAAGGTCACACAGCTAGTAGGGAATCTAAACAAGCCTGGCTTCAGAGGCAGGGCTTTTAAGCACTACACTTTTCTGGGGAAGAAAAAGGGAAAAAGACAAGAATATAGGAGAGGCCAGGTGACCATGAACTGAGGTAAAAAATTCAGGCTTTTGTCATTTCACTAGGTGAGGGCTTCAGGCACGTTTTGGAGGAGAGAAGGAAAGTGAATTGGAGTGTGTGCAAGTGAAGCACCCATGTTAGGCAGGGCAGGGAGGAGCTGGGGTCTGGCTGGGGCAGGCTCCTCCAGAGAGAAGCTCATTAGAGTAATTACCTCCAGCAGACAGAACCCCACCCAGCTCCATGGGGAATTGCTACATGCTTTATTAAAGACAGTTCTTAGTGCATTTTAGAGGGGCAAGCTCACGGCCCCTCAGATAGTGGACATCTGCCCATTTGCATACCCTGCTTAGCCGTGGGCATTTTGATCTTGCTCTGGATTCCTTGCCAACACTAGCCCACCACCGAGCTGCATCTGGTTTCTCCATCCCACTGAGGCCTGGTCTCTTCCTCCTTTTCTTCCCCAGAAGTCTGGCCAAGTTGGGAGCCCTAGCTCCTAGGCTCTCAGGTGGAGCCCCCGCCTCAGGCCCTGGTGGTAAAGAATGGGAGCGCCTGCTGTGAGCTGGCTCAGGGTGTGGCAATGCCTGAGTAGGCACCGGAGCCAGAAGAGGTGCGGGGCAGGGCTGAAAGCAGTGCTGGTCTGAAGGCTAGGCCAGGTGAGACTCCGCTCAGAGAAAGGCATTCAGGTTAAGGTTGCAAGTGGTTAGGGCTCAAGGTGGCGAAAATCACAGGGTCAGCGCTGGGTTAGAATGGGAATTAGACTCTGTGACCAAAGGGAGGAATTGAGATATCATCTCATCCATCTCTGTTTTCTTTTAGGCCTTTTGGCTTCTCTTCCTTCCTCAGAAATGCCTAAATCAGGGTGGGGAGTGGGTGGAAATCCTTGAGCTCCTGGGTCTTATCTTCTTGACCAAGTCCAATGTATTTATCCCTTCTGCCCCATCCTGGCAGGAGGCAGGTTGAGAGCTGGAAAGGCTTTGAAGTCAAAGATGAAAGAGACAAGGGGATGATTATGAACAACTTCTCAAAACATCATCCCTAATAACTCCAGGGTGGGTGTGGGGCGGGAGTTGGGCTTAAAGGGAGGAGACTGGGAAGGGAAGAGCCGGGAAGCAGACCTCTGGGAAATCTTTCTCAACCTGACTGGAAGAGGTCTCCTCTTATGGCCCGCCACTCACTGCACCAGGGACTCCACTGGAAAGGATGGTGCAGAAAGGCTTGGAACTAGGAAGCTGAGCCCAGTACCACTTAAACCTGGGACTCCAACTCTAGATCTTGGGCAGGCTGGGCAGGTACATCTTAGGGCCCCTCCAGGACCACCTAGCACACGACTCAGTGTTTCATTCTAAATGAGACATTTAATGCTGAATACCTTAGTATGGGTCCTGAGAGTGGGACCTGAGCCTGGCAGCTTCACCCACCTACCTCCTTCCTCAAAGAGGGCTAAGGCAAAAAAAAAAAAAAAAAAAAAAAAAAAAAAAAAAAAGCTGAGGTTTGAGGGCCCTAGCAGGCCTCTTACCCCTCAGTAGCCTTGGCACAAGGAGGGAGTTAATTACAGCCTGAAGACAGAGTACAGAGATGGCACAAGGTGGAGGACAGTGGAGTCTGTGCAAAGGGGGTCTGAGTCCAAAGTGTGTCCCCCTAGAGGATGGGGGTGGTATTCGAAGAAGGCTGTGGAATATCTTCCCCTACTAGAATACTCTTGGGAAAGAGGCAGGGAAGAAGTCATTCATGCCTTGGCTCCCTCATTCATTTAATAGATAGGATGGAGTGCCAGGTGGAGGGGAGTGAGACATAAAGTGGGGAGATAGACAGGCCACACAGGAGGAGGAGAGAAGGAAGGCCGATGGGTCTCTGCTAGTGAAGTCAATAGGGTAAGGGGAGGTCAATTGAAAGAAGAAAAGAAAGGCAGAAAAATAGCAGAGAGAGGGTCTCAGGAGAAGGATGAGGGTAGGAGCCAGTCAAGCCCTCTGGGCATCAGCATGGATCCAGGTGTCCCCAGTGGGGGGAGGGAGACCACAGGTGTCTGGGCTTGGTGGGGGGCTCCCACCACAAAGAGGGCACAGGAACCGGCCTAGCCAGGGTGGAGGGCAGAGGTCAGAGTAGGTCTGTGCACTACTGTGGAGGCAGGGCCCAGGACAGGGGCCTGGAGCTGGAGCTGATGCGGAGTCCAGAGCACAGCTAGGCCCTCTCCTCCCCCATCCCTGGGGCTCCCTTTCCGATGTAGGTCATGAGGATGGGGTGGCTGTGGCTGACGGGCTGTCAGAGCCCAGCGGGAGTTCCCCTCCCCCAGCCTTACTTTCCCCATCACCCCTCCCTCTCCTGGTGCCCCCGGCCCAAGGCAGGGGTGGAGGGGAAGAAGGAAGACAGGAAGGAAGGGCCCAGGCAGCCAAAGCAGGGAGAAAGAGGGGCAGGTCCCGGCGTGTTGGGGCAGGATGGCTGCGGAGACAGGATCTAAGCCGCAGGAGCCCTGGGATGGACAGTTTCCCACCCCGTCTTCTCCCCAGCCCCCTTATCTTCAGCCCTCAGGTTCCCACCTCCCACCACACTCACCTCGAAGCTACACCCACCATCTTCTCCCCCCCCCCCCGCCCCCCACTTCCTCCTTTCCCTCTTATCCTGGGCCCAGAAGGATGTCGGAGTGTCAAAGCAAAGGGTGGGGGAAGGCGCTGGAGGGGACGGGTCCGAACCTCTCCCCAAACTCCACCAGGCCAGGACCAGCCCCCTCCCCCAGCCTCTCGTAGGCTGTCATATAATATTCATGAGCCTCATGAATACGCAATGTTCTCTTTATGGGGCGGGGGTCTCACTCGGTTCTGCCTGCCCCCCTTGCCACTCCCTGGACCACCGGGAGAAGCGGCAGCTTAGCGAAGAGAGGAAGGGACCCCAGATGTGGAGCCAGATGAAGGGGGAGGGGGAGCCGGTCGCTGACTGGCGGCCGCAGTCACCGCGGTGCCGGGAGGTGGAGGGGGGTGACCCACTGAGAGGGACCCAGGAGCCTGGAGCTGGAGTCGCAGAGCCCACTCACCGAGGATCATGCTGGGGACCCAGGCGCCCGGGGTTCCGCGTCGCTCTGTCCCGGGGGCCGTTCTGGCCGGGCTGGGGGTACGGGGGGGAGGAGTCGGGGGAGGAGCAGAGGCCGGCCGAGGCGGAGCGGGGGCGGGGCCCGCAGCAGGTGAAGACGGGAGGAGGGGGGACCCGGGCACCCCGGCTCCGCGAGGGGGCGTCCTGGCCCCCTCCCGCTTCCTCCCAACCTTCTACTCGCTGTCCCTGGATCTGGGCTTTACCGTGTCACTGCAGCTGGGGTTGGGGGAACAAGACGTCTAGAAGACCGTGTGAGGTGATGGAGGAAGCTGAAAACTAAGAGGCCTGGGTCTGAGGGCGGGAAGTCTAGTTCTAGGCTGCTGTGGGGCGGGATGCTTAAGTACTCTGGGGAGGGCTGGAGTCCCGGATTGGTGGTGGTGGTCGGGGACAACCGGGTCCCCTCCAGAGTGATGAGCTTGGAGTGGGTTGGAGGGAGGTGCTTCGGGAATGTTTGGGTCCTAGTTAGTTTTTCTTTTCTTTTTCTTTTTTTCTTTCTTTTAAACTGGGGCTTGAACCCAGGGGGGCTCTATCACTAAGCTACTTCCCCAGCCTGTTTAATTTTTTTGTTTTGAGATAGGGTCTCCCTAAGTTGCTTAGGGCCTTGCTAAGCTGCTGAGGCTGGCCTCGAACTTCGAACCTCCTAGCTTAGCCTTCCCAGTTGCTGGATTACAGGAGTGTGCATTGTGACACACTGGTTTGTTTTTCTAATTTAGGAGTAGAATGCCTGGGGGCTGGGTGAATTTGGGGGTTGAAGATAGATTTGAGTTGCTCTCTGCCTGGGGTCGGAATGCCTGGGTCCTTTAAAGAAGTTTTTTGGGAAGAGACTGCAATCAATGTTCTTGAGGATGTAGAAATAGAAGGTTGTAACTAAGATCATTAGCATAACTGGGAGATGACAGAAAATCCAGAACTGAGATGCAACTTTGTAGAGATGACCTGGATTGGGTTGGGTGTACAATTCAGAGTCTAAATGCAGGGCATTTCCCACTAAGGAGAGCTTCGATGAAGAGCACTGGTGATGTGGGTGGGAGAATGGAAAGAAGGACAGATATTGAGAGCTGGGGAGAATGTCAGCAGGGAGAGGGCACACAGGACACTTGGATGTATTCTAAGGCCAACAAGAAGACTGGGAAGAAGTCAGGCAACTGGGACCCCAGCACAAGGCTGGAGTCTGGGAGTCTGCCCAGTTGTCTGGGGAAGATGCAGCTGCTACAGCCTGGACCTGTCCATACCTGCCTGGAGAGGAGGGTGGCAGGCAGATTTCCCAGAATGCCAAGCAGCCAGCTTCAGACCAACCCCAGCAAGCGGGAAAGGGGGTGTGCTTGGGAACAGGAACACTTGGGATTTAGGGAGGGTGGAGGCAGGGAGGAAGAAGCCAGTGGAAGGGGCTGTGGGATTAGAATCTCATAACTGTTTAGGAAGGGGAAGGAGGACTGGCATTCCTGGGTTCTGGAGGCAAGTTAGGGTTAGATGACCAAATAAGGGGCAAAGAAGTTTGGGTTTCTAATTCTGGGCACCAGAAATCTCTTGCCCCATTGAGTTGGTTTGAAGAAAAGATCTGTTTCTGCATCTGTCAAGGTGCTCTAGCTCAAGGGCAAAAGAATGCCAGGGGTGCCAAAGCCTTGGTATTGTTCTGATCTAGAGGTTCGAAGATCTTGGGACTATGACCTGGCTGTCCATGACTGGCCTTGGGGGAGGATATGAAGTCTCTGTGTCCCTCAGAGGAGGTCCTCTTGTGGTGTGTGTGTGTGTGTGTCTGTGCGCTATCAGGAATTGAACCCAGGGTTGCTCTACCACTGAGATGTATCCCCAGCCCTTGTACTTTTTTTTTTTTAAAGCTTTTTTTTAAAATATTTATTTATTTACTTTAGTTGTACACAATGCAATGCATTTATGTTTACATGGTGCTGAGGATCGATCCTGGGCTGCGCACTTGCGAGGCGAGCGCTCTGCCGCTGAGCCACAACCCCCGCCCTGTACATTTAAAAAAAAAAAAAAAATGTTTATTTATTTGCTTTAGTTGTACACAATGCAATGCATTTATGTTTACGTGGTGCTGAGGATCAAACCCGGGCTGTGCACGTGCTAGGTGAGCGCTCTACTGCTAAGCCACAATCTCAGCCCCCAGCCCTTGTACTTTTTAAGGTAGGATCCCACTAAATTGACCAGGCTGACCTTGAACTTGAGATCTTTTTGCTTATGGTCTTCTGAGTTGAATCTCTGGGATTACAGGTGTGTCCTCTTGCTATGGGTCTGACCTGCCACCATAGGGTTCTACCGCAGTGTCATAAAAGCCTGCCTTTCTTAGACCCTGCTTCTACTCCCCTCTTCCTATGTTGTCTCTCCTGGGTGGACTCTGAAACTAAACAAGGGCCAGCACTAGGCATGGTTGACCTGTGGTAGAGTCTCCTTTGCCCTTAGTCCTTGTTCATCCTTTCAGGGACTCTGAGTTAGGGAGGTCTCAGAAGAGGGTTTGCTTATCTTACTATGGGGAGGCAGCTGGCTGGAGGGCAGGGTGACCTTGCAGGCAGCTGGGGATGGGAGTGTGGGGTGAATTCATTATTGATGAGCCCTGCACCCCAGGCTACTAATGAGCCCAGGCCGGCTGCTCTAATTGATGTCAAGAAACTTGAGACCCCCAGATCATCTTCCCGCCTGCCAGCTGCCTCTTCTGAGCCCCCTCCCCCTCCACACGCCCCCAGCTGCTCTGTTCGCTTCCTTCTCTCCTCTTTTCCATCTCCACCAACACAGATAAGGATAGGGCTTGGGCCTTCTAGACCCCCACCCTTGTGGTGTCCCTCTGGATCATTCAAGTCTCAAGGTGGGAGGCACCTGCTTTGCAGGGCTGGAAGATTTGGGAGAGGAAACAGCCCAGAGGTAGAGTATTGCGGCTTGGGGGATAGAGAAGCTGGTCCTAGATTATATCCATGGCATTTTTTTTTTTTTTTTTTTTTTTTTTTTTTTTTGGGACCGGGGATTGAACTCAGGGGCACTTGACCACTGGGCCACATCCCCAGCCCGTTTTTGTATTTTAGTAGAGACAGGGTCTCACTGAGTTGCTAAGTGCCTCGCCACGGCTGAGGCTGGCTTTGAACTCGTGATCCTCCTGCCTCAGCCTCCCAAGTGCTGGGATTACAGGCGTGCGCCACCGCGCCCGGCTTCCATGGCATTTTTGAGCCCAAGGAATTCCTTCCTTGAATTGTGCATCCATGGGAGAGATCTCTCCACTCTCAAGAGCACAGGCACCGTGCACTGACACACACCCAGACCCCAGCTCAATGCTCACAGCTTATTTCCCTCCTCACAACAGTGAAAGAAATTTCAGATCTGCCCCCTGGCATTTGGCTAATGTGACTCCCCACCCCCATCCTCCCAGGAAGGGTAACTCCTCTTGATGTAGCAGTATGGGATTTCCTTCCTCAAGAATTTCTGGTGCCTCATACTATGGCTGACATCCTTTAAAATGCTGGGTAGTTCTTTGTCTAATCTTATCTCTTCCTCCCCAACAGTGTCTGCTCATTCATGGGCTCTGAGAAGACATTCCCGAGGTATGGAGTTCTAAAACATCACAGGTTGGAGTGTGGTCCAGGCATGGTGTCCCAGAAGTATTTTGAGGTGATGCAGGCCTTGCTGGGCAGGAGCCTGTGTTAACAAGAATAGCCCTGCTGATGGGGGAAGACATAAGTGGACCTCCTTCCCCTCTCTTCCCCAAATTCCCTTAAATCTGTGGCTATGCTGCCCTCTGGTGGCAAAACTATGGTCTAGCAAGACATGGACATCTGCCTCCCACAACCCCAGTCCTCTCCCTCCTGGGCTGCATATCAGAAGAGTTTTGATGAGAAAAGAGGACCCCGAGGGGCTCCCTCACTATGCACAATTTCTCTCTTCAAGACCCCAACCCTTTGGCATATTGGGTAAGAATGCGAGTAGTCACAGTCTGACAAGGCTGGATTTGACTTTGCGCTGCCAAGTACTGTGTGACCTTGGGCAAGTTACATAAACTCCCTGGGCTTCAGTTTCTTTTTGTGTAAGTGGGGTTAATAGTACCTAGTTAACAGGATTGATAGAAATTAAATGAGATCATGTATATAAACTATTAACAGCCCCCTCCCATCAGCACACAATAGCAACTGAAACAAAAACAATACAAAAGTCTTACTGGCTTTCTTCCAATTTAGTTCCATGGCTTTCCCCTCCCATTTTATTACTGATTTAAGGGAAGCCCAGGTGAGTCTTCTGCACTATCTCCCTCCACTTCTCCTTGGACCTGCCCCTTTGCATTCTCCCTAATCCTCAAACCCAAACCGATTCCTCCCTTCTCCCCTTCCATCGTCTCTTTCAACTAAGGGAAGTTCCTGGGGCTCATACTCCCAGCTCTCTGTGGACAGAAGTCATTAGACAGGGATCTTCTTTTCGCCAAGAGGTCTGGTTCCAGGATGGGTTTGGAAAGAGTGAGTTACGAGGTCACAGATTGCAGCTCTGGTAGTGGGGGCAGTGGGTTGGGTTTATTGCACTTGCAACAGAGTTTAAATAAGTCCGGGGTGTCAGGAGCCGAGGGGAGGGGAGGGGAGGGGAGGGCTGGGTAGGGAGGAGGGGCAGCATCAGTGCAGCTGGTGGGCAGAACCCAAATCTTGCAGGAGCCCAGCTCCCCTTTCTCTGGGGACTAACAGGACCTGCATCTGGCCAGGCTGAGGTTCCAGAGCTGTTGCCATCATGGCCTCTTCAGGGTCCTGGACAATTCCTGACTTCTCCCAAGTCAGGGGCGAACTGGGCTTCTAGGCCCAGGTCTGGAGCAGACCCAACTGCAGTTCTGGATCTGCCTGGATTAGGTTGCCAATGTCTGTGTCTCAATCCCATGCCCCAGACTGGATCTGGCTCCATTCGAGTTCTGATTCCCCCTGGAGCTGGGTTCTGGGCCAGCATCGACCTTTGTTTGGGATCTGTCCTGAGCTGGTCCTAGGGCACCATCCACGGTTAGTGTTCCTTGTTGGCCCACCAGGGTGGGGGCTGTCACAGCTGCCAGGTCTCACTCCTCAGGTCCCAAGTTTTTAGCTGGGGCTTCCTTGACATCTCTGGCAAGACCGATGACATACCTTTGCAGGCTGAAGCTGGACAGGAAGTCCTGACGGCATGTCTGGCCCAAATAACCACGACTGGATTCCCTAGTTATGGTTCCAAGTTGTTTTCAGGAAACTCCAAAATGCAAAGGCTGTGGAGAGGCTGGGCCTCTGTCCCTGGATCTGAGTTCCCCCATCCATGAGAGGGCATGTGTAAACGAGGGTCCTTCACAGTGCATGGGGTGGGGAGGGATCCCCAGCTTCTCACACCCCTCCCTCGGCTCTGGCCCTTCAAGTATGTCTCTGGGCTAAGGAGAGGAGCTTCTCCCTGGCCCTCAGCACCTTCGGGAAGTGCCCAGTCCCCTCCCTGTCAGCAAACCAAGGGAGGGGGACTGGATCTTCAGGATCAGGAATCTGGGATCAGGAGGACTCAGGCATCAGAGGTGGCTGGAGGCTTGAGCTGAGCTTTTTCCATGGCCGTGCCATATGGGAGGGAGCGTTTGAAGAATCCAAGCTGATGAAGGGGAAAGGAGGGAGAGTTTAGGTACTATCATTTCTTCCTAGCTCCCAAGTGCTGGGATTACAGGCGTGTGCCACCGTGCCCGCCTCTCCCCAGCTCTTATGTCAAGAGGAAATGAGAAAGAATCTCCCCATGCTGCAGAAGGGGCCTGTGAATTCAGGCTAAGACTACTTTTCCCAGAGCTCCAATGGGCACAGAAGGGGCAAAATTGGTAATGGTTTAACATGGGGAATCTTCTGCTAATTCCTTAGTAATGCCCCCAGTGAAGCAGGCATGGTGGCACACGCCTATAACCCCAGCTACCCAGGAGGCTGAGGCAGGAAGATCACAAGGTCAAGGCAGCCTTGGTAATTTAGTGAGACTCAGTCTCAAAATAAAAAATAATAATAATAAAAAAAGGACTGGGGATGTAGCTCATGGTAGAGCACCCCTGAGCTCACCCCAGTACTGGGAGGAAAATGTGCTCAGTTAAGTTGGGAAGGGCAAATAGATTTGAACTTGAGTGCCAAGTATTATTGCCTACTAGTGGCTGCCTCTTGAGGAGTCTAAGCCACTGCTAGGATGATCAATTAATGATGGCTGCCATGGATTTTAGGAGTAGCAGCATGAATGCCACGTGTTTACTATCTGTGGCTTACATTGATTTTGCAAATATGGGGCAAACTAATCATCTTGAGATAAGAGAAGTCTTTCTAAGCTAAGGGATATAGAATGAAGAAAGGGATCCTATAGGAAGGGACAGGACGGGATGCAAACAGCCAGGGTAGAAGTGGAGGCATATGACTAGAAAATTGATCTGGAGGTGGATACTTGGGATTGTGCTGAGTCAAGGGCAGAGCCTGATGAGATGGTGGCCAAATTATGGGCAGGACGTGGCTGACCTTGTAGAGGACGTAGATGAGCAGACCTAGGAGCAGGAGGCCAAAAAGGATGGCTAGAATAATGATCCACAGTGGGACACCATTGTTGCCTTCTGCCTTGGTCCACTGCACGGCTGTGGCCACCTAGGGAACAAGTCAGGTGACGTCACTGAGACCCAGAAATTCTTCCTACCTTACAGTTGGCCCTCACTGGATGACCCTCATTGGATGTGGAGCCACCTCCCAACTCTCACTTAGTGCTAACAGCTTTCTGAACTTAAAAGATGTAAGTTCCTAAAATGTACAATATTGTTTCTTACGTAAGGGCTTTCATATCTGCTGTTCCCTCACCCTAGAATCTTCCTTTTCTACACAGTTAGCCTCGTTAGTAACTTCATGTCTCAGCTTGCACACCACTTCTTCCAGGAAGACTTCCCTGACCCTGGAAGACTAGGTTCAGGTGTTCATATGATGTGCTTTCATACATACCCTAGCACTTGTCACATTCTACTGTCACTGCCTACAAGGCTGAGATACCATGTGCATCCTGCCTACTACTGTATCTGGCACCTGTATGGTTCCTAGCACATAACAGATGCTCAGTAAATAGCTGTTACAATAACAAGGCCGGCCCCTTGTCCCAGGCCCAGTTCCACACTCTGAGCCCTGTCTTGTTTTGGCCTAGACCTCTGGCTCCGGACTCACCTGAAGTTTCTTTTGGGGTAGTTGCTGGGGCAGGATTCGGTAGGGCATTTTCAGGGCTTCAAACACGGCTTCACACTGCAGGTTGAATGATTGGTGCTCCTTCTGTGGGTGGGGAAAGGTGATCAGGGTAGCCCCTCTTGGAATCTGGAGACATAAGGCTTCTCCATGGTCTGGCCCAGGCTGTGATCTTTCCCTATTTTGGACTCATTCTCTTCTGATATTCTTATATGAGGTAATAAATGTGAAATTGAATAATTGTAACTAAATAATGTATAATCAGATGACTGACTACCTGTTAAATAAAATAAATATTTTTTTAATCATTTATGTGGATTCACACCCAGGACAGTGTGGCTCATAATGTGTGCTCAATAAATGGCTGTTCTTACTATTCCTACATCTTCTTGCCTGGTCCATTCTGCACTCATCTCCTCCTTTCTGTTTTCCTATCACAGCTTTGCACACTGGTCTTCTTTCTTCTCTGCATGGGCCAGGAAAGGAGAGTGGTTGCTCCTGCTGTGGCCACAAGGTGGTGCCAGGGACACAGCCTAGTCTAGGCAAGGGTGAGGGAGGGGGACCAGAGTGCCTGGTCCATTCATCAAGGAGAGGTGGCTGGTGCAGTAGAAAGGTTGGGGTCAATCTGGGTAGACTGAGGGTCAGGGGTCAGGGCTGAGGTAAGGCTCCCTCACCTGCAGGAAGGTCTTGGCCCAGACTCGGAAATGCAGCTGCAGACTTCGGCTCTCTTGCCGGAGCAGTGGACCAAGCTCACAGCGCAGCCTGAAACATTCAGCTTCTGGGCATTTCTGGGAAGGAAGAGGTGTGGATCTGGAATTCTGCCCTTCTGGTGGTTCTGACAGCCCAACAGGTATTCAATGCTTGGGCTCGGACCTCATTCCCAGTATCACTTACCAGGACCTGAGGCCCGGAGGAGGCAGGGCTCCTACCTGGAGCCTCTCTTCTCTGCAGGTGGTGCGAGGAACCCTCGGGATCCAGCTGGAAGAAGAAAGAGACCCTTAGCTGCCTCTCTATCTCATCCCATCACAGCAGTTAAGTCAGCCTGTGCTTGGTGCCAGGTGCAGCTCCAACCTGCCTATCTCTTTACCCATCCACCCGGCTAACCACCTCCCGTATGCCAGGCACCAGGAAAGTGCAGTGTTAAAAAATGGAAATAAATAAAAGTTGGTGTTTGAAACTTACACGGAAGAGATGTATAAATCAGTCACCAGGTCCTTGTTCCTACCTGTTTGGAACACTCTTCCCTGTGTCCCAGGGGTAGGTTCATCCTTGTCTTTCAGGCCTCTCTTTAACTATCACCTCTTTAAGAGCTTTCCCCTGGTGACTGAATTTAAACAGTCTCCTCTCCCCACAGCATAGTAGCTCTGCACTTTCATTGATTTTAATACCTGTTAATTTCTGGTTTTTTTTTTTTTTTTAATATTAGGAATTGAACCCAGGGCACTTAACCATTGAGCTACATCCCCAGAACATTTTTAATACTTTATTTTGAGACAGGGTCTCACTAAGTTGCTGAGGCTGGTCTTGAACTTGGGCTCCTTCTGCTTCAGCCTGCCAAGTCGCTGGGATTATAGGCATGTGCCACCGAATCTACCTGATTTTCTCTTTTCACTATGTGTGTGTGGCATTGGGGATTAACCTAGATGCATTCTACCACTGAGCTACATCCCAAGCACTTTTTTTTTTTTTTTTTTTTTTTTTTTAAGACAGGGTCCTGCTAAATTGCCCAGGCTGGCCTTGAACTTGGGATCCTCTGAGTAACTGGATTACAGGTGTGTGCCACTGTGCCTGGCTTAACTTTTCATTGTTTATCAGCCTCCACTAGAACACAAGCTCTTGTCAGTTTTGTTTACTATAGTTTTTTTCTGAGCCTAATAGTGCTCAGTTCAGATGCTCATTTAATTAAATGTTTGAGTAGGTACACTATAAAACAGGCACCAGGGCCCAGAGAAACAGGTCTAAAGAAGGCTTCCTGGAGAAGGCGGCACAGATCTGGGCCTTAGAAGTATGTCAGGAAATAGGAAAGGATAGTTCAGGAAGAAAGATGCCTCCCAAGCCTTTGAGGTATCTGTGTGTCCTGACCCTTTCCAATGGCCTCAGTCCCAGCTACAGGTACATTCTTATTGCCTTTTCCAGGCCCCAACAACCTTTGGGGCCCCTTAGCCCGGGCCCTTTGAACTTGCACCCAAGCCAGTGTCCAGGTCCCTTACCTCCAAGCCCTCAGGGTTAGGGGGGTATCTGCTGGTGCAGTTGCTAACTCCAGCGACCCTGGTCACGTAGAGGAACTGCTGACCATCCTGGGCCTGGGGACAGCTGAGCTCCAGCACTCCCCGGCTGATGGTGCTAGGGCCCAGGTTGATGAGCTGAGGGAGGAGAGCACAGTTACCATGAGAAGGACAGCAAACATTCTGCCTCACTTGAGACCCTGGTCACCACGGCCCCAGTGTACTCTGTTGTAGGCTCCTATCTGAGGGCCAAGATGAAATCCTCCTCCCCCTCACCTCACACTGGTGGAGCCCACACTCCAGCTCTCCTTTCTGCTTAAGTGGCTCAGCAGCTGTCTGTTCTCTGGCTGTCTCTCGCCACCCCCTGCAGTCACTCACTCCACCCTCCTCTCTTCCTCACTCTGGTCCCAGCCACTGTCACTCACACTAGCTCCTCCTTCCTGTCATTCAGTCACTCGTTCTGGCCCACCCTCCGCTCCCTCTTCCAGGGCCAGCCTACCAGCTCTCCTCACCTCATAGACATGGTGGACGGCAGGGCCCACGTCCCCCTCCTTCTGAGGCTGGTCTCGGGGATGCCAGTCACTTACTGGGAAGAACACAGCCTCAGGCTTGGAGACACTAAGGAGTAGGGTGGTTTAGAGGAGGGTAGAAGGGACCCCACATGCATCCTTCCCCTTGAGTCTGTCACCCCTTCTAGCAAGTCCCCATTTGCTTGGATACTGACCCATTAAGGGAGACCTGGGCCTGAGCCTCAACAGAGAGCTTGAAGGAGACCACGTCACTCTGTGAGTTGTTGAGATTCTTGCTGTGGATGGAGGCAAGACTGAGGTGGTGCTGGAGCCCAGCCAGCGGGGATTCCCTGACCTCCAACGGGCTTGGCCTCCTGCGCCAGCCTCCCTCCTCCCTGCCCAACCCACTCCCTACCTGAGGATCTGGAAGTCAAACTGGATGGTTTTCTTTGTGTCTTGTAGGTGAGGGACTGTGAACCGAAGGCCACCCCAGAGCTGTGGGACAGGGAGGAGAAAGGGGCGGTTGGTTCCTCAGGGCGTTTGTGTTGCTCCAATCCCAACACCCCTGTCCCATGCCTTGGTCATGTTCCGAATAGGCAGGTCACTGTCCTACGGTCCTCTCTCCCTCCTGCCCCCACCTCTTCTGTCTCAAACTCACACTGGCTCCTGCCTTCATGGGGTTGCCCAGGTCGCACACCAGCAGGCGGCTCTGGTTCACAGTAGAGTAGTCACAGCTCAGGCTGGAGAAGTTCTGGAGGTGGGGGGGGGGCACAGGTCAGATTTGGGTGCCCCTCTGGTGTCCCCCCAATCCCCGCTTGAGAATCCCCTCTCACCCCTGGGTGTCGGACAAGTCCTGAGTACTCAGCCTCTGGAGGGGCTGTGACCCGAAGCTCAGCCTCATAGGCACCTCCCTCACCCACATTCTGGGCGTGGAAAGTTAGGTTCAGGGCATTCTTGTCTCCTAGGTACACGTGGTTTTGCTCCCTGGAGAGGGAACACAGGGGAAGAGACGATGGAATTAATTCTCAAACCAGGACAATGGGTAATAAAAACAACAATAATAAAGTAGTGACAAACACCATTAACTGAGTTCCAACTCTATGGTAGGCACTAGGTTGCATGCTTCATGTAGATGATTGCATTTGCATCTTTCCAAAAATTCAGAGAGGGGCTGGAGGTATAATTCAGTGATGGAGTGCTTGCTTAACATGTGTGAGCACCTGGGTTTGATCCCCAGCAATGCACATGCACCCACACTCACACACACATGCACGCGCGCGCGCACACACACACACACACCTCAAAACCCAAAAGTCAGAGGAATCAATGCTGTTTTTCTCACTACACAAATGAAGCAGTTGAAGCCCAGAGAAGTTCAGTACCTTCTCAAGATCACACAGCTAATATGTCCCTATTCTACTTTTTCAGGTGGTGAGTACATCTGGAACACCCTAGCTCCATGTCAGCCCCCACATACCCAAATACTTCCAGCTGTAGGTCAGGCACACAGATGTTGTCTTCTCCACAGTCCAGCAAGATCTGAGCCTGGGGAGCAGGACACCCTTAAGATGGGGAGTTTCTACTGTTCCTGGGCTACAGGCTCCCCACTCCCCAGGGCCCTAGCCCCATATGCCCAGGCCTCTGTCCTCCTAGGCGCCCCTCCTTTCCTGGTCCTCACCTTGTCCTCTATCCGGCTCTTGCTCTGGTAGTGTAGGACGGGCCGGAGGCCATGGCTGTCCATGGGGGCTTGGGGGTCCAAGGAGAAGTTGAGGGCGATGTGAATCGGGGAGAGCTTATCTCGGAATTCTGACTCATTCTGGGGCCAGGGAGAGAGTTTGTAGGGTCAGGGGGGGACTCTGGGGACTTGGCTGCCTGGCTTCTCAGCCTCATATTTCCCTTTGTCCACTCAGGGACCCAAGTCTGACTGCCCTCATTATTTCAGAGTCCCTGGCAGCCTGGTTCCCAGCTCCTCCAACAGAAAGGCCTCCCTTCCTCAGCCAGACCCCCCTCCCACGAGCCCCAAGCCCTTCAAGGGACTTTCCCAATCTGTCTTCCTCCAGAAGGGGCCTCAGTTCCATGTGGTACCCCTCCCTGGCCATCCACACCCACCCTCAGGGCCATACCCTGAGGTAGATCTTCATTTCCCTGCAGTCCTCCCGAGCCCCATTCTGGATGAGCAGTATCTGGGTCAGTGTCGCCTGTCTGGAGGCCAGGAAGAGCGCCCGCCGCACCCCTCCCTTCTGCTTCTGCCAGTCCAGCTGGAGCTCCACCGCGAAGCCTGTACCCGGGGGACTAATAAGTTATGGGGATCTACCTCTCCCTCCCAATCTATTCAGAGAGAAAGGAGGTGCCCAGGTCTGCAGCCCCTACATCCCCCCAGGGCCTGAGAGCTCCAGGCAGTCTTCCTTACCAATGGAGTTGGGGACATGTTTTCCAGAAGCATTGAGGCAGAAGCTGAGGTTGATGCTGGAAAAAGACCAAGGAGAAAGCTGTTGAACACACCTGGTACTGGCATCCTCTCTACTACCCACCTCTGGACAGACCCAGACTAGAACACCCCCACTGCCCCCTTCCTAAGTCAGACTTGGTCTCCTATCCTAGGTCCCAGGCACAGATCTCTGCAACCTTCTGGGTTCAGCTCACCAGGCTACAGGGTTCCCCTCCAAGCTGCAGCTGCGTTCTTCTGGATTGAACATGGCGGGGAAGATGGTGAGGGAGGCACTGGCAGATACGATGGGGCGACCCCTGCAAGGGTGGATGTGGGACAAATAGAATTAAGACTCCTCTGAAACCTGTGTCCAAGCCCCAGAATGCTAGTTTCCTCTATAGTGATTTTCCTTTTCTATTTTGGTGATACTGGGGATTGAACCTGGGAGTCTCTACCACTGGGCTACATTTCCAGCCCTTTTTTTGTGCGGGGAGGTACTGGGGACACTGAACCACAACACCAGACCCTTTTTATTTTTATTTTTTTCTTGTTTTGAGACAAGGTCTGACTAAGTTGCTTAGGGCCTCACTAAATTGCTGAGGCTGGCCTCGAACTTGTGACCCTCCTGCCTCAGCCTACCACCTCGCTGGGGTTACAGTCAAGAGCCACCACACTGGGCTCCAACCCTTTAAAAAAATTGCTTTAAGGTGCTCTGATTGAACCCAGGAGCGCTATACCACTGAGCTACATCCCCACTCCTTTTTTTTTGAGACAGGGTCTCACTAATTTGCTGAGGGTCTCACTAAATTGCGGAGGCTCACCTAAACTTGCAGTCTTGAAGTCCTCCTGCCTCAGCCTCCCAAGTTGCTGGAATTAAAGGTACCAGTCCTTTATATTTTTCGTTTTGAGACAGGGTATTGCTAAGTTGCTGAGGCTGGCCTGGAACTTGTGATTCTCCTGCCTCAGCCTCTTGAGTCACTGGGATTATAGGCCTGCGCCACTGAGCCTTGTCTACGCTGATTTTCATAATTTAGCTCTAAGGAGAAATTCCCAGTTCCCAGTTTCCCAGGCTGTTCAGCATCCCCTTAGGGTTCATACCTGTATACAACAGCCTTGTCCACACCAAAGGACCCCACAATCAGATCTGCAAAAAGTCAAGAAACCACCTCTTATAGCAATCCCCAAATCAGGATCCTTCCTTTCTAACCGCCTCTAGTGTCATTGCTCAGAGGCTGAGTGAAGGAATGGCGCCATCTTGTGGCATCCTCCCACAACTGCATCTGGAAGCTTAGGAAGAGAAGTTGGTAGGGGTTTGTGACCAGGGAATTGGGAAGGGGCCTAGGCAGAACTCACCAGGGTATCCGTTGCCATCCAGGTCTCGGCCTCCTCGCAGAGCAGAGCCAAAGAAGTCTGGGGTATGGCCAGTTGCCCACAGGGGCTGCAGAACCTGGGAAGGCTTAGAGCCCAGCCCCCTTGGGCCCCCAGGGAATACAAACACTACCCCCTGCTGGGTCTCCCCACCAAAGGGAGCCCCAATGGCCACATCTGCAAGACACACAACACAAATCTGTCAGCAGACCAGGAATCCAGGGGTCCAAATCTCTACCAATAGACCTCAGTACCCAGTATCCTATTCCCCACCCCCCCCCCAATCTGTCAATCCTGTAGTCTGTTCCTACCCTTCCATCAAGCCTCAAGATCCAGACATTGGAATTAAAGTCTACACCCCTCCTTGGAAAGTCACAGGGCATTTGGTGTCTTAGCTTAATCCCTCCTAACCCAGGCCCCCAATTCGTCCTCAGCTCTCTGAAACCATGTTACTTACCATTGTAGCCATCCTGGTCCAGGTCCCCCAAGGGGGTCAAGGAGCTGCCAAATCTGCCAAATTCATCATGGCCAGTGAGGGTGAGGGTGGGCGTGGGCTCTATGCCAGCCAGGTGCTGCAGGTAGACATAGACTCTGCCCACCTCCTGAGGCCGCCCATCAGCTGTCCGCTCCATGAGCAGGGGTGCCCCCACTAGCAGGTCATCCAACCTGGGGGAGGAGAAGATCCAGGCATCCTGATACCCTGTCTTACTGCTCCCCTCCCATCCTAGTGCCAGAAATTCCAGACATCCTGGGTCCCCAGGCTCTTTCCCACCCATCAGGAGACCTGAGGTCTCCAGGCTAGCTTTCAGCTCTGTCCTTGTTCCTGGGCAAGGGACACAACCATGAACGAGAGTTCAGAGAAAAAAGTCCTGCAGAAACACTGCTTGCAGGCCATCCAGCTCCACTCTTCCCTCCAGGATCTAGTCAGGGCGCCATGGCGTGCCCTTCCCCCTACTCACCCATCTCCATTGACATCAGTGGCAGCCACTGCATAGCCAAAGTAGGAGGCCATCTGGGGGAGGGGCAGGAGAAAAGGGCAGCATGAGATCAGAACGCAGGGTCGATAACCAGATCAAGGGGCAGTCCAGAGGCTGCAGGAAGATGGGAGTTTGATATTATTGGGCCAGGGTTGAGGCTTGGCGGGCAGAGAGCCAAGCCAGCATGGGGGTGGGGAGCGTCCTTACCTGTTCCCCTGAGAAGTTGTAGAGGGATCGGATGTCTGATCCATTGAGGATGGTGACCTGGGTGTGAAGAGATAGGCCCGTTATTCCTGAACATCTCATGATTGAAGGACAAATGGGGTACAGGGTATCTGAAAGCAGGCATTCCTCAGAGACACACACCAACGGTCCCTAACTCCCTCATGATTTGTGTCCCCCAATTTTCATCTCTATGCTGGGTGGCTCCACCCATGGGTGCTTCACTATTTTTCTCCATATCACTTACCAACTACTGACAGATTTCATGTTTATCTGTTTATAGTCCATTTCTACTCACTGGAATAGTGAGTAGCATTGTCAGTGGGGACAGGAGCTTAGTTTTGTTCTTTGCTTTCTCCCCAGAGCCAAAAACAGTGCTTGGTGAGTAGTAGAGTGTCGTAATTATGACTGAATGCACACTGGGGCCTCAAACCCAAAATGTTTAAAACCTAAGTCATCCCTCATCCTCGAGTTCCCTGCAAACACACTCATGTCCGTCCTATATTTCCCCTTAGCAACTGGCCCCACCAGTCTCCCCATCACTCTCCTCCCTACTCTTGCTGCAGTGATTCTGGTATGTGCCTTTCCCCACAAATCCTGGACAGCCAGTCTCCCAGCCTTCCACTCCCCGTTTCATTCCTAGTGCAGTAGGACTGGCTGGCTGCCCTAGAGTGAGTTGAAGATGGTCACTGTATCTACTGCCCAGTCTCAGCTTCTTGCCTGGTCTGCCAAGGCACTGGAGAATCTAGCCCTAACTTATCTGTTTTTTATTTTTCTTTTTCCTCAATCAGCCCATGAGATTGCTAAACTATCTTGACATTTTTCTTTTTCCTTTTTTTTTCTATCTCCTTCATGCTCCTTCCCAGGATGTCCTCTCATTTCATCTCTGCTGAACCTCCACCCCATCTCTAGAATGAGATTATTCTTTGCTCTTTACTGTTACATCACCTTGACTGGTTTTCTGAAACTTATTGTAGTGCAGAAAGTATGTTGACTTTGGAAAAAGACCCGTTGTGTGTATGTGTGTGGTACTGGGGATTGAACCCATGGGTGCTTTACCTCAGACCCACATCTCCAGTCATTTGCATTTTTTAATTTTGAGACAGGTTCTTGCTAAGTTGCCAAGACTGACCTCAACCTTGCAATCCTCCTGCCTCAGCCTTTGGAGTATCTGGGATTACAGGCATGCACCATTGTGTCCAGCTAGACCTGGTTTTAAATTTCTATCCAGCCACTTATTAGCTGGGTTATCTTAAGCAACCTACTTGATTTCTTAGGACCTCAGTTTTGTTGTGTATAAAATGTGAGTGATAACATCTACAGCATAGACTTGCTGTGCCTGCTGCGTTGAGGGGCTCACGAACAGCAGTTCCACCCCAGAAGAGAATTATGTGTGTCTTATCTCATGTACTTGATTAAAAGCACCTTATGAGATGGGGTATGATGTCTTCTTCATCCTCTTATCTCTTCCCTCCCCTCAATACAGGCTGTTAATTGAACGAAGGCCTATGGCATTCTTATCTGTACAGGCACTTGTCCTGGTCTAATAATAACAGCTGCCCGTTGTACTCTGCCTAACAATTCACTAAGTACTTTCACATGCATTATCTCATTTCACCCATATAAGAGCCTTGTGAGGTCAGAACTATTATTATCCCATTATACAGAGAAGAATGAGGCTTAGAGAGGTTAAGCAGGAAGCAGGATGCGAATAAAACATAGAATAATTTATCCAGAGTAAGTGCCAGAACTTGAACCCAGGTCTGACTCTAAAGCCCATGTTCTGGCCCACTTTTTGAGCCCTCACAAACTGCTGTGCATGGTTCTTTGTACTTATCCAGGGCAGGGGAGGGAATGGGAGGGCAGGTGGGTCTTACGTAGCCATAGGTGAGGTTCCCTTTGGGCACACCAGCAACGAAGTCTGTAAAGAGAAGGCAGAGTTGTGGGCTGAGGCAGGGGAAGGAGAGGAGCAGAATGGTGAATGTTAGAATTCTGGGACCCCTATTTCCCCCTCCCTTGGCCCATCTTGGGGACACACTCACCTTCTGTGTCATCACCACTGAATTCACCCACAGCCACAGAGTATCCTGTGGGACAGGATGGGTGAATGTTAGCATTTCTGCTTTGGGACTCCTCTACCCTGACCCACCCTTAATCCCTTCCCCTCCCCTACTGGGCCTTCATGGTCAGCTTGCACAGCAGAGGGTCTGGGGGTACCTGAGTGGGAGAAGGGAAGCAAGGGTGTAGGAGAGGACAGGGCCCTTGAGTTCTCCCCCTGCCATCCCCTCCCCACCTGCTGACTCACCCAGGTAACTGTCATCATAGATGGAGCTGGCCTGTCGAGTCTGCAGCTGCCCCTGAACCAGGTTGATCAGGTACTCTGGGTAATAGGACTCTGCAATCTGCTGCTGAGTGGCGGATAGGATCTGGCCTGGGGAAGGGTAGTGTGGAGGCGATGGATGAAGGGGAGGTGGCTGAGGGGACTCTGGAGGCTGACCAGGTAGGATGTCATACGTGTGGATCAAGGAAGGGAAGCGTGTGGAGAGTGATGGAATTTTGAGGAGTATGGAAGATTGGCAGGGATGAGGAGACAGAGGCAGGGAGGACTAGAGATTCCAGGCTTGGAGTGGGGATAGGAACCAGTGCCAAGGGCCTAAAAAAAGCTAGAGGAAGGACTTACCTTGCCAGAAATAGCTCCCTGGTCCACCCAGGACCACACGGCCAGTCTGTGGGGGGAGGGAGGTGAGTCCAACATGGATCCTGACCTCTGGGGTCCACTACCCACCATCCCTTCCTCCATCTCACCCTCTTACCTTGGTGAACTCGGCACTGAAGCCCCCTTGGCAGTAACCCTGCCCTGCTGCCCAGCTGAAATCTGTGAAGGGAGAAGGTGATGAGAGCGAGCCCTGTACAGATGGGAAGGAGGTGGGACAGGGAGCCAGGGGAGGGCCTCAGGCTGGGTCACACAGCACACAGGCTGAGTTGGGGGCTGTGGGGAGTCAGCCCTGAGCACAGGAGACATTCTCATGGAGAAGGCAGACTTGGCACACAGGTCTTCTCTCACCCCTACCTGAGCGGCAAGGTGCATACTCCAGAATTCGGGTGAAGTTGTCTGTGGAGAGGTAGCAGGTGCCCACAGGGTCACTCAGTGGCTCCTTCTCTGTGCGCCAGCTGTAGAGTGGTGCACATGCCTGCGAGGGCCAGGAGTGGGCTTCAGGTTTAGTCCAATAAGGCCCTTCCTCCCTCCCTCCAGCGCTGGCCTTACTCCACCACCACCTATCCTCAGCTGTCACACCAGGGTCATCTAGCCCCTCACCAAGATGGAAGAGCCATGGGCTCGAACGGTCGCTCCGAACCACTGCAAGGACTTATATTCCACAGGCTCCTCTCCCTCTCTGTACTGGACAGTGAGGGACTCCAGGATCCGGGACCCTTGGGGAGGTGAGAAGGGGAAGTCCTGCTGGCTATTGAGCTCTAGGGCAGCCCCTACCCTAGCTGAAGATGCCCAGGACTTTCAAGCCCTGAGCTTCCATGACTCACTAGGAGAGGGGAGTGGGGGAAGAATCTTTAGCTTATGTTGTGTACAGACTCATCCCTCTTACACTTACACACACACACACACACACACACACACACACACACGCATGCATGCACCCCCCCCCCCCCACATACACACAGGGGTTTCTAGAGTTGCCTCCCCAGGCTCCCCTGCTTCCTCACCCAGCTGAGACAGGATGAAGACTGGCTTTCCCCAAACCCAGGGAGTAACTATGGCTGCACTTCTTTGTCTGTACCTGGGCCTCTGTCTCTAACAGGATCCTCCTCACATCCTTTCTTGACTTTCCTCTCTCTAAGTCCAATCTCTGCCCTCTATATGACCACCTTTCTTATTCTTCTGATTCTTATCATGTAGACTTTTTTGGGGGGGTATTGGAGATTGAACTCACTAGCTATATCCCCAGTCCTTTTTATTTTTTTATTCTGAGACAGGGTTTCACTAAGTTGCCTAGGTTGTCCTCCAACTTGGGATCCTCCTGCCTCAGCCTTCAGAGTAGCTGTGATTACAGGGGCGCAGCACCATGCCTGGTTTCTTTTGGGCTTTTAAAAATCAGTCTGTTTAGGGACTGGTGGAATAGCTTAGTGGCAGAACACGTGTCTAGCATGTACAAAACTCTGGGTTCCATACCAGCACTGCAAAAAACAAAACAACAACAGGAACAAAACAGTCCTATTTCATGATTTTTTTTTTTTTTTTTTTTTGGTACCGGGGATTGAACTCAGGGGCACTCGACCACTGAACCACTGGGCCACATTCCCAGTCCTTTTTGGCATTTTTTTTTTAGAGACAGGGTCTCCCTGAGTTGCTAAGTGCCTTGCCATTGCTGAGGCTGGCTTTGAACTCGTGATCCTCCTGCCTCAGGCTCCCAAGTGCTGGGATTACAGGCATGTGCCACGGTGCCTGGCTCCTCTATTTCATGATTCCTAACCCTACTGTATCCAACATTTTTTTTTTTATACTTTTTTAGTTGTCAATGGACCTTTATTTATTTATTTATATGTGGTGCTGAGAATCAAAGCCAGTGCCTCACACATTTTTTTTTTTTTTTTTGCTGGGGATGAACTAGGCAAGTGCTCCACCACTGAGCTACAACCCCAGCCCTATCTCCAACTTTTCAAGTTTGCCATTTTTTTTTTCTTTTTTAAACTTACTTATTTTTAGTGGTACTAGGGATTGAACCCAAGGGTACTTTACCACTGAGCTACATCCCCAGCCCGTTTTATTTTTTATTTTGAGATACAGTTGATACAGTTTCACCTGCATTTGGCCTCCTCCCCCTCCTCCTTTTTTTTTTTTTTTTTTTTTTGCAGTGCCGGATTCACAATGAGGGCCTCACATATACAAGGTAAGTCCTTTACTGCTGTATGTTCTCTTCCTTTCTCCTCACCCAAGTCCATCTCTGGAGATAGACCGCTGCAGTTCATATCCTTGCTGCACCATTTACTAGCTATGTGACCCTGGACAAGTGATTTAACCTGTTTCCTCACTTGTGAAATGGGGATAATAATACTTCATACAGTTGTTGGGAGGATTAAGCGAGTTAATGTTATGTGAGTGGTCACAACAGTGCCTGGCACAGAGCAAGTGCTCTTTGAGTGTTAGCTGTCAGTCTGTGGCTGCCTTCCATCCACCTCTGTGTCTCAGGACTTTGAACAACTCGAGGGCAGTGGCTGAATCATCTTCCAATCCTGTAGCAGGAGCACAGTCCTGGCATGCACTATCACTTAGTCAATGCTTAGTTAAAGGAACTGAATAGTCTGTGAGACTCTCCCAGTCTTTGTCTGTGTTATGGCCCTGGCTTCTTTGAGTTGTGGGTGATTCAGTGGAAATGAGAGCCACATGTTTCTGAATCATGCCCGCCCTCCCTGGGCTGGGCTGGGAACGTGGAATGAGTGCCATGGGGAGCCACTGCTTGGAGCTGGAGCACCAGAGCTGCTGCTGGGGGGGCGTGGCCTCAAAGCTGGGCTGGCTGCGCCCTTGCTCCAGGCCCCACCCAGGCCCCGCCTCCAGCTGCAGTCTCACCCCTCCTTCAATCTCTCCCTGAACTGTACCAGCCTACCTTTGCTGTCAAATTCGATGGGGGTGCACTGTGCAGGACTGGCAGCCCAAGGACAGATGTAGACGGCACCACCCTGCAGCACTCCAGGCTGGCTGGTGTTGGCCTTGGGTGCTCCCACCAGCACACTGACCCTGGGGAGGGGAAAGGAAAGGCAGTTTAGGTTGGCTCCTGGGTCTAGATCTGTCTCTGAAGGCAGGAAGGACCCAGGCCTCGGGCCAGGGATGGCTGGGGGTGGGGTAGATGCCCCCTGGCTTGTATTTATATCTCAGAAGATGCCACAGATGCCAGAGGCATAGGCTGGAGTCAGGCGGTCCCCATATGCTGCTGTCACTAACCAAACCCCTCCCCTCCTCCCACCACTCTCTCTCCTACCTTCACCTATTAATAAAGAAAGGAGGAACCAGTGTCAATTCTGGGAAGGGGAAGAGGGGCCCAAGGGCCTAGACCCCAGTTTCTCTATCTCCTCTATCTACCTGCCAAGATTAGATGCACAGCCCAGCTGAAGGAAGAACTCCATGGTAGAGAGCATGCTCAGCATAGGCAAGGTCCTGGGTTGGATCCCCCCCACCCTCACACCAGGGGGAAAAAAAGATACATAATAATCAAATGTAGGGGCTGGGATTGTGGCTCAGCGGAAGAGCGCTCGCCTCGCACGTGCGCGGCCAGGGTTCGATCCTCAGCACCACGTACAAATAAACCCATTTAAACCCATTGTGTACAACTAAAGCAAATAAATAAATATTAAAAAAAAATAATCAAATGTAACATGTGGCCTCTGATTGAAAATTGAATCAAGAAAAAAATGTTTTTAAAGGGACAAATTAATGCACAGTCCCTGGAACCCCAGACTCCTCTGGAGCCTGAGTCCTCTCACCTAGACTGTACTCCTTGTCCTAAGCCAAACTGCTTCCCTGGGCCAAGACCCAGGCGTCCAGCTGCCCAGCCTTGGGGCGTGTAGGAGGAAAATGTGAGTCCTGGAAATCAGGCAGTAGAAGCCGAGAGAGGAGCTGGAGGATGGTGAGACAGATTGTTCCCCTGAGCCTGGGTCTGCCCTCCCCCTGGGGCCTGCAGTGGACATCACCTTCCTGGCTAGGTTTCTGTCTGAGCCCTTGAACCCCTTTCACATACGAGCCCCACAAGACTGAATTCAAATCCTGCTCTACTGCAATCCTTGTTCTACACATAGTGGCTCAGTTCTCCCCAGAGAAGTTGGTCTCTGATAGGGGTCCTATGTCATGGGCTGCTCATAGTTAATGTCCTGGACAATCTTCCTGCCTTCAGCTCTACCTCTGCCATCCCCAGGTCCCTTGCCTCCAAGGCTTCCAGACAGCTCACCTGGCTTCTGTGGGGACTTCATCCCATAGCCTGGGCAACATGTTTTGGTCCCTGAGCATCCCCACAAGCCTTGGTCCCTGCTGTCCTCTTATGTCTGCCTCTGGCAACTCTTCAGTCTCTGCATCCCTTTGTCCCTTATGCTGGCTCTCTTGGTTTAGGTTTTGGTCTCTCTCTCTCTCAGATCTTATGTTTCTCCATCTCTTTAGGTTTCTTGTCCCCATTCATCTTTCAACACTCCCACTAGCTATTCCTCCCTGGACTGGAGGGTCTTCCTCAGCCTTTCTCAGTAGGAAAGCAGGCCCAAGAGGGGGATTGGGTAGAGGTCACAAAGGCTGGGGGTGTCTTCCAAGAGGACTAGCTATACTGAATAGGAGAGGGCTGGGGTCCAAAAGGAATAGTAGATGGGAACACAGGGAGAACAGGCCCAAGGGGACTAAAATGTGTGTGGGAAGGTGTCTATGAGGGTCAGAGGATGAAAATGGAGAAGAGGGAAGGCAGGGTCCAGAGGAATAGGAGAGGGTAGGCAGAAGAGAGGGAGTTCCTGAAGTTATGGGGGGGTGGAGAGGGGAGGTGCCAGCTTTGGTTACCCTGGGGACAGGAAATGTTTACTGCCTGTGGCTTCCTGTCCTCACTTCTCCGTTTGTCTCCCACCCGCTGGGCCCCACCCCTCTCACTCAGACATTACATTCAGTTGGGGGTGGGAGCTGGCCAAAGGCACAGTGACCTGGTCAGTTGCAAGGCCGAGACTGGTGATCCTGAGAGGTTATTTTGCCCCAGGGCTGGGAAAGGAGCTGCCTCACAGAACTTGGTCACGGCCCTTAGGCTCCAGAAATCAGAAAGGGTCACCAACCGGAAACAGACCACTGGACCTGGGGACAGGAGTGGAGGTCAGGCCCTAGCTCAGCATGGGCCTGAGCAACACCAACACCATTCCCCTCTTTCTCTGGGTTACTTCAGAAGTCTCCTGAAACACAGGGACCCTGTTCCCACTCCCAGTTTCTCCAACAGCCACTGCTCCTGGGGAAGAGCTGAGCCTGAGTCTCCTGGGATGGCCTGAGGAGGAAGCTGGGAGTTTAATAGGACTGGAAGGTGACAGAGAGGCTTTCCAAAGCTTGTGAAGCTCACAGGCACATGGGCCCGGGGTATATCTATTCTGGCTATGTGAAGGTTCAGGACACCTGTGTGCAGGCATGGGACACAGACCCGGACCTGCTGTGGGCTGCTCTGCCATCCCTGGTCACTTCAACTGCCCTCGCCTTCTCCCCCATGCTAAGTGAGGTACCTAGTGCCCGGATGGCATGTGAGTGAGCTTGTCCTTATTCACCTTCTCCTTGTTCCTGCTTCCTAAATCCTATACAAGCTGGGTCCTTTTAAGGGTTCAAGAAGGTAACAATGGAGAGCCCTTGGGCCATTTTCAATATTTTTGAAAGCCTAAGGGAAACCATGCATTTACTGATAAGGCAGCCCAAGTTAATTAAAACTTCTAGTGTATTTGTTTTTGGCTAGAATTGTATCAACTCCTGTGGAGAGTTGATATCGCATGCTGGTCAGAAGTTCTGATTGGCAACTGTAGATGCTGGTTAATAAAAAGTGAGAAAACCAATTAGTTATTCCTTACTGAATGCAGTTTGGATGATAAACTTCCAAATTTGAGACCAAGGGACAAAATAATTGCCATAATTTATTTCAAAGCCCAGAACGCTGAGATTGTAGATTTAGTCCTTGGAGACACAGACTATCACAACAGACACTGCAGACAGCATCCACTGGTTTTGACTAGTTAGATGCCTACAGAGGTGCTGCAAAGGGAGGCCAGCTTGGTCCTGATGCTCCTTAAGTCCCAAAGCTGCTGACCTAGGCCTGTGTCCTCTTTGAAAGAGGGGGTAAACTAAGTCACAGAGAAGTTAAATAGTATATCCAGGGTCACTCAGAATTCCTCCTTGCATAAGAATCAGAAACCAGGAATCCTGGTTTCTAGGCCAGAGTCCTGGTCTACGCCAGAGCCAATTTATCCCCTCCTCTCCTCTTCTCCGCTATCTCCATAGCAGGCTTCTGATTAACCAGTTCCCGTTCAATACTCAGTTACTGTTTCACTCTGATGGCCTGACAAGGTTGGATGGCGAGCAGCAAGTGGATCGAGGCCCAGTTCCTACAGGTCCTGTGGGCCCAGCACTGGCCAGGCCAGAGGGGGACACCTACTTCCAAAACCTCAAGTATATGCCTTGGATTCACAAGGGATTTGCCTGGTTGGCTGGGAGGAAGAGCGGCCTCAGGCTGCTTAGCTCAACTTGCTGAGCTCAGACTGTCCACCTTTCAAGCTTTCAAGTATCCTGGGCCAAGTAGCTTCCCTCTTAAGCTTTAGATTCTTTTCCCATAAAATGATGGGTTGCCCTTGAACGGTCCCTAAACTAACTTCTAGTTCTAAATTTCTATGACTCCTGACAACTCAGTTTTTATATATATAAAATGGGGCAATAATGTTTTCTCTACTTCACACAAGTATTTTTGTAACAATCCAATGGAGAAATCAATATGAAAGTGCTACAGGAATGTGAGGGACTTTTATTACTATCATGGTTACAAGCAAGTACTAAAAGCAGGTAATGGAGGAAAACATAAACAGAAAGAGCTGGTGGCCAGGGAGAAGAAAACCATAACCAGAAAGCAGCTACCCAAAAACCTCATGCCTCGCATGTACTGATCACTCTGTATACCAGGTGTCTCATATATTTTGTCCCTTTTAGTTCTCTGAATAAGTTAGGCATCTGATGTTTATGGGAAAATCAGGCTCCAAAGGTTTACAGAAGTTGCTCTACATGACAGTTCTCTTCTTCCCTTTGGTACTGTGGATTGAACCCAAGGACACTTTACCACTGAGCTATATAGCTCCAGCCCTTTTTATTTTTTGTTTTGAGGCAGGGTCTTGCTAAATTGCTGAGAGTCTCATTTGGTTGCCCAAGGCTGGCCTCAAATTTGCGATCTTCCGGCTTCAACCTCTTTAGTTGCTGGCATTATGGGTGTGCGCCATGATGCCTGGCTACACATGGCAGTTCTTTTTTATGGGGGGGGGGTACCAGGGATTGAACTCAGGGGCACTCAACCACTGAGCCACATCTCCAGCCCTATTTTGTATTTTATTTAGGGACAGGGTTTTACTTAGTTGCATAGTGCCTTGCTATTGCTGAGGCTGGCTTTGAACTCTAGATCCTCCTGCCTCAGAACTCCCCCCCCCCCTGCCCATCCCTGCAACTCCTGGGATTGCAGGTGTGCACCACTGCACATGGCGGTTCTTTAACTGTGAGTGGTGGTAGGGACTCACACCCAGGGCTGCCTGACTTCAGGTTTTGCTCCTACCTGCCATGAAATCTCTGTGATGTGCTCCCTGTCCTCTGATACTGTTTTACTGTGTTGCATGAAAGGTGATGCAGAGGAAAGACCAAGAACACTTAGGTCCTTCCTATCTGGCTGTGGCCCTATATGAGGGGCTACGTTGTCTCAAGGGAAGGGGAGGAGGTCAAAGGCCCAGCTGTGGTGGGAGGGAGGTCACAGGGGAGGCAGAATGTTGCAAGTGCTACTCTAAGAGGGTATTGCACAGAGAAAAAGAGAGGGGAAGGAATGTAAGCTGGACACCTGGGTTCTCTCGAGAGGGGAGATGAGCAGAGGGGAGGAGAAGGGAGGAGAATGCTGGGCCCTGTTTTAGAAGAGGGCTTCAGGGATCAGGGCCAGGGGCCAGACAGACAGCTAGGGGACCAGGAGTGTGTGAAAATCCAGATGTTTTAAAAGGGAAATGACACTCTTGCATTGGGGTGGGGAGGGCAGGGGAAGGGGAAGGTTAAAAACCCTGATCAGGGAAGAAGACCCCATTGCTTCCCTCCCACCCTGCTCTATTCCATTAGGGTTGTGGTAAGAAGTTTGAGGGGGCCTTGGGGAGGCGAGGCCTGGCAGAGGCTCCAGGCCAGGGTGATGCAATGGGGTTTGGGCAAGGGGCCAGGGAGGTGGGGTGGGGACCTTGAAAAGCCCAGATCTAACAGCTGGGGCCTAAAATCTTTCTTTTTTCCCAGCCCAAGTCCCCCACACAAAGGAGATGTTTGCTTCCCTCCCCAGCTAGATTAGCCCCTTTTCTCCAAAAATTAAAGAAAGTGACTAGAACTCAGGTAACTGTATCATGTGCAAAAACAGTTCACCTCTGATAGAGGTCCTATCACATCCTAGATCCTGGGGAGTGAGGGGGGTGGCGAGCAGTGGGAAAGCTCAGAGCTCAGAGATGGAGGAGAAACAGACTGATTGCTTCAGTCACAGTGGAGGATCAGGAGTCAGGCATCTGGGAGTCCCTGGCCCAGCCAGGAGCAGTCACTTTCCTCTCCTCCCAGACCCCCATTGAAAAAAGAAAATCCTTGTTCTAATGTAGCTTTGGCTCTAACTGTGGTTTTTCCAAGCCTGTGGACACCCCATTTTTCAGGCACTCAGGGGCCAGGTCTGCTTGTCACCCTGAGGAATTGGTAATAAGGATCCTTTTTTGAGAACTTCTGGGTCCTTGAGTCCTTGATTTTGGCGCTCTTGGGCCGGCGCTAGACGGCATCTACCCAGCTTCCTACCCCAGCCCCAGAAGTTTTGGTCTCAGTTCAGCTCCAGCCGACAGGCTACAGGAAATCAGCTTTTCTCTTCCTCCCAAGAGCTAGAGGAAGAGGGAAACCGCCCACCCCCCTTCACGCGCCACACACACCCCCTCCCGACACATCCGTGCACCCGCCCTTGACTGAGCCTGCCCCCAGCCCCAGCGCCCCCAGTGCCAGGGTCCTGGACTCTCCCCCAAGTTCTTGGATCCCCCAGTCTAAATAGAGATTGCGGGTGGAAGGCGGTGCAGAAGAGTGAGGAGAAAGGGGAGGGAGCCGCCATCCCCTTCCCAGGTCTTTCCCAAGTCTGAGTTGAAGGGGGAGGCCCCCATTTAACCTCCCGACCCCCTCCGCCTCCATCTCCCCTCTTACTACACAGAGCTCATCCAGCTTCTACCGTTTTCTTTCTGCACAATGGCCCCATGGATTCGCCAGTGCCCCCCAAAGCCCTTCCTGGCCTCCGCGCCCCCCTTTCCGCCCCCGGTCTCCGCACAGCCCACAGATCTCAGCCCGAGACCCTCAGCTCCTCATTCACGCGCTCTCCTGTCTCCTGGCCCCGGGACTCCTGCTCAGACTTCTCCAGCTTCTAGCTTCGTGTCCTCTCCCCACCCGACACATGTCTCGCCACTGATTTCTCCCACATCCCAGGCCCCCCTCCACGCCCGCCACGGTTCCCTCCCTACTCCAGCGCGGGCCCCCAACTCCAGCCCAGGTCCTTCCAAACTCCGCCCTCAAACTCAAGCCCTGGTCCCCTCCAGACCCCAGCCGCGTCCCCAGTCTCCAGGCGCCCCCAACCCCCATCCCGCCGCCCACCCTCGTCACTCACCCATCTGTTCCTGGCCGGTAAAACTCTACTGAGAAGCCGAAGAAGGAGCCCGGGGGCCCAGAGAGCACTGCTGGGGCCTCTGCGTCTAAGTTGAAGCCCCCGACCCTGGGTGGCGGCAGCAGCAGCAACAGCAGCAGCGGCGGGAGCAAGGGCGGCAGCAGCAGCGGCAGCTGGGCTCGGCGCCGGGGACTCCAGTGCAGTCGCGCCGCGTGGAGTGGGGACCCTGGCGTCCGGCTCCCCATAGCGCCAGCTCTTCCCTGTCCTGGGGCCACCGACCCGGAGCCGCTTCCTAAACCTCCCAGAGGCGAATGACTCAACGCGGGGAGGAGTTTGCCAAACTCCCGGCTGAGCCCTCCCCCCGCCTGCCGAGGGGGCTGGCGGGGGGGCATTCCTGGGTCCTCGGGACGCCGAGCCCGCGCCCCCCACCCCAAAGGGGCGTGGGGGGGCCGCACCTCTCCACCCCCTCTCCCCAGCCCCAGCTGGAGGCCGGTTGTCTGGCCAGGGTCAGACTGGGCGGGCTTGCGCTCTCCCCCTCCTCTCCGCTTCCCCTCCTTCCTCCCCCTCCTTTCCAGATGTACAACGTAAACGCTCGGAAAAGGAGTCGGAAAAAGGGAGCGGAGAATTTCCTAATGAGGAAAGGAATCACCTCTGGAGGGCGGAGGGAGCCTGTGTATGGTGTGTGGGGTCTCCCTCGCTGCTTCAGGGAGGAGACTTTGGGGTCTAAAGAGATAGGAGACTCCTCTGGCGTCTGGCCAACTGGGATTCCCCCTTGCCTTCCGGGGCCACCGGGTGCCTGGGTTCCGGCCAGCTGGATTTGGGACTCGGCAGTCGAGGTACAGAGCGCTCCCAGTCAGCCCGAAAGTGGCTCCTCGAGTTCCGCTGCCACTCCCCTCCCCCTCTAAGCTGCTAGAATTGAAAACCCACGAGTCTGGGGTCATTCACCAGGAGGATTCCGCCTCAGGTCTCCCACCTGGGTGTAGGGTATGGAAACCTCTGTTAAGCCCCTTCCTTGGATCTGGCAGTTGACTAAGCTTGGAAGTGGTTGGCCCCTCAGTACCTCTATCAAACTGGCCGGATTCCTACAGGGCCTGGGGAATTATGAAAGGTGATGGTGGTGTTGAGGGGGGTCTTGCAAAGGGGCCCAACCTTCAGTTTCTATTGACTCTAAACTCTGGGAGCTGGATGGAACCCAGGACCCTCTTATCCCCAGATCCCTTGTGGAAGTAGAGGAAGGGTCTGTCCTAAAGGAAGGCAGTGACCCCCTGCCCATCCCTTCCCCCAGCTCTGGCACTGTGTGATGAGATCACCTTTCAGGATTCTAGTCTTTATCTTAGTCTGGGGGAGGGGGATCAAGGAGCCTAGATTCTCTCCTAACCCTCTCTCCTTTTCAGTCCCTTTCCTTTTTCCTCTAGGGCTTTTCTCCTTCCAGAATAATACTCCCCCCCACCCCCAAATCAAACCCTGATCATTCTCTTTCCCTGTCCTCTGCCAGATTGTAGCCTGGGGGGCTCAGAATAAAAGTGCCCACAGTCAACAGTTTTCTTCCTGCCACAACTCTTCCCTTCACTGTTACTCTACTTCCTGTCCCAAATCACCCAGCTAGTTTTTCAAAAGCCCTCTCCAGGGCTGCTGCAGCCCCAGGGAGAGGCCTTCTGATCCCACTGTGGGTTAATGCTAGCCCCCATCCTACCAGCACATCTGTGTCCTGACCCTTTCTCAGGTGCAAAACCCAAGGAATCTCCGGGTCAGGATCTTAAGCATAACAGTGCCCAAAGATAACCTCTAGTGAAAACTACTCTAGCCAAGGGGCTGGGAACCCGCTTTGGGAGGAGAAGAATAGAAGCCTGATTGCTGTGTGAATTTTGCTCTCTCCTTTCTCAGTCCAAGCACTTTTTAGATTTTCCCAGGATTTGGGAGCTTGGGGTGGGAGTGGGATGGGTGCAGGGAGGGAGGTGTGTGACTCAGCTTCTCCCAGGAGCTTTGGTGGGGGACAGGGGACAGAGTGTCCTGCCCCAGTCCTCCTCCCCACTCCACCCCGCCCCCCCCAGTCTTGGCCAACTCAAACAGGTCCCCTCCCTGTCCATTCCCTGCTCCTGTTTACACCGGGAGCCCCTTAGTCATTCTCTGGCTGGCTTTTCTACTCTCCCCAATATCCCTCCTCTCTTGGCTCTCTCTGCCCTTATAAGTCCTCTCCCAGTGGCCCCAACACTGCCTGCCTTTCCTCTTGCCATGCCTGCTTTTGTCTGGCCTTCCCTTCCTCTGCTCCCTGTTGGGCCTGACTTTGAGATTCCCTCCTGGCTAGAGCTATTTCAGCATAACCCTTGAGGCCATCCATCCAATATTCTTAAGAAGAGAAAATGGGTGTGGAGAGATGAAGTGACTTGTCCAAGGTCATATGGTTGCCAGATAGGATGAGTCTAAAACCTAAGGGTTGTGACTCCAAACCCAAAGCCCTCTCCTCTCAGCCTACTGTCCCTTTGTCCTCTGCTTCCTTTCAGCTCTGTCTCTGTCTTGTGTATCTTTCAGTTTATCTGTGGCTCAGAGGCATAGGTGCCTCCTAGTGTCTCTCTTTTCTTTCTCAGACCTGACCTCTCTGCTACCCTCTGTCCCTTCATTGCTCAATGGGAATGATTTGATATGATGACTGCTGTTCCTAATCATGGTGTACTAATCATGATGGAGGCACAGGGGATGAAGGACAAGGCCAGGACACTCACTGGGCTAGTACTGGCACCTATCAGCCTGCTCTGAAGACAGTTTTAGAACCAGAAAATGACAGAGGTTCAAGATGCAGGTGCAGGTTCTAAAGCCAAGAGTCATGCTAAATTTCCATAGCATGGGAAAAGTGGAAAGTATTAATAGTGGTTTATTTAACACATGCTATATGCTTGACTCTGGGCTTTCCTTTAAATTACCTCTATCCCATTTAATCTTCTCAATTATCCAGCATTGAAGGTATTGTTATCCTCATTTTACATCAGGAAACTGAGGTTTACAGGAGTGACTAACAACATCAACAGAGAAAAGGGCAGAGTGGGTAATCCAAACCCAATCCCAGTGGATTCCAGAGTCTTTTGTTTTGGTGGGGGAGAGTACTGGGGATTGAATTCAGGGGCACTGGGCCACTGAACCACATCCCCAGCCCTATTTTGTATTTTATTTAGAGACAGGGTCTTACTGAGTTGCTTAGTGTCTCGCCATTGCTGAGGCTGGCTTTGAACTTGTGATTCTCCTGTCTCAGCCTCCCGAGCTGGGCCAGAGTCCTTCTTTTCCCATTATTAGCCCTCTAAACTGGGCTGGATTTCTATAGGGAACCGGGTTCTAGACTAGGGATTTTAACCTAGATCTGTTGTCCTTGGGGTTGGGGGTGGAGGAAGATTTTATGTAAAGGCCATTAATCCTTTTGAAACTGGATGGAAATTTTTGTGTGTGCACGTATGTGATAAAACTCAGTGACTGCTTCTTCCCTTTTCTTTCTTTCTTTTTAAAAAAATATTTATTTATTTACTTTAGTTGTACACAATACAATGCATTTATGTTTACGTGGTGCTGAGGATCGAACCCGGGCAGCGCACTTGCGAGGCGAGCGCTCTGCCGCTAAGCCACAACCCCAGCCCTCTTTCTTTTTTGATATGAGAGATTAAACCCAGGGTCACTTGACCACTGAGCGACATCCCCTTTTTATTTTGAGACAGGGTCTCAACAAGTCGCTTAGGGCCTTGCTAAGTTGCTGAGGCTGGCTTTGAACTGGTGATCCTTCTGCCTCAGCCTCCTGAGCTGCTGGGATTACAGGTGAGCACCACTGTGCTGAATATCAGTGGCTTCTTTTAGATTCTCAAATGCCTGGAAATTCTGAGAGCACGGAGTCAGGGTGCTCTGATTTCAAGACATAAGTTTGAACCTTTTGAGGCCCATAAAAAGCCTAGGTGGGTAGAGGTGGCTTTGGCTGAGGTTGCTATGAAGCTCCCAACTGGTGTATTGATGCCAACACAAATGGTTTATAGGTGTGCTGAGACTGATAATGACCCCCTCAATCCCTGAAGCCTGGAAAGATCTGGTTTTGCCAGAGACCCCAGGCTAGTGGCTTCTGGCCAGAGCAAGCCTCTCTTGCTTACTTCAGGGAATTGCGCAAATATAACATTCTCAGTGTGAACAGTGCAAAAAAGACTGGTTAAGGGTTGGATGAAATGGGGCCAGAGGAACTTGTTGGTTTGTGGCTCCTAGATTTGACTCTGGGCCCTGTTCCTCCTGCCCTGTGGTGGGGCGATGAGAGGAGTTGGATTTCATGGAAGGAAGGAAGGAGGACATTTGTGAAGGTTGTGGAGCTGAAGGGAGTTGGGGATCCCCAGCAGTAGAGTAGGAGCCCAGTCATAGCAGAAGTTGAGTCCAAAGCCTGGTGAAGTTGGGGCAATGCTCTGTGCATGTCTAAGAGGGAAGTTGGAAAGTACAGGCACAGACTATCTGAACCCATGTGCTCTGTCACTAGCCTGACTCAGGTCTCTGCCTAGGGAAACTGATAGCTCCATCATCTGTGAGTCACCACCACCACCACTCCTACCCGCTGTCTGACCTGGGAGCTACCCCTCCCTCATGTCCCAGACTTAAAATAAACCCAGATTCCCCTCCCCTATCCCCACTTTGTTCAGAAAAGAGGAGTGGTGGATGAAAGGTGTTTGGTAGGGCGACAGGAGCAGTCCTGGGATGCTTAGATTCTCTAGGACTCAACCTACTGATTGAGACTGTGACCAGATATGTCTGCAGACACTAAATTGGGAATGTTTCTAGGTTGGAGAGGGACAGAGGGTTAGGGACTAATTCAAGTGCACTTACAATAGAGGGGCAGGGCTGAGGGCATACTGGTGTAAAAATAAGACCCAGGGATCCTGAATGAGCAGGTCAATGGGAAGGAATTTGCCCACTTCGGCTAATGTCTTTTCTTTCAAATTCTCTTCAGTTCTTAATTTTTTTTCTTTTTTCAGCATTTTTGGAGGCTCCAGAATTCTATAGTAAAACATAATGACCCCAGATACGGAGTTAAAAGTTAATAAGATCCTCTGAGGTGTCCTAACATTGACCTCGCTGTATTCTGTATTTGCTCACTTGCTCCATCCCCATTACTTTTCTTCCTTGTTTCCCACTTTGCTGCCATGTACCTAAACTCTGTAGAGGAAAGGGGTGCCTGATGCTTCTCAGCTCAAGGGCTTAGAGGCTGGAGGAGAGACCCATCGGGGTGGGAGCTGTGGGCGAGAGTGTCAGCTTCCTGGGATGGTCTTCCCAGATGTAAGCACATCTGGAGCCCATCAGGGAGGGACCTGGAGCACCATGATTCCCAGTGCACATTTGATTGGGGCTACAGATGAGCCAGGCATTCCCTCCTACTCCCACAAGTCTGCCTGCCATTTCTAGCCCTCTCTTGGGAAGGATTACCAATCCAGACAGGAAGTTAGGGCATTGGAAGGGGCCAGGGAGGAGAATAAGAAGACCTGGGATTACATCCCAAACTCAGACATGCTGTTTAAGTTTCACTAACTTCAGTTCTTTCAGTTCTTCCCGACTCCACAGAGATGACAGCATCTCTGATTAGACAGAAATTGGTGTGTGTGTGTGTGTGTGTGTGTGTGTGTGTGTGTGTGTAGCATAGTATACACTTTGTCCTTAATGACATGAAGTTGGAGATGGCACCCAGCATGATCCCTCTCCTTGCTTTTCATGAACCTGCATAAGTCCTCCCCATGAGTTCACTGGACCTCTGACACCTCTCACCTCTCCACCTCCAAACACACACACACACACAATCCTTCCTTGGCTGAAAGTTCCTCCCTGTCCATCATCACTTTACAATGAGCACATTTGTTTTCCAGGGATCATGTAAAAGGCTAAGAATAGGTCAATCTCCTTGCCCTTCCCTTCAGCAAGAGCTGACCTGTTGGAGTGCTGAACTATGGGGTAAAGGATCACTGTAAACCCTGCAAGGGTTCCAGGTGTCCCTAGCAACATTTCACAAGGGTAAAATAGAGTCATTGGCACCAATATTCATGAGTTCCGTGATGTGGGGCACTCCTGGGGAGCAGAGTTCCCTCCCTTTCTTTCTTTTTATTTTATTTTCTTATTTATTTGCTTTAGTTGTAGACAATGCGTTTTATTCAATGCATTTTATTTGTACATGGTGCTGAGGATCGAACCTGGGTCGCCCATGCGCTAGGTGAGCGCTCTACCGCTTAAGCCACAATCCCAGCCCCTCACTCCCTTTCTTCCAGAGCAATAGTACGAAGAGGAACCAAGTTTTAGGAGATTTTTTAAAATTAACTAAAAATTATTTAAATTTATCAATAACATTGCATGCTTTTATCATGTATAAAATATGATACTTGAAGTATATATGCATTGGAAATGGCTAAATCTAACTAATTAACACATGCATTACTCACAGAGTAACCATTTTTCTTGTGACAGCACATGATATTCACTTTTTTTTTTTTTTTTTTTTTTTTGGTACTGGGGATTGAACTCAGAGGCACTCGACCACTGGGCCACATCCCCAGCCCTTTTTTGGTATTTTATTAGAGACAGGGTCTCACTGAGTTGCTAAGTGCCTTGCCATTACTGAGGCTGGCTTTGAACTGATGATCCTCCTGCCTCAGCCTCCCAAGTGCTGGGATTACAGGCGTGATCCTGCTGACATTTACTTTTTTTTTTTTTTTTTTTTTTTTGGTACCAGGGATTGAACTAAGGGGCACTCGACCACTGGGCCACATCCCCAGCCCTTTTTTCTATTTTATTTAGAGACAGGGTCTCAGTGAGTTGCTAAGTGCCTCGCCATTGCTGAGGCTGGCTTTGAACTCGCGATCCTCCTGCCTCAGCCTCCCAAAGTGCTGGGATTACAGGCGTGCGCCACTGCGCCCGGCCTGACATTTACTTTTTTTAAAAAAATATGTTTTATGTTTTTTTCCTGCACTGGCCTTGAACTTGCCAAGGCTGGCCTCAAATTTGTAATTTGCCTGCCTTAGCCTCCTGAGTTGCTGGGATTATAGGTGTGAGTGGCTAACCCTACACATTTTTCAAGAATACGATACATCATGATTAACTATAGTTACCTTGTTGTACAATAGATCTCTTGAAATATATTCTACCTATCTAACTGTAATTATGTATCCTTTGACAAACAGCTCACTCCCCTCTCCTCTCCCCTAACTATCCCAGTTTTTGGTAACCACCATTCTACTCTCCACTTGTATGAGATCAACATTTTAGATTCCTTATGTGAGTGAGATCATGTGGTGTTTGTCTTTCTGTGCCTGGCTTATTTTATTTAACATATAAGTCCTCCATGTCCATCCACACTGTTACAAATGGCAGTATTTCATTCAGTTTTATAACTGGATAGTATTCCATTGTGTATATGCACTATATTTTTTTTTATTCATTCATCCATTAATGAACACTGAGGCTGATTCCATATCTTGGCTACTGTGAACAGTGCTTCTGTGAATATGGAGACACAGTTCAACACACTAGTTTCCTTTACTTTGGATATATACCCTGTAGTGGGATTACTGGATCTCATTGGTATTGCCTTAGAAGATATTTTATGGGACTGGGGATTGAACCCAAGGCCTCATGCATACAAAGCACTCTCTCTGCCACTGAACTACACACCCAGCCATGAACACCACACATTCATATTTATTAGACAGGGGTCTCATGTTTTGCCTGGCTAACCTCAAACTTCTGGACTGAAGGGATCCTTTTGTCACACATTTGAGGCCAACCTTGGCAACTTAGCCTGTCTCAAATATAAATAAACAAATAAATAAATAATCAAGCTGGAGATGTAACTCAGTGGTAAATTGCCCTACGTTCAACCCCCAGTTCCAAACACAAACAAAACACAAAACTGTTATCCTTCTGTCTCAGCCTCCCATGTAGCTGGACTCTGAGTGTCTTAGAAGATTCTTTTCTCTTTTTTTGGTACCAGGGATTGAACTCAGGGACACTTGACCACTGGGCACATCCCCAGCCCTTTTTTGTATTTTATTAGAGACAGGGTCTCACTGAGTTGCTAAGTGCCTCGCCATTGCTGAGGCTGGCTTTGAACTCGCGATCCTCCTGCCTCAGCCTCCCAAGTGCTGGGATTACAGGCGTGAGCCACCATGCCCTGCTCTCTCAGAAGATTCTTAAACCACTCTTGGACTCTAAGGTTGTGACCTACAAAGTTGAGATGATGATAATATAAAAGGGAGGTAGTATTATATACAATTTACAAATTTAAATTTTTTTTTTTTTTGTGGTACTAGGGATTGAACTCAGGGCACTCGACCACTGGGCCACATCCCCAGCCCTTTTTTCTATTTTATTTAGAGACAGGGTCTCACTGAGTTGCTAAGTGCCTCGCCATTGCTGAGGCTGGCTTTGAACTTGCGATCCTCCTGCCTCAGCCTCCCAAGTGCTGGGATTACAGGCGTGCGCCACTGCGCCCGGCACAAATTTAAATTTATAAGTGGAGCCGGGCGCGGTGGCTCACGCCTGTAATCCCAGCACTTTGGGAGGCTGAGGCAGGAGGATCGCGAGTTCAAAGCCAGCCTCAGCAGTGGCGAGGCACTTAGCAACTCAGTGAGACCCTGTCTCCAATAAAATACAAAAAAGGGCTGGGGATGTGGCCTAGTGGACGAGTGCCCCTGAGTTCAATCCCCGGTACCACAAAAAAAAAAAAAAAAAAAAAAAATTTATAAGTGGTTTATTGCTAGGTGTCTCGTATCAAAATCTATTTGGTTTCCTTCGCCTGTAGCAAAGGCTGCTTGCACTATGCCCTTTCAGCACCCATTCTTTCCCACTTCAGGCCTCAACCCATGATTGGACTTCAAAGTCCCAGGGGAGAAGCCAAGAGGAGGAGCTCCCTAACCCCTTTGGCTTAGATTCCTTTCAACAGCTGTTCAGCAGCATAGAGGCTGGGCACCCGAGAACTCCCTGCGCCATCTCTGATCAACATTTGGCTAGAGGGTTCTAGCTGACAGAACTCTGGGGTTAGAGAGTAGGACCATGTTCTTTAGGTTTCTAAGATAGAGAAGGAATGTGTGATAGAGACTAATCAGAGAAGAGGGGAGTTGGGGGTTGGGCAGGGAGATAGGTTGGGGGAGGGAAAGGTGGGATGAAGCTGGCAGCTTCTACCGTAGAGAGACCAGCCCTTCCTTGAGGCCACACCCTTCCACCAGGGCTGCCATGGCTGGCCACAGCCCTACAGCTGGCTGGAAAAAGATCTCAACCTAACCCCCTCTACAAGCAATTGCTCACAGATGTTCTAGGAAAAGGGGGTGGTGTTCAGAGGAGGAAAGGCAGGATAGGGGTGCAAGGAAGAAAATAGAAGGAAGAGGGGGAGATTCATGGAAGGGAGAGAGGAAATTTTCCTTAGGTAGGGAAGCCTGTGAAGACAGAGAAGTCCAAGAGAAAGAAACAGTTGAAGAGAAAAAGTAGGAGATGGAAAAGAGGGTCTCTTTCCTCCTGCAATTCACCTACTCACTGAGCAACCGAATCTCCCTAAATCAAGGCTCTGATGATGTTACTTCTCAGTTTAAAGCCTTTCGTGGCTTCAATCTTTGAACCAATAAAGATCTCAGACTGCTCTAAGTGCCTACAACTGTGCCTGGTACACAAAAACTGCCTTTGATCTTGCTCTGCGCACACTGTTGAGTGCTTACTAGTATATACAAAACTCTGAGGGCTTAGGTGAAGGATAAGAAGGAAGAAGGAGGGGAAATTGGGCTAGATTGGGAGCAGAGAGGGAGAGAAGAGAGGACTCAGGGAGAGAAATGGCAGAGCGTCTAGTGAGGACAGCCAGAAGTGATGAGTGCTGGGTGAAAGAGAAGTGGGTGGAGGAACCAGAAGAAGGGTCCTGAAAGAGGGTGGGAGGGGGCAGGGGAAAGGAAAGGTGAAAGGAAGAAGAGGGAGGAGGTGGAGGGGGAGAGGAATGTGGAGAGGTGGGGCAGGTGTGGAGTCCTGGAGAGTGAGAGATAGGTAGACTAGAAGCCTGGATGGAGGAGCTAATCCTTTCCTGGGTCAAGAGCTCTCCACTGGCCAATGAGTGGGCAGGAAGCAGGCCGCCTGTCTGCTCTTTTCCCCATCCCAGCCTACTTTCATTTAGACCCAGCTTTCTCTGTCCTTTGTCTTTTTTTTGGGGGGGTAGGGACACCAGGGATTGAACAGTGGGCACAACTGAGCCACATCCCCAGGACTTTTTTGTATTTTATTTAGAGACAGAGTCTCATTGAGTTGCTTAGTGCCTTGCTGTTGCTGAGGCTGGCTTTGAACGCTCAATCCTCCTGTCATAGCCTCTTGAGCTGCTGGGATTACAGGCATGTGCCACCACACCCAGCTGTCCTTTGCCATTTTTACCGCCTTGTGTGTTGACTCTATTCTTTCCTAGGTTCCCTGCCCTCTCCACCCCCACCTCTTAGATTCCTGAAGTCAACCTCCTCCCCACTCACCACCCTGCAGGTTGGTCTCTTGGGTCTCTTTTGGTCCCTTTCCTCTGGTTTGTTTCCCAGGGATGAAGCAGACTGGAGGTGCATCCAGATCAGGTCTGCTCTTTGCTCAGCGCCCCTCCCCCTCCAAACCAGTCCAAGGCTGAGAAGTTTGCGTCAGAAGTCCCCTTGGCCCCTTTCCTGCTCCTGAATCCCAGGGGCGGTATTTGGGGGTGGAAGGAGGGGTAAGGTCCGAGGTGGAAAGTCTGACGCTGAGTCCAGGCCCCCAGCCCCATTCACACTGGCTGAGCTCATCTCTCCAAGCAACCACAGCTGGATGTTTTCCATGTGCTCACCTCAGGGAAGGGGCTGGGGGCCAGAATTCCAGACAGTGAGTTTCACCACAAGCAGGTTCAAGGCTGGAGCACCCTCAGGTGCTTCCCCGTTACCTTCCGCTTATGTTCTGAAGGGGACAGTCCTGAGGGAGGAGCAGGGAAAGGAGAAACAGGGCTTGAGAAGAGTCAAAGCTGGAAGAGAGTTTGGATCCAAGTTAGCCCAGGTTTCTTCATCCCTCTATGGGAATGTTCACTTGTGCTGGCCAGGCAGGACGTGAATGTGTGCGTGTGTGCATGCCTGTGTGTGTTGTCTGAACTCCTGAACATGTTGTGTTGGTGTATGCTTTGGTGGGGTTCTGTGTCCTGGGTGGTCAGTGGGCCAAAACTCTGTGTGTGTGTGTGTGTGTGTGTGTGTGTGTGTGTGTGTGTGTATTGCGTGCGTACCTCTGCTCTCTTCCCAGTGCAGTGGAAGGTAAGACAGGTTTGGGACAAGTTCTTCCCACCACCTCATTCCTTCCTTAACTCATAACCTTCTTTTTCAACCACAGATACCTGGAGAGCTGGGGAAAGCAAGTCCTGAAACAGGAATGGGTCATTTTAGTAGAGTAAGTTGGGACAGTGGGGCTTCTGGGGCTGGCTGAGGTGGGGTGATCATACTTCCTTGGACACACAGGCTGCGGGGAGTTGCTCCTGGCCCTTGCCACTGAGGCTGCAGAGCTGGAAATTTTAGAGGGTGCCCTGTGAGAGTCTCTGCATCCCTTTCCTCCCTCTCCTGGAGGCTCTTAGTTGCTGGACAGGCTGGAGGAGGCTGGTGGGAGGCAGGGAGGGGGTGGTAGGAGGCACTTGGCTGTTTGTTCCTTCTCTTTCCTGACTCCTTTGTGGCAGCAGACTGGCTTCCTTCCTCTCTTCATCACCTTGGCTCCCAGCTCATTTCCGCTCTTATGCCCTAGTGCAGCTCTCAACCTTGCACAGTGCTTCTCTAAGCTGGTCTTCTGAGGAAGGGGACCCCTATGTGAGTGCATAAGGCTAAGGAATACCAGTGAGATGCCAGGGTGCCCTTCCCTTATCTCATTCAAAGCCAGGAAACCTGGCTTGCATGGACTAGGGGAGAGGCTTGTTTGCCAGGGGATGGGAAGCAGGGACCCAGGTGTGTGATTACCTGGCTCCTGCCTCTCCTTCAGCCTGAGATGTGGATAGAGCAGGGATGAAAGATGCCCCACCCTCACCCCAGCTAGCCTCCCTCTTTGTGTCCCTACTTGGCTGTCCTTGCCTTAGTCTGCCCCTGCCCCACCTCCCACCTCCATCCACTGCCCTACAAGTCAAGGAATGTAAGTTTCCTCTCTCACTCTCTCATTGATTAGTCATGGGCACCCCGATCCCCGTGGGAACCGTTACTCACCCTTGGGCCCCCCACCCCCCTTGCCAGTCACCGGCAGTCTCCCCAGAACTGGCTGAATTCCTGTAGGAGGAGCTCACAGCCAGCAGTTGGACGTGGGGGGGGGTTAGTGTGTGTGTGGGGTGTGGGTGGTGGGTAATGGCCTAGAGACAGCTACTTTTGGAACAGCAGTTTGATCTTATTATGGCCCAGAATCAGGAGTCCCTCCTTCTCCCCAGCACATACACATATGCACAGGAGGTTGTACTCTTGGTTCTAGCTACTTTAATAGTTATGGAAGTTTAGGCAGGAGGGGTAGAGTTGGGGTAGGGGACTGACTGGAGAAGGGTTCAAAGCAATTGAGCATCTAGTCCCTTCATCATTGCTGGCTTTGGGGCCAGAACTAGGGCCTGGGGCCTGCTCTTTGGACTTGGCCGAGTGCCCAGGCCTGGCCTCTGTCTCTCAGAATGAGACAGGGCCCTTTCCCAATAAGGAGCCTCCCAACTCTGGGTCCACTCCCCTGCTGCCCCCACCTCTCCTCTCCCCTCCAACAGCTCCTCTGCCCTAAAATGGCCACGTTTTCCCTTTCTTGCTCCTTCCCTCCCCCACACCCAGGTTTGGGGCCCTGGGGAGGGAAGGGGGTTGGACAAGGGTAAGATTGCACAGGGGCAGATGGGCAGGTTTGGAGAAAGGTAATGAGATCCCAGGAAGATAAAGGAATTGGGCCACGTGGCCTAGGTATGTAGGGGGTAGTGGTGGGAATACAGCTTCCTAGAGTTATTGTCTCAGCTATGATAATAATAGCTTGTGTTTATGGCACAAGAGCTTTACATATTGTTAACTTATTTAATTGGCACTGCCCCTCTGTGAGGGAGGTACTATCTACCTATCTCATAAGACAAAGAAACAGAGGCAAATAGAAGCTAATTAACTTGTCCAAGATAAGTGGGAAAGCTGGGATACAAATTCAAGTAATCTGGTTTCACTTTAGGAGAGATCAGCCCACCCAGCTGGTACTTGAGCCTCATTGACAGAGGCATAAGGAATGTCTCTTATGGGGCTTATGGGGTGGTGACGGTCACAAAATCTGACAGTCAAGTGTGCCCCACTTGGGAATCCCATGCCTTGGGTATTTGAATAGATTCAGATTAAATGTTCCCCCAAAGCGCAATTGACCCATTTAAAAATTTTTTATTTTATTTATTTTTTATTTTTGGTACTGAGGATTGAACCCAAGATGCTTAGCTACTGAGCCACATTCCCAGACCTTTTTAATATTTTTTTTTTAAATTTAGAGACAGGGTCTCACTGAGTTGGCTAGGGCCTTGCTGAGATGCCAACACTGGCTTTGAACTCACAATCCTCCCATCTCAGCCTCCTGAGCTGCTGGGATTACAGGCATATGCCACTGCGCCCAGCAACAAATTAATTTTTTAAAAAACAAATCTAAGTTGGGTGTGGTGGCATAGGCCTGTAATCCCAATGGTTTGGGAGGCTGGGGCAGGAGAATTCAAGTTGAAAGATAGCCTCAGCAATTTAAAAAACAAATCTATTGTTGAGTGATATGTAGGCTAGCACAGGATCCAAATATGAGTGACTGGAGTGGAAGATGGGAGGGGGGGGGGATGTCTAAAAAGGGGCAGAAATAAGCGTAAGGGAAGACCTAAGAGAATGGGGAAGAAACCAGGTTGTATGTGTGGAAGGACTTCCTGGAGCCCCTCTCCAGTTTTGCTTATGTTCCAGGAAGTTAAAAATAACCATTTATTCTATCCACTGAGAGGGGCAAAGGAAAAGGGGATGGAAATTTTTATAGCCCTGAAAGCAGATGGGGTCCCCCTGGGATGGATCCAGGTACTTGGCCTAGAAGTTCCAACTTGAACTCTTGCCCTTTGTCTCTCAATTTTGTCTTTCCTAAACTAAAGGAATTGGACTACATGACTCTTGAGGTTCCATGTTAGTCCAACACATTCAGATTATTACATAGAAACTTGGGGGAAGCCGGGCGTGGTGGCGCATGCCTGTAATCCCAGCACTTGGGAGGCTGAGGCAGAAGGATTGTGAGTTCAAAGCCAGCCTCAGCAATGGTGAGGCACTTAGCAACTCAGTGAGACCCTGTCTCTAATAAAATACAGAAAAAAAAAAAAAAAAAAAAGGCTGGGGATGTGGCCCAGTGGTCGAGTGCCCCTGAATTCAAGCCCCAGTACCAAAAAAAATAAGGAAAAGAAACTCAGGGGAAAACCAGAATGGGAGCTGGAGTCCTTGTGTGGGGGCCAGGAATAAACAAATAATTGGTAACCAGGATGAGCTCAGGGCTCTGGGGGAAAGGCTCTGCTGGGGGTAATGGAAGGGAAGCCAGGCCAGGCAAGGCAGACTCAAGAAAAAGTGAATGGAGGATGAACTCATTCATTCACTGGATCTTGTACCATCAGAAACTAAAACCTAGGGTCTAAGCCTCCCTTCCAAGGAAACTGTAATGAAAGCATGAACTCTGGACTTATAAGAAGGGCAAATTCCCAGGTCCCTCTGTGATTTTAAGGTATTTTTAGGAAAAATGGCTATAGTTATCAAATACCAGCTACAGATCTAAGCATTTTTACATATATTACCTCACTAACCTCAAAATAATCCTATGAAGCAGCATTTTATATATTTCAAATTGATTTCCACATTTAATCTTTCTAACAACCCTCTAAAGTTAACAAGGCCATTTGATGAGGAATCTTTATAAGCAGGAAAGGATGAAAATGAGTTTCTAGCAGGGCTTGCTAACTGGTAAAGGTGGAAGTCCCTGGGAGGAGTTAGGGGACTCTCACATCCTGGTAAAATCTTTCCTGGCTCTGGGCTTGCGAATTGGGGTGGGGTATGCTTTCCAGCCCTGACAAATGGAGCCTAAAGATATGCATCTACATCCCAGGTTACTGTTTAGGAGTGAGAAAATAGCACCTTGATATCTTTGAGAATGTTTCTGAGAAGTCTTTAGAGATAGAAATAATCAGGATTGGGGACTATCTTAAATTTGCAAATAGACCTTGAGAGAGCAGAGGCAGAATTCAGAATTGAGTGGGCTAGCTCTCCTTCTTCTCTTTTCTTTTTTGGTACTCGGGATTGAACCCAGGGTGCTCTACCACTGAGCTACATCCCTAGTCCTTTATATTCTTTATTTTGAGACAGAATCTAAATTGCCCAGGCTGGTCTCCAACTTGTCATCTTCTTGCCTCAGCCTCCCGAGTAGGTGGGATTATAGGTGTGTGCTCCTCTTCATTTTCACCAACTACTGGTCCAATATCAGGAGAGAAGGAAACTGAATATGTAGATATATAAACTTCCCTGTTGTTGGGGAATAATAGGAGATTCCACCTCCTGTGGGTGATTATAAAATTAATGCATTCTTCCATCTCTTACTGGACAGGCGGTGAAGGTGTGAATGGTAGTGTGATGGAGAGGAGTCTGGGAGTGAGGATGAGGTAGGTTGCATGGATGACCTCTGACCAGCTATAAGAGCCTGAGATTTTTGAGGAAGATGAAGTTTGCCAAAAGGGCATGTGGAGGAGGGTCAGTGTTTTTGGGTTCCAGCCTGGGGTGAAGTCAGAGACATAAATCACACCTCCCAACTGCCCATTTCCGTTTTGAGCTCAGTTCCCAGCCAAGAGCCCAGCTAGCCTGCCAGAGGAGTGAGTATGTAGATGGGGGGAGGGGCCAAGGAGCTGGAAGTGGGTGATTCCGAATGGGAATCAGCTGGGAGTAGGAAGATGGTCTCATCAGGGTCACAAAACAGGATCAAGGTCAGGACTGGTAGGACAGAGGGCCCAGGGATCTCAACAGAAGTTGCCTGTAGATTCCTTATCCCAGCCACACTCAGTCTGCTGACTTAAAACCACTGGATGTGCCTAGAGGCACAGACACCTATATACACATACCCCACTTCTCTACCACTCAGCCATTGCTCACTTCCCCCAGAAAATTCCAGATCTTTTGGATGAGCAAAACTAGAATGAGTGGGTTGAGAGAGATAAGAGGATCCTGGATCTTTATTAAGATTCTGAAATATCCTCCTTTAGTAATTTTTTTTTTTTTTTGGTGGGAGGGAGGCTACTGGGGATTGAACCTAGAGGTGCTTTATCACTAAGCCATCCCCAGTCCTTTTTTTTTTTTTTTTAAGGGTATCGCT